>ML681966.1:86831268-86938255 GCA_007922195.1 Podocnemis expansa
AGGCTGCATGTTTGACACCCCTGCCTTAAAGTCACTAGACCTAACCATAGAATCATAGAATCATAGGGTTGGAAGGGACCCCACAAGGTCATCTAGTCCAACCCCCTGCCAAAAAAAAGCAGGACCACTCCCATTAGATCATCCCAGTCAGTGTTTTGTCCAGCTGGGACTTGAACACCTCCAGAGATGGAGATTCCACCACCTCCCTAGGCAACTTATTCCACTGCTTCACCACTTGCCTAGTAAGGAAGTTTTTCCTAATATCCAGCCTGGACCGCCCCAGCTGTAACTTGAAGCCATTGCTTCTCGTTCTGCCCTCTGTTACTACCGAGAACAGTCGAGCTCCCTCCTCCTTGGAGCAACCCTTCAAGTAGTTGAAGGTTGCTATCAAATCCCCCCTCAGTCTTCTCTTCTGCAGGCTAAATAAGCCTAGTTCCTTCAGTCTTTCTTCATAGGGCTTGTGCTCCAGCCCTTTGATCATTTTTGTTGCCCTCTGCTGGACTCTCTCTAATTTGTCCATGTCCTTTTTGTAGTGGGGAGCCCAAAACTAGACACATTATTCCAGATGTGGCCTCACCAGTGCAGAATAGAGAGGAACGATCACATCCCTCAATCTGCTGGTAAGACTTCTACTGATGCAGCTCAGTATGCCATTGGCCTTTTTGGCAGCAAGAGCACACTGCTGACTCATATCCAGCTTCCCATCCACCATGACTCCCAGGTCCTTTTCTCCAGTGCTGCTACTTCGCTGATCACTCCCCAGCCTGTAGCAGTACGTGGGGTTTTTCCGTCCCACGTGCAGGGTTTTGCACTTGTCCTTGTTGAACCTCATGAGATTTTTATTGGCCCACTGCTCCAATTTGTCTAGGTCTCCCTGAATCCTGTCCCTGCCCTCCAGCATCTCTGCCATTCCCCCCAGCTTGGTGTCATCCACCAACTTACTAAGTGTGCAATCTATCCCATCACCCAGATCATTAATGAAAATGTTGAACAGAACTGGCCCCAGGACTGACCCCTGGGGCGCACCACTCGTTATTAGTTGCCAACTTGACATGGAGCCATTGATTCCTACCTGCTGAAACTGTTGATCTAGCCAGTTTTCTATCTGCCTTACAGTCCACGCATCCAACCCATACTTCCTTAATTTGCCAATGAGAATGCTGTGGGAAACTGTATCAAAACCTTTGCTAAAGTCGAGGTATATCATGTCAACGGCTCTTCCCGCATCCGCAAATCCAGTCATCTCATCATAGAAAGTGATGAGGTTGGTCAGGCACGATTTACCCTTGGTGAATCCATGCTGACTGTTCCTGATCACTCTATTTTCCTCCAAGTGTTTCAGGATGGATTCTTTGAGAACTTGCTCCATGATTTTTCCAGGGATTGAGGTGAGGCTGACAGGTCTGTAATTCCCTGGATCCTCCTTTTTCCCTTTCTTGAAGATAGGCGCTATATTTGCTTTTTTTCCGGTCCTCTGGCACCTCTCCCATTTGCCATGAGTTTTTAAAGATAATGGCCAATGGTACTGCTGTCTCATCAGCCAGCTCCCTCAGCACCCTCGGATGCAGTTCATCCGGCCCCATGGACTTGTGCACATATAGCTTCTTTAAGTAGTCCCTAACCTGACCTTCTGTCACCAAAGGCCTCTCTTCTTCTCTCCAATCTACCGTACCTAGTGTAGTGGGCTGGGAGCTGACCCTGCCTGTGAAAACTGAAGTAAAAATAGTATTGAGCACTTCAGCTTTTTCCTCATCCTCCACACAAGGATACCTGCCCCATTCAGTAAGGGACCTACACCATCCCTGATCCTCTTCTTGTTATTGATATACTTGTAGAACCCCTTCCTGTTATTCTTCACATCCCTTGCTAGCTGCAACTGCATTTGTCCTTTGGCTTTTCTGATTTTATCCCTGCAGTCCCGAGCAATGTCTTTATATGCCTCCTTAGTCATCTGTCCTAGCTTCCACTCCTGTAAGCTTTCTTTTTATGCTTCAGCTCAGTGCAGAGCTCTCTGTTAAGCCACTCTGGATGCCTTCCACATTTGCTATACTTTTTCTTTATCGGAACGGTATCTTTCTGTGCCCTTAGTAGGGTTTCTTTAAAATGCAGCCAACTCTCTTGGACATGTTTCCCCTTCAGATCCGCCTCCTAAGGGATCCTATCAGTTCCCTGAGGGAGCCAAAATCTGCTTTTCTGAAGTTCAGGGTCTGCATTTTGCTTTTTTCCTTCTTTCTTTTAATCAGCATCTTGAACTCAATCATCTCATGGTCACTGCTACCCAGGTTGCCATTCACTGCTACTTCCCTAATTAATTCTTCTCTGTTTGTGAGCAGCAGGTCGAGAGGTGCAAGGCCCCTGGCTGGGTCTTTCAGCATTTGTACTAGGAAGTTGTCTTCAATGCTCTCCAAAAATTTCCTGGATTGCCTGTGCACTGCTGTATTGGCCTCCCAGCAGATGTCAGGGTAATTGAATTCCCCCATGAGAACCAGGGCCTGTGATCTGGAAACTTCTGCCAGTTGTCCCTAGAATGCCTCATCCACCTCCTCCTTGTGATCTGGGGGTCTATAGCAGGCACCCACCATGGCATCCCCCTTGTTGCACTCCCCTGTAAACTTAACCCACAGACTTTCAGCTGGCTTGTTTCCACTTTCATAATGAAGTTCTGAGCAGTCATAGAGCTCTTTTACATATAGTGCTGCTACTCCTCCCCCTCTTCTTCCCTGCCTGTCCTTCTTGAACAGTTTATACCTATCCATTGCAGAGCTCCAGTCATGCAAGCTATCCCACCACATCTCTGTTATCCCAATTATATCATAGTTCCTTGTCTGTGCCAGTACTACCAATTCTTCCTGCTTGTTTCCTGGGCTCCTCGCATTCGTGTATAGGCACCTAAGATCCCAGGCTGATTGCCCTATTTTCCCATTTTGATTTTCTCTCGGTGTTGACCTCCCCGGCTTGCCTCAGGTATTAGGGCTTCATTAGAGCACCTAAGATGATTTGATTCCCCTGCATGTTCCAACTACCCTCTCTTTTATCCTTGGAGTTACAGCCCCAGCACCCCCCAAGTTCCATCCCTTCCCCCATCATCTCCCACATTGTCACTTACCTGTGGGCTTTGGTCTCCTTCCCCCTTCAGACTAGTTTAAAGCCCTCGTCCAAATATGCTCTTCCTCTTCCTCAAAAGATGGAGTCCATCTCTGCCTAGAATTCCTTCTTCCTGAAATAGCAACCCATAGTTAAGGAAGCCAAAGCTCTCCCAACGACACCATCTTCACAGCCTGGTGTTCATCACCAGGATGCATCTGTCTCTCCTCAGGCTCCTACCCTTGACTGGGAGAATCGAGGAGAACACCACCTGTGCTCCAAACTCCTTCACCCTTGCTCCCAGAGCCTTGAAGTCAGCTTTGATCTGCTGAGGATCACCTCTCGCAGTATCATTGGTTCCCACATGGATGAGAAGCATGGGGTAGTAGTCAGAGGGGTGGATGATTCTCGACAGTCCCTCCGTAACGTCTCGGATGCGGGCATCTGGCAGGCAGCAGTCTCGAGAGACCTTGTCAGGGCGACAGATGGATGCCTCCGTCCCCCTCAGAAGTGAGTCCCCAACCACCACAACTCATGTTTCCTCCTAGCTGTGGTGGCTGTGGTCCTCCCAGCCTCGGGGGTGCATGGCCTCTCCTCTTCCATCTCCTTCAACATCTCTAGCACTGCATAACGATTCTTCGCCACATTGGAGGGTGGGTTGTGAGCAGGGGTGGAGCACTGTCTGCTGCCAGTGGTAACCAGCTGCCAGTGTCCTCCCCCTGCCACAGGCTCCCCATCCATCTCCAGTGTTGTGGCAGTAGTCTCTGGCACCTGTATAGTGCCTTCCTTCTTGCACGTCTCCTTGTGGATGCTGTCAAGGAGCTTCTTCAGGGTGTTGATACTCCTGAGCTGAGACACCTCATCCTGTAGCTCTCCCACCTGCCTCCTGAGAGATTCCACCAGCAGGCACCTGTCACATCGATTCATCTCCCCAGCCTGATTGTCAGTGACAGGGACATGCAGGCCACAGTCCCTGCAAGTCCACACCAGGATCTGGGTAGAGACATCTATGGTCAGGATGTCTGTCTGGCTACAGGCACAGGTAGAGGAGACAGAAGGCGTGCTGACAGTAGTGCGGCTCCTCTTCACCATCGTGACCTCACAAAACTCTTCCCAAAACTCCCTCTCAAACTCCCCTGTTTTCTCCCTAAACATTTGCTCCCTAAACATTCTCCCTAAACATTTTACAATTAAAATCCCTGTGGCTGCACAAAGCAATGAATGATTCCTTTTTTTGCTGCAGCAAGTTTGTAGGGCTAGCTCGAGCCATGCCGCAAAATAATTCAGTTGTGTTTGTTAGATCTTTCTTTTCGTTGTTCTTCCCAGCAACCAAATGAGAGTAGTATAATTGGGCCTTGGATGTCACTTGTATAAAGAGAACTTGTGAGCTCATAATCTTCTGTAGTTTGCTTCTGAGAGGCAGAATAGTTTGCTTTCCTAGCTATTGACATAGGATAGAAAGTCTTTGCCCCATGATTGCATCTGTCTGAGTGGTCTCTACTACCAGACAGTCTAGCTGCAGTTTGTTGCGGTGTGTCTTTGCTGCAGTTAAAGATCTATGATAACTCAGGCTTGCAGAGGTTGGGGTACAGGGCAAAAAATTACAGTCTAGCTATTTTGGCTCAGGCTGGAGACTGAGCTCTGAAACCAGACAAAGAGGGTAGGTCTCTGGGTTCCAGCCTGAGCCTGTGTGTTTACGTTGTAATTTTTAACCTTGCATGCAAGCCTGAGGACCAAATTATTTGACCGGGGTCTGGGATTCAGTGCCATGAGGTTTTTTGTTGCAGTGCATACAAGCTTATGGTTTGTTACTGACATTCTGCTAAGACAGTTTATTCTAGTGGTCCTGTGTGTGTCTGGCCATGAGGCTGTGTATGTGTGTGGTTTACCTAGATATTTACGTGACTCTTGTCAATTTATTTATAAATATTAACCAGTTTGTCTTCACAACATCATTGAAGTAAGGAAATATTCCTTATTTTACTCCTGATGACCTGAGATGTATAGCAGGGTTTAAATATTTTAAAAATAATTAATTAAATCAGGATTTTTAATCACATTTTCATAAAAAAAAAAAAAAAAAAAAGGTAAGACTGATATTTTATTTACATGTCAGCACTGCCCTTTTTACGGTCTTACTAAATTATTAAAGAAGAGGTTATACTTCAATTTCTTATTTATTAGTGGAGTTTCAAATTTTATATAGGTTTTTTATGCTAAGAAGTTTCACACTTACCATATTCATCTGTGCTGAAAGAGAAGTCCAGGGCTTCATGTAACATTCTGACTTTTGACATTTTAACTTGCATATAATCCAATAAAACCAAATTGCTTTGATCAGGCAGTAAGAGCCCATCATGATTTTTATTTTGAAGTCAGTAGAACTTTTGCTTTTAAGTTGCTTAGGTGTTTTTGAATATTTCACCCATAGGTCCCTAAATATGAGTCTTAAAAGTTCAATTTTAGACTCCGATTTTTGAAAATTTTGACCTGTATATTAAAAAAAAAAAAAAAAAGTTCATGATAACTTTATTGTATTGAAATTCTATGTACTTGTATTTTCACATCAATTTTGTTTTAGAACAACAATGATTTTATGACACTAAGACAGGGGTAAAGAAATCTTGGGTGCCAGGTTGATACGGTGCCCAGAATTTTGCTCCTGGCACCTCGCAGTACCAAGGCAGCTATGAAAGTGAATGCTTTCGAGCGTCTGAAAAGAGAGCTGGTGGTGCTGACGTTTTCACCAGCACTGTCTTTCTGTCTCTCCCTATCCCCCAACCTCTCCAACCACTCCTAAAATCGCTGCTGGCAGCAGCCTTTTTCAGCAGTGAGAGTGTGTCTTTCATGTGCCACTACTGAAAGCATCAGCAGCCATCGTGGCTTTTTGTCGGCAGGCAGCCCTGGGTTCTCTGCTCTGCTGTCATAAGAAGCAGCTTTGGTCTCTTGATGGTGAGGGTCCCCTTTGCTGCCTCTCACTTAGGGGAGTCTCAGTTTTCAGGCTGGTCCTCCGGTGTAAGAAAGATTTGTCAAGGCCTGCAGTAGGATACAGTTTTAATAATGCAATTTTAATTTCTGATTTTGCAGCCAGTCATGTGCATTGCTTAATTTTAAACACCTGAATAGTCTCATTGAAGTCAGTGGACCAATTCAAGTAAATAAAGTTACATACCTGCTTAAGGATTTGCTGGGTCAGGGCCATAATTTTCAGTAATTTGTTTCAGTTATAGCAGTTTTATAAAAATCAAATGATACTTTATCAGCAGTGGTATTAACACCCCTATCATTTTTTAGATTTTTATGTTAACCTAAATTTCAGTAGTGCACTTTTCAAATTAGTTTGACAAAGCTTCAGAATGATCCGTCTGAGTGATTTTTTTCTAAAAATAGTGATTTAAATTAATTAAATCAATCTACATTGATATTGAGGTTAAATAACTTGCCCAGCATCCTACAGGACTAAGAATTTATTCTTTCTTTGAGTGGTGTCCCCATGCTCCTCCACTCTGGGTGTACTGGCGCTCCCCACATCCTTGACTGGAGATTCTGTAGCAGAGCCCCTGGGGCCATGCACATGCCTCCAGCAGCACATGATTGTTGCAGTGTCTCTGAGGGATGTGCGTGTGGCCCCAACCCCTCAATTCCTTCTCAACTGCTTCCGGTCTCAGACAGAGTCATGAGTAGCTCAGTAGAGCAGTTAGTTTTAGTTTTAGTCTTCGAAAATAGTTACAAAGTTAATTAATTAGTTTGACTGTGTTAGCTGTAGTTATATTTAGAGGCAGCTATACATCAGTTTATTAGAACCTGGAGCAGTTCACTGTGCATGCCGTTACTTCTTACCTCAAATAAGGGGGAATGCAGTGAAGATGCAAATGGATAACATGGCATGCATGTATTGCGTCAACCACCAGGAAGGGGCACGTTCTTGATCCCTGTGAATGGAAGTGATCAAGCTCTGGAACTGTTGCATTTCCCACAGTGTCCGGTTGTGCACTATTTACTTACTGGGCGATCAAAACATCACTGCTGACAACCTAAATAGGAAGTTCGCCAGTAACCACGAGTGGGAGCTCCACAATGGCATTCTTCATCATATCTTCTAGTGCTGGGGATTTCCCTACAGTAGATCTGTTTGTAATGCCTGCAAACAGAAAATGCCAGAAAGTTCAGCTCCAGAGCTGGAAGAGGCAGAGAAGCTCTGGGGGATATGTCCCTTATCAGTTGGAACCAGTCACTCCTCTATGCATTTCCTCCTATTCCAATGATCCAGAGAGCCCTGCACAAGGTCAAACAGGACAGATCCAAACTCATAATGATAGCACTGGCATGGCTGAGACAAACCTGGTTTACTTGCCTGTTGAGGATGTCAATAGAACCGCTGATCCCCCTTCCAAAGATACCAGACCTCCTGTCACAGAACATGGGTCGAGTATTGCACCCCCAGGTGGACAGACTGTAGCTCACGGCATGGCTCCTGAATTATTTGATAAAATAGAGAAAGTATGTTCAGAACCAGTGAAACAGATCCTTTTAAATAGTAGGAAACCTGGAACTAGAAGGGTTTATCTCCAAAAATGGTACTGACTTGCCACATGAGGTTGCCAAACAGACCTGGACCCACCTACCACACCCATTCAGCATATGCTAGATTACCTGTTCTCATTAAAGCAATCAGGAGTGTCCATTAGTACCATTAAGGTACATCTGGCTGTTATATCTACCTTCCATGAGCCTTATCAGGATAAGACGACCTTCATACATCCTGTGATAAAGGAGAGTTATGACTGGATTACAGAACCTGTGTCCAAAAGTGAAGCTGCCCTGCAACACCTTGGGGCCTCAGCTTAGTCCTCAGGATGATTACAAAACCTTCATTCAAGCCACAGGCCACATGCTCTCTTTTGCATATGTAACCTTCCAGGGTGGGCTAAAATACATTTAATTGCCCTTCTCCAGTACCTCAAAAATAAATAAACAAACAGAAGCCCCAATTCCTATGGCAAAAGCAGCTGGAGACCCAGGATTCAGTCTGTAAAGGACTCACAGCGAAGACTGCTCAGAGCTACCATCATCCCACATTAAAATATTGCTTAGAATAAACATAACAATGAGCTTTATTAACTATGAGAATAATAAATCTTATCCCAAGAAAACAAAAAAGAACTTAAAGAGAACAGTAAGAAATCCAAGAGTCCCAAAGTTTAGATGGAGTCACCCATATCTCACTTGCAGTCTCTGTTCAAGCCCTGGGGGTTGAGTGGAAAGAAGTAGCAATCCTCTTGTTTGTCTGCAGGAATCTTCAGTAGGAATCCATGCAGCCCTTTCTTTCTCCTCTGGAAGCAGCACCATGCAGTCAGTTTACTGGTTAACCAGTCCTCAGTCACAGAAGAGAAAACTCTCCTGCAAAATACTCTACAGCAGGGAGAAAACATCTTGCTGTCCACTCCTGGCTCAGCTTATCTCAGCCACACACTGAGCACAGGGGCTCCTCTCCTGCGCAGGCTGCTGCTTTTAGGTATCTTACCACATCAACAACAACAAAACCTTGTGGAGCATGCTCAGCATGCTACCACTCCCTGTTACCAGAAAGTTCTGGTTCTGGACAGCCAGATCTGCCCAGCAACATAATGCCGCCTTAAGAGAGCCCTAAAAGAGAGTGCTCCTTTTTAGGCATATGGGTTACACATGAAGGTTGCCTTCTTAACAGTAATAACATAGGCAAGACGTGTGTCCAAGCTCGCAGTGCTCATATCATACATGGTGGGTACACCCTTCTAAAAAGACAAGGTCTCTGTGAAGTCACATCTGAAATTTCTCCCTAAGGTTTCTTCAACTTTTCACATGCATCAAACTATTCATCTTCCTAGTTTCTATACTAAACCACACAATGACCCGAACCATGACACCCTGCACACCTTAGACCTAAGATATGCATTGTCATTCTACATAGATAGAATAAAACCATTCAGAAAGTCACCTAAACTCTGTGTCCATTGCTGAACAACTGAAAGGGAAGGCAGTATGCAAAGAGTGGTTATCCAAATGGATTTCATCATGCATACTAGTCTCCTACAAACTGTCTGGCACAGATCTGGGGGGGCATGTAAGGTCACATTCCACAAGATCAATAACGACATCGGAATCATTCGTAGCTAACGTCCCAATTTCAGACATATGTAAGGCAGCAGCATGGCATTGGCAGGCACATTTGTGAAATGTTACGCACTTGAACAGATGACAGCATGTGATACGACTGTGGGTTGGCTGAGAATGACTCAATGGGATAACTCCGCAGAACCCCCTACCAACTAGGGAAACTGCTGGTTAATCACCCAGAGTGGAGCACCATGGTGACACAACTCAAAGAAAAATTAAAGGTTACTCACCTCTGTGCGGTAGCCAAGGTTCTTTGAGATGTGTGTCCCCGTGCTGCTCCACTACCCATCCTCCTCCCCTCTACTTCAGAATACAAATACAAGTTGCTGTTGCTCCGTGGTAAAGAAGGAACTGAAGGGCTGGGGCTTCACATGCATCCTTCAGAGGGTGCTGGGGTCACGTGTGGCCACAGGGGCTCTGCTATGATGAGGGATGCGGGGAGCGCCAGTGTACCCAGAGTGAAGCAGCGCTGGGACACACATCTTGAAGAACCTTGACTACTGGGCAAGGGTGAGTAACCTTCAGATCATGGGGTGACTAGCATGTAGTGATTTAATTATGGCTAATCTACAGTTAAAACTTCAGCAGCACAGCTTCTGTATATGGATATAGCTGTGATGTAAAAACGGTGCTTATGTAGCTGCATCATGTTGATGGACGAGAGCTCTCCCACCAACATAATGAAAACACCTAGATAAGAGTCTCTAGCTATGTTAGTGGGAGAACATCTCCTGCCCAAATGGCTCTGTCTGAACAAGCTCTTATGCTGGCAAAACCTACATTGCTCAGGGGGTGTTTTTCACACATCTGAGCCCCAGAAGTTTTGTGGGTATAAATGCTAATGTAGACAAGGCCTATCTTGATTGTTGTAATCACATTACTGACAATTATAAATTACTGGAAACATAAATGTTAAATTGTGATAAGAATCTGCTTTAAAATCCTTTAAAATAAGATTAGGGTAAGAAAACAGTTGTGTAGTGGAAGGATTTATATTTAATATTTTACTGTTGCTGTATCATAAGACTATTTTTTTCTACCTTTTTCACTGTTGACTTAAATATTACAGCTAAATTTGGGTTTATTCAGCTCTGTGAAGAAGACATTTAATTATACATCCTCTTCAACTGCATCGCCAGTAAATTCAATCGGCAGTTCAGGTTGGTGCTATTATCATTGAATTGTTAAATTTTGGAGTAATTATTTCTTGGGAGTTTTACTTTAATGTTTTGAGGTGAAAAAGCTAATGCTATTTAATATCCATAGCAGCACAGACACCTGAAGCATGTCAGAAATCTAAGGCACTTGAAGTAGTCAGCTCTAACAAAAAAGAGGGGCATGAATTTAAAGAAGATAAAAGCTCAGGGGAAGACGATCTTTTTGATGCCGGTGATCATCTTGCTCCTAACAAAAAAGCTAATAGTATATCAAAAGATGTTGGAAGATCAAGCCAAAGACCTGCTGCCATCTATGATGATGATGAGGATGATGAGGATAATTGTGAGTTTATGGGATCACCTGTTCTTGTTGAAGAAGCGGAAACATCTGTACACTTGTAAGTTGCTTTGTTTGCAAACCAGGCCAAGGAAATGTTTGAAAATTCCACTTATAGCACATGTTTAGTGTCCAAAGTTAAATATAAGGCAAGAAAATTGTTGATAGTATTGTGTAGTCCTGGTTCCTTCCAATTTCCCCCCCCTCCAAACCCACTTCAAGTTATGAGACATAGTAGAAGAAATTACTATTTGTCTCTATGTCAAGAGTGTCACGAAAATAGAAATGTAGAGTTGCTCACATAGTCACCTGCAGAACTATATTTTAAGTTCCTTGCCAGAATCTTTGCTCTTTGCAATATGGAATATTTTCATAACTTTTAAAAGAAATGGGCCATGTAAACTGGAGGAGAATCTAAAAAGAAACTTAAAGTGTATTTAGAGATTGACAGTATCAAATTTAAATACTATTTTCTTACATAGATTAAGTCTTGATGAGCAAACAGCTCCTGCATTGATGAAGAAACCGATGGAAGTTCAAAAGTCAGAAGGTTCTTTGGCAAGGACAGAAGAGCAGACAGTTCCAATGGAAAGAACAAAATCTATTATTATGCCTTCTGAACAGAAAAAGAAGTCTCTTTCTTCAGCATTCTTAATGGCTGTGACCACGGGAACCATTGAAAAAAGGTGTATTGAAATAAAACTTAATTATTTAGCAAGTAATTAACACAGAAGTATCATAGCAATAAATTTAAACCTTATTTAATTAATAGTGGATGATGTATTAGAGCAGTTTATCTGATTACTTAATGCTAATTGAAATATAATGATAATTGGAAAAAATGGGAGTTGTTAAAGTGTTTTTAAGGTGCCCCAAAAGCTATAATTGAGGGGAAAAAGGCCATAGTGATTAAGAAATGGACTCAGGTTTAGGGGGGAAGTAGAGGCAGCTATAAAAAGAATAATTAAAAAAAAGTGGAAGGAAGGGGAGGTTGATAGTAAATATAAATCAGAAGGTAGGAAAGGTGGAAAATTGATAAGGAAAGCAAAGGGACACAAGGAGACATCTGGAGCAGCAGAATTATGGACAGCGAGGAGGAAATTTTAAGTACATTAGAAACAGGTTCATTATTAGATGGAAATAGTAGAATTAGAACAGTAATACAGAAAAGGCAGAAGCATTTAATAAATATTTTTTCTGTATTTTGGGAAAAATTCAGTTGATATAGTCCAGAGGTGGTCAAACTTATGGAACTCAAGAGCCGCACAAGTCGATTATTAAACCTTTGAGAGCTGCACTGAGGCATATAACATACTTTTACTTACTCTAAAACTACTAAGCTTAAAATTCATTGTGCACTTTAATCTTATTGTAAAAACAGGCCAAATATTGATCCTACTAATGTCAGATTCTAATAATTACTTAAGGTTACCATGAAAACTAGACCTATACGGTAAAAACTTAGTCATCCCTGGATGTAGAACTGGAGGCTAGTGGCGAGTTTTTTAAAATCTGGTCAGTAACTTGTCAATGCAGGATATAAAAGCTCTCTCAGGTGCTGATCTCTAAGTATTGCGCAATGTTTTGATTTAAGAAATTTCATTGTGGAATACAATGCTTTACAGCAGTAAGTTGTGCTAAAAATTGAAAGTAATCTATATTCAGTTTTAAACTTTTCTGCTTTGTGTTTTCAATTCTTATTATTCCACATCATGTTTAGGACTTGTAAAACATTATTTTATTTTAACAACAGGTAAACTGCATTAGGGTCTATGAGAAAACTTAAACGTGCCCCAGCTTCCCCAACCATGCTGCGCTCCCCCAGCCCCGGTCTCTGACCATGCTGCTGCTTCCCTGCCAGGTCTTACCATGCTGCTGCTTCTCTGCTGTCCCTGACAATGCCACACTCCCCCACCCCCCCATCCCTGCCCATGCTGCTGCTTCTCTGCTGGCTCTGACCACCGCCACTTCCCTCCCTTCTCTGACCATGCCATGCTTTCCTCACATCTCTGACCATGCTGCCGCTTCCCTGCCGGCCCCGACCATGTTGCTCTTCCCTGCTGGGCTCTTCCATGAGCTGCACTTTTTCTTTCAAGAGCCGCAGTTTGGCCATGCCTGATTTATAGTCTATAAATAAAACTCTTTCCTGTCCGTTAGTAAATTGGAAGGATGTTCAGCACCAGCTATTAAAGTTAGACACCTTTCCACATCAGCAGCTCCAGATAACTTTCATCCAAGAATTGTAAAACAGCTGACTGACAAGATTGCTGGACCATTAGTGTTGATTTTCAATAATTCTTGGAACACGGGAAGTTCCAGAAGGATGGGAGAAAGCTAGTGATCTGCCATTTTTTAAAAAGGATAAATAGGATGACCTGAGTAATTATAGGTCTGACTCTGATCCTTGGGGCAGGTAATAGAGCAGCTGATTCAGGACTTGGTTAATAAAGCATAAAAGGAGTAATTATTTCCTGTCAGTGTGGTTTTATGGAAAATAGATCCTGTCAATTTGGTATCTTTTTATTAGATTTCAAGTTTTGTTGATAAAGGTAATAGTATTGATGCAATAATATACTTAGACTTCACTAAAATGGTTGACTTGGTACCCATAACACTAATTAAAAAACTAGAATGATATAAAATTAACATGGCATGTATTAAAAGGTAGCTAACTGATAGGTCTTTCAAAATGTGATTGTAAATGCGAAATCATCGTCGAACAGATATGTTTTCAGTGAGGTCCCACAGGCATCCATTCTTGGTCCCTTATTTAACATTTTCTTAGTGACCTGGAAGAAAACGATAAAATCACCACTGATAAAGTTTGCAGATGACACAGATCAAGGGAGTGATAAATAATGAAATAGGGCAAATCACTGATAGCGGTCAGGATATGTTGGGAAGCAGGGTGCAGGCAAATAATGTGTTTTAATGTGACTAAATGTATAAATCTAGGAACAAAGATTATGTGGGCCCATACCTATAGGATGGGGAACTCTGTTCATCTTTCATCAGCAACTCTGGAAAAGGTTTGAGGGTAGCAGTGGATAATCTGCTGAACATGAGTTCCCAGATTGGGTGATCATAGTTGTCTCTTTTGGCTCCAGAGCTATGAATCATGGTCTTGATTCTGAGTTTGCTTTTTAGTAATCTTTTTTTTTTTTGGGGGTGGGGGGGAATGAATGTCCATATGAAGCTAAAAAGTGCAGGTGAAGTGATGCTTCAGTTACCAAAATTCAAGTAATCTAACATAAAAATCAGCATTTGAAATTGTAGTGTAATTGAAATCTTGAACAGTTTTGAGATGCTGGCAGAGAGTACTGATGTTGAGGCTTGCATGGCTGTCACTGGTTCCAGAAAAAGCTAACAAGCCCTCATTCTCTGTTAATACCTTATCCATTATAGAATAGTGTCGTGGCTTGTTTGAACAGTAATGTATTGTAAGTTAAGTGGCACTTGGTGGGAGAATGGGGGTGGGAAAGCAATACACCCTGACTGCAAAATTTTTATGGAAGCCAAAGCCATCGCACTATAGAGAGCTTTTACTAGGAATGACATTGCCTCCCTACTTAAATGCTTGAGAAACATCAGTGACAAGAAAGGTCATTCACTCAGCGATGTCTGCTCCAGTTCTTGTCAGCTAATTGGCACAGATACAGAGTGCATGACATTTCAGCAGGCTGCTAAATGTACCCACAGTTTCTTTTGAGCCTGACATGAAGGCTGCCACTGAGTTGGCCCATTCCATACAGTTCGATCGTAACAAATTCACTTTTAGCTAAAGTCACAGAGATGTGGAGAAGTTTAAGAGTAAATAAGGTGGCAGAAATCTGGAATTCCTGTGGAACTGTTAAAATGCCCTGGTCAGCTGTTCTTTTGTGGCAACTCATGCTGTTCAGTATCATCTAGAGAGCAGAGTCAGTCCCCATCTGACTGATAAAAAAAGCATTATTTTACTGATTTGGAAATGTAAAGGCAATGAGATTGTTGTAACTGCATTACTCTTCTGTCCTTCCCGTGAAAAGTTTTTGTTTCTGGTTTATTGGCCTGAGCTGCTGATGTTTTAAGAAGCAAGAAAAGATGACAACCAATTGCCTTTAGTTCTGGCTATTTCACAAGGGAGCAAATCTTCATGGTGTTAAAGCTGATTGAGAAGATACAAGAATTCATGTGGCCCTTTCACATTCTATGTGTAGCTGTCAAAGCTGCCTTTGGCTCTGTTGACAAGGGATTGCTTTGATTGTTCTTGAAGACTTTTAGGTTTCCTATAAAAGCTCTATACAATGTTCTGTCTCTTAGATGTTGACTCCTCAAGCTTCATTCTTGTAAATGGGAGAAAACTTGCCTTCTTTTGAATTAGGCTGTGCATTTGACAAGGAGGCATTGCTGCTCAGAACTCTTCATTGTTATTATAGGCTCTGTCCTTGATCAGAAACTAAGTAAAAACATTTTTGGCATATGGTTTTGATGGCAAGAGCCTCACTGATGCTGATTTTTTTCGATGACATAGCACTATTTGAATCAATGGACAAGCTAGTTGAGGCACTTAAAGCCCTGCTAAACTCATTTATTAACATCAGCCTGAAAATTAGTTGTGGGTAAAATCAAAATTGTATCAGTTGGCGAATACACTGCAGGCTCCAGCATCTTAATGGGCAACTACCCAATTGAGATCATCTGTGATTTCACCTACCTCAACTCTGTTGTTAACATCATGGGTAGCATCAAGCAATGTTGTCAGTAATGTGGCCTCTTACCAAGAATGTCTTGCGAACAAAACACTTTAGTCAGTAGAGATAGGATGTTGGTGGTCAGTATTTGTACCTGTTTTACTGAAATGCAGACCTTCCTCTTTAAGATTCAGAAGTTGTATACAGTTTAGATTAATTATTTTGGGAAGATCAAAAACATCAAATGGTACAAATTCAAGTCAAATGAAGACAAGTTTCAAAGAGGTAGCCATGTTAGTCTAGTTCAGCAAAACAAAAAAGGAGTCTGGTGGCATTTAAAGACTAACAGATTTATTTGTTTATCACACGACCTTACGTGATAAATATTTTATCTTTAAAAGTGCCACAGGACTCCTTGTTTGTTTCTAGGTCAAATGAAGAGATCCATTTTTTAACTAAATGGGCTCTGCTCTCTTGAGCAGTTATACAGCACTCTCTAGTATGGTTATCTGCTGTGAATGCCTACCAGGTTCCCTGGGAGAGTGATCTTTGACTTTGTCCCACTGAAAGCAGAGTGGGGGTGGTGGTGGTGGTGGTGGAAGTACTGGGAAGACTTAGAACACAATGGCTAGAGGCTTTCATGTGGTGTATCTATCCCCCATAGGCACTCTGTGTAGTAATGTGCAACATTTAGCTCAAGTCAAAATACCAGGGAAGTGCATAATTTATTCAATAGCCTGTGCACTATCCAAGTGATAACATGAGAACTAATCAAGCAATCTCACCAATTTTGTACCTTTATGGTTTGACATTTGTTATTCTTGTCTATGTGAGCCAGTACAATTATTTGCTCATAAGTTATTTGGTCACCAAAGTAGCATGTAGCTTCTAGTAGTTTGTGGATACAGTACAAACCCTGTAGTTTCTGAGTGAGGTAGATGTGGATGTTTGGTGGGGCAAGGCTGTGTGTGTGTCTTTTAAGTGCCACTGAGCTCTGTGGAAGTTGGGTGTTCTTAGCCTTGGGTAGAATATTGCTTTTCAGGAAGTTTAAGTTAATGGGAGAGGAAGATAGCTGCATGGAGGTCAGGTTGGAGCAGTGTTATGTTTCTTCAAAGGGTCTAATTTAATGGGGGCTGTGTTCTCATTTTGATGAATTGCCAGGGAGACAACAGGATGGAATGATGACACTGCAGTCATTTGTTTAAGTAGTACATTGTAATTCACTCAGGTTACGTCTATGCTTGCGATAGCAAGTTCGCTGCTGTCAGTTCAGTGTTCCGGGAGCGGTTTGCAGCAAGTGTGAACTCACTGTGCTGCTCCCGGAAGTCGGCCATGGAAGTTCTGGGAGCCAGGGGGCATAAGGGAAAGCTGACCGCAAAGGATTGCCCCCAGTTGCGCAAGGAATTTTATATTCCTTGTATAACTGGCGGTTGACTGCTACCGAAAAGCCCTCAAGTATAGATTAGGGCAGTGGTTCCCAACCTGGGGTCCACGGTGCTGCTTCCCACTGGGGCCAGAACCCAGCTGTAGCCCTGATGCTCCCTGCGTGGGCTGGATACTGGTGGCGGGGGTGGGGTGGGGGGGCGGGCATGCAGAGGACTGCCTGATGCTGCTGCTCGCCGGCTGCAGATGCTGGTGGCGGCTTGGTTTCGCTCCCCTGCAGGGGCTGGCTGGGGTTCATGGTCATGGCAGCCCTGCTCACTGGCATGGGGAGGGGTAGAGGGAAGAGGCCATGGCTGTAGCGGCTCCCTGTTCCCCACCCAGCTTCTGACCACGTGGGCCGGATCCTGCCTGCAAAAGCTTGGAAACCACTGGACTAGGGATCTGATGTTAAAAAGTCACTGTTAGATCTGCAGTGTTAAGTTCTGAGGTTCTTAACTTGCAGCATTTGAATGCTGTTAAGAGATGAAAACTCAAACTGAAATAACCATCTTTATGTTGGAATGAAAAGCTAAAACCCAGACCCCATTATTTCCAGTTGGTATAAAACAATTTCTGAAAATGTTTGCTGATAGTTCAAAATCTTGTACATGCAAGAGTAAAGTATGGAAGAACATTCCAGGAAAAACAAGCTTATCTTTTAATTAAATTATCAAATGGACTGTTATGTCATCCATAGTAGAACAGTACTCAAATTAATGATGATATATTTCCAGATATTATAACAGTTGGTAAATAAATGCCTGGAATGTTTTAGGTTATTTTTCCTTTAATACTTTGTTTGTTTATTTCAAAACTGTCTTGACTTATTTCCTAAGTCAAATTACATGAGAAAATAACCTTTGTATTTTTATCTGCAGGTATTCAACATCAATAGCACCACCACCTTCTCCTGTAAAAGATTTAGATTTAGAAATGGAAAATGAGTGTGAGTTTTTAATTGATGAATCGGATAGTTTTTCTTCTACATCCTGGTTTTCAATCCCCAAAAAGAACAAAAAATTAGAGAAACAGGCCTGCGCAAAGCCTGTGTTGAAATCTCAGCCTTCCAAAAGAGAAAAGGCCGTTATACAAGAAAGCAAGAAACGTAAGACTAGAAAGGCACAGAATGAAGTAAATGTTAAACTGACTTGTATGAAACAGTCAAGAATGCAAACATGTAATGTTGCTGAAGAGATACAAGACGAGTTACAAAATGCTTCAGATACAAATCTAGGGTTGTCTGACAGAAAAGATGATGCTCTTAAATCTGAAAGGCAAAGCAGTCCTCATGTGGGTAAGTCATATTTGGAAAGGCAGCTCAAGATGTAAAGACACTTTTGATTTTTATACTTTTGAAGGCAAATGTTGAAAATTGAATTATGATGAAAGAAAACTACTGTCTTTCACATTTCCTATTAATAGAGATCATCCTGCTCTTGACACGCCTGTTAATTGAATTTGTCAGCAGCTGAAGAATTTTTCCTCTGGTTTAGAATGGTGGTGGTCCTCCTGTGGAGTTGATCTCCCTGGGGATGTTTTGATTGATTTTCAAGGGATCTTAAAATGGAATGGGGAGTATAGGAAAATATTCCTTCAGATCCTGTATTTGAGTCTTTTTACGATTATTCAGCACTTAGGAGGATCCTGAATGGAGAAGGGATGCTTCAACTGAGAAGGGTAGGGGTGTGTGTATGGTAGAGAGGGAGGCTATGATTCTCTGCACCGTTGACCATATGTGGAATTATCAGAGGTGGTAGCTGTGATAACTTGCTTGGCTACCATCTGTGTTCCACGCCCAACTATTTTTGAAAAAGCTAGAGATTTGTGCTGTGTCTGCAGGGAATCAGCATGTGAGCAGTGATGGGGAGAGTTACTTAACAGGAAGAGTTAAAAGTTGGCTGGCAAGCAGTTATGTGAGAGCAACAGTTGCTGCAAATGTTTCTAGATTAGGACTGAGTAAGTAAATGAATGTAGTACACTGAATGTGTACCACCGTACACAGAATATTCAGTAGATTGTGCTGTTCTGAGAACCTTAAGTGAAAATCATCCACCAGAGAAAACCTTATGTTGATGATATTTCAATTAATAACCATATAATATAGTTCATATGTAAAGCTATTACTGTGGCTTTTAAAAAAGAAAGGCATTAATTTGTGCATTTTTGTGCATTGGCAGAAGAAAGTGAAAAAAGTACAGGCAGAGAAAAATCCAAAAGGGGCCCACATGAGAAAAAGTCTACAGCCCTGAAAGAGAGAGAGCCCAGAAGATTCATTTTGCCGCTGTCCAATTCAGACACAGATACTTCTGATACAGAACATAAACCAAAAGAAGTACCTAATGAAGATTGCTTTGGATCTTGTAGTGTAACTGAGCAGCCAGACGACAAGGTTGCATCTTCAGAAGAGGATCAATTTTCAAAACCTTCCCAGTCCATTTTAAAAATTGCTCCACATTCATCCCATAAGAAACAATCTGCTAAGCAGAAACTTTCAGAAGTTACATCATGTAAAAAACTGGCAGAAAACCGAAGAACCAAAATTAAAAAATCTGCCTTTAAATCTACTAGTAGGAAATCTAGTGTACAAATCTCAGAGGAGAGCTCTGAAAGAGAGCCCATAGAGAACAAGGGTGAAAGAGAACTTTTAAAATCAAATGAAATGTTTGCTGCTTCTTTGGAACAAGGATCACAGAAGTCCCTTAAGTCCCCCAAATCTAAAAACGTACCTTCACTAGAATCATCTGTTAATATATATAACAAAATTCCTGCAAAATCTAAAGAACCATCACAGAATTGCATGGACAGTATACTAGACACTGGTCAGAGGAGAAGAGCATCAGCTAAATCTCCGCAGAAGACATCTGCTAAGATTAAACAAAGAACAAATACGAGTGTTTGCTTAAATCGTGAAAATGCCGAACCTGGAAGTACAACAGATTATAGTGATGATTCTGGCCCGGACATGGCAGGACGAAGACACAAGAAGTCAAATGTACCTGTGAAAACAAATTGTAAAAAGAAGAGTAATGTCCACCGATCAGAGTAAGTGGTTTTGTGTTCATTTTTTTAAATGAATGTGCAACAACTTAATTGTTCATAAAACATGTTCTGCGAAAATAGAAGCATTACTAAGCCATTAAGGTATACAATACAGTTTAGAATTCCATAAATCAGTAGTAAGCCGCTAAATGAGGTGGTATAATTAAAAAGCTGTTACTAAACATGAGCTGACAAATCCAGGGTTTTCTGGCAAGAGGGACCTAATGCTTTGTCTTGTGAAGAGTCTTCTTGTGATGCTATAGTACTAGATTCTGTATGGAAAGTTTCACTCAGGGGAATTTTTTGATATCGAGTTGTTTCTGTGAAATGAATTTTGAAGGGGTATGTTTAGAGTATTTACTATTACCAGACGTAGAACAATTCCATACGTTTTCTGAAACGTCTTAAGAGGTAACTTGGGTTGAATTTGTATTAATCACTGTTATATTTGAAAAAACAATTAGTTATGTTTTAAAGGATGCCAGTCAACCTGAGTAGGAGGCCTCCTTTCTTTTTTTTCTTTCTTTCTTTTCTTTTCGGGTGAAATACTTTTACAAAATACAGGAATCTGGGAAATGCCATACCAGATAAGACCAGTGGGCCTGTGTAGTCTAGTATCCTGTCTGTTGGTGCATGGTGCCACATGCTTTAGGGGTGTCAAACTCATTCAATGTGGGGGGCCACACTGGAAATCAGGACACCTGTCATGGGCCATGTGGCCACATGAGTTCCCTAACCCTTTCCCCCTCCATGTTCAGTGCAAGAACGTGTCATTTTGCAGTCCATTTTCTGATCATAACACAAAAAAAAAAGTGATCCTGATCTGGCCTATGGGCCGAGAGTTTGACACCAGATCTTACAGTGGACAAATATGGAACAATCCGCAAGTATGGGGATGTATCCTCCTAATCCTATCAGTTGGTGTTTGACTTATCCCCTGATTGAAGAGGGTATGTCCTTCTTATTTCCTGATTTCTAAATTCTTTATTCTGTCTAATGCAACTGTATGTTTTTATTATCATGTCAATCTCTGAATGTGTGGAATATCAAAATTCTCCAGCCTCCAAGATTTATAGAAATAGTTCTGAGGAAGCAGCTTATGCATAAGGTTTTTGTTGAGTAATATAATTATGTTCCTCTGCAGTGTTTGCAAGCCGGGTTAACATCCATACTGTGGGGGGATAATATTAAAAATACATGGAAACAAATTAAACTGAGTAGAAATGTTATATAAATCAAATTAATTAGTTGAATGTTATTTTCCAAGGTGAGCATATTTATATAGAAGACACTAAAAAATAAATTCAGTTAATAATCAAAGAGTTATTAGTCTAAAAATTACCAGTCACCTGATTGTAAGTACTGTACCAAGAATAATGTCCAAATAAGAGTGACAAGCATCAAGAAAAAGTAAGGAAACTATTCACTTTAGTGTTGACCTTAAGAAAGCAATTTTACAACTTCCTGATTTTCTTTATTTAAAAAAAATGAAATGTTACTTTGATCAATTACTGTTAACAAATGTAGTAGGAGATGTCGTATTTATGTTTGTGACAATATTTACTAATGGTGAAATTAGTATTAGATTATGATTGGTCCTTCTAACTGAGGAAGCCTGTCTGATTCTACAAAACTAAGTACTATATTATTAATTTGCATCAGTTTTTTTCTAAAACTCCTTCCATATCCTCATCTTTACTATGAAGAATTACTTACTTTCAGTAAGATTACTAACAGTTTCATTTCTTCTAGAACAGGGTGTCAAACTCATTCAGTATAGGGGGCCACATTGGAGGGCAGGACACCTGTCACAGGCCATGTGTCTGCACAGGCTCTCCAGCTCTTTCCCCTGCCACATTCAGAGCAGCATGGGCTCCCTTTTTTCCCTGCCTTGTGTGCTCCACTTCCTCATACTGGCTCCCAGACCCTCTCTTGCTGGGTAGCTCCTGGACATCTCTTCCCCTTCCCTTTTCACTTCCCCTAGCGCATGGTGGCAGGCAATTAATCTATCACAGTCACAGCTGCAGGCAGGCTGGGCTCCTGCCTCCCCTCCCCATTCACTGTCAGTCATTCAGTGTGCTGGCCTCTGACTGGCTTAGTCAAATCAAATCAAATCATAGGGCCGGAAGGGACCTTGTGAGATCATCGAGTCCAACCCCCTGGGAATTGAACCCAGGACCTTCTGCATGTTAAGCAGAGGTGCTAGCCACTAGTCCTGGCTGGCCTTTGACTGGCTCGTTCCCACATGGGCCCGTGCTACTTGTTTATGATTCGTACAGTGTGCTGTCAATCAAATTAACATTCTCCCTGGGTGACTGACATGAACAGCTAGGGTGGGGGCCGGTGCAGGGGCTCTCTGAGAGTCCAGCCCAGCCTGCTGTGACTGAGACTGATTGGTTGGCAGACAACAGGAGAGCTGAGCCGGGATTGGTTGGAGCACTTCCTTTGTTCTCCTGTGCTGTGGCTTGGATCATGTGAGTGAGTCACAAGCATGCTTAGCTCTGCTCTGCAGGTGGAAGCCTGTCTTTGGTCTTCTTGCTGCTGCCCAGAGCTCCCAGGCACAGTCCAGGCAAAATAAACAAGGAGTCGTGTGGCACTTTAAGACTAACAGATTTATTTTTCGCATGAGCTTTCGTGGGAGAAAATCCCACTTTCTCAGATGCTTCGAAGCATCTGAGGAAGTGGGATTTTCTCCCACGAAAGCTCATGTGAAAAATAACTCTGTTAGTCTTAAAGTGCCACACGACTCCATGTTTATTTTGCTGGACTAGACTAACACGATCATCCCTTTGGAAATTGACAGTCCAGGCAGCAGCTCTGTGGGCCTGGTTGGTGCCCTTGGTGGCCCGGATCTGGCCCACAGGTCGTACGTTTGACATCCCTGTTCTTAAGTCTCTTCTGCTCCTGAGAAAAAGAAGAATGATATGAGGTAATTTCTTCTGGTGTATGTAGAATTGTCCTTTTAATATTTCCTGGTGCAAAGACAGAATAGCAGTGCTGCAAAGCCTGCTCACTTGGGTAAATGAACAGTCACCAGGATTTTCCTTTTTTTTTTTTTTTTTTCCCCCCTGAGATTTGTTCCCTTGCTCCCAAATCAGAGTGGTATTTTTAAATCCTGATTGGTAAATGATTTGTTGACAGTAGTATCAATAATACTAATAGTAATTTCAATAGTATCAATAGGACTATATCATCCATAGGAATAGGTGTTCTCTCTGAGATAGGGGTTGTATTAGTCATTGTATATATGCATACATCCCCAATCAGGGAGTTTAATATCAAAATGTATAGTACAGGGGCTCATTTTCTGATTGTATTATAAATTTTCAGATCTTAATTGAATGAAACTCTATATTTTAATTTAAATGAAGCTTCTCTAGAACAGTGGTTCCCAACATTTTCTCTGTGTGGCACACCATGCTACCTTTAATTAATTTGAGGCACATGACCATATAGTTTCCAAATGGACTCATGAATATTCATGAGCCAGTGAGCCAATCTGGAGCTCTGAATAGTTTTTCAAAAAATTTTGTCATATTGGCTCAGATCTGATGGCACACCTGTGTGCCATGGCACACTGGTTGGGAAACACTGCTCTAGAATTACTGGTTTGCCACAGAGTTCAGGGGGTGAAGTTGCAAATTGTACCTTCAGCTTGATGTAGAGTATTTTGCTTAAAGTTCAGGAAAGAATATTGAGTCCTAACTGTCTTAATGGAGTTAAAGTGTAACCAGCAGTAGGTAGAAAAGAAGGATGAGGATAAGAACAATAAGACTACTTACTGAAGCCCTGTTGTTGAATTCTGATAGGTGAGGAGCCCCTCTGATGTCCACGAGACAGACTTTATACAGGCAGGATATTGTGCCACTGAGGGTGAAGTTCCAGAGCTGGGCTTATTTTAGTCCAAGTTCCAGATTTTCTCTTTCTCTCCCCTCCTTACTCCATTTAGAACACTTTTTTTAAAAGCACTTGCAGGTACTTATGGAACATATTGGGGAGGAGAGGGAAGGATGAGGAGGCAGAGGGGTGAGAAGCAAGGAGTGTTGATATGGAGAAGAGAAGGGACTCGAGAAAGGTTCTTGGTCTTTGTGAGACAGAGGAGGCATGGTGAGGGAGATGGAGTAACTACCAATAAATGTCACTGACAGTCTGACTGCAAGTAGTGACGAAGTCAGAGAATGAAATAGTTATTTGAAGAAATGCAGCTGTGATATCAGGAGAGCCTGACAGCTGTAGGAGTCCCTGGGAAGCTGAGGGATGTCCAGCTCCGATTCTGGGAGTCCCTGTTCACTGGCATTTGCCTGATGGTGGGACCTGGATGGGTCTCTCCCTGGTACCTGTATAAATGGGGGCGGTAAGAACTCATGGAAGGTTGGCTGTCCCTCCCTCTCTTTCCCAGCTATTACTGGCCTCGGACAACACTTAGTCTTTCTGCCTTCATTTCCTCACTTTAGTAGTGTGCTTTGAGATCCACCAACAGAAAGGGCCTTATAAATGTTAAATGTAGAATGAATGTTTACAAGAGTAAACTATTTCCTTAAGATAATTGTCTGTAGAGATCCACATGCTTGAATGATGTGCTCCGTGGTACACAAAGTCACCCATGCCATTGGTAGCTAACATGTTTGTTTGGCAGTCTGCACTCACTCCCTGGTTTGGTACCCATATCTGAGGGACATGGACCCAACTGCCCCTCAATTCCTATTCCTAAATCAAGGATCTATGGTAAGACTCCAGAATAGTGGTTCAGTGGCTCCAGTGGCCTGTGCAGTTCTTTAGGGGGAAAAGGTTGTGTGGAGACTGTGTTGCTTCTTGGTCTGCTGTCTGCCATACACAAGTTCAAAACCTTCAGTTCATGATTTCCCTAGGCTTCTAATGTGTGCCAGCAGTCGAAGCTGCCTGTCAGTCAAACATTGTTTGGGCTAAACAGTCTGCCAAGTTGATTGTTACTTACAATATGATAGGATGCCTATAGATACAATATGCTCTATCTTGTAAGCCCCTTACATCCAGCAGTTCTGCTTCTCCACTTCTACAAATATTTTTATAAACTCAATTTTTATCCACCATATGTGGGTTTGTTCCCCTTTCCTCATAGTAAGAATCAAAAGGTACAATGGAATGTCTACATCTGTTTCTACAGCCTCTTTTCGTCTTCCTTAAATGTGATTTTTTTTTTCTTTTTTTAGTTATGTGAAGAAGTACTTCACATATATAGAAGGACAAATTGTTAATGCATTATGGAAAAAACTTTAACATTTGATACTGTTGGTTTTATAATTTTTCTTTTTCATAAATGAGCATTTCAGATGTTTTCTTTTTGTTTTTATTTTAAGTGGATCCATACTGAAACATGTAAAATTTACTTCAAAAAATGATAAACCTATCGAATGTGAACTGGAGGATTCATCTTCAGGTAAAGTTTAAAGGTGGCATTTTCTTTGAGTTCCCTTTTTATCTATGTGAGAATATTGCATATTTAGTTTACAGTACTTAAAACACTAAACTGAATTTGAAATTGCATGCAGTATCATGAAAGGTATCAGAGAAACCCGGAGGCAGAAGGTCTGTTTTTTCATCTTCTGGAGTCATCCTTGAAGGTGCTAATTTATGTATATAGTACTTTCTTCTTCTGAAATTGGATTTTATATACATTTTGGAAGTAACTTTGATTTGGAATTATATTTAAGTGTATTAAGGCAGAATGAAGCTCTCTCTTTGTGGGGAAAAAATAATGATTATTAATCCCTCTTCTGCTGATTTATATTGCTTTTTTCAGATACATCTGTGGTACTGAAGGGTGATACAAGTAATTTTTTGTTAACACCACTGAAGCATAAACTAGGTAAGGTTATTTTAAAACATTCCTTTATGTAAAAGCATGAACTACAGCTAGGTTATCAATTTAAGATCCATCAATCGTCTGGGGGGTGGGGTGGGGAATACACGTTATTAACTATATCATTTATAATATGATGTCATGATAATCCTTATTGGATTATGGTCCCATGTTGAAAGCATAGAAAGGTACAGTCCCTAGGACCCTTTAGTTATTTTGGAGAAACATGCCATAAGGGTGAAAATGGAATGCAGCAAACAAGCAGAACTGTTCATGATGATGATAAGCAAGACTTCAGTTCCATTTTAAAAAACCCTCATAGTTGTCTAATTTTTAAAACGAGCTTAAACTTTGTTCTTAAATATAAAAATATATAACTCCCCAAACTTCCTCTTTTTTTCCCAGCAGTTGCATATTTTACAATATTTTTAGCTGAGTTCTGCTAATTTTAATTATATTTAATATCAGTATTATCTGGGTTTTACCCCTTTCATTCTTATTTCATTATTTAACACTCTAGTCTCTTCTGTCTTCTAAAAATCTTAAGTACTTGCCTTTTGGTAGTTAACATTTGCAGCTTTCTGTTACAAACATTATAAATTGTGTTGTTTAACTCTTAATTCCTCTGCCTGTTTTAAAGATCTTGCTGTATGTTTTTTAAAATGAAGTCTTGGCCTTTTATCCTTTTGTTTTCATTTAACCAGTGGTGCTTTCAGGAGCAGTGAGACTTCTTACTCCCACTTGTATAGCCCAAGGTTTATTTATAGTAGTTTCTTACTATATGTTGAGGTCTAGTACACTAAAAAAGTTGAAAATTACCCTTACAGCATATGTCTCTCTGGTGGGTACCTGGAATTTCCTTTGGGTTCTTTCTGGAAGATATGCTGCTCTTCTCTTGAACCATGTAGGCAGGGGTGAGAGAGAGCTATTTTGGAGGGAACTTGTATTCTGTGTGGGGAAAGATGGGGGGGCATGGACTGGATCTTAATCCCCTGCCACTGGTTGGTCTGAAGGTGATGGAGACCTTACCGGGACTGTCTCTTAACCTGACTGATGCTTTTTCTCTGCTGTTCACAGAATCTTATAGTCTCCTAGGAAACTTTTTATAATCTTGAAACTTGTTCATGTAGGCTGGTCTTCATAGAATCATAGAAATGTAAGACTGGAAAAGACCTCAGTAGGTCATCTAGTCCAGTCTCCTGCACTGAGTCAGGACTAGTTATTATCTAGAACAGGTGCCCAAAGTGTGGCCCACAGGCTGCATGTGTCCTGTAAAGTGCTTTTCTGCAGCCCCTGAATGCAAAATTTTAACGAGATCAGAGAGCTGGAAATAGAAAAAATCCAGCTCTGAGGCAGGGAGCAGCCACAGCCCATGCTGAGAGTTTTGAAATCTCCCTCTCTGAACTTGCTCAGGACCGGAGCCTCAGCAAGTGGTGTGGCCTCCAGAGTGTCCAAGTAAGGTGGGCCTGCATAGGGGGGTTGGCCCAGAGGGGCCAGCATTGGGAGGATTGGGAAGGGGGTCGGGGAGCAGCAAAAACTGATGGCACAGAGTTGGGGGGGGTAGGGAAGGGGTCGGGAACTTGCAGAAGTGGATGTGCAGGGCAGGGGTGTAAGGGAAGGGGTTGGGGAGTTAGGGAAGGTGGCGCCGTGAATGTTGGGGGGGGTTAGGGAAGGGGTCGGGGATGCACAGGAAGCTGGCGGCAGGGCAGGGGGAACTGATCCATCTGGCGGCAGGGATCTGGATCCTTCCCTAGCTGCTGCACTTAGCAAGCAGGAGTTTTGTGGCCTGCAGGCCCACACCAGTCAGGCTATGTGGTCTCCATGTACGGAAACTTTGGGCACCCATGATCTAGGCCATCACTGACGTGTGTGTGTTTAATCTGTTCTTAGAAACCAGTAACAGAGATTCTACAATCTCTTTAGGTAATTTGTTACAGTGTTTAGCTATGCTTTCAGTTGAAAAGATTTTTCCTAATGTTTAACCTAATTCTTCCTTAGTGCAATTTAAGGTTGTTACCTCTAGTCCTATCCTCAGTGGACAAGGAGAATGCTTTATTACCCTCCTCTTTGTAACAGACTTTCATGTATTTGAAGACTAATGTTGTCCTTCTTGGTCTTTTCTTCTTCAGACTAAGCAAATCCAGTTGTTTTGCAATCTTTTCTTGTAGATCATGTTTTTTAGACCTTTAGTCATTTGTAGTCCTTTTCTCAGACTCTCCAATTTGTTTATATCTTTCCAGAAGTGTGGTGGCCAGAACTGGATGCAGTCCTCCAGTTCATCAGTTGAGGCCATATCACTGCTGAGTAGAGTGGAAGAATTACTTTGTGTCTTCCTTACAACACTTCTGCTAATACAGGCTTGTCCAAACTGCGGTCTGGGGGCCGGAGTCTGGCCTGCCAAGGGATTTCATCTGGCCTGCAGAGTGCTGCCGCAAGAGCCTGGGAGCTGGGGCTGGCTGGGACCCTTGTCAATTTCCTGCCCTGCACACAGCACAGCCACAGCCCCTCCCCTCCTCTGCCATGCTCCCCTGTCCTGTCTTGCTCCCCACACTCTGCCTTGCCCCTTCACACAGGCACCCCTGCTCCCTTGTCCTCTGTACACCGTGCAAGCAAAAACAGTGCAAAATGTCACACTAATTATTATTTTATTAAAGTTTATTAATAAGATTGATTTGTGTGTCTTATTTATCAAAAATTTTCTCACCGCCCCCACCCCCAACTGAGAAAAGAATTGCAGTGTGGCCCTTCACCCAAAAAGTTGGACATCCCTGTGCTAACTATCCAAGAATGTTTGCCTTTTTTTTTTTTTTGCAGCAGTTGTTGACTCGTTGTTGGCTCATACTTAATTTGTAATTCTCTATAACCTCAGATCCTTTTCTGCAGTACTTCTTCCTAGACTGTTACTTCCTGTCTATGTGTACTTTAATTTGTCCTTAATGAATTCCAACCAATTTATTCTCTAGTTTGTCAAGATTACTTTGAATTCTAATCTTGTCCTACAAAACAGTTGCCACCTGTCCCAGTTCGATTGTAGCTGCAGACTTTTAACTGTGCTCTGTATGCCATTATCCAAATAACTTTTGAAGATATTGAACAGAATCAGACTCAGGACACAGACCTGTGGGACCACACATGATATGACCTTCCAGCTTGACTATTAACAACTGAGTATGATTTTTCAACTGGTTGTGTACCCATCTTATAGTAGGTTCATCTAGGTTTTGCTTCCGTAGTTTGTTTGTTAGAACATCGTGGGAGACTGTATCAAAACCCTTCCTAAAATTGAGGTATATTATGTCTACTATTTTCCGCCTTTCGTGAGAGTTGTTAACCCTGTCAAAGGGAGATATTAATTTGGCTTGACATAATTTGTTTTAGATAAATACACATTGACTGTTACTTATCACCTTGTTATCTTTTAAGTGCTTATAGACTGATTATTTACTCCATTACCTTTCTGGTTACCAGAGTTAAGATGACTGGTCTATAATTCCCTGAGCTGTCCTTAATCTCCTTTTTATAGATAGATAGATACTGATGAATTAGCCGTTTTCCAGTTCTCTTAGAATCTCTCCTATCTGCAAGTTTTCAAAGGTAATTGCTAATGACTCAGAGATCTCTTCAGCCAGTTCCTTAAGTATTCTAGGATTTGAATCAAGCCCTCCTGACCAGAGATCTTCTCCACACTATGATTTAATCTGGCAAAAAGTTTTGTCACTCATGGAAGAGTAATAAAAACACCCCTTGAGTGACGTAAGTTTTGTTGGAATAAGAGCTTGTGTGAACAGTCTAAGCTAGGAGGAACTCGTATAGGTAGTTTTATGTCAGTAGTGGAGCTCTCTCCCACCAACTTAAAGTGGCTACACAAGTACTTTTACAGTACCACAGATGCTTCATTACAGCTGTAGTGCCCTGAGTTTTAAGTGTAGAGTAGTCCTAAGTAATTCTTAGCTTTGTTCTTTACACCATTTACACTGTTGTTTTTCTGTTAGTAATCTGAACACTGTTATCTGTTTTGGAAAAAATGAAACAAGAAAAGGATTTAATGCTTTGGCCATTGCTGCATTTTCTGTTGTCTTTCATTCCTCATTGATTAATGGGCCTACTCTGTAGTTGGTCTTCGTCTTGCTTTTACTTTATTCCTGGGTATAACATCTTCATCACACTTACTATTTGAACCCTAGTGTCCATTTTGTGACATGCCTCAGGAGGTTGGTGAAATAAATGAAATGAAACGAAATTTAATGGAAAACCAGTGTGGAGACCATTGTTGGGTGAAATATGTGTTACAGTGCTATATGTGCATGTGAAATATTATAGGCAGTGCTTGTTTTATTGTGCAGTCATACCAAGCAGTGTTATAGACTAAGTATTAAGGATGTGATGGATATTCTGTGTCAGCCTAATAAATAGAGCTATTTGTTTCATACCAGTATTTTGGTAAACACTACTCTGATGAAAGATAGACTAATGAATAGTTGCTTGGAAATTATTGGGATGGTCTCTGAGCATCTGATGGTGAAAGCATTGATTGACCTCTGTTCAATTGCTGTCTGTCCTGATTTGCTTGCCAGTGCCACCCTTTTGAATTTTATCCAGAAAGGCATCTGCATTTTTTTTAAAAAAAGCATGGTTTGAAATAGAAACAATGTGTAGGAATTCTGCAAAAGAGTGCGAATTTTGTAAAACACCGGTCGCTCATGCTAGTGGGATGTTGATTATTTTACAATCACCAGAGTGAAATATGCGCAATTTAAAACATATCCCTGCAAAATTTGTAAGATGTCTTGTGCTGTAAAGAGGGATAGCTTACTTTATGGCCCCTGATAGGTAAAAATTTAGAGCAGTGGTCTCCAACCTTTTAAACCCAAGATCACTTGTAGAGTCTAAATGCAATGCAAGATCTATCCTTTAGAAATGCTACTTTTTTGTAAACCCAGACCTAGCTGTGGGATGATAGGGAGGACGGGTGTGGGATGGCAGGGGAGTGTGGCCAGGCAGGGGAGGGAGAATGGGGAAGGGGCAGCAAGAGAGCTTGGAAGAGCAGAGGTGGCAAGGGGATGGTGGGGATCCCACTATTTCCCTTCTCCCCACCTCAGACTCTGTCACCTTCCCCTGGCCTCAGATGCGCTGGATCTCGAATCCCTTCCCACACTGACTTTCCACCTCATCTACCCCTTCTTCAGCTCCCACCTCCCCAACCTGATCCTCAGCCCTGTGCTACCTCCCCAATCCTGCCTTCTGCTTTGTGCTGCCTCTGTCCCTGTCCCTGTACTGCCTCCCCTGCTCCAGCTGTGCTCTGCCTCCCAGACCCTAGCTCTATCCCAGCGCAGCCTCCTCTGCTCCAGCCGCACTCTGCCTCCAAGTCTCTAGCCCCCTGCTGGCTCCTGATCCCCTCTACTACTTGCCCTCCTCCAAATCCACATCCCTACCTACCTCACCTGGCCGAATCCATCCCTTGGAGTCTGCTGCCTGTGCTAGCCTTTCCCTCTCAGTGTCATATGTGCACAGAGCAGGAGATTTAAAATGGCTTGATCGGGCCACGGCTCCCAGGCAGAGGCAGCAGTCAGAAAATCAGCTATTCCAGCCTCCTTGATTAACCTGTTGATTGTGATTGACTGGTTTAGGACCACTGATTTAGAGGAACTAATAAGAGTATGTTGAATTTTCTACTGATAATTTCTGAGTTTATTTTATCTTATATGGACTATTTTTCTTTAAATCTTTTTGTTAGTAATGCCAACCCACACACCTAATGTTCGCCGGACAAAAAGAATACGACTAAAGCCTTTGGAGTATTGGAGAGGGGAGCGTGTGAACTATATGACCAGACCTTCAGGTATTGTTTTTATATAGATATCTGCTTGTCTTTCATTTTAATTCAATGCATTAGCAGAATATACATTGAGACTTATCTTTTTAATAAATCCTTTGAGTCATATTCGTTATACCGTACTTATGTAATAAAAATTAAAGCAACAGTCAGTGACCTACCATCTTTGGTCTCAAATGACTTAGTTGTTTTTTCTGTTTCTCTTTCATTTGTTCCCCATACCCATTACGTATTCTCCTTTACAATGTACATAGTTAGAAGTAATGTCAAAAGAGAGCGTTACATTGTAACGTTTCCCTATGTAACCTGGACTGGTAAATCACTGTGTCATCCCAATCTGTTGCTCACAGAACCCGACTATTACCTTTTCTGCTGTGTGACTACCCCATTCCTGGGTCAGCTCATACTCAGCCTCCTGCAGATCATCTCTTACCTTACCACACTGAGGATAGGTGGCCCTGGCCTGAGCGAGAATCTTAGTTTTTGGACTGCATTCCCAAATGCGTCTGGGCCATTTCACAAAAAGTAGAGATTAAAAAACAAAACAAAACAAAAAACCAGAGGAGTAGCTGTGTTAGTTTATATATATTAAAAACAGTGGAAGTCCTGTGGCACCTTAAAGACTAAAAAATTTCTTTGGGCATATGCTTTTGTTGTCTCTAACCCACTTTGTCAGATGGTGGGGGGGAGAGAGAATTAACCTAAAAAGCAGTGTTTCCAAGCAGAGTGAATTCTGAACTGCACTTTTTAAAAAAAAAAAAAAAAAAAAAAAAGTGCTGTTTCATAAATTTCCAGAGGGGTAGTCATGTTAGTCTGTGTACAGCAAAAACAATAGTCCTGTGGCACCTTATAGACTAACCCTAATTATACTTCTTATGCCTGATTTTATGCCTGAAGAAATTTGTTAGTCTATAAGGTGCCACAGGACTCTTGTTGTTTTCACTTTTTCATAAAGAGTGGTTTACAAAATGCCTATTATACAATAATGCTTGTTACTTTCCTTCTGTTTCAGGAGGATTTGTGGTAGGTGGAATATTGTCTCCTCGAAAGGATCCATGCAGAAAAGCTAGAAAAAAGAGAAAACATACATGGGAAACAAGTATGAATTTCTTTGAAACTTTTTCTTATTTCCACAGCAGAACCAGTAACAAATAATTCCAGTATAGAGCTTTGGCCTTCTAGTTTATGCATAGGGCTAGCTCTTCATACCCCTCAGTGCTCCTCCAGGGGGAAAAATTGTGTAATAAGTGTAATTAGTGTTAAAACTAGGGCTGTCAAATGATTAAAAAAGAAATTGCAATTAATCCCAAGATTTAAAAAAAAAAATAGTTGCAGTTAATCAGTTTTAATTGCACTGTTAAATGCTAATAGAATACCAATATAAAATTCATTATATTTCTGGATGTTTTCCCACATTTTCAAATGCATTGATTTCAATTACAGCACAATATACAAATGTCTTAGATCAGCCTATTGTTTAGATAATATAGCAGGGATGGCCAAACTGCAGCTCAGGAGCCACATGCGGCTCTTGAATGAAAAAGTGTGGCTCTCAGAAGAATGTCAGCAAATCAATTCAGGAAAGCAGCCCCAGCCTAGGAGTTCAGGAGGGGGGAGAAGTGGTGGCATGGTCAGGGGTGGTGGGGAGAAGTGCAGCATGGTCGGGATTTTAAAAAAAACTCACCACTAGCCTGCAGTCTTCTACATCGAGCAGGAACTAAGATTTTACCGTGTAGGCCTAATTTTCATGGTAACCTTAAGTAATTATTAGAATCTGACATTAGTAGGATCAATATTTGCCCTCTTCTTACAATAAAATTAAAGTGTGCGATGAATTCTAAACTTAGTAATTTTGAAGCAGGTAAAATTATATGGCTATATGCCTCAGTGTGGCTCTCAAAGGTTTAATAATCAATTTGTGTAGCTCTTGAGTTCCACAAGTTTGACCACCCCTGTAATATAGGTTAATACATGCACTCATGTGTAGCTAAGCTACCAAACATTTCACAAATAGAACACCAATATCATCCTGAAAGGCAATACTTAAAGATCTTCTGCATCCTGAGAAAACATGCTGTATTTAAACAGCATGTTGGTTAACATGTTTTAAGTAATGTGATGAATGATTTTACCTTCAATATGGAGTTGTTTTAAAAATGTTAGCTGTGCTGTGTGCTGATGAGACAAGTTTAGTTCTTGTCCATACTGCAGATGATAGTGACCAGTCTCATTTCCTTTGATTGATTTGGCCTGCAGGTGATCACTTAGATTAGAACCAGAGCACCATATTCCACCCCAGTCAAGAAGTAGGCTCATTGTCAGTTTATCATCTGTTAGTGGGTATAATTCCAGAAGCCTGATATTTCTAAGCAGATGTATTCAAACTTCTTGCTTTCTGGAATGGAATCTTTCAGAAAAATGTGTATTTTTAACCAGAAAAGGTTTGTTTTGTAAGGCAGATATGCCTTCTATTGAAACTACTTTAACTACATTAAAATGCTCCAGACAAAAACTCTGAGGACTTTCACATTGTGAATTTGGCTTGAAGACACATTTCCTAAATATTCCTTTGCCTGCAGTTTTGACCTGTCATGAAACCTTTGGAAGAAGATGAGTTTCTGTAGTCATTTCAGTTTCTAGTGACCAATCTGCTTTATATTGTATCTTGTAATACTTGGATGGTGCTTCAGAACTCTCTAAACTTACTTCTGAAGGTGATGGTGATTTTCCAGTTTAATAAGCCTGTCCTCCTGCGAGGCAAGCCTTCATGAGCTCTGTGTAAAATAATGAAAGGATTAGCTGATGCAGACTAAATCTTGTCAATGGGGGTGTGGGTGGGGGGCCCAAACCAAACCCAACCCAACCCCGTAATTTTTCTACCCTGAAGTCCTAAGTTCTACTGAAACCCAGAGAACTATGTTGAAATGTCTGTCTCATTGCACTTGTCACTGTTACAGTATACAAAGGTCTGCAGCTTGGAGAGGATCATGTCAAAACTTATCTGTCTGAGGTAGAGTGGTTTTGTTTTCAGCCTTAGATTTGTCCCTGTGTAGGAGATCTGCATAGTGGCCACATGGAATTCTCCATGTGTTCATGAGGTGATATAGGTTGCATCTGATATCAAGAAAAAAATCCAGATTCTGACTGCTTGTGGTAATTACTCAGAAGTTACAGGATGCCCAAACTGTCCTGTTCGTTAAGAGTTTGTGTGGGATTTGTAATGTCTTGCATTACATTGGCTACCTGCACTTGTCCTGAAAGTTTTTCCTTATAGGTGCCTTCTTTTTGCAAAGTATGGAAAATTGTTACACAGGCCTCCTGACATTTGGCTACTCCCTTCAGTGATAAGGTTTACGTTTTATTTAGGTATATCCCTTGGGATTTTAAGTCTCCATGTGGAGAGATGCTGTAATATTTTAAAGAAAAGGAAAAACTTGTAACTATTTGTCTTTTGAAAGTTTCTTAAGATTCCCATTCACTCAATTATCTTCATTAGACTTTGTTAAGCAAAGACTTATTTTGCATTTCATAAAATGCTTAAAATTCTAAGTGGGTAAAGAAACTCAGCTTCCTATAAAGCAGCAAATGAACTTGGAAGGCAGCAGGTGGTTTTGGGTTTGTATTGTTGTTAGTGTTTTGACAAGAGCAGTTACCAGTACTCTAAATGTTCAAGGAGGCCCAGCTGAGCTTACAAAAAAGAATGACTTCAGTGAGAAATTATAGCTTCAAAAAATTAATATTACTGGTAATTCCAAGTTATTTAATGTTGTCTTTTAACCTAGTTGAATATTTAAAATCTGGAAAATTATTTAAATACTTAACCATGCATTGAATTTTAAAATCTTTGATGGTGACATAAAGTCATCTCACGTTGGTTTAAAAATGTACAGTGATTTGGTTTTGTATACTTCTCTTTTCCAGGGAATCATCTTATTGAAGCTGTAGATGTTTCCCTAGCAGATGCTTCTAAGCCAACTGCTGTATGGGATCCAACAATTAATAAAGAAGTTTTGCTAGGTAAGTAGCTGAAGTGACATAACTGAGGTCTCAGGAATTCTGTGACAAGATTTCTGAATGCGGTTTTCCTTGAGGTCCATACAGGGAAGCACACTGCTCATGCTCTGCACTCCTTAACTGTTGAGGTGTGGAGACATCCCTCTTCTTTCCTCATGGAGAAGGTAGGGAGTCAGAGAAGGGGAAAGAAGCTGGAAGAGCGTGTACTACTTTAGAATTTTTCATCCTATCACTGAATCTAACACTTTGGAGTTTACAACAAAGTACTACGCTGAGTATGCAACATGATTAAGAAATTGGAGGGAGTACTGTGCTGATGACAGAAAGGTTTAATATAAACATGTATATGATTGTTTAGCTTCTGGCAATTTTGTTTTTCTGCAGAGTGTGTTAACATTGGAGATAGCCACTCTTGTTTCTTTAATGATGAGTCAATGGAAATATGTAAAAATCTGAACACATCTTTTTTTGCTGCTGGCAAATTGATCTTGAAACCACTTAAAGAAAAGGGGTACCAGTTTGTTCCCACAGACAAAATAGTGAGTATGTTTCCTTATATGTACACTTGTATAGCAAAATAATCTGGTGAGAGACTTTTATACTTGCCTATTTAATACTGTTAGAAGTTATTTACTATCTGAAGTTGATGCTTTCTTTGTAACTTTTATTAGATGTTTTCTTAAAATAAATGCATGCAGAAAACATGTTAACTGTTTCATTGCGGAGTCAAGCACTGAGAAATAATAAATTTACTTAACTTTCACCCTATAATAGTAACTCAGCCACTGGCACATATGTTAGCTTTCCTGTGTTCTTCATTATATGGTAAATACCTATATATTGTTAATAAATACCATAAAATGTAGGGTCAATGTAAAAGTCTTAGCATAAGAGAGAACTTTACTTTTCAAATACCTGTCTTTATTAAATACTTGATTTCACAACTATAATTTGTGACGGAGTGAGGGGAACAATGTGAGAATTTGTGAACTATTTATTTTTTGAGAGTGTTTTTTGTGGGGGGAGGTTAATTTGTATTCAATACAGAAGTCTGCAGGAGGTATGGGAGGAGAAAGTTTCAGAATAAAGGATTTCCTTGGCTAGTATTACAGAGCATTTGCAAAGAAAATACTTACTAATGATGGAATATTTACTTTTGGCTTAATCTGTGAAGGCTTTCCACATTATCCATGGCAAGATTATTGTTACTCTTCATAAGACATCCTACTATCTGACTACAGGAGATTTTTTCTATGTTCCAGCAGGTAAGTACATTTTTAAAAAACTTGTTGCGGAGGGACCAGGTGAAGGGAGAGTATAAGTGATAGAAATTAAGCTCAAGTGTGGCAAGGGATGAAAGTATGTAAGTAGGGCAGGATAGAGACAAAGTGTGTAACCTTTGCTGAATTTGGAGTTAAGGTCCTCATTAAGCAGTAAATGAGTCCCAAAAGCAGAGAGAAGTTAGTGACCCTTAGTGTTTAAACAGTAATGCAAAACAGTGGATGTTCATGTTGGTTAACTTCATGCTTCAGTCACTCAGAAAGGGCAAATACAAGGTGTAGCAGTACTACTTGAAGTGTTAACATCAGGTGTTTGGAAGTCATCACTAAGAAATCTTAGCAGGCACTTAGTCCTGGGAAATAATTGTTGAATACTCTCTCTTGTTTGCTGGCCCTTATTGCTCGTATGACCTTGAGAGCATTTGGTGGTGTATCTAGTATATTAAAACTGGGGAACAGTAGGTTGGTTTTGTTTTTGTTGTTTTAAAGTAAGGCTAATGCTGAAACTCCTTTTCCAGCATCCCTAACATGTTAGCCATAACAGTGGCTATTATATCAGTGGTTTTCAAACCTTTTTCCTCGGGACCTAGTTTGGGGAGGTGGAAAAATTATGCCCATGTCCCAACAATTACATCTTTCAGCAATGCATTCCAGTCTTTTGGTGGCAACAGCAGGGTGTTTCATGATCCAGTACCTGAGGGTCTGCAACCCAGTACTGGGTCCTGACCCTTGGTTTGAAAACCACTGGTCTAGATCAGTGGTTTTCAAACTTCTTTTCCTCAGGACCCAGTTAAAAAAAAAATGATTTCCATGACCCAACAATTATATCTTAAGCAATGCATTCTAGTCTTTCACTGGTAGCAGAGTGTACCACGACCTAGTACCTGACAGTCTGCGACCCAGTAATGAGTCCTGATCTGTGGCTTTTAAACCACTGGTCTATGTCAGTGAGTTAAACATGCTAAATGTCTTGGAGCTCAGAACTGTGAAGAAGATGCTGCTCATCCACAGAAGATTTCTAGTTTTTGCATTTGGATGTACCTTCTGTCAGTAAATGACTGGATTAAGAGTATTAAAATTGCCAGTGAATCCAGTCCTCTGTGCCTGTAGAGGTAGAAGAGGATTTGGTTGCTCTTGGAGTCTGAATCTGATAGAAAAAATGCAACCTGGGCAGAGGGGTTGAGCTGAAAAATAAGTTGTATCTGGATAATGGTGAGTTCTTTGAGAGATCCATGTGATTTAATAAACTGAGCTAAAAAAAAACATACTATTGAGAAAAGAAGTAAAACAGTTCTCCTTCAAAAGTGAAGAAATTTTGCGCATAAACGTGGTACAGGAAAGTAGTAGTAAGTGATCTATAAAGAATGCTAATAGCTAAAGATGAAGAAAGCATTTGAAGTGTTCATAGAATGCTTCTGAGGATGGTGGATAGGGAAGTGTTCATATAATAGTTGTTGGGAGAGCATTGACTGGCACAGTCAGAGAAATCATTTGCAGATAATTTTTTGATAGTCAGGCCAGGCCAGTGTACACCATATGGTACCATGTTTAGTAGTCCAAAAATAAAAGAGAGGATTTAAGAAGGCAATGCTGAGAACTCTGAGCCTGAAAGCAACATCTCTGATATGTGTGTCAATTTTTATAAAACCCCAGCTGTCAGCAGCACTGCAAGTGTTGTCCAATAAGTCAGTTTTCTCAGCCCTGCAGGCAGCTATTAGAGAAGTTTGGGGGTGATGGGCCGATCCAGGCCTTGAGTTGGCATCAAAAATGCCTGTTCCCACTAGTGCACTTAACTGCTTGGTGTGATGTTGAAGAAAACCCATAAATTACGGAGTGTCTCAAATCAAATTGTTCCCTAAGCTTTAAAATGGGGGGAAGAATGGGGGAGGAAGAAGAGGGGTTTTTTTTGTTTTTGTTTTTTGTTTTTTTTTGTTTGTTTTAACTTGGATATTATAGGCACTGGAAAAGAGCAATTTTACTGACTAACTTCTCTGATGTGTCATAATATTAATCATACTTTACAATTCTGGGGGATGAAAATAGATTTTTGTTTTATATTGTCAGAATTGCTTTTACTATTTTTACTACTCAGGAAGTTTTCTGAAGGAATGTGTTAAGCTGATAAAGCCTCCTTTATTGAGGGACTGACATCACAAAAGATTTTTCCTATATTCACCTGCTGGTAGGAGATTATAATGTGGTCTGAGTTGGCACATTATAGGTCTGAAAGAAACCCAATTAGCAAGATGCTGAAACAGTCTTTTTTTTCTGTTATTTTCCTCTTTGACTTGGTATAATCATTTGAGGGCGGGATAATTGTTTCATTAATTCTGATCTGTTCAGTTAATGAGATATAGGAGCAGTCTGAACTTTTTTTCCAGGCAATCATGTTCCTGTTTATAAAGTAAATGTTGAATTTTGCTCCTAGACTCTTCTGAAGAAGGAGAGCTTATTATTTTACTATAGTGTGATCAATATCTGTTCCATTATACCTAGCTTTTGGGAAATCTTTTGATCAGTTCATCTTCTGTTCTGGATTTTGTTCCATTTCATAGAAGGTTGTTATTTCTCTACTTGCTATCTTTCTTATTAGCCCTTAATTGAAATCCTGTGATAAAGAATGTTTACAAACTGAACTAACTTAAAACAGTATCTTCTTAAACCTCTTCATACTACTAAAGTACTGAAAATTTAAATCCCTGATTTTAGGTGGGTGACATGAACACAAATGTATCTCCATAATAATTAATTAATCCCAATCTGCATGGAAATAAATAGCAATTAGGATTGGAGGCAGAAAAGGGATCAAATTGTTGCCAGATACCTGTATTAATAACCTCTTTCATTGCAAGAAATGTCTTGGTTGCAGATTTTGGCGATTGTATGAACATCTGTTATATCTCCCTTGAGGATTCAGTTCTTTTACACTGTGGACACATCTCTGATGCAGGGAACTCAAAACTCAAAATTGAAGGGTGAGAGGTCCACAGAGACTATTTGGAACTTGGGGAATACCGTCCACTTACTTTACAGAATTCAGCAGTGGAAGCTGCTTCTCAAGAACAGATATTGGAACCAAAAGTAGCAGTGAGATCTACAGCTATTCTAGAGTCAAAATTTATAGGTAAACAAGGGGATCCCAAATCATTTACTGCCAGATCTGAGATGTTTAAAATTGATTGGACCCTCTAGAAAATTGTCTCTGGTATAGTGCACTAACATATATAAGAGTTTCAGGTATTGTGGAGGTGACTGAATTTTATCATGGCTTCAGAAGCTCCATCTAGTTGTAAATGATCACTAGATGGAGCTAGGACTAACAATTATAGATGAGCTAATCTGGATAGTGAATGCTGGCTCTTCAGGTATTCAGAATCAACCTTCAAAGCCTTCTTTAAAAAAGAAAAGCTTGCCCTCATTATAGACAGAAAGGGTGAAACCTACCCAGCCATCTTCTCTCTGATACGCTTTAGGGCAGAGCAGTGCCAATCCATTGCACATTTGGCGATCACACAATACATGTTGTTTGACATCTAACCTCTTTTCAGGTTCAGTTACAGTGCTGTTGCAGTGATGCAGCCTGGCGAATGCCTACGTGCAGTCTTCCAGGAGTAGAATGATGATTATATGATGAGCCCTTGAAGTGTTCCCTGAATACTGTTCTAGCTATTACATCTGCAAGGAAGGCGTGAATTCCAGCTTTGTCTGATTACTTATTTCATTAAGTTGGTCTTGCATCTTCCCACCAATGATCTATTTAAAAGTGTCATAAAATTCCTCTTGAATCAGTTTGACCCCTCTGCTGTTAGAGAAGTACAAAGCTGCCACTTGGAACGCTGTTTATAGGTTCTTGTAACAATAATCTCTCAACCTGACATCCTGTATCAGCAGTATTGTTCATTTAGCACTCAGTCCACCTTCAAAAGCTTGTTACCACTATATCACCCAAAAATAGGAATCTGCAGTGACAATTTCCTATGACTGATAAGAGGTCTATGTTTGATTTGTACTGATCCATACTCAAGTTTCATCCTTCTCTACTTCCTCAGGATCTGTCTTATGGTATTCTGTTTCTGAGTAAGTGGAAACTCTGTCGGGCTGGTACATATTTTTGTAAACTCACATCAAAAGCATTACTATATGAGAAACAATGTGCTTGTTCTTAACGTACACCACCTTTTAGAAGGTTCCAAGTTTGTGGCGCTGTGAGTATACAATATTCCTCAGCATACATCCTCTTAAATTAGTTTAACTCTGCATTGAAGCAAGGGATTCTGAATGCATTTCTTCCTCCCAGCTATTAATAAATTTTAATTTCACATTGAGACTTTGTTGGTTTGCCCCTTATCTTTCTTCAGAGTTAGAGGATTTCACTCACAAGTTGCTGACCTGCCTGAACTGCAAAGTGTCCAAAATGCATATAGGAAAAGTGTTCCAAGTTAAATGACACTCCAGCAACTTGGTCATAATGCTATACAGTGTTCTGATAACTTTTTATCCTCTTACTCATAGGAAATGGATACAACATACGCAATCTCCTGAATGAGGAAAGTATTCTTCTGTTCACACAGCTGAAAGGAGAAAGGTGGGGAAAATAACTTGGCATATAAAAGTTTAAACTAAAATGCATTTCACGTTTATTTTCTTTGTGGTTTTCTATTATCCAGTTACTCTTGAATATAAAAGGGCCTTTTTTTATGTCCAACTGAATATTCTGATTTTTACAAATAGGCATTTTAAAACTTTATAGTGTTCTTTTATTATGCTTGTGCATCTATAAACCAATTTTTCCACTGCCAAAGGTAGCACACCTGAACTTTTTTGGAAATTAGAATCTTTCTTTGTCAACAGGAAGGTGATTATGATTGAGCAGCCCATTAAAATCTTTTAAAAAACTTTTATTCTCAACTAGCAGCAAGTATTATGAAGCTGAGTAAAGTGTCATCCTGAAATGGTTCTGTTAAAAATACATTATTCTAAATATATATTGATCTTTATAAAATAGACATTTTTCCTGTCCCAAGAGCTGAAGTATATGCAGCTTATTAAATAGGCGCCATAATTTGCCTCTCTTGAAAGTTGATATTCCAAATTGCTGGGCATCTAACATCTCCCAGTGACTTCAGTTGTCAAATATAAAATTGAGTGATCTTAAACTTATACCAATTACTTAGAAATGGTCTGTGGCTTCCATCATCTGTACCCTTAAGTACACTGAGGCTGAGCTTTAAATTCTAAAGCTAGAAAATGAAGACACTTTTAAAAGGCCCCTTGTACCAATTCACTCTACTCTCATGTGTCTGCAGTACAAAGGCTCATGATTGTGTAACAGAGGGAGGTAGCGATATTAAGATATGGTTTAAAAATAATGAATGAATGAATTTTAAAGTTTTGAACTATAGCATATAGTTGAAAGCTTATGCCAGATTGTCCTGTGCCTTCACCACCCCCTCCTCAGGTCATGTGGTAGATGTTAGTAGAGGTTGCAGACAATTCTGAGATTTTTTCACATGCCCTTTTCAAATGGAAAATGTCTCACTTTGAAAAACTATGCCAACAGAAAGTTGGTATTTGGGTAAGTTATGGACACTATTTTTATGGTAAAATTTTCTATTTTGCTTGTCACAGTAGATACCTCAAGTCTTTTTCTGTCCTTGTGTCATCGGTAATATTAGTCATAATTGTTCACTCAACTTTGATGTCAATGCATTGTAATGCATCCTAGAGGAGAAGATGTTAGCAAGAGATAAAAGTTGTCACTTGGGCTACTTCTAAATGTCTCCTTTGTGATAAGGTCAGGCCAGAGGGTTACAGGAGAGTATGCCAGGGCAGATATGTGAGCCCTAGACTGGTAAAGGCCCTTTTCCCTGGCTGCAGAGAAAAGATTTCTGCAGGCCAGTTACAGACACCTGGACCCAATCAAGGGCTACCCCAGGCCTATAAAAGCTGCTTCCACCAGAAGCAAAGGGGGAAAAACTGAAGCTGCTGCTAAGCTTGGAAGTTCCCCAGGCTGAGGAGGAAGTTGTTTCTCCCCTGCCTCAGATTGAAGAGGGAGAGAGACCAGACCTAGAAGACTAGTGGGTTGCTCTTCTACTGCCCTGAGGGTTTTAGCTGGGACCTGGGGCCAAGGAAGAAGGAAGGCAAGGAAGGTACCTCATAGGCTCCAGAAATCCCAGAGACCTCCTGGGCTGGGGCAGATTGAACTCAGGCCAATACCACCTGGGGAGAAGTTTTGGACTGTTGGGCCAGGCCTCACATACCCCTTCCCTCCAGAAGGGGAGCGACCTTGCCGCACCTTGTAATAATTGTATTTTCTCCTGGCAGTTCAGTGCCTTCATAGTTCTTCCTTTTTGGAAAAAGGAAGATGAGATCTAAGTAATCTTTCTTGACACATCCTATCTTGCTTGACAAATTACCTCTCATTGAAATTAATGAACCTTCACCTCACTGGTAACCCATTTCCCCAATTCAATAACAATCTGGCTGAACGCTTGGACCATTTCCAAGTTATCTTTTGTATACATCAGAATACAGATTTTCATTTTAATCATTTAGAAGCCTGATCACACTGCATAGTGAGTACTCATGTCCTTATCAATTTATTTCTTAACGCTTTACAAATATGGCTTCATTTGTCAGGTTTTAACAGAACTGATGGTCTTGACTGAAAGTAAAATACAAGTTTTAGATTGAATTTTTACACATTCAAGTATGAATGTTTAAACTTGACCATCCAAAAGGTTTATAATAGTGATTGGGGACCCGTTAAAATCCTTTGTCTACAGTTGTACCTAACATTGAAGGTTGTAATGGTCAGATAGACAGTACTGTTCTCCTCAGCTTTCCATTCTCAGTGATCCCAGGAGGCTTTACGAAACATTCAAGCCAAGAATAACTCAGTTAATTTTATTTAATGAGGTGGGGTTAACATTCTAGACCAGGAAAATGTTGAGATCTAAGATCTCAAATGTCACTGTCAGGGACAGGGTTGTTTTTTGACCAACTTAAGAGATATGAATAAGATCAAAGGGAGTTACTGAATTACTAGACATACTGCAGCTTTGCTCATCAGCTTGCAGTGGATTTAAATTATAAGAAAATTTAATTGTCTAAGTGCAAATTGAGAGCATTTCTGTATGAATTTCATCTGCTTAGCATTAGGCATGCTTTGCTATCAATGAACAGTTTAATTATCTTAATAAAATATCTGTTAAAATGACAAACTGAAGACAACTGCAATGAAAATACTTTCCTGTTGCGCCAATTATCACACTCATCATGTATTTTTAACTTAACTAAAAATATTACAGGCAGAGCTAGTATTGATGCCTGGAGTTCTTGGAGTCCTTGCAGGTGTGTGTTGCACTTGGGTGTGCACATGCTAGTGTGCTAGAGCTGGAGAACTTTATATAGTGGTATTCCATGCTTTTCACAGCTTTTATCGAGTGAGGGTTTTGTGCATTTTCTTCAGGAGGTAAGCAGTAACATTTTCTCCATTGTGCGGATGGGGTAACCAAAAAGTTGCACTAGGATACATCTGACAGAGCTAGGAATACATCCCAACTCTTTAAAGTGACAAACCCAATGCTTCCACTTTGCTATGCTGACTTTCAGAATGACTGTGCCGAATCTGTGTCTGGCTGTGTTTGTAATAACAAAACCATATTCACTTTCAGAGCCAAAAATAGATTGGAATCCTGCCTTTTCTCTGCTATATAGCAAATAGTTGTTTAAGCCACTGGCAGACTAACATGTCTCCCTCTTATGGCGGTTCACATAAAGGGTAACAACCTACTATTTTTACCAGCTACTCCATTAGCTCAGCTGATCAGAGGTTTGTGTTGTGGATCTAAAAGTCCTAGCTTTCAACCCTGACGATGAGAAAAGCAGTATTGGGGTATGTCTATACTGATGGTGGCAAAATTGTTGCCCTCAGTGTGATCTTCCAGGTGCGATTCAGCAGTGAGTATGAACTTGCTGCTGCACTCTGGAAATTGCTTCAGCAACTCCTGCCCCCTAACAGGAGTTGCTGAAAGCCGACCACAAGCCATTTGTGGTCGGCTTCCCCCACTGTGTCTCGGCAGCTTAGAAAGTCATCTGTAGATAAGCAAGTTATTGTATGTGCCTTGTGTATCTGCCATTGACTGCTGTCGAAAAGCCTGGTAAGTGTAGACTAGGGCTAGATGATAGAGCTCTCTTTACTTTCCTCCTGTTCAGCCTTCACAAATCTTGAGTTTTCTCATGTTAAGTATCTATTTTCCATTAATCACAGTTATGCTTAATTAACCTAATCCTTAAAGTTTATGGGCTTCAGATACTTGTAAAATATCTATTGCACCATATTCATCATTTAGCCAATCGATACATGCTTGTTTTAAAACATTTAATTCTTTTGAAAGGTGTTATAGTGCTGTCCCTGACTGCTTTATCAATGTAGAAGCAGCAGCCTTCAGGTTTGATCTGCTGCTCACAAATAGAGAAGAATTTATCAGGGAAGTAGAGGTCAATGGCAGCCTGGGTAGCAGTGACCATGAAATGATTGAGTTCAAGTTGATGATTAAAGGAAAGAAGGAAAGAAGCAAAACACAGACCCTGGACTTCAGAAAAGCAGATTTTGTCTCCCTCAGGGAACTGATGGGCAGGATCCCTTGGGAGGCTGATCTGAAGGGGAAAGGTGTCCAAGAGAGTTGGGTGCATTTTAAAGAAACCCTGCTAAGGGCACAGGAAGATACAATTCCGATAAGGAGAAAGCACAGCAAATGTGGAAGGCGCCCACTGTGGCTTAACAGAGAGCTCTGCACTGAGCTGAAGCATAAAAAGGACGCTTACAGGAAGTGGAAGCTAGGACAGATGACTAAGGAGGCATATAAAGACATTGCTCGGGACTGCAGGGATAAAATCAGAAAGGCCAAAGGACAAATGGAGTTGCGACTAGCAAGGGATGTGAAGGATAACAGGAAGGGGTTCTACAAGTATATCAATAACAAGAAGAGGATCAGGGATGGTGTAGGTCCCTTACTGAATGGGGCAGGCATCCTCGTGACAGAGGATGAGGAAAAAGCTGAAGTGCTCAATGCTTTTTTTACTTCAGTTTTCACAAGCAAGGTCAGCTCCCAGCCCACTACACTAGGTACGGGGGACTGGGGAGAAGAAGAGAGGCCCTTGGTGACAGTAGGTCAGGTTAGGGACTGCTTAAAGAAACTAGATGTGCACAAGTCCATGGGGCCGGATGAACTGCATCCGAGGGTGCTGAGGGAGCTGGCTGATGAGATAGCGGTACCGTTGGCCATTATCTTTGAAAACTCGTGGCAAACGGGGGAGGTGCCAGAGGACTGGAAAAAAGCAAATATAGTACCTATCTTCAAGAAAGGCAAAAAGGACGATCCAGGGAATTACAGACCTGTCAGCCTCACCTCAATCCCTGGAAAAATCATGGAGCAGCTTCTCAAAGAATCCATCCTGAAACACTTGGAGGAAAATAGAGTAATCAGGAATAGTCAGCATGGATTTACCAAGGGTAAATCATGCCTGACCAACCTCATCGCCTTCTATGATGAGATGACTGGATTTGTGGATGCGGGAAGAGCCGTTGATGTCATATACCTTGACTTTAGCAAGGCTTTTGATACGGTTTCCCACAGCATTCTCATTGGCAAATTAAGGAAGTATGGGTTAGATGCATGGACTGTAAGGTGGATAGAAAACTGGCTAGAACAACGGTTTCAGCGTGTAGGAATCAATGGCTCCATGTCAAGTTGGCAGGCAGTAACAAGTGGTGTGCCCCAGGGGTCGGTCCTGGGGCCAGTTCTGTTCAATGTTTTCATTAATGATCTGGATGATGGGATAGATTGCACACTTAGTAAGTTTGCAGATGATACCAAACTGGGGGGAACGGTAGACACCCTAGAGGGCAGAGACAGGATTCAGGGAGACCTAGACAAACTGGAGCAGTGGGCCAAGAGGAATCTCATGAGGTTCAACAAGGATAAGTGTAAAATCCTGCACTTGGGACGAAAAAACCCCATGTACTGCTACAGGCTGGGGAGTGATCAGCTAAATAGCAGCACTGGAGAAAAGGACCTGGGAGTCATGGTGGATGGGAAGCTGGATATGAGTCAGCAGTGTGCTCTTGCTGCCAAAAAGGCCAATGGCATACTGGGCTGCATCAGAAGAAGTGTTACCAGCAGATCGAGGGATGTGATCATTCCCCTCTATTCTGCACTAGTGAGGCCACATCTGGAATACTGTGTCCAGTTTTGGGCTCCCCACTACAAAAAGGACATGGACAAATTAGAGAGAGTCCAGAGGAGGGCAACCAAAATGATCAAAGGGCTGGAGCACAAGCCCTATGAAGAAAGACTGAAGGAACTAGGCTTATTTAGCCTGCAGAAGAGAAGACTGAGGGGGGATTTGATAGCAACCTTCAACTACTTGAAGGGTTGCTCCAAGGAGGAGGGAGCTCGACTGTTCTCGGTAGTAACAGAGGGCAGAACGAGAAGCAATGGCTTCAAGTTACAGCTGGGGCGGTCCAGGCTGGATATTAGGAAAAACTTCCTTACTAGGCAAGTGGTGAAGCAGTGGAATAAGTTGCCTAGGGAGGTGGTGGAATCTCCATCTCTGGAGGTGTTCAAGTCCCAGCTGGACAAAACACTGACTGGGATGATCTAATGGGAGTGGTCCTGCTTTTTTTGGCAGGGGGTTGGACTAGATGACCTTGTGGGGTCCCTTCCAACCCTATGATTCTATGATTCTATGGTTAGGTCTAGTGACTTTAAGGCAGGGGTGTCAAACATGCAGCCTGTGAGCTGAAAATGGCCCATAAACCTTTTCTACCTGGTCTGCAACTGCGCTTGATGGGACTGCACTCTCTCCCTAATAGACAGAGAGAGAGTTGCATACCCAGCACTCCACAATGCTGTGAGTATGACAAGTCTCAGTGCTCGGTGATGTCACGACTATGTGAGACTGCTGTGTGAGACCACACTCTCTTCCTAACAGAGAGAGAGGGGTATCATAGAGTGCAGTTTCACATACACAGCACTCTACGATGCTACAAGAGTGTCATAGTATTTTGATTTATAGTATATACATCACACTTGAAGTACATTTAAGTCAAATCTGGCCCACCATAGCAAATGAGTTTGACACCCCTGCTTTAAGGTTTGGCTATGCTTTCTGGTATGCTGCTAGAGGCAGCCCATTTAGATCCATGCCAGCCAAGAGTTAAACTGGGGGAAAAAGTGGTGCTCTTCTGAGCTCTTTGCACCTCAGATGCTATCATGAGATACCTTTCCTGGACTTTGTGGGTCCTCAAGCTTTGCTTCCCTAAAGTAATTTGTAGTAACCTGTTCAGGAAGTGGTCATACTTCCCCTTTCTTGTGTGCCTCAATCAGAAGTGAAATGGTTAAGTGTTGACCTCATAAATTGATGTAGTGGTGTTGTAACTGTGGACAGTAAGGGGAGTTCATACTTCTCAGAGCTAGCATTTTAGGCTACTTGCTGACTTGGACAAACAAGATTGCATTGGTGTCACGGGATGACCTGGCTCTTTGACTGTTAGGGCTCCATTGTACCTGTGTCAAACTTGATTTGCCTCCTCAGATGGTGGGAAAGAGTTAAGTCGTGTCACAGGTACCTCATGTGACTAAACCAGGCCTGCTTGCTGTGGAGAGCTAAGAACAGCTTGTGGGAGAGCCAGGAAGGGAGGAATTCCATGAACATCCCTAGGAGTCAGTGGCCTATATAGGAGTGGGAGAGCAGGCAGTGAGTCTCAGGGAGCATGGAAAAGAGGCTCTGGGAAGGAGAAGTAAGGGCAAGGTAAAGCAAGAGGTGGACAGTGGGCAGTCAAAGAGACTGAGCAGAGTCCCAGGGAGTCTAGGGCTGAAGCCAAGGGAAGAGCAATGCTGAAATAGAAGACGGTTGCTCAGAAAGGAAGAAATGTGCCTGCCTTCAGTCTGATGGGGAGACTTTTTGGACAAAGCAAAAAACTTAGTAATGGAGCAGCTAGCATTTAAAGTACAACTACCCACAGACTTGTTTGCAAAATAGTTCAGCAGCCTTACTAAAACCATGCTTTAACCACTAAAGTCAGTCTCTGTTTTTAAAGTAAAATAAATCTCTTTTCCTTTATGTTTTTGATGCCCATCAATGTAGCTGGAGCACCTCCCAAGACCAGGAATGATATATCACTTTCTTTTCTGTTGACAGGAGGGCAGTCTTGGTTTTTGTTATCTAATTGAGTATGAAAGATTGGTAGTATGAGTAACGATAATATATTGCATAAAGGTTTGAACAAAAAGGCGAGCTTTGTGTTAGCTTCTGAATTCTGCAAGGCTAGCAGTCATTCTTCTTTCATCCAATAATGAGATCCACAGTTTTGGAACTTTGTCTTGGGTCAGATTCGGGAGTGTGTACAATCATTGCACAATCTTCAATGAAAAATAATTTTTTCCATTAATTCTTTGACCATATTTCTTACCATTCAAGTAGCTGGAGTATTTTCTTTGAGCCATGAGTAGAGCATGCCACTTCCTGTGCAATGCTAGGTCTTGGGTCAGGATGTAGTATATATTTTTAATGTATTTTGTGCCTAATGCATTCAGCTTCTGATGCTTTCAGCAACCACTGATTCACAGTCTGGCTATCTGAATTTTTCCACAAGTGCATCACCCTGTTTGACAAGGACAGCATAAATGTCAGCAAGTTCTTGAGGAGAAACTTCTCTGTTCTCAGCATTAGAACGATTTCCCAAATATATTAAGGGATGGTTAGTGGCTAGAGAAGAGAACTGAGAGTTAGAGTTCCAGGTTTTTTTTCTTTCATCTACCATCTTACTGTGAAACCTTGGGCTAATCACTCCCCCAATAAACTGATAAACATAGCAGTTTTCTCACTTGTCAAATGGGTATAATACTTAACTACATCGCAGGGGTATTATGAAGTTTAATGTTTGGATTCTGGAAGGTGTTTTGAAAGCTGTAAAATTTTTGTACAACTGCAAAGTATTGTATTAGCCCCATGCAATGAGGGTTCTCAAAATCTCCATTTAAATGTGTAACCACGCTGCCTGTACTTCAGAGAATATGCTGTCATCTTAAATAAACCAAAGATAATTGAGCTTCTGGACTAGTTGTCAGTGTCCTCAATTCATCCTGTGCATTAGTGAGAGAAGATTTTCTTATGTAACAGCTGTGCTACAGTACGTGGTATGGGGCTTTAGACTGCAAACAAGGAAGTGAAATCTAGATCTAGATATATATGAAAATTACAGAGTGAGTGTATGGTTCTGAATATGTGGATGTTTTGTTTTAATATTTACCTTGATAGCATGGCAACTGCCAACCGCATTAGAATTCTTAACCTTTACCTGTACTATGCTTCATGACTTTCTGGATGGTAATGAGGACCTTTGGGAAAATCATGAATGTACAGTGTACTCCTGAAGCCTAGAGTTTAGACAGCAGATGGTGTGGATAACTTTAGTCACCTAGGCTAGTCAAGTTTCATTGTGGCCTAAGGTAAGGGTAAATCACAGCTATGTGCATAAGATACCCCTTCTGAATTATCTCTGTCATTGCACAGGAAATAGAGGAAGTAGAGAAAGCTGAATAGGAGCTGAAAGCTGTTTGAGGGCTTACTACCTGTGAATCACTTTGTTGAAAGTCTTGGCAGAGATTGTTACACTAAATTTCTGCCATACATGAAAATCATGAAGATGAATTATCTTCACTGTACCTTTATTTGCCTCATCACCTGCTAACTCCCTTCAGCCATCCACAAAAGTACTTGGATATTCCAAGAATATTCCTTTGATAGAGGGTGTTTGGAGTGAAGAAGTTGGGAGAATAAGAAAATAGATCAATGGGTGCTCCATCTTAACCAAGATTGGCGGGCTGCTGTGTTTAAAACACAGGCTTCACCCTTCTTTTTTCCTTAGTGGGCTTCACAACCAGTAGTTTCCTTACCAAGAAAGCTCAGTGTGCTTGAGTTAACATAAACTACGAAGGCATTAACGCTTGTGAAGAAAAAGATTAAGGTAAGCTAGATTTCAAAGGGTCTCATTTTTATTTCTGTTTAAGGAGAAGTGCCCGTTAGTGATCTCAGAGCTAGTTATTGTGTTCGGATGCAGCCCCAGCCAAAGAGGCTATGTAAAGAGCTTAGAGAAGGTGTACAGATCTATCTAGATAAGTGCCTTGCCTCTTCAGTGGACATCTTTTCCTTGTTCTGCTCACAGACCTAGTTTAATCTTTTTTGGACACACTTCATTTTGAGATCAATAATGGAATATGTTGATAAATCAACCAGTTATAGTGGAGCAGGAGACTTTTCTTGTGGTCCCAGTGTATGCCAGGAGAAGGTGTGTGATATCCTAAACCAGGAAGCGTGTGTAGAGCTGAATGACTCTTAGGATATGTAGAGTGTGGAAGATTTTTCTTCACAGGAAGAGGAAAGGCAGAATAGAGGAAGAACACATTGGTAATTGTGAAAATCGTACACTTCCTTGAACATATAGTCCTGCATTTATAAATCATATGTAGTCTATTACTAGAAATGTTTCCCATATACTCCAGTAGGTGGAACTCTAAGCATGGTTATTTTTCAGTCCAGCATCTGTATTCAGCTATTTTATGGTTTTTACTTAATGCACAGTATTTGCAATAATAGCTTAATCCAAGGAACAGGATAACCTGTCATTTTGTTTACTTGATAGATCATAATGACATCTATTGTGTAATGCCTTATTGAAAGTGCAAATAGATGACTGGGTAGTTAGGTAATAGAACACAGGAGCCTTTTATTTGGTAGTAAGTCACTTTTTCAAATCTGAGCTGGGTTACAATTGAACAAGATCAGTGCATTCTGTTAGCTCTATGGCGAGCTGTGTGTGATGCAATAATGACATCAGTTTACTTCTTGCTGGGCACGTCCATATCATAGTTGCCATACTTTTAGTAGGCTTATTTGAGGTACCTGGAGAAGGTACTTGGAGACAGAGCTACTCTGGTACCTGGAGATAGAACTATCGTGTTACCGCTGGAGGTGGCACATCCAGATTGTGGCATGAAAGAGACACAATAGTAGTATGGTGCCATTTCTGCCTCCAGAGGTGCACCTGATCTGTCAAAGATTTACGGCATCGATATTGTCAGTTCAGCACATTTTATGAACACTAATTGAGAGAGCTAAAACAAAAAATAGGTTATGCCCTTGTGTAATTTCTAACATGATTGAGCTCCTTGTTTTGTGGAACTTGGTGTTAATGTTGGCAGGTTTTTAAAGCTGCATTTTAAGGACACACCTAGAGGCAGATTTTCAAGAACTCAGCTCTCATTAAGGGTATGTCTGCTTTTAAAACTACAGTGGTGGATGCAGCTATACCAGAGTAAATTCCTAGTGTAGACCAGACCCAAGGCCCCTAAAAGAAGTTGCAGGGTTTTCAAAAAGGCTGTTTCTGTTGAGAATAATGGCTGTTTCTGGGCACTGAGCACTTTGGAAAATCTACCCCTAAAAGTACTTCATATTCTTTCACTGCCAACTGCTAATATGGCTAGTTTTATTTTTGTAAACAAAATTACTTGTGTCCTAAAAAAGCAGAAAAATTATTCTAAACTGATAAACTTTAATTAGTTTTGTGCACGCAACTTATGAACCTGAGAACAGCCATACTAAGTCAATAGTCCATCTAACCTAGTATCCGATTGTCTGATAGTAGTCAGTGCCAGGTGCTTCAGAGGAAATCAACAAAGCAGGGTAATTATTGAGCTATCCCCTGTTGTCTAGTCCCAGCTTCTGACCACCAGCAATTTAGGGTCACTCAGAGCATGGAGTTGCATCCCTGACCATCTTGGCTAATAGCCGTTGATAGACCTATCTTTTGTAAACTTACCTAATTATTTTTTTAACCCAGTTATGATTTTGGCCTTCACAGTATCCCCTGGGAATGAGTTCTACAGGTTAATTATGACTTGTGTGAAGAAATATTTACCTTTTAAAATGTTAAACCTGCTGCATATTAACCCAAAAATCACCCAAAGAAATTGAGATGGGCTAAATAACATTTCCCTGTTCATTTTCTCCATGCTGTTCCTGTTTTTATAGACCTCTGCTAACTCCCACGCCCCAGTAGTTGTCTCTTTTCTAAGTAGAGCAGTCTTAGTCTTTTAAATCTCTCTTCATACGAAAGCTGTTCCAGAACCCCAATCATTTTTGGTACCATTCTTTGTATCTTTTCCTTTAGAGATGGGAAGACCAGAACTGCACACAATATTTAAGTTGTGGCATAACGTGGTTTGATGTAGTGGTATTTTGATATTTTCTGTCTAATCTGTTCCTTTCCTAATGATTAACATTCTCTTTTGCTTTTTTAAACTGTCAGTGCATGTTTGAACAGATATTTTCAGAGAACTATCCATGACTCCAAGGTCTTTCTTGAGTGACAGCAGCTAATTTAGATCCCATTATTTTGTATATGTAGTTGGGATTATATTTTCCAGAGTGTATTATTTGCATTTATCAACATTACATTTCATTTGCCAATTGGTAGTTCAGTCACCCACTGTCAAATCTGGAAGGGACACTCCTTCAAGCTGTACCTAAAAGGAAGAATAGGCAATGAAAGGAAGCATACTTTAAAATGATTTTTCCTCAAAGATGGAGATGCCCTTGTTTTGCTAACCAGGACTGGAGATTTTGGGGATATTTCAGGAGGACACGTGGTATATGTATAAGTTGGGTTGGCAACCCTGAAAGTTAAGAGCCTTTTTAAAAAATTCTGCAATCGGGGTAGCCTCCTAGTGGAGGCAGCTGGGCCGGGGCAGCTGTTGGAGTCCCCCGGCGTTGTGGGTATGGGGAACCAGGACCACAGAGCTTCAAGGGGGCAGCCAAGGAGCTGCATGCTGCTCTGTTGCCGCTGGTTGCTGATCCCTCGTCTAAGTGCAAATCCTGTGGTGCTGATTTTGAGCCCATGTCAGCTGATTTGTGTTCATAGGACTGAGGCTTCAGGGATAAAAATAGCAGTGTAGACTTTCTCACTTGGGCTGGAGTGTAGTCTCTAAAACCTAGCAAGGGGGAATGATCTCTAAGTCCAGGTTCCATCACAAAGTGAGAATGTTTACATTGCTATTTTTAGCCCTGTAGTCCAATTCCTGAGAGCCCCAGTCAGTTGGCCCAGGCTCTGAGACTTAGTCTAAACTGGGACATAACTGATAAAAGTGCATCACATAAGCCCCTGGAACAAAGTATCTTGTTTGAGTAAGGACCTAGGTGTTTACTGTTGATTTTTATAATGTGTTCACCTGACACAGAAGAGTAACTTATTAGCACCTCCCTGTAGCAAAGGACAGCCCAGTTTATGGACTGGTGTGGCAACAGATTGATCCTTGTTTGTTCCTGATCTCTTGGACTGCCTGTGGATAAAGATGTGTTGGTTGGTTGGCTGGTTGTGACAGAACATCGAGTAAAACCTCTTCTGTGTGTACGATTCATCTGGTGTGGTGGTAATATGTTAGATCTGGAGCAGCCAACTTAAATGCTGTCTGATCTGCCTAAACCTCGTTTACATGTCCTAATATTCCACAACGAAATTTTTACGATGATGTTGAAGATTTTCTGAGTAGGTTTTTGCAAAGCAAGGTGAGTTGTATCTTATAAAAGCGTTATTCTCTTTAAGATCCAGGTTATCCTTTTACAGATTCTACAAAGTTGGAAAGAGTCAGCCGAAGGGGCATGAGACAATGATTTAAATGAAATTTTAAAGTACTTTAAAACATGTGAAGGTGTCTTAAACATCTGACTCAACTCTTAGACTTGTTAATTTTTCAGTAGATTCGCACAACATTTTCTGAGAGTCTTAATATAGCTTCATACTGTAGGCATGCTCCATTTCCCTTCTTGTTTTGGACATTTTACTCTAAAATATTTACAGAAGTATAACACATTTGAGAGTTCTCAATACTAGAAACATTAGGTTTTCATTTCAAATGGAATGAAAACTTTAATTATAAAAAATGAAAATGGAGGTGATAACATCAGCGTTCTTTCTGCCTAGTAGGAGGCAAGATATAAAATGACTTGTGTCACATGTAACATTGGTCATATATCAGCTGGATATTCTACTGAGTTCACAACCATGTTTTTTAAGAAGGTGATGGATGAACAAATAAAGTCTGTGTTAAACTGTCTGTTAATTTCATTTAATTCAATCTTCATTCTGTTGAATTCACTAGTTGGTGGTTTGTTGTATTAACTGTAGTAAACATGAAAGCTCCTCTTCAATCCTGCTGTTGTAGAAGAGTTTAGTAGTGATTATCGGCCCTAATTATATGCACGTACCTACGTCTACGTGCCTAAAATGAAAAGGACTGGTAGGAAAGAAACAACGGAATGGGCCAAGGTATCAAATATATTTTTTTAAATTGTTTCAACATTATGAAGAGTCAAGTAACATGGTAGAAAATGTTGTGGTAATCTTAAAGATGGCAGTTTCTTTAGATTCTTTGTTGAGTGCTGGCCCTGTGCGCCACTCCAGGTGTTTGTCACTCCCTGTCATCGAGCCCGGAGATTTTTTCATCACAGTAGTTGCTCTTGTTGCAGATGAATGCCTCATAGAGCTGTTGGCTCCCGAGGCTCTCGTACGCAGCCAGAGGTACCCCCCATCAGTTCCTTCCCAACTGCCATCGGATTGAGATGGAGTTCGCAGTTGCTCTTACCCTATTAGAGACAGTGAATTAGTTAATTGTTTTTTTTTCAGTTTAGTAACAGTAGCAGTTGTTCTAGTGTTGATTAGGTTAAGTTTAAAAAAAAAAAGGCGGGGGGAGAAAAGCCATAGTTAGCAACATGCCTGGCTTAATGGGCTTTAAAAGGTGTTACCGCTGCAGGGACACTATGCCTATCTGAGATGGGCATACTGAATGCATCCACTGCCTAGTTGAAGGGCATGTGGCACAGAAATGCCCTCACTGTAAAAATTTAAAGTGAGGACTAGGAGAGACAGAGAGCTAAGGATGAAAATGATCTTCATGGAGAAGTCTCTCAGACCTGCATTGGGTCCAGGGCGGGAGCAAGGTCTAGAGCCAGACAGGGGTCATACTTGGAAAATCACCTCTCCTCGGTTGAGCACACCTACTAAGAGGGCAGCGCTGACTAAAGCAGCACCAATGTTAAAGCTGCTAGGTGACACAGCAGCGAGAAGGGTGGGGGGGGGTTGAGATCTGAAAAGCCCTCCTTATCAATGGTTGCGGCGGCAATGCTGAAATTGATGAGCCTGATGACGCCGTCAATGGTGCTAGTTCTAAGATGGTCACCAGAAGCTCCCCAGCACAGAACACAGAAGTGCATGGAGGTGCGGCACTGAGAACTGCTCAGTCAGGCTTGATAGTAAAATATTCCAGCTCAGTGCCGCAGCTGACCGCAGCACTGAAGGAAGGATGGGGACCTGGCATGGGAGTGAGGAGAGAAGCAGGGAGAATATCTTCTCTGGCACACTCCCTTGTTCCCGTACAACAGGGCTCAGAACATGAAAAGCCAATGGGGAAAACACAAGGAAAAGAAGAAACGTATTGAATATAATAAACAGAGCTCGCCAGTTGGCTGAGCCAGCAGGGGGAGCTTGGGGAGGAGTTGGTGAGGCCACGATAGTGAAGAGGAGCTGCACTGCTTGTGCCAGCGTCCATTCTGTTTCTTCCACCTGTGCCGGTAGCCAGACAGACATCCTGAGCAAGGATATCTCTACTCAGATCCTAGTGTGGATTTGCAGGGACTGTGGCCTGTATTTCCCAGTCACAGACAATCAGGCTGGGCTGACGAATCAATGTGACAAGTGCCTTCTGGTGGAATCTCTCAGGAGGCAGGTGGGAGAGTTACAGGAGGAGGAGCCTAGGCTCAGGAGTATCTATGCCCTGGAAAAGTTTCTTGATAGCATCCGCAAGGAGAAGGATACTATCCAGGTGCCGAAGACTACTGCTGCACCACTGGAGAAGGATGAGATGCCTACGGCAGAGGGTGGACACTGGCAGCTGGTTTCCTCTGGCAGTAGACAGTGCTCCACCCCTGCTCACACACCACTCTCTGGTGTGGTGAAGAACTGTTACGCGGTGCTAGAGATGATGGATGAGGTGGAAGAGGAGACGCCATGCACCCCTGAGGCTGGGAGGATCACATCCACCACGGCCAGGAGGAAACATAGGATTGTGGTGGTCAGGGACTCACTTCTGAGGGGGACGGAGGTACTCCTCTGTTGCCCTGACAAGGCCTCTTGGGAGGTATGCTGCCTGCCGGGTGCCCGTATCTGAGACATTATGGAAGGATTGTCGAGAATCGTCCGCCCCTCTGACTACTACCCAATGCTACTCATCCATGTGGGAATCAATGATACTGCAAGAGGTGATCCTTGGCAGATCAAAGGTGACTACAGGGCTCTGGGAGCATGGGTGAAGGTGTTTGGAGCACAGGTGGTGTTCTCAATCCTTCCGGTCAAGGGCAGGGGTCTGAGCAGAGACAGATGCATCCAGGAGGTGAACGCCTCAGGAGATGGTGTTGTCAGGAGGGCTTTGGCTTCCTCGACCATGGGGGGCTGTTCCAAGAAGAACTGCTAGGGAGAGATGAACTCCATCTGTCGAGGAAGGAGAAGAGCATATTTGGACCAGGGCCGGCTCAAGAGGCTGTGGTACCCCAAGCCAAATTTTGGTTTGGTGCCCCCCTCCCCATCTCATTCAGGAAGGTTGACAGCTGTTTTCCAAACTACATAAATCTCCATCATCTGCCTGCAGAGGGATTTAAAGTGCACTCTGCCTACGTGACTTAACCTGCAGGTTGACTAACAGTGCCCGAGCTGCTAGGAAAGAGTTGAAGAGGCAGGAGCCAGCCTCATCTTCAGGGGGTCTAGGCGCCCCTAGGAACTGTCACCGGAAGACATGTCTGTCTCTTGCCTCACAGTAGAGCCGGCCCTGATTTGGACGCAGACTGGCTGACCTAGTGAGGAGGTCTTTAAACTAGGTTTGAAGGGGGAAGGAGACCAAAGCCCACAAGTAAGTGACAATGTGGGAGACCTGGGGGAAGGGATGGAACTTGGAGGGTGCTGGGACTGTAACGCCAGGGATAAAAGAAAGGGTAGTTGGAACGTGGGTGGGGGGGATCCAAATAATTTTCTTATGTCCTAATGAAGCCCTAATACCTGAGGTGAGTGGAGGAGGACAGCGACAGGAGAATGTGCGAGGAGATGGATGCAATAGAACTGAAAATTGACATGGGAAAATAGGGCAATTAGCCAGGTATTTTAGGTGCCTGTACACAAATGCAAGGAGCCTGGGAAACAAGCAGGAAGAATTGGTAGTACTGGTGCAGAGAAGGAACTATGATATAATTGGAATAACAGAGATGTGGTGGGATAGCTTGCATGATTGAAGCTCTGCCATTGATGGGTATAAATTGTTCAGGAAGGACAGGCAGGGAGGAAGAGGGGGAGGAGTATCTCTATAGGCCAGAGTTCTATGACTGCTGAGAGCTCCATTATGGAAGTGGAAATGAGCCAGTTGAGAGTCTGTGGGTTAAGTTTCGAGGGGACTGCAACAAGGTGAATGTCATGGTGGGTGTCTGCTATAGACCGCCAGACCAAAAGGAGGAGGTGGATGAGGCATTCTATGGACAACTGGCAGACGTTCCTAGATCACAGGCCCTGGTTCTCATGGGGGACTTCAGTTACCCTGACATCTGCCGGGAGGCAAATAGAGGAGTGCACAGGCAATCCAGGGAGTTTTTGGTGAGTGTTGAGGACAACTTCCTGGTACAAATGCTGGAGGAACCAACTAGGGGCCTTGCACCTCCTGAGCTGCTGCTCACAAACAGAGAAGAATGATTGGGGACGTAGAAGGGCCCAAAATAGTGTAGTGGCTAGCACATCTGCTTTACATTCAGGTCTGGGGTTCAAACCCCAGGGGGTTGGACTAGATGATCTCATGAGGTCCCTTCCAACCCTATGATTCTATTCTATCTAAGTGAATGGCAGCCTGGGCAGCAGTGACCATGAGATGGTAGCGTTCAAGGTGCTGATTGATGGAAAGAAGCAAAATGCAGAGCCTGGACTTCAAAAAGCAGATTTTGGCTCCCTCAGTGAACTGATGGGCAGGATGCCTTGGGAGGCTGATCTGAAGGGGAAAGGCATCCACAAGAGCTGTCTGTATATTAAAGAAACCCTGCTATGTACACAGGAAGATACCATTCCAATGAGCAGAAAGAACAGCAAATGTGGAAGGCGCCCAGCGTGGCATAACAGAGAACTCTGCACTGAGCTAAAATATAAAAAGAAAGCTTAGAGGATGTGGATGCTTGGACAGAGGACTAAGGAGGCATATAAGGATATTGCTCGGGACTGCAGGGATAAAATCAGAAAGGCCAAAGGACAATTGGAGTTGCAGCTATTAGGGGATGTGAAGGATAACAGCAAGGGGTTCTAGAAGTATGTCAATAAGAAGAAGAGGATCAGGGCTGGTGTAGGTCCCTTACTGAATGGGGCAGGTATCCTCGTGATGGAGGATGAGGAAAAAGCTGAAATGCTCAATGCTTTTTTACTGCAGTTTTCACAGACAGAGCCAGCTCCCAATGGAGACCTGTGGTCTGAAACCCTGCAGGCAACCCTTAGCGAATGGTGCTGACTCCCAGGGGGCTATCACACCCCATAGACGACACCCCCCCAGCGGGGAAGGGAAGCACCCTTTCTCCCCCCCCCCACCCCTGCTTCCTTGGGCAGCGACTCCCTCGTCCTTTCTGGAACACACAAGTGTTCAGGGAACAGGCTCCAAACATCGAAGAGTGTATCATCCTGTCGATCCCCGCTCTGAGCTAAACAGGGCCTTCCCTCATGGAGCCATTTCCATATGGGGGAGCTATGCTCACCTACGCTTCTCAGTGGACAAAGCCCTACCGTTTTACCCCTCCAACCAGATGGCTGGAGAATCCCTTGTTGGCTCTCACTTCCCTTCTCAGAGAAGGCATTCGCTTCCCTACCCGAAAGTTGGGCGGGAGCCTCCCATCCTTTCTTATACGCCGCCCTAACCAACCCTTTCCTATGCCACCAACAGAATTAGCTGGTGCTTAAATATAGCTTATGTGCAATTGACCCCACCCAGCATCCTAAGGTTTATGCTTCCAGCTTGCGGGTACTTCAACCCCTCCTGGACCCATGGAGCAGGCAAATCACTCACCTGCCAAGTACCAGACACAAGGGCCAGAGCCTGGCCCTTAGACGCAGGAGTTTGGCCAATCGCTTGTGGTTTCCAGGTGGGAGACGAACCCCAGCACTCGCTACTACCAGCTGGTCCACAGTCTGAGTGAACACCTTGGTGAGGGGTCGCATTAACCGGGTCTCCACCTCATTTTCTGTCCTTTTTTTCCCCATATGGAAGAGAGGCTACCTTAATGAATAATGGATTGTTTTCCCTCTCCCAGGGCTGTCGGTCACAGCTACCCAGGACGTTCTGCAAAGCCGGAACCCCTGCATACGGGGTTTTTCCCCTGACAAAGTGGACTTGTACCACTTTCTCTTTCTCTCTCTCCCCCTATCCCTAATGTGGCCACTCCCTTCCACTCAAATCGGGAGACCCTCAGGTCACGGACAACCAGGGGAGATGACATAATAATGATAATGTCACTCAGATCCACCCCTTTGCCATTTGGTCAAAGGTGGAGAAATTTGTCCCCTGTCTTCCTCACTAAAGTCGCAGTCAAAAGCTGCCACGATATTTCAGTGGGTAGGCAAGGTATTTTAACCTTGGAATTCGGGGTTCAAGACCTGTAAAAGGCACTTTCATGTAGTCAGTTTCAAAAGGGATAGCCATGTTAGTCTAGTCCAGTAAAAAAAACAGCAAGGAGTTGTGTGAACTTTCACCCATCTTCGAAGCATCTGAGGAAGTGGGATCTTCTCCCATGAAAGCTCATGCAAAAAATAAATCTGTTAGTCTTAAAGTGCCACACAACTCCTTGCTGTTTTTTTACTTTCATCTACGTCCCTCCAGAATGGTCCGCAGACTTTTCCTGCAGGTGGGGTACGAGTCTGGACCACTGTTCCCTCTAAGCTGTGCACGTGTGTGCGTGCACACGGGTCATGAAACCCGCACACACAACAAAATAAAGTGCACATGAAAAAATTCAATAGTGCTAATACTGGTGCTCACGAAGAAATGTTTTTGCGCACACAATGAAATCGTTTGTGCACACAATCTATGAGTAATTAGAGGGAACATTGGTCTGGACCCAGTTGTCACTTCCCAGAGCCTTATCCAGCGGTGCCCCTCATGTAGCTTATCCTCTGGGGCTGGCCATAGCGCTGTGGTTATCTTGGCCTAGCTCCGGGACACCCTCACCCGCCATCCCGTGAGTACAACTCCTTCTCCCTCATCAGGATCTGAAGGTTTTCTAGCCTTAGTAGTTGCGACTTGGTATTATACTTCTGTACCCTAAGTGACTACTAGGTGTTTTCTCACTCTGTAGATCTCGTGTTAGACCCACCCTGGAATTCCAACTAGTGATTGGGAATTCGGGAGCTAGCTGCCCCTGATAGAATTCTCTCTTTGAGGTAAGATCTAATAACAGTAGCACGTTCATAGAGGATACTTTAGATAATCCAAAGTATCTTAAAGGAGACAGCAGGATGTGCCCCTTCAGGGTGGCATACCCTTGCTCCGCTTCCTTCAGAGGAGGCTCCTTCCTCCTTCTGTACATCTTGATTCTCCCTAGGGGCCCTTCTGTAGGGGAGCCTCAGTCCTAGCTCACACCCTGTGCATCGCTAGGCTTAATGTCAGTGCCATACTGGGTTGGGCTTTTCCCAGTTTACAAGGTCACGTAAGCCAGTATGAGCTTAGTCCCGTAGGCCGCGGGATCTGGCTTCTCAGGTTATCACACTCATGAGCCTACCCTTGGGTGTCACTCATTGCGATCAGCTCCTTGCCTTCTATACTCCTTTGGCCGATTACCAGCCGCTGAATCAAAAAAAAAAAAAAAAAAAGATAGCGATAATAGCACTTCCTTTTCTCTTCGTAAGGTTATTGATGCTGACAGCCCTTCTTAAAAACAGACCGTCGCGCTGTCATCTGTATGCCCATGTAGGCCTGGGTCAGGCACGTGGCTTTCCCCATGCCAGTCCCGATGCCTCACTATAAGTGTGCTGTATGACATCGCCAGCCGTCGCCATTGGTCTTTCGCATTCCCCTTTAATCAAGGATGAAATAATCACTCCTAGATCCTCTCCACCGGCTTTTGGTAGCCCGCCCCCCCTTTGGGACACCAAGCTCGCCAGATTCACATACTCATCTGGCACGTGGCCTGCAGGTGCCTCACACTGCCGGACTGTGGGAAACACGGTTTAAAGCCTTTCCGCCATTTATTGCAGTGTCAGTAACCACCACTGCCAGCCCGGCAACCCTAAGGCCTCCCGAATTCCCTCATAGGAGTTACGCCAACACGTGTTGCTGCCAGAACACTAAATCCTCTGGTCTCCATACGCCTCTGCCAGTACCCTCTCAGGTAGAGCAGTTAGAGACATATTCCTTGACTATAACCACGATGCTTTGGTACCACAATTATGCGTAAGGGGATCTCAGGCCATCCTATTTATACACGCCAATCGGTCCTTGGACAAACTGGGCCTACTTCTCTCCGCTGGGTTAGGTCCTACAATCCTAGGCTACCATCTCCTGGATGAAGGTCCTTAGTTCAATTCCTTAGATCCCTCGAGGACCTTGTTCATTGAGCATGTACCCATGTCAAAGTTATGCTGTGCTTAAGGCAGAAGGGTCAACTCCACCTGCCCTCCATCAGCATGGCTAGCAGTCACGTATTACTGAATGTATCCGAGCAGTACTCGAAGAACAGTGCTTTACTTACCAGTAACCGCCCTTCTTCGAGATGGGCTACTCGGATTCATTCAGATCCCTTTCCCTGTCCGCGCATCTGGAGTTGGCAACTCCTAGGAACTGGGGAGGGGTCGGGCAGTGGCCACATATATAGCCATGGGGTGGCATGGGGGGTGGTGGCTGCCTGCCCTCTTCTGACAGGCTTGGGCAAAAAGTTCCAACCTATCAGGCGCTCCAGCATGGAGACACCTATTACTGAAAAGCTATAAGAATACAGAATTTGATTGTGCAAGAGAAATATTTCCATTTTTCTGATGACAATGACAAAGGCAAAGCCACAGTGGTAATTTAAATCCTTGTCCTGGGTTTCCAGTAGTTCTTGCAGTATTCATTTAGGAGCAATGAGTTTATTCATCATTAATACCCCCAAAATGCAAAGGCCAACTAGTTGTTATTCCCTAAAAGCAAAAGAAGGAAAGATCTGCACTTGATAAATTGTATCCTTCCTTATGCTAACCTTACCTTCATTGAAGCAGCAGGAAAAAAGAGCAATTTAAAGAAATTAAAGTTACTTAAATATAGAAAAGTTTTTCAGACACAAACAATTGGTGAAGTTCTGTTGCTGACAGAGGGGACTCCCCTAGGGCGCAGTAGCTTCTACACCAAATAAACCAAGAACCCTCTCTTATGTCTCAATAAGTGCCAAGTAAGCTCTGGGGCTAATTATTCAAAACAAATTTACAATTAAACTTATGAAGGAGTACTAATTATGCAGCCTGATAGGGAAAAAGTGCTGAAGGAAGGACAAACCTTGAGAGGAATGTTTGTGGCTTCCGGTATTGGTCCATAAAGGACAATTAAGCGATAATTGCAAAGGTCTTGCTGCACCCAGCAAATGTACCCTCATTATTATTATAGCCGATTTTATTAATATTGGTAAATGAAAACACTTCTTTCTGAGTACCTTGAATGTGTTATACATTTTTATGAAAATTCATAGCTAAGAGACAGTAGCAGTTGTGGGGTAAGTTAATATCCACCTGTCATAGCTGAACAAATATTTTAACTAATAAATGAGGCTCAGTATATTTTAAGGGCTAAATAAGTTTTGATCATGCTGAACATTTACTTAAAAAACAAACAAAACAACTACTTGTCCCTATTTTGTGCATTTTTGGCTGAGGATTTCTTTGAAGCTCATAGATTCCAAGGTCAGGCAGGAGGGGATCATTATGAACTAGTCTGATTTGTCATGGTTAAACTTTAAATAAAACAAAGAAAGTATAGGTGGATCAGTATCATCTACTCACAGTCTAGGAAAACAAACAAGGAGTCTTGTGGCACTTATAAAGGTAACATATTTATTTATTGTATGAGCTTTTATGGGAGAAACTCCCACATTGAAGCATTGGGCAAAGTGGGGTTTTCTCCCATGAAAGTTCTTGTGATAAATAAATTTTAGTCTTTAAGAGGGCCATAGGACTCCTTGTTTGTTTTCCTGAACTAGACTAACATGGATACCCCTTTGGAACTTCGTCACAGTCTAGGCTAGGCATTATTTTACATTCCCTAATTTCATCTTCTGCTTCATTAAAATGAATAGTCAAGGACATCCTCAAATTGGTCCTTGAACAACCAGGCTACTGACACTCCGTGGATACAAAATGAAGGAGTTACCAGCTGTTTTGCTTTCTGAACCTGACAGAAAATGAAAAATAAAACTTAAGCTTGTAGTGTAACAATAATACAGGTTGCACTGCTGTTTTCCTCAAAGCAAGTAAACATTCCTAGCTACCTTCGAGACACTATGGACTGCCTGAGAAAAATTCAGTCCATCGGTGACACTCCAGAAAACACCATCCTGGCCACTATTGACATAGAAGCCCTGTACATGAACGTCCCACGTAAAGAGGGATTACAAGCTTTGAGGAGAGCTGTCCCAGATGATGTCACAGCACACCTCATGACTGAACTTTGTGACATTATAATCACCCAGAACCACTTCAGGTTTGAAGATAAAAATTATCTTCAAGTTTGTGTCACTGCTGTGGGAACCCCCATGGCCCCACAATATGCCAACTTTTTTTTTGGCTTACTGAATGCTTCCCCCAGTGTTGTCCCTAAGTATCACTCCTCTACTTATGCTACACTGATGACATCTTCATCATTGGGACCCATGGAAATGATGCCTGTAAAGATTTCCCCAGACATTTCAACAATTTTCACTCCATGATCAGCCTTAGCCTGGAACACTCCACACAGGAGATCCACTTTCTGGACACTACAATAAAAATTAGCAATGCGCACACAAATACCACCTTATACTGAAAACCAGCTGACTGGTATAGTTACCTACATCCCTCAAGCTTTCATTGAAATCACACTACACAGTCCGTTGTCTACAGCCAGGCCCTAAGACATGACCGCATTTGCTCCAGTCCCTCAGACAGACACCTTCAGGATTTCTATCAAGCATTCTTAGATCTACAGTATCCACCTACGGAAGTGAAGCAACAGATTGAGGGAACCAGGTAAGTACCTCAACGTCCACTCCTATAGGAGACATCTGAGAAAGAAAGCAGACTGCTACTAGTCATCATCTGCAATCCCCTAGTCAGACCAGTACAGCATGTCAGCAAGGATCTACAGCCTGTTCTACATCCTCATTCTCAGGCCTTGGGAGACAGACCTTCCCTCACTTTACAGACAGTCCCCCTCTTAAGCAGCAAGTGAGCAGCAACTACAGGCCTAATGACAGAACCATTAAAGTAGGCACATATTCCAGCAGCAAACCCCGTTGCCAACTTTTCCCACATATCTGCACAAAAGACACCATCATACGACCTAATCAAGCCAGCTACACCATGAAGGGTTCATTCACTGGCTCATCCACCAATGTGATTTATGCCATTGTGTGCCAGAAATGCCCCTCCTCCTCATACACTGGGGCAAACAGGACAGTCTATGCAAAATAATAAATGAACACAAATATGACATAAGAAATAAAATTAAAAAACCAAAGGGGAATACTTCAAATCTTCCTGATCACTCCATTAATCATCTGTTAATAGACATGCTTAGGTGAATGGATAATGCATAAAGCTTCAAAGAGAAGCTGCAGAATTGGAATTCATATGCATATTTGACATTGTCAACTTTGCATTAAATAGGGCTATGTTTTCTCCCCCTTTACAACAGGTAATCTTGTTTTCCTGTTTTGCATACCTCCCTCTAATATGCTGTTCTCTACTTTTTGAATCTAAACAATTGCTTTGATTTGCTGTAACAGTTTGACTGGATCCAATGACATACACTTTCCCTGCATTTATTTTCCTCCCATTCATCTGTACTACTTCATCTTCAAGTGTCTGATCAAGTGGGATTTTCTCCCATGAAAGCGCATGTGAGAAATTTGTTAGTCTTTGAAAATGCCTCTAGATTCCTTTTTTGTTTTGTTGAAGTAGATGAACCCAGCTACCCCTTTGGGAACAGAATTAGGAATCAGAAATAGGGAATCAGAATTATTGCCTCAGTGTCATTATCTTTCTGTATTTTAAATCAGTGTATGACAAAATGCCAAGCTTCATTTTAAATCTTTTGGATGCGCTTAGTGTTGTGTTATTCTGTTTTTCACTAAGAAACTAAGGGCCTCTGGTCCTGCAAACAATTAAGCATATGCTTAATATTACATACAAAAAGAGTTCCTTTGATGTCAATTGGACCTCTTCACCTGTGCAAAGTTAAGCTTGTGCAGAAGTGTTTGTGGGATTTGGGCCCAGACCAGCTCCTAAATCATATATGGGCATGGGGGAGGGAGGAGGAGCAGAGGGGGGAGAACCGAAACACCTAGACTGTCATTCTAACATCTGGATATAATATATTTTTAAAGCAATTTTCTAAATAGAATCAAGTGACTATACTGTTTGTTTGTTATAAATATTCATGTGCAGAATTTTGAATAAATTGTTTTTCTGGAATAGATTATTCTGAAAGTTAGAGAACAAGAGAATGGAAAGATATGGTCCCTCTATCTGTGCCTTACTAACAATGTTAACATTACAAAACCAAAACACAAACTTTAGAAAATCTAGCAATGCAGTGCTAACTTGATGCATCCATAGGAGGATGTTAGCATTTTTTGTCCAGCATGGTCTCTGCCAGTAAGCCACAAATACTTCTCAGATCATTGATGTACAAATCACTGAGAGGATGAGTTGGGCTATGAATAGTTGTGTTGGTTTGGAGTTGTGCACAGGGACAGTAAAATACTATGACCTTCCCACTTCCTTTTTGTATTCCCCTGGGATAAGAGGATGTGATTGTATTGTGTGGGAAGTGTCACCTTGAGTCTGCATTTTCTTGCTGCTTTTCTAGTTGTTTGGGTTTTGGGACTCAAACGCTGACTTTTTGGAATAGCACAGTTCTGGTTTGCCCCTTCAATTGTAACTCCATGTCAGTGAGGCTGTCAGCAAATGAATTTATACCCTTCCTCTGTTCCTGCATCCTCCCCCATCCCAAAAGGCGGGGTAGTGAGAGAAGGCATGACTGAGGGCATATGATATAGGAGAGGCGCTCCTTTAGTGCCCCTCATCTGTCAGTACAGCTTCTCCTCTTGGCCCTTCTATGCCCATCTGTTAGGGTCAAGTGGCCAACAGGAGAAGAAAGCTAGTAGTGGAGGAGCTCTGCTATGCCTTCCTCACCTCAGGGTCCACATAAGGGGATGGTGTGGGTCCTGTGCACTCCCCTTTTCCCAGGGGAGAAAGGAAGGAAGAGCCCTGGAATCGCTTCTCACTGGAACCAGTGCAGCTGCATCCCTCAGGGGGGTCCTGAATTCCACTGAGCAGACAGGGCTGTAGGGCTTCCCACATCCCTGTTCTTGAGGGAAATGGAAGCCCTGTCACAATTATAGTAGGTTGGTTAATGCTGCTAACAGCAGCCTTCAGGAGGGCATGTGAGGGAGGAATTTGCAGGAAAGGGAATTGGAAATGAAATGCATTACTGACGTAGGGAAGAGGGTGGGCACTTAACCAGACGCCTGGATTTTAGAGAGATTGCAGAATCAGCTTTTAATGGAACCCATGCTGAGGAGAACTTGGAAAGAAAATAAACAAGGAGTCCTGTGGCATTTAAAGACTAACCAATTTATTTATTGCATGAGCTTTCGTGGGAGAAAATCCTATTTTCTTCCACAAAAGCTCATGCAATAAATAAATTGGTTAGTCTTTAAATGCCACAGGACCCCTTGTTTGTTTTACTGAATTAGACTAACATGGCCGTTCCTTTGGAACTTGGAAAGAAAATGGCTCATTAAGTGCCACTTTTTCATCAAAGGAAAGAACCTAGCAAACACTGTTCATCGAAAAACATTACACCCACTGCTGCACTGGCCCCCAGATTTGCAGAGCCCCTCCTATGTCTCTTCTTGTAACTTTCCTGGATTACTGTGGAGTGCTCCCCACTAAGAGCAGGGGGTGGTTTTAAATGGATCTCTGTACAGCTTTGGAAGGTTCCTTGTACCAAGCAGCCAAAATGGTCAGTCCCCTGAAGAGCCAAAATAGACTTCTGGTTTGGAAACTGAGACACACAGATTGTGAGTTGGCTAAAGTTACTCAGGAAGTCTGTGGTCAAGCCATGAATTGAAATCAGATGTCTTGAGTCCCAATCCAGTGTGTGATAAACAACACCATCCTTCCTGCCTCTCATGGGATGTAGCGGGATGTTCTGGTTAAAAACCCCAGGAGGGCAGTTTCCAACACTTCTAAAAATTCTGATTCAGGTTATCTCCTGACATCACAAAGGAAGTAGGGGATTGGCCACTCTGTTGTCTTAACTACAGAGATGTAAGCCAAATTTAATTTATTGAACATCCTGAATTCTTTAGTGCTCAGAATCACATCATGTGGCCGTTACTTGAGAGTAATTCATTGCTGACAGATTCAGTCATAATATCTATTAAAGTGAGTCTTGATCCCAGCTACTTTAGAAGTGGCTCTGACTCTTGTTTGCAAAACAAAGGGAGATGTTGTTTGCCTCCCCCGTACAGTAGGGATATGAAACCAGGATGGTTAAAAGAGCTCCCAGTCCTGTGAACAACTGCTAAGCTTCAGTGTTTATGAGGAAGGCTTCTGAGTTTCATAAGGTGTGTCCGTGTTGCTGGTATTTCACACATATCTCATAATAACCCAGTTTACCACTCTGTAGAACTAACAGGAAAGACTATGACATTTTTGGGTTGCAGTATTTTGGTGCTGACTCTTTTTGGTTCTGGACTTTATATCTCAGCAGAGAAAATTCAATGGAATGTTTTGTGGGTACTGCCTTTAATTCTCTCTCCTGGCCTCTGTGCAAAAACGCACTAGAAGACAGTTAAAATGTTAAATAGATAATTTTATCATAGGTAAACTATGATAAAGTGTCTTCAGACTTGCTCCATGAACCTTACCTTCAGTCTAGATCTAGTATCCTAGTTTTCAGTCTGATTATTTGTGTGGATTTTGGAGCAGTTAGAAAATTCAGTGTTCTGTTGCAACCCGAACTGTGGCATGGATACATATTCCTCTCCCCACAGAAGATGGTGCCTGCATGTAGGGTGAGCTCTATGTATATTAAAATGGGCACTAAAAGTTCAAACAATAATTACATCTCTTCAAATAATTTTCATGGTCATTACACAAAATATATAGTCCCACAAATTATCAAAATAAAGCATCAAATGAAAAATATTTACAAGTAAAACACAGTGTGACAACGAGGAGTGATTTTGTATCGACAGTTAATAGCATTCATGGGAACCATGAGATCTGGGAGCTCAGTTGAATAGGTTTAACAGATTTTATTAAACTGGTAGAGGTTAATTTACTTTTTATGTGTACATTTTTCTGTGAATATTTCTATTGTGACCATCACTGTGGTATCTGGACAATGTGTTTTCTTGCAGTTACAAATAAAATTTACAATAGTTTTGCCTTGCTGTCCACTGGCTTTTTTAGGTTCTGGTATGGTCAACTGGGTGAGCTGTACATTTTTGCTTTAAAATTTATCAGCTGGTTTGAATGAACTAAATTCTGTGCTTTTTATATTTCAGGCCAATGGTAGATTCGTTAAATGACTCGCCTTCCCCATAGTGTGAACAGCAGATTGGAGATCATCTTACATTGGATATTGGGCGATTCTAAAGAATTCCCTAATTACTTTTCAACTGGAATTCCCTTCAGGTCTGAGAATATATCGTTTCATGGACACTGAAAGAGATCTCTTTGTCAGCTGTAAATTGTAAATATATGTAATCATTTGGGTATCACATGTCATTTCTGGTTTTGTATCAAATAAAGAGAAAATAGTGTAAACAAGAGCTTTAAATTCTTCATTTTTATAGCTCATTTAAGAATGTGTTTTCTGGCACTTTATGGGATTTTTTTCAGAAAATCCAGATATTTGTATGAAAACAGGCAGTGTCTTGCTTGTAATGTTCACTGAAATTTGAGCTATGCTGGTGAAACGTCTCAAGGATTTCATCAACAGTTCTTGCACAGGTCTAACTGCTCCCATTTAAGTCACTGGGAGTTTTATTGTTGACTTCAGTTAGAGCAGAATTAGACTGGTGCAGCACACTTCTGCAAATCCTACCTGTAAATGTTGTACTTTTAAGTTCCGAGCTGAATCACTAATGAGATTCAAGTGGTCTTGTGTGTCTTACAAGCATCCTGGAGCCCCACACAGAAAGGTGGGATTTATAGGATTCTTCCCATTGCTGAGCTTGGTAACAAATTTAATTAGATACTGCTGTATAATCCTGTGCATGCATTACTTTCATCTTGAAATATCTAACCGGTCACTTGCATCTCCTTCAGCATCCTTGCTTAGCTGGAGACAGTGATCTCTGAGCATTACCCACTATGGCGGGCATGAGACAGTTATCAGAGTGAAATAAAATGAAAGCACCTCCCTTCCTCTCAGGAAAATATGGTCCATTAGTTTTTCATTTGCTAGAGGCATCAGTTTTTAATATTTTTTCCATTTCTTTTATCTCCCAGGAATATCAGTCTGCATAGATCTATTATTAATACCACAGCAAGAAGCACAGCTTCTCAGAAATCTTTACTATAGGTCATAAAAGTCAGTCTCCACAGAGCAATTTAAAATCTGAATTGGGTTCAGGTAAGTTGTGGATACTGCTGGGTTTTTGAAACAAAACTTCTTTGCAGCTCTTGGCTAAGGCAGTGTTTAGTGATTTAGAGTTGTTAGTGCCAACAAACAAGGGTTATGGCACATTGATAGCAATAGTGATTACTGCTTCTGTGGATGTGCCCAAGTTAACTTCTATCAAGCAAGCTTAGGTACCCAGCAGCAGGGGCATCACGCCTACTGGTCACTGAAATAATTACCCAGGGTTCGGCATAGACTTATTCTTCCTGTGCTGAAGCCATCTTGTCAGAACTTCACTGCTTTGGTGTTCAAACTACCTAAATCAAAGTTAGCATAGGTATTTCTGTGAATGCAGTCACTCCAGGATTGTGATGTAGATACACCATGAGAGGAGGAGAGGAACCACAAAGCTTTTAGAATTGGGGTGGGGAGAAAGGAAGGTTTCCCTAAACAATGTGACTGTTTCTACAAACCACTATATAAATGTAGAGAAGCATGTGGGAGTCTGGTCTTTAGCAAGGGTTTCTGAACTAGTTTAGTACTTAATTCACCCCCATTCACAATGCCTCAAGAAAATCCTTTTTGGCATCCTGTCAGCTAGACCCATGTTTCAATGCATAATTCTGGCTAATGCACTTCCTGTGCTTGTAGATCATGACCTCAGTGCCATCAAAGAAATTGCCAAAACTCTCATTGATTTCTGTGGTGCAGGGCCTCTGTTGAGAGTCTTCATTTCTTAAAACATTGTGATATGGATCTCAAACACAGGTGAAGAATGGACTCCTTGCTTAAAATACCTGTGCATCTTATAGAGTATTGAATGAAGAGCTGGGGTGATTTCCCTGTCTGAGAATATACAACATCCATGAGTTGAAGTAATTTTAATTGACCTATTTTAAATACTGTGTCCTGAAAATTCACTGAGTTTTGGGTTGCTTACCTGAAGTACAGAATCAAGAATTCCTCAGTTTTTTTTTTTTTTTTACTCAAATAGAATTTAAAAATAAGAAATTGTGGAAAGTAAAATAAATAGGTGAGAGAATGTTTTCAAAGCTGGCTAAATCACATCACTGTAAAACAGTCTTGTCACTAAGGGGTAAACTTATTCTCCCTTGGTAACATTTTCAAAAGCACTCAATTTCCAGGTCCAAAATTAGCCTAAATCCCATTGTATGCAATGTTCTTGTAGCTGTGTTGGTCCCTGGATATTAGAGGGAGAACCTGCGTGAAGTAATATCTTTTACTAGACAAGCTTCTGCTGGTGAGAGATACAAGCTTTCACGTTTACACAGGGATCGTTTTTGGTTCTGGGAGACCAATAAAAGATGATATCTCACCCACCTGGTCTCCCTCTGTTCCACTGCAGTTCACCACAAAAGTGTAGCTAGTACATGAGTTACTCCACTGGATCTACCCAAACTTGAGTGTGACCACATTTCAGTGACCACATTGCAAAATAGCAGTGGAGCTGCACAGTGATTGGATTAGTGTGTTATTGTATCAGCCACTCTGCATTACTAGCTCAAACTTCAGCAGCACTTGAGGTCCATTGCGCTCTCGACCCCCTGATTAGGATAGCTGGCTTGTATTTAAAGCATTGCTTACCTTGAACTAGAGCAGGGGTCTCAAACTCAGATCACCACAAGGGCCTCATGAGGACTAGTATGTTAGCCTGAGGGCAGCACCGCTAAAACCTTTTCATGCACGACTTTGCAAATATCAATAAAAATAGTGTTGTCGTGGGCTGCAGGAAGTAGCAGGAAGTATTTAGGGGCTGTGTGTTTGAGACCCCTGAGCTATAGACTTGCATGTGGATGGTAGTCAGGTTTGGACAAAACATGAATTATAGTTCAAGCTAACACTACAATGAAGACAACCCTTTGGTTCCAAAGTGTTTGGATCACATTTGAAAATGGAATGTCAAATAGGCATGTTTGAAAATTTTGTCCTTATCTAGTGTCTAATTATAAAAGCATTGGAGAGTATACTCCAGGGAACAATCCTGCATGGTAGGGGGATGGAGTAGATGATCTCATAAGCCGGTTTCTGCTCCCTAATTGCTATGGTCTGAAAAATCTGAACCTGCCTTTCTTATGCTGATTAAATCCAGTCATAAGCTCACTGTAAGGTTGCAGTACAATAAACTATATCTTTGTGGTCAAGTATTGTGCACTATGATGTCTCATACTTCTTGCATTTTTCCAGACTCCATCTTTGGTGTAGAGCAGCTGCCTTAAAAGAATATCCTTACAACCATGGTATATCTCTTTTGTATCTAACATCTTTCTGCATTTGGTTTACTTTTCTCCTTCTGTTTAGAAACTATTAAAAAAAATTAACCTTTGCAAAGACATATGTCCTCTCAACTCTAATGTTGTAATGCTATAGCTTTTATGGTCATCCTATGTTATGTTTTGTGGGCTTCGTTACTGGAAGTTGATATTTTTGTTATAAAACAGTGGATGCGCAGGCAGATCAACTTTCCTAAAGATCATTTTATTACAAACAGTAAATAACTAACTAAAACAGCACCCTTATCAGCAATAGTGTTCTGCTTGCATGGAACTGAACTGTGACCTGTGCTTCCTGGGATAACCTTCTGAATGTGCCAAAATCAGAGCAAGCTGCAAAACCAGGGGTCAAAACCCCCAAATCACTGAGAGGTGAGTGGAGGAGGTCAGCATCTGGGTGATCAGGCCAGGCAGGATGTCAGGAACCATCCTGCCTGATCACCCCAAACCCTGGGTTTTTAAGCTGTGTTTCCCACCAGTGGCTATGATTGGCCACAATTACAGGTAAGGGGGGAACTCAGGTGGGCATGACTCATGCCTTCACTATTTTAAAGAACTTGCAATTAGGCAGTGCCCACCTACGCCCAGCCCTGAAAAGATCAATGGGGTGTCAACAGCCATCTAGTTTAGTTTAAGAGGGCCATCTAGTTGAGATGAAGGGGCCATCTGCTCCCCTTAACATACTTAACTAATGGCCTGGGAGGGGCGGCCATCAAATTAACTTAATGAGCAACGGACAGAAAGCAGAACTTTGGAACTTCTATTGGCAACTCTATGCTTTTGAAAGTGGCTTACCTTCCAGTGTCCCAGGATAAGCTGGCAGATCATTTGAGCAGTTGTTTTTCAAGTGCCTTAAATGGTTCCTGTCTCCAGATCTAAGACCTGTTTTCTCACTCTAGGGAACTCCACAAGTGAATCTGTTTGCAACAGCAGTCAATAGAAAATCTCACCAGCTCTGCTCCAGAGCAGGCTACTGCCCTGATTCATTGATGGATGCTTTTCTACAGCCATCGTATGGTGAGAGGCAGCCCCCCCCCAACTTTCTTCTGCCCAGACTTCTGTGCAAGATCAATTAGGACAGGGCTCATCTTATAGTAACCAATCCAATAGGGCCTCATTACCATTGGTTTCCAGAGCTCTTAGACCTTCCAGTTAGTCTTCAGCTGTCACTTTGACTTCACATGGACTCGATTTCTCAGAATTGTGGCTGCCTTTTCCACCCCAGTCTTCAGACCCTTCACCTGATGGCCTAGGTAGCGGCTTCATGATTAACATCAGTGGAGGAGTACTACTCTAGGAAAGTTCAAGGGATGCTACTAAGTAGCAGAAAACTATCAGATATGAGTACTTACTTGGTGAAATGGAAGAGGTTCTGTGTCTGGTCCAGACTGAAAGAGGTTTTCCCACACCTCAGTTCTATTCAGCATGTCCTAAACTATCTTCAGTCCCTAAAATATCAAGGATTCATGGTTGGACAGATTATTTCTATAGGTGCATAATCCTGTTCCCTCAGGGAGCCTGAATGTAGTCCTAGCAAAGCTGAAGCCCCCTGCCTTTGAACCTCTGTTGACTTGCTCCCTCTTGAACTCTTCCCTATTGCATTTTTAGTAGCCATTATACTGGCCAAGAAAGTGGGGGAATTGAAGGCATTAATATCAAACCCTCCATACCAAGTTTTCTACACAAACCAAGTTTACCTTAGATGTCACCCCAAGTGTCTTACTGAGGTGTTTTCCAGTTTTAATATTAACAAAGCAATCTTCTTGCTGATCTTCCCAAAATCTCAGATCATAAAGATAAGAAGAGGCTATGTACACTAGAAGTTAGAAGAGCTTTAACTTTTTTTAGGCCAGACTAAACCTTTCAGATCTTGAACTCAGTTGTTCATTGCATTTGTAGGCAGAATGAATGGCTGTCCTGTATCCACTCAAAGGGCTTTTGTCCAGGATATCCAGTTGTATTCACCTTTGTTATCAGCTGGCTAATGTGAAGCCTCTGTAGAGTGTTAAGTCATTCAACTAGGTCCCAAACAGCCTCTGCATCCTTGTGGGACTTCTTGCTACACTATCTCCTGACAATCTTCAGACAATACTAAGTTTGGACTAATGAACTTGTAGTCCCTGTTCAAATAGCCTCTGAACTCCCCTCCAGCTGGGGCTGTTTCTGAGTCACCTACAGTGGAATGGACATGTGCAGTCACTTAAAGAGGAAGAAAAGGTCACTAAATTTCCCTAACTGTTGTTCTTTAAGATGTGTTGTGCATGCCTATTCCATGACCCACCCTTCTTCCCCCATTGATCAGAGTCTTGGTGGTAGGAAGGAACTGAGGGGATTTGGGAATGGCCCACCTTTGACCTGCATCAGCTAAACAGGTTTCTAAGAAAGCAAAAATTCTTCATTGTGTCATTAGCACAACACAATCTCTTCTCTAGATCTGGGAGACTGGTTTGCTGCCCTCGATTTAAAGAACAAATATTTCCACATCTGAATTTGCATGGTCCACAGGAAATACCTTCATTTCACAGGGGTAGGTGGTGGTCTACTTCTAGTTTATGACCCTACTCTTTGGTCTTTGCCTTGCCCCAAGGGTTTTCATGAAATGTATGTCCACGGTTTCAACGTTCTTAAGAAAAAAGGGGGTACAGATCTTCCCCTACTTGGACGATAGGCTCATCAGGGGCAGGTCATGCCAGCAGGTTCAGGATAGCGTAAGGCTCGCTTGACATTTGTGCAACCGACTGGGCCTCCTACTGAACTTACAGTAATCCAAGTTAGAACCAGAACCAAGGTACAGAGAATCGAGTTCATCAGGGCGCTCTTGGATTTAACCTGAGCCTAGGCATTCTCCTCAGAAGCCAGGTGTACAGCAATGTCAGACATCATCACCATTTTATGACAGTGCCCTATGACAACGAGACAGAGCTTTCAACTACTGGGTCACAAGGCAGCTTCCACATACGCGGTGAGACTAGCTCAAATGAACCTACAACTTCTTCAAGCTTGGTTGGCGTCAATTTACTGCCTCCAGAGACACTTACTGGAGGAAGTGGTTACGGTCCCTCAGAGGGTCTTATCCTTGTGGTGTTGGCAAAACCCTCAGACAACTCCAAGGGGTCCCATTAGAAAGTCAGGAACCATCAATTACCATAATTTCAGATGCTTCAGGCATGGGTTGGGGAACCCACATCAGTGTCAACCTGAGCACTCAGGGAAGGTGGTCTGCACAAGAGGTGTCCCTCCACATCAACATGAAAGAACTGAGAGTGGTCCACCTAGCTTGGAAGATCTTCCTTGACCATGTAAAGAACAAAGTGGTCCCTGTCCTTACTGACAACTTGGCAGCGATGTTTTTATATTCACCATTAGGGTGGAGCTCATTCCTTAGCCCTTTGCAAGGAAACCATTCACATCAGGGAGCTGGCAGTAAAACACAACTTCTACTGCATAGCCTGTCACCTACCAGGGGTGAGGAACAATCAGGCAGTCAGACTTAACAGACAATTCTTACAGCAACATGAATGGTTGCTGCATCTGGGGTATTGTTGGCAATTTTCCGGAGGAGGGGGACATACCCACTTGGAGCTGTTTGTGGCCCTATTGACCCGCAAGTGCTGGCTGTTCTTTTCCCTCCGAGGTGAGAGAAGGACTCAATTTCAGATGCCCTTCTGCTACCATGATCAGGCCCCCTCATGTATGCCTTCCTGCCAACTCCATGATACTCATGGTGTTCCTGACGATTGAGAGGGACAAAGTGAATATCACCCTGATTGCTCCAGCATGGCTGTGCCAGCACTGGTACAGTTTGCTGTTGCCTAGTGTTTGAATCTTAATAACCGCTTTGATTTGCTGTCAGTCTGACCTGATCCTATGACTTACACTTCCCTGTATTTATTTCCCTCTCATTCTGTAAATTTCCTGGCTTAAAAGCATCTGATGAAGTGGGATTTTCTCCCACAAAAGCTCATGCAGTAAATAAATTTGTTAGTTTTTAAGTGCCACAGGACTCCTTGTTTGTTTTGCTGAACTAGACTAACATGGCTACTCCTTTGGAACTACATTAGAATAGATGAGAACAGGTGCTTGATGAAGAAAAGAGGGTTACCTACCAGTAACTAGCCATTTTTTGAGATACACTGCTCATATGCATTTCATACCCTCCCTCCGTCCTTGCTTTTTGGAGTTAGCAGAAAGAAGGGACTGAGGTTGGGATGGCCATCAGCACCGATTATACCATGGCAAATGTGCGGGACTCCAGAGAGCATTAGCACTGGCCCTTCAGGGACAGTCTAAGGGCAAAAAGCTTCCAGTGACCATGCATGTTGGCATGTACACACCTGTGTTAGAATAGATGTGAACAGGGTATCTTGAAGAATGGCTAGTTACTAGTAAGTAATCCCCTCTCTTTTAAGGCTTATGATTTTCAATCTTTGGTTGTCCCACTATGGAAATTTTATCATAGTATCAGCTCCTACTTATCAGTATGGGAAAGATGGGGCAATGGCCCCCTTAACTCACAACTCCCAGGGTGAGAAAACCTTAATCTAGTCTGACTCCCTGCATAGTATAGACTGGATTTTCACTCAGTGATTTGTGTGTCACACTCATAACTTATGGTTGAACTAAACTGTATTTTTGAGCAAGACATCCATTTTTGATTTAAAGACTCCAACTGATAAAGAACCTATCCCATCATCAGTAATCTGTTCCATTGTTTAATTACCCTCTCTCATAAAAATGTTCCTCTTAATTCTATTTTGTGGCAGAGTAAGTGCTGTGTTCCTTTTTTATTCCAAGGCAATTAATCATAAACTATTGTAATGCTGTGTGTTATAACGTATTTTTGAAAATGTCATGTTTAATTGCTTTCCCTTTGCATGGTGGATGCAGTTAGGTCTGTATGTTTGTTTGCCTGCCACCCCAGCACTGCTTTCAGCCTCCCACAATGCCCGCTTTAGTCTAATGCCCATTAAATGTCTTAAGCATTAATGAGCTGAATAAGGTACGGTGGAATTTCCCCCCCAGTATTGCATGTTTATGTGCTATTGTTACTTCTGTTGTAATACAGAAACCAATTAAGTTTTTTTTCCCCCTTTTCAGGTGAAAAGGAGTTAACAGTTGAGCAAAGGTATGTAGACAACCCAGTATCCTTTCCTTGCTAGCTGAATGTAGATCTCGGAACTGGTACAGAATATGCACTTAATTGTTATGAGAATGAGAATTTGTACTGTTCACTCTTCTCTGATGGCAGATCCAAAGGAGTCAAGCCTATCTTCTACGCTCGTATCTGTGCTAGCACCAAGTAATCACCAGTGTAAATACCTAAACTTTTTACCTAAGTGCAATAGACAGTGAATCTCTATACATTGTACACATACATTTCTCTCCCCATTTTATGGGGAGATTTTGTATTTGTGGACCTACATCCCTTAACCACTGAAAGTCAATTGGACTTGTGCTTCTAAATCCCTTAGGCACTTCTGAAAATCTTTCTCTTGGGTAGCAAGCTTTAAAGAAGAAAAGAGTTTCTACTACTTGGATTAGATCAGCACATTGAAATAAAATGGGAGATATGGCTGTTTTATTTAGGAAGCAGGCAGCCTGCCTTGGCCTTTCTTTCAGTATGTGGATCCAGAGTTGTTCCAGTGATCAAACTCCAGTTGCTTCATGTTCGTCTTGTCATCCATTGAAAGGTCTGAAATTACTGGATGGCGCAGTGGTTGAAAAGTGGTAAGGAGCCAGAAGGAATTTTTTCACAAGGCTGGAAAGGTTGAATTTGTTTCAAATTTAGAATAGTTTAACTCCTCTCTTTTGCTTTTTCTTTTTTTTTAAGAGGATAGAGAATTGAGGCATTATTGAGCAGTGAGATTAGCACCATACTGACTATATAGCATAAGTTTTTCCATGAAGAATGAGGGAAATTCTTCTCCTTTTAAAAAGCATTGCATAATTTCTTGAGTAATATCATGCAGGAAACAAGACTATAGGCCAGATTCTCATTTACATAAAGGCCCCTTTACAATGGCAGAGTAGAGCAAAAGGGCCATAGTTGAAATGACAATATGACCAGCCCTGTATCCTATTCTGCAACATGTGCACACAGGAGACTTAATTATAATGCTGGGCGATAATGGCTATTGGTCACCATCCCTAGAGGAGCTATCAGAGCATGTTTGTTGGGGGAGCTGCGCTTCTGTGACGCACTCTGTGTTGTGATGAAGACAAACACTTCACTCCTTTTAGCACGCTAGATGGACTCTGGGACTGCTTTGTGTTATCTGATAGAGAAGGAAGAGATTTATTACTAGAGATCATATTTAATCATGCATCTTGGCAGTTCAGGATTGGCCCCTTAAGTATATTTTTTACAGTGCTTTTTTCTTATCTGGTTTTAAATCAGATCTGCCCAATCCCATAGGGCACTATACTATTTGCATTGGATGGAAGTACACTGGAGTGCTATGGTTTGATTGCTTTCTCTTGGGACTCCGCTCTGGCAAAAACAAGATTCGTGTTTCACGGATAATAGGCAGTTTTAACTAAATAATCATTAGGTAGCTCATGAAAGGTATTCCTATGTCAACTATCCTGAAGTGGATTTTGTACCCTATATGTGTGTGTGAGACCTAGCTAGAAGAGGACACAGGACATTAGCACCTAAGGCTTGACAGTGTGAGGAGTTGAGAATGGTGGGAGACAGTTTTTTGTTCTGTGTTGGCAAGCAATAGGAATAGTAAATACCATTACAGTTTGATGATTATCTTCTTTAGTAATGAGTCGGGCTTTGCCTTACCCTCCATTCTGAGTAGCAGGGCTCCCATCTGCTTGCGATGTTGGTAATGAGGCTGGCTGATGTACTGGAACGCTCTCATCTCTCGATTTCAGGAGGCACTCTCTCCCCTCTAGTCTTCCTCTTTAATGATCTAACAATTTAAACTGCAGTTGACAGTGGCTTCTTTGGGATGGAAAAGCCATACCAAAACTCACAGGTAGGGAGTATGGTGCAGACTTCCCCTCACACCCAAGAACTGGGAGCATCGCCATGTGACCACAAACATCCTTACAGGGGCACGTGAAGAGCCCAACTCTGGTTTGACAACGTGACCCAGCGGACACTTATGATACTGCATGAAGAGCGTTCCATTTCTGCTGGTCTTAGTGGAGCGCTGCCTTGCTCAGTGTGGTGAACTCAGATTTCTGTTCCTTCCTGCTGGCCTTCTTACTCTGTATGAAAGAAGCAAATGTACTAGAATTTAGCACATAAGATCTGTACAGGGCGGTATGGCAAGCTCTTAATTAACAACGGGGCCGGAGCTCCTGTGGTTGATGATAATGTGAAAATACGGCTCTTTTAGTCTCTTCTCAGCACATTGAATGTTAGCTCAGACAGAAGAAGGTCTTGGACCAGTACTGAGTTGAAGGAAATCAAATTGTGAGGGACAGATAATGTGGTATTTATCATGCAGAGACTAGGGGCCATTAATTGCAGATTTCAGACACTCCTTTCCGCATCAGTGGCTAGCACCTCTGCTTAACATGCAGAAGGTCCTGGGTTCAATTCCCAGGGGGTTGGACTTGATGATCTCACGAGGTCCCTTCCAGCCCTATGATTTGATTGGATTGATTTCCATCCCTGTAAGTAGTCCCTTTCTCTCTGGAAGAGGAGTGAAAACAAAGACAGATAAGACCTTAGACTGTATGAGTTCACGCAGGGCTCCCAGATCCTTCAGGCAGCCTTTGAGCAGATCACTGGTCCAATACTGCCCTCCTGTTGGAGGGCAAAAAAGAGCAGCAAAGCCTGCTGTCCAGCAGTCTGTCCCAAGAAAAAAGGCAGAGAGCAGGATTGCTGCTGCCAGCTGTCTCCTCCTGCTCCAATTTACAACTGCGGAGCTGATTTCCATGAGGCGCTGAGCAGAGCCCTGGTGTGAGGGTGGTTATCTGGCAGCCTCAAGCACTCTGCAAGTTTACTTCTGTTCTAGCTGCTGGAGCCTCAGCCATTCCCACCAGCAATGTGGAAGATAACAAGTGGGGACACCCTGCTGTTGGATTGCTGCCTTCAGGAGCTCACCACAAGTGCAGTTTAGGTTAATGGTTAGTTCATTACCTCATGGAAATGATCTTCAGGAAAAAACACTCTGCTAACGCCTTGGGTGAAAAGTCTTGGACCAGCAGCTGTTGACTTGATTTGATGGTCAGTCTGAGTCTTTACAAGGTGCTCTTGGGATTCCCGCTTTTGATGCTACCACTGGTGTTTAAGCTCATGAAACCCTCATTAAAGCCATCTCTGTTGGGGTTGTCCTGTCGAATGTTTGCTGTTGAAGAGTATGGAAAGAAGTTCATTCCTCCCCATCTCCCAAGCACCGCAATACCTATTCCTTGGCTGCCAAGAGCACCCGGTACCTAGGTTATGTCTGGCCTGTCCTAGGCAGCCTTCACTTTTTGTGCCCAATTGTGTGGTAAATATTTCTATTACAACTACTCTCACAGCAGCTGCATTTCTGCTGATGGCAACATCCAGGGCCAAAGGCTGTCACAAGGAATGCCTAAAATTGCTAGCTGTACATGCATTTAGCACTAACCCTTGTGTCCTGATTTCAGGCCTTGGGGTCACTGGGAAGGTTGGCCAGAAGTGTGAGAGGTATGAACCAGGAAATGGATGATCGTATTTACTGGGCAGTGTGGGGTGGAGATTGATTGATTATTTATTCCTTTTGCTGTTGTTCCCTCCCCTGCACTACAATTCAAAATGCCACATTGCATCTCTAGAAGTGTTCTCATTTTCCTTTTAAATCAGCATCTCTCACTGGAGAGAGAGGTTTGTGGCAACCGTTCACTTCCTGACCTTCTATAGCCTGAGAATCCCAGGCTTGGGACAGGAACGGGCAGAAACTAATAAATAGATCGTTTTGGTGCCAGGTTTTCAAAAGATCTCTGCTCCCATTGGCTGGCTAACAAAGTAGCCAGATTTGGGAAGGTGTGCAACCCCCAGCAGCTCCTAATACAATCAACTGGTAGTGAATATGTTTGAAAACAATGGGAGCTGAGTGCTTTAGGAATATCGCTAGCCAGATTTTCTGATGAATCCTAATGGAACCCCAATGAAACAGGTTTGCAAGTACTACTCTCTGCTTGGTGCTGATGGGGAAGGTAAGTGATCTGATGGAGACCACTGCAAATACGTCAGGTGGAGGACATCACGTCAGGTCACTTGGCTCTCAGACAATCCTAATTCCTTTGATCTCAGTGCCTGCCAGGCAAGTCCGGTCAACCTGATGTGTAATTAATTAGTAGAAGGGCATCATGTTGGTATGTCATTCTTCAGCTCTCAGAGGTGCACTAGACTCTTTACAAACTTCTACTGATAAGTCCTTGCATCCAGGATTTAAGTTGACAAAACACACGCAAACTGTAGCAAAGAGATGTAACAACAACAAATTAACAGTTAGGAAATAGCTTGTTAGTTCCGCAACATTCACTGTTGTGTGATGAATAGCATTTTTTTTCTGTCAATATTCATAAGAACTATGTACCATCCACCATTTCTTGCTTGTTCTGGTGACCAGACAAATGAGATGTTTCTACAGGTGGTGTAGGGTCTGACATTCTTGCAGCTCTTTCTGTGAGCTGGGGAAAATCCTCACATTCCAGTTACAGAGAATTTATTGAGCCACAGGGCCAGACTCTGCAGTGCACATGTCCTGAATAATTACTCTGTTACCTACCTTAAGCTATACAAAAACCTCAGCATGGCTAGAGACAACATGGTTTAATTCTAGTACACAAATATAAGCAGGATTTGAATGAGTTTTTCTGTTGAGCTGGCTGAGGGGGTGAGGGCAGACAGATATCAGTGTTTGCAGGAACACACCTACCCTGCTTAGGTACATGATGGGACTGCTTTGCCCAAATGATCCCTTGTTTTGGTGTTGGGTCACAAATCACTGTAGTGTTAAATGCAGGGGTATGAGGAAAGGGCAGCAGAAATGTCCTTAGCCTGTTCTGACTAAAAGTCACTATTATCTGAACAGAACTGGCTAAAGAAGGGGCTTGGATGGTAGCACCTCCTGTGAAAATCAATAGGAGGTAGGGCTGGATCTTCTTGCTTGGAAATACGTGCTTTTCCTGACAACCCAAAGCATGGTTTATCCACCCCTCCCACTGCTCAAAGATGGAGCTAATTAAGGTTCCCTAAGGAGTCTTGTTATGCGCTCACAAGATCTGAAATCATCTGCTGTGGGGCGGATGTGCTCCTGCCTGACTTCAGCACCGAAGTTCACTCACTAGGAGCTAAAACCACTGAGCTCTGGGTGGGACTTCAAGAGACTGACCCTCAGAGGTCATAGTGGAGAAGCAGGTGGTAGCAGAAGGTGATGGTGTGCAACAGGGTGGCGAGCAGGCCGGCCAGCAGCGTGGCTGGTGCAGTGCCAAGGGGAGCAATGAGCAGCCAGCAGGGTGGCTGGAGAAGTGGTTGCTGCTGAAATGTAGCAGCTGGATGGCGGAGGGAGCAAGGTGTCTTCTTTTCACCTTCCCCTAACCAGGGTATGAGGTGAACTGTGCAGCCGCTCCTCAGACTCTGAGTCTCCCCTGACTAAGGACAACTCCTATAAGTGGGGTGCTCTGAAGGGGAGAGTCACAGTAAAGGGACTTAGGAACTGAGACAAAAGGGTGGGTGTTTTGTTCATAGTTTTTTTTGTGTGTGTGAATCTTGCTTGTGGCATTTTCCTCTCAATGCCGGGTTAGTTTTCCTCGTTTATTAAAAGTTTCTTTTCTATACTGTCTCTGTGCATGGAAGAGAGGAAGTATTGCCTCTAGAGCCACATGAGCAGTGGGGTGTGATGGTCACAGGTGGCTGGGTGGGGGTTTCAAGGTGATTTTGCGTTTTATTGTTGAAAGGAAACTCTAGATATTGAACCCACACCCTGTTTGTTGCTGAATGTGTCTGACAGAAGGGTTACACAAGGATTTAAAGAAGACTCTAAAACCACTTTCTTTCAGGACAGCTGGCAATAAACAAACTAAAATGCTGGGTACTAGATGAGCCTTGAGACCAGGTAGACACTAATGTCTTTACTTTGATGATCTCTCAGGGCTTGTCAGCACTGTAATTAATGCACAGCAAGAGCAAGCCAGAATGAATACGAGGTTGCCACACATTAACTCACTGCGTTGACTCTGCTGCTGCACACTAGAAGTTGTGCTGTGCATTTTGATGTACTGCTGTTTGAAGCGAGACTATATTGGTGCACACACCAGAGCTTTCAATGCACACCAGCAGGACTCAAATGCCCAGCACACTGTGCTGTAGAGTCACACTGGCTTGCATTTATTTTTTTGAGAGAACACATTGGCTTTTTATGCTGTTCCCCTGCCCCTCCTGAGTGTGTGTGAATATCAAGAATGCAGACAAATGGTGTGGGGTCATCTATTACCATGAAATGCAAAAATCTCCTCTTCGCTCTAAGAGGCAGGTCTCTAACCTATCTACAATATGGCTTGTCTTTTGTCAGCACTGGATAAACTCCCCATGGGTCTAATACAGAATATCAACCCTCTATTAGCTGGGTGTGCACATGCCTTTTATACATACACTGTGTATATACAAGTAATGTTTTCCATTATGTTGGAAATAAGTCAAATTTTTAGCTATAGTAACTAACCATTGGAGCTATTTACCAGAGGCCATGTGGGATATGCCATCACTGAATTTTTAAAAAATCAAGATTGGATGCTTTTAAAAAAAGATCTGCTCTGGTAAGAGTTCTGTGTCCTGTAATGTTCGAGAAGTCAAACCAGATGACCACGTTGGTCCTTTCTAAGAAGCTAACCAAAATGATTTAGAATCGTGAGATATATCCCTAAATTACCACTAGAGGTCAGTAAAATATAAGAGAATTAATGAGTCTCTTTCTGCAGAAAAGTTCTTTCTTTTTTCCTGGACCTGTTGCTTACATGTTCACTTTTTATCTTGGTAGTGAACGAGTTTCTTTATTCCTTTGGAAATGGCTTACACTTCAATGAAGTGGAATTCAATTGCGTTAGCAAAAGTTTGGAAAGTCTCCTCTTTTCCTCGAGAAGATTACATTGCACTGTGTTAGGTTAGAAGTTACTCATGGAAATATGCTGGACTGCCTATTTAAATAATTCTCAGGAGGGCCACCTGGAAATGATGTCATCACCTCAGCAGCCAGCATATGTAATGCTCAGAATCTTTAATGCAAGAATATGCAAATTGCTAGACTGATAACTCCCCAGCTGGGAGGTGGTAAACATGGGTCTCTGGAAACACTTTAGCTCTCTGTAACTGCAATGAAAGTGGAATGTTTTGTTGTAAATAGAAGAAAATAAAGATCATGTTATACTCCATATTTATGCTGATGAAACTGAGCAGAATTTGACCCTGTGTATGTGAAATCATAACTGCTTTCAGACGCTAATGTAACACTATCAGTGATTGATATGCGTAGAATACAATCATGTTACATTTACTGTGACCTTTAAGTGCAAGTACAGGGATCCGATGATTGAGTCTGAAGAAAATAGGAAGGAGAGGGAATCTTAACTGAGTTTTTTTAAAAAAAATGTTTAACTCTAATGTAGAAATGAAATAAAAGGAATACAAAAAAGGAAAATGCTGTAATGCAGAAAGTAAGCAATACATGTTTTTGTCTAATAAGATATCTGAGTATCCCTTTGCATAGGGAGAAGATTACTTTCCACTTCTTTTATTATAGGTTGTTTTGTTTAACTAATCTCACTTCCTATAGCACAAATTCTTCTATTTCTAAAACTTTCTTTACTCTTTCCTATCTTTATTATCAGTTACTTGTGCTCCAGCAGCAATGTGCAGGCCCCAAGTGAGACCAGAACTTCATGGTGCAAGGTACTGTACAAGCATAGTAATAAATATTCCCTCCTTGAAATGCTTTCAATCTAACTGGGTAAAGGAGGTATCGTTATCTTTTTGTTTATGTTTATACAGTGCATGATACAAAATGGCAGTTTGCAAAATAATTATATAATCCTCATTGTGCAGACACAGGTGTGAGGAGCAGAGAGGGCAAATGCCTTGCCCAAAGTCACCCAGACAGGCTGAGGAAGATGTGGGGTCTGATGTGTCAGATCTCAGAAATATTCATTTGGGACGGTGCTATGCAAAGGAGGCGTGTGTCCCATCTTCAGTGTTTGAGACTGGCTGCATATAGATGTTCTCCCCACAACAGCTTTTTGAAAGTATATAATGTATGTTCCAGTTGTTCCTAATGCTGGCTAACTGTGAGCACTATTTTACTAGAAAGAAATGGAAATCAGACCTGGGTTTTGGTCTCAGCTCAGCCAATGACCTGCTGTGTCCTCTAGAGGAAGCCACTTCACTTCTCCCTGCTGCTGTTTTCTCTGTAATACCATATAAGAGTTACCATAGGTCTTGTCATTGCTCTGAATTAGACACACCCACGGAGAAGTGAATAACCATGTCCACGTGCATTCTTTCACGTACAGATGACATGAGCTATACAGAGTCGTGGAAACATAGGCCTGGAAGGAACCATGATAGACCATCTATCTAGTCCACTCCCTGCACTGAGGAAGGCCTCGACCATCTCTCACACTTACATTCTTATTGTGGTATGGCTCATCTATGTTTAAGTTTGAACATTTTTAATGTCTTGGATTTAGAAAATGTTCAGCTTGGGAACCTATTGATCTCTTAGTGTTGACTTTAATTATATTCATAAGTAGTCTAATTCACTGGCTAGTCTGAGGGCTAGGAGCCAGGTTTTCTATGTGATATGCTGGGTGACTTTGGACAAGGTGGTTAACTTCTCTTTACCCATTTCTAAAATGAAGACTATCTCTAATTATGAGGCACAATTCATGTAAATAAAATGCTTTGAGATCCTTGGGGGCATGTGCTGCAGAAGTGTAAATAACATTTTAAAGAGTCGTCACTAAGTCGAAAAGAAACTTGGAAAGTCATCCACTGGTGAGGAACAAGAGTGTGTGAGTCCACTTCTGGTCTGCAATAGAATAAACCTTGAAAATATCCATTATGCTGTGTGTCAGGATCCTTATTTGCCTGCCAAGGAACTCCTTCCATCACAGACCTTAAGCAGGAAACTGCTTGTATCCTAGAGAAGTGGTTCCCAACCTGTTCTCTGCCATGGCACACCTTGAGACCTTCAAATTGTTCGAGGCACACCACCATCAAAAACTCATGAATATTGAAATTAACTTAAATTACTTATGAATATTCATGAACCATGGCACAGTGTTTTGGAAATGCTGCCATGTGGGGTAGTAGGGGTAGCAGAGTAGGGCAGGGGAGGTCAGGAGTCGTGTGCAGTGGCAGGAGTGAGTGTGGGGAGCAGAGCAGGGCAGGGGTGGCAAAAGAGAGGCCAAGGGCAGTCATGTGGGGAACAGCACAGGGGTGGCAAGAGAGGAGAGAGGAAGGGAGGACAAGAGTGGCTTTGGGGGAATGGGGGAACCTGGGGACTGGGAAGGTAGGGCAGGGCAGCATGGTGCAGCACCCACTTCCCCCTTCTCCACACTGGCTCCCTGCCCCCCAGGGCAAATCCTCACCCCACTGCTGCTTCCTCCCCCCCAGTGGGTCCCGTCCTCCCCTCCTCCAGCCCCCTGCTGCCTCTGATGGACCCTCCAGCCCCCAGCTACCCTCCCCACACACAGCCACCTGCACAGCTACACACACCCCAATCAACCAGCCACCCTACAACCCCAGCCACATACCCTCTGCTACACATCCACTCCCACCCACCTCTGCTACACACACACACCTGTCGCACACAACCCCCAGCAGCCCCCCCCACGCCCTCACCTGGGCTGTTTGCAGGCTGGCTGACACAAGCTGCTCTGCCCTGCAGGAGGAGATTCACACTCCCAGCCTCCCCCAGCTCTCTGCTGGCTGGGCTTAAGGTGGAGCCAGGTTTTAGGTGGAGCCCCCAGAACTCTGCACTCTGGCTGCTCCTGCTATTTTTAGGGGGACCCCTGGAACTCCCCATTCTAGTGCCTTCCTCTATTTTTAGGGGGCCAGAATGCTGCCTGCCTAAAAATAGGGAGCCCTGGAACTGTGTTCCTCTGCTTCCCCCTTTACTTTAACCCCTGCCTTTTCCCAGCCCTGCACAGCCCATGTGGCTGGGCTGAGCAGGGAGGGAACTTTAACTCCAGCTCTCGGGCATGCTCACGGCACACTTTGGGTGCCCCAGCACACTGGTTGGGAACCACTGCCCTAGAGATAACATGCAGTTATCTGGCATTACCCCAGGTATTTGTGTTCTGTTCATCTCTGTTTGGAAAAGAGAGGAGGAATGTTAGAATCTGAACTGCAAACCACATGTGAACACTTTTCTCTTTTGTGGGAGATTGAGGCAATTGTAATGGGCTCTCTGACTCCTGTTTTACTAAGTAGGTGAACAACTACATCTGTGTTGATTTCCAGCTACTGTGATCTGGGGAAAAACGGAGTCAATGTATGTTGTGTTTTGTTCTGAGCCTCTTATGCAGTGCCTAAAATCATGAGTTAGGTGAACTATCAGAAATGTTTGATCTAATCCCTTAATTTCGTTAACTCTTTTTTTTTTTTTTTCTATTCCTTTATGTTTGGGTGCTTCTGTGGGAAATTATTGCAGAATCTAAGAACAGTATGATATAGAAAGAACCAATATCAGGTCTTCATATTTCCACCTGATTAGTGGCTTCCTTTTGATTAAATTATGCATTTTTAATACAAACCCTTCATGTCCATCTAAGGTATCCTGCTGTAAAACCAGGCCATTTCAGTTTCTCCCTTTGCTGCAGGTGGCATATTCCTTGTGCAATAACACATTTCCAGTTACAGAATACCTTTTGCCTTCACTGGGTTGGTATAAAGCAGGGGTCTCAAACTCAAATCACCACGAGGGCTGCATGAGGACTAGTACGGTAGTCCAAGGGCTGCACCACTGAAACCTTTTCATACAACAGTATTGCAAATAGTAACAATAGTGTCATTGGGGGCCACAGAAAATAGCTTTAGGGGCCACATGCAGCTCGCAGGCCACATGTTTGAGACCCCTGGTATAAAGGAAGGTCATGAACCTGGCTTATTTCGGGAAGTTTGATTTCATGTAATTTTATAGACATGGCTCTCTTAACCATAAAGCTGTTTGGAAAAAAATGGGATTTCATCAAAAGCTAAAATTTCTCCCAGGAGACTGTCATTTTTCATTACATTTTTCCGTAGGAAACTTTTTAGAAAAGGACAATATTTTTAATTGATTTGCATTTTTCACTTTGAAATGAGTTTTGAAAAGTAACACAGAAGAAAATGTCATTTAATTCCTCTCAGGCATTTTCCCCATGAAATTTGTTACAGGGAAAACTGCCAGTTTTTTGACCAGATCTACTTAACTCCAGACTGGATTCCAAATTCAAAGACGTGACTGAAAGATGAGGAAGATATCCATGCAAGTTTCTGGTGCGTAATAGGTTGCAGGTGAAGTGTACTGTCAAAATGACTTTGAAATCTTAGTCCATGGGTTGGCAACCTAAATGAGAAGAGCCATTCCCCTCCCCAACATGAGCACAAGGCAGCTGCGTGGAAGCACTGCGCACCCTAGCACTCAGTGGGGGCTGGTGTGGGGCACAGCTTGCCTGGGCCAGAGGGTGCACAGCCCTTCTTCCCTCTGCTCCGCTGGCAGGGCGGAGCAGCACGTCCCTTCTAGCCCCAGCCTGGGGCAAAGAGCAGCCAGCGCGGAGCTGCGGCTTGGGGTGGGCAGGGTCCCAGAATGGCCCAGTCTGAAGAGTTCAGGCCACTTTGTCTCAGCCACCCCAGGGCTGAACAGGCCCAGGCAAGCCGCAGCTCTGTGCTGGCCACTCTCTGCCCCCTGAGCAGGTGGGGTAGGCAGGGAGCAGGGCAGAGGTTGGGTGAGCAGGTGGTGCACCTTCTGGCCTGGGTGGCCTGCGCCCCACGTCCTTCCCACCCCCGAAGTCCTAGGGTCTGGGGTGCTTCTGCTTAACCGCCTCATGCTCATGAGATGGGCGGGAGGCAGCCAGGGCCGGCCAGAAGACAACCCTGATGTGGGGGCCGGCTGGGCGCCACACTGCAGCCCAACGTCCCTGGAGTTGCATGGCAGCAGTTCAGGAGCTGCGGGTTGCTGACCCTCATCCTAGCCCCATTGAAATCAGAGGCAAAATTCCCATTGATTTCAACAGTGCCAGGATTTCATCTTTGGTAGTTTAATTTTTCAAGGCCTCCACAACCTTCATTATGTAGTTTGACTCTTCTGTGATCCATTATAAGCATGTAAAATAGCAGAAAGACATTTTCTACCTCTTTGCTGTCCCTGCCATTCTCCTGAAAGAGTTGTGTTAGATACTGGAAAGATAGGAGGTAGATCGCTGTGCTAAATGGTTAATATCTGTGGTGGATCTAGGTTTCTCTAATTAAGGACATAACAGCCAAGCCATACTGGGTCAGACCACTAGTCCATCTAGTTCAGTATCCTGTCTTCCAACAGTGGCCAGTGCCAGGGCCTTCAAAGGGAATGAACAGAACAGGTCATCATCAAGTGATCCATCGTTATCAGTCATTCCCAGATTCCGGCAAACAGGCTAGAGACACTTAAGAGCATGCTTTTTCATCCCCTTCCATCCTAGCTAATAGTCATTGATCAACCTATGCTCCATGAAGTTATCTTGTTCTTTTTCAAACCCCATTATACTGTCTAGTGTTTCATAATATCCTCTGGCAAAGAGTTCTACAGGTTGACTGTGCATTGAGTGAAATACTTAGCTTTGTTTTGAACCTGCTCCCTATTCATTTCATTTGGTGACCCATAGTTTTTGTGTTATGAAACGGAGTAAATAACACTTCCTTAGTTAGTTTCCCCATGCCAGCCATGATTTTATAAACCTCTATCATATCCCCCACTTAGTCATCTCTTTTCCAAGCTGTCTTAATCTCGCCTCATATGGAAGCTCTTCCATATCCCTAATATCTTTTGTTGCCCTTCACTGTAACTTTTCCAATTCCAATATATCTTTTTTTGAGATAGGGCAACCAGATCTGCATGCAATATTGAAGATGGGGGCATACTGTGGATTTGTAAAGAGGCAATATGATATTTTCTGTCTTATCTCTCCTTTTCCTGATGATTTCCAACATCATTAGCTTTTTTGACAGCCACTGAACATTGAGTGGCTGTTTTTAGAGAATTTCCAAAGGGATAGCCATGTTAGTCTAGTCCAGCAAAAAAAAAGGAGTCATGTGGGACTTAAAGACTAACAGATTTATTTTTCGCATGAGCTTTTGTGGGAGAAAATCCCACTTCGTCAGATGCATCAAAGATGGGTGAACTTACAGAATCTTCGAAGCATCTGCCGAAGTGGGATTTTCTCTCACAAAAGCTCATGCGAAAAATAATTCTGTTAGTCTTTAAGTGCCACACGACTCCTTTTGTTTTTTTTTTTGTTTTGTTTTTAGAGAACTAGCCACAATGACTCCAAGATCTCTTTCTTGAGTGATAACAGCTAATTTAGTATAACTGTTATAATTTAGTTATACTGTCTTCTGTTGCATATGTCATTAGAGTGTTGTACTGCTTTAATTCATCAGCTCATAGACATGCACACAAAAACAAATCTGTAAAGATCTGAGAGTTATTGGTGTTATAATAAGGCCTCACCTGACTAAACGGAAATGTGCACATTTTGGTTGTGTGAGAGTTTACCACCACCACCAGACACACCCTCCCCTTCCCCCAAAAAATTCAATAGGGAGTACTTCAATAAAAAACCCCAACATTTCCAGTAAAATAAGTGGTGAAAATGAAAAAGAAAACTTCCCTGGAAATTTTTCATGGAAGCGGGGAAAAAAAACCCAAAGAATTTTCTGACCAGCTCTGAGTACCTAAAATTCTTCAGTTTTAAAAGTATACATGATCCTTCACTTCTGATCATAAAGTTTTGTGGTGAGGCGCTGATTTTTCCTAGGAGCTCCTGTATCCCACATCCCAGAAGTGGGAATGTTTGAATGGTGGATTGTGTGGTTCCTAAGTTTTCTAAATTCTCTGGGATTCTGGAATACAACTGTTAAGCATGAAAAGACATCGCTATTTACCTTTCACAGTGAGCTGGCCATACCTTCTATATCTTCTCCTTTTCTCTTACATGTGTTAGACATTGTGACCAATTCCAAACTCTGGTCAAGTTTCTCAGGAGCACGTGAGTTGTGACTAATGTGGTTTACAAATTGGTCGAGGTTCATGGACCAAACAGAAGGCTTACAGCTCAAATGTCAGTTGCCTAATATGACATATTGCCTTTTCTGCCCAGGTCTGATTTGAGTGGGTTTTGGCAGCTCTGTTTTCTTGTGCTATTTTGGGCTTTTGAGCATGACTTTTTCTGTTCATGAACTCTGTATGGTTTCTGCAGAAGTGCACAGTCAGTTTTTGTGCCTTTGGCATGTAAAGCTCTAATTTATACCTGTTGTTTAACAGCTATGTAGCTTTTTCCTCCACATCAATTCCACTGTTAGGCCACTAATGCACATCATTTGGAACAGGATTAAGGATATTGGTTCCTTTCTTGTTCTTTGCTGGCACATTGCCTGGTTTAATCTGATGATGATTCCATGCAGGATTGCATTCTGTAGTCTTGATTTAAAAGGAAAAAAGAAAAAAATCAAAATTTCTGTTCTATTCCTCACCTACCAGTGACCTGCTGTGTACCTTTGAGCAAGTAACTTCTTTTTCTGCCTCAACTTCCCCTCCCATCCTTTGTATATTTCTCTATTTAGATTGTCAGATTTTCAGGACAAACATGCTCTTATTCATAGTACCTAGCACAATGGGACTCTGATCTTAGTTGGGAGCCTCTGTGTGCTACTGTAATTTAAATAATACAGTTTTAACATCTTTAGGGGGGGTTTTCTGGTGGTTTTTTTTTTTTTTTTTAAATCAGCCACCAGCATCTTCTCATCAGAAATGTTTTTAGAGACAGACTGGCACTAACACAGCCCCTTTGTCTGAAAATCTCAGAGCCGCTTATACATGCTTTTACTCGACAGGTCTGGTAAACTCATCATGAAGGCAGTTGAATCCTGTTATCCTTGTTCTACAGATGAGGTAACTAAAAAGCATGATGCAGAAGACACTCACCCAAAGTCACACCATGAGACGGAGGTGAGAATGGAATCCAGAGGTTTAGACTCTCTGTTCCCTGGCCTAATCACGGGACTGCAATCCCTCCCCGAACATTCAAATTCAGAGCATGGTTACTGGGAAAAAGGAAGAGTGAATCTCTTCACCAAAAACAAGTGCCAAGTTAAAAGAAACAGTGACTCCAAATCACCACTTTATTGCTATCCTGTTCCATCACTCCAGTGGGTATCTGCTGGGCTTGCAGGTAGCGTGGAAAACAGAGCTCTTCTAATTCCTAGATTCTGTGATTAATTTCAGCCAGCAAACATTAGCAAAATTTGTTCTGTGTTGTTTTTGTCAGGGGTTTGAAAAAGTCACCTGTGTAGCACTTATGGTTAATTAGCCAATGCTAATGGCTTTTAGACCAAGGACATTTTTTGTTTTGTGTTACCCTAGTTGTTATGTGCCCCTAGCTGGCAATGATCATCTCTGTATTTCATGTATGAAACAACAACCACGGGAGGCACACAGCTTGGTTACTGTACATGAAATGGAGCAGAAGATAATCATTTGGAAAATAATCAGAGGTTTCAATCCTAGCCCAAGGTGGGGGGGCCTGTCAGACCAGATATCATACCTGTCCTAACTTAAATTAACTTCCCTCTCTCCACTGCTCATGCTTTCTTTGCTTTTGGCATTTCATCATTGGAGTAATAGGAAGACACTGGTCTGTTTTGAGGAATGCGTGTGGTCACTAGAGTGTGAGCATGTTGTCCTGCTAGCATCATTATGTACGTTACAGTAGTACCTAAAAGTCCCAGCTAAGAGGGAGGTTTTGTAGGTATGCATAGAGCGAGGCAGGCCTTGCTTCAAAGAGCATGCAGGAGAGAAAGCACGGGCACAGAGTGGGGGAGTAATTCACCAATGGGCCTAAAATGCCAGGAATGGGTGTGAAACCCAGAGCTCCCTTCTTGCAGCCCAGCATCCTGTCCATGAGGCCAGACAGACTCTCAAGCATAACAGTCCAGCCCCAACTGTTCACCAGTTCCTGTTCCTACGCTGATTTATGCCAGGTTTCTTCTGATGCTCTGTGGGGCATGGGTCACAGCCAGTTTCCCCTTGAGCAAGTACCCAAGTTTCAGCCTTCATTAAGATGGACAGTTTCTTTCTCTTCAAGGCAGCAGATGATGGTTTCCTAGCTTGACTCACCAAATCCAGTTTAGGCTCCTTAACTGAAAACACAATGTGGTTTGACCTAAGGCAGAAAATGGAGATGACAAAAGAAAATAGGCATGGAGTAGAATGCAAACCTCCTTTGCTGTGGGAAGCTTCGTGGGAAGGTGAGGGCCCTTTCGTAGGTCTGCCTACACTGCAGCCAGAAGTTTCTTTGCACCACAGTGGTTGCCAGTACTGGGTCACAAACCCTCAGGCACTGGGTCAGGACCCCTGATGCTGCTGCCAAAAGACTGGAATGCATTGTTCCAAGATGTAATTGTTGAGTCATGAATGTAAATAATTTTTTTCAACTGGGTCCCAAGAAAAATGTTTGGAAACCACTGGTGTAGAAGGTGTAGACATGCCTGTAGTAGACTGCTGGTAGTGAAACTGTGACTGCACAGGCTCAGTGACGGCTAGTGCCCTGAGTCAAAGAAAAGCACCATCCCAGACCCATCAGCCATTGGCGGCCTTACAGAAAGAGCGTCCCTGTGCTCAGACACACTCTTGACCCGAAGCAGATAGTCAGTGAGGCTTCGAGGCTGTGTCTGGGGGAGGCTTTGCTAACAGGGTATCAGAACGGTCTGGGGGTTTCATGGTTACAGACCTTCCATCCTGTATGCTGTGACCTGAGGTGTCCATGCGAGGAGGACAAGGTTATGGTACTTTGACCCAAGGTAGATCAAGTTAGGCATGAGCACAAGTCCATGCAGCCTCTGTGTTAGATAGTGCAGGGGAAAGAAGGGGATGGGAGATGTAGAGCATGGGAATGACTGAGGAGGCCTGGGTTAAAGCACAATTCTTACTGCCCTTATGGCCCTCATAGCTCTCACTTCTGCCAGGCAGCAGCAAGGTCTGGACATCTGGTAATCTCTCTCCTGCTTGAGGCCTGGGATATAAGGCATCTGTATGTTTTCTCAGTGCTGCTAATGCACCAGCACCTCGTAGCTGTTCCTCATAACACACAAAACACTTCATGTAGTTCTGGTGTTGATGGAATGCGTTTACAACCTGCAAAAAAGCATGACGTGAGGATGAATCAAAACAATTCTAAATGGTTTAGCAACTGTAGCCCCACTCAGAATTATATATCCATTTTCCCAGCATGTACTGTACTTATGTACTCAATGAAATAATGTGTTGGGGAAGATAGATATGAAATAAATGAAAAGTGATACAGATACAGGGCCTGATCCTTAGCTGGCGTATATCATCATAACTGCTGCAGAGACCACAGCGGAGCTACACTGATTGATGCCAGCTGAGACTCCGACTCATAACTTTTAATCAGGCTGGGGAAAACTACCTGAATGCACAAATGTTATCTAGTATTTTGTATTACGCTGGCACCTTCAAGCACTACCCAAGATCTGGCCCCTAGGGTCCTAGAGGTGCTTAAGTTGACATAATGTAAGACAGCTGCTGACCCAAAGAGACCATGCTTTGGAGTAGCTGGGGTGGAAGGGGAAACAGATGCACAAAGAGGTTAATGACTCGCCACATCAATGAGCAGAAATAGTGGGACTGGAACCCAGGTGTCCATAGTTCTGTACACCAGACAGTGGGTCATGGTCTCTCATCAATGAGGCCCAGTAGCACTTGGATCTAACTTTGAAGTAGATCTCTAGTAAAAGCTCAATTAAAGTACTTGGTTCTCCAGCAAAAAACCAGTTAGTTTGAAGCTTTGTCTGAATGCAGCGTGGTGCTGAAGCAGGGCACATACAGATTGCTAGCATTCCCCCGCTCCCCCACCCTAAAAGGCATCAATAAACCTTTGAAAACTTCCAGTAGTTTCAGTTACAATATAAATGTGGGAGCACCAAGCCTACAATAAGTAATAATTTCACTGATATTTATTAGAAAGTGGGTATATGGGAGCAAGAGTGCATGATAAATCAACATATCTGCTTCTTTACCAGCTTTTATGATAAGCATTAATGGTAGCAACTGTCAGAGACATTAGAGCTGCTTTATTTCAACTGACTCGAAAAGACACGCTGTACTACAAGGCTTTAAAAAAAAAATTATAAATACCCCTTTTTTGTCCTGAATTGATGGCATAGTTCCTTGTAGGGTTCAAAATTGGAAAAAATAAAAACTGTCACTGTTTTGTTTGTACACCCCGCCCCCCCCGCAACGCTCATTTATATTCTTCACATCTGCTCACAAGTCATAGGTCACAAAACTGATGCTGACCCTGCTTTATTGGTCAGCGGTTGGAGGAGTGAGATAGTGCTTTGTGGTCCCCAAATCCAGCCTTCCTGCCAGGAGCAACACTGCCCCCAAAAAAGATCCAGGCCCCACTCCCTGGTCCTGCTTTGGCTCCCTGGCCTGATCCAATGCCAGGGCCCCAGGCATGGCCCAGATTGGACTCCTGTTGCCAGCAGCTGGGGCCAGGTAAGGCAGCTGCCACCACGGGTGGCCCAACTCTGGATCCCTGGCCAGGGCTGTGGGCAGCCTGGCCCTGGATCCTCAGCTTGGGGCACTTGGGGCATTGGCACTGGGACTCGGGGCATGTCCCCCCCATGCCTGGCACCAGCGACACCATTGCTTCCTGCCATGTTAATGCTCAGTGCTTGGGAACCCGAGTCCTTTCTCAATTATCAGTCTTCTTAGGCAGTCAGGCTCTTCTTTGTGTTGATCAGTACAAGAATGAGGGAAGACTATATGGTGTGTCAACACAGTTTGGCATACATTCAAAGAAGAGGCCAAGTTTCCATATCCTTCAAACTTTCTTTATCCATGATGCCTACAAAAAATTTAAAGACTAATAAATTTATTTATTGCATGAGCTTTTGTGGGAGAAAATTCCCACATTGTCAGACATTTAGAAGATGGGGGAACTTACAGGTCACACTGTAACAGAAAATCAAAGCAGTTAAGAATCAAACACTGAGGAGCAGCATGTAGAGGTGAAGTCAAATCACCTTTGGTAATGAGAAAAAAATCCAAAGTCCTTATTTAGCCCTGAGGGAAACGCAATCAAATTTGCAAATTAATTCCAACTCTGCTGTTTCTTTTTGAAGACAGGCACACCACCAGAACCCTGACCAGGGATATTCTATCTACTGCAAAATATCCATAAAAAAGGAAAGCCTGGATGCCCCCTCATCTCAGGCATTGGCATTCTGATGGCAGGCTCATCTGGCTATGTGAACTCCATCCTGCTCAGACCCTGTACTATCAACACGCCTAGCTATCTTCGAGATGCCACAGACTTTCTGTGAAAAATCCAGTCAATTGGTGAGCTTCTGGAAACCACCATCCTGGACACTATGGACATAGAAACTCTTTATACCAACATCCTGCACAAAGATGGACTACAGGCTATTAGAAGCACTATCCCAGATGATGTCACAGCACGTACCTGTGCCTGAACTTTGTGACTTTGTACTCACTTGTAGCCATTTCAAATGTGAGGATAATTTATACCTTCAACTCAGTGACACTGCTATGGGTACCTGCAGGGCCGCACAATGTGCCAACATTTTTATGGCCAACTTAGAGCAATGCTTCCTCAAGTCCCACCCCAAAGCACCTCTCCTTTACTAGTGCTTCATTGATGACATCTTCATCATCTGGACCCACGGTAGGGATACCCTTAAAGATTTCTACAGAGATTTAAACAGTTTCCACTCCACAATTAAACTTAGTCTGAAACACTCTGCATAGGAGATCCACTTTCTGGACACTACAGTAAAAATTAGGGATGGCCTATACACGCTATCCTATACCGAAAACCTACTGCTTGATATTGTTACCTACATCCCTTGAGCTTTCATCCAAAACACACCACACAACCCATTGTCTACACACAAGTCCTATGATATAACCACATTCGCTCCAATCCCTCAGACAGAGACAGACACCTTCAGGATCTCAAGCATTCTTAAAACTACAGTATCCACCTGCACAAGTGAAGAGACAGATTGACAGAGCCAGGCGGGTACCCTGAAATCCACTACTACAGGAGGGAAAACAACAAAACATCACTGATCATCACCTACAACACCCAAGTCTGACCTCTACAGCACATCAGCAACAATCTACATCCTATTCTACAGGACGATCCCTCTCTCTCACAAGCCTTGGGAGACAGACCTCTCATTTACAGACAGCCCCCAACCTTAAGCAGATGCTCACAAGCAGCTACAGACCTAACAACAGAACCATTAAAGCAGCCATATATCACATATCCCTGCAAAAACCAAACTGCCATCTTTACCCACATATCTGCACAAAAGACACTACTACTGGACCTAATAAAACCAGCTGCTCCGTCAAAGGTTCATTCACCCATATGATTTATCCGTCATGTGCCAGAAATGTCCCTCTGCCTTGTATATTGGACAAACAGGATAGCCTCTGTGCAAAAGAATAAATAGGCACAAGCCTGACATCAGAAATCGCAACATTCAAAAACCAGTAGGTGAGCATTTCAATCTTCCTGATCACTACATTGCCAATTTACTAATTGCTGTACTCAGACAGGTGTATAACAGCTCAAGGCTTCAAAGAGAAACAGCAGAGCTGGAATTCATTCGCAAAGTTGACTGGGTTCCCTCAGGACTAAATAGGTGGTATGGATTTTTTTCTCATTACAAAAGGTAATTTGATCTCATTTCCCTGTATGTGCTGTTCCCCAGTGTTAGGATCTTAGCAATTGCTTTGATTTGCTGTTACAGTGTGACCTAATCCCATGATTTACACTTCCCTACATTTGTTTTCCTCCTATTCTGTAATTTGCTCCATCTTCTAAGCATCTGAAGAAGTGGGATTTTTCTTTCACGAAAGCTCATGTGATAAATTTGTTAGTCTTTAAGTACTGCAGGACTCCTTGTTTGTTTTGCTGAACTAGACTAACACGACTACCTCTTTGGACTTACAAAAACTTGACAATGTTTAGGCTGCCAGTGTGCAGAGACTTCTGCCTACCATGCTGACCAATATTGTCTCATTGTTTTCTTGTTTTGTGTTGCTTCTTCTCTTAACTTACAATCTAAGGATCTTCGGGTCAGAGATTATCTTTTTGCTCTGCGCTTGTACAGTGCCCAGCACCATGAGGACCTGGTCTTTGACTAGGGCTCGTAGGTGCTACTTCAGTACAAATAATTAGTAGTAGTGTGAAGGAAATGAAGAGTGTTCTTATTGCACAGCACGTTCACAGTATTCCTGTGTCACTGAACTTGATATTACCATATTACCCAAGATTCCAGCAATAGGAGTGCTGTAATATGCAGAGTATTGACTTCATAAATGTGGTGGTTTGGCAAAGCACTTTGGGGTAGAAGGCCATGAGACTAGAATTGGAGGCCGGGAAGGGACCTTGCAATGTCATTTGGTTTAGTCTCCTGCACTTATGGCAGGACTAAGCATTATCTAGAGTGGCTCTCAACATTTGTGGGTCGTGACACATTTGGCAGCATTTTGCGACCCAACAGGACACACCAGCCTCTGTTCCCCACAAGGCCAAATTCAGCTATCTTCCCAGCTGTCCATGACACACTTACTGCTGTGTAGTGATACAGTAATGTATCCTGACGTAATGGTTGAGAACCACTGACCTAGACCATCTGTGACAGGTGTTTGTCTAATCTGCTCTTAAACATCTCTAGTGATGGAGATCCCACAACCTCTCTAGACCATTTATTCCAGTGCTTAACTACCCTGACACTTTGGAAACTTGTCCTAATGTCCAATCCTAACTGCCCTTGCTGCAATTGAAGCTCACTGCTTCTTCTCCTGTCCTCAGAGGTTAGGGAAAACAACTTTTTCTTTCTCCTCCTTATAACAACATTTTATGTACTTGAAAACTGTTGTTATCCCCCCCCCCCCTTTAGTCTTCACTTTCTTCAGACTAAATCCAGTTTTTCCAGTCTTTCCTCATATGCTATGTTTTCTAGGCCTTTAATTTTTCTGTTTGCTCTTCTCCAGATTTTCTCCAACTTGACCATATCTTTCCTAAAGTGCGGCACCCAGAACTGGATACAAAACTCCAGCTGAGACTGAAGTAGAATGGAAGCAACAACACTCCTGTTAATGCGTTCCAGGATGATGTTTGCTGTCCTTTTTTCCCCCTCGCAACAGCATTACACTATCAGGTCTATTTAGCTTGTGATCTGCTAGGATCCTCTGATGGGAGGAAAATAAATGCAGGGAAGTATAGGTCATAGGATCACGTCATACTGTAACAGCAAACCAAAGCAGTTGTTAAGATTCAAACACTGGGGAACAACATATAGAGGAAGATGAGGTCAAATCACATGTTGTAATAGGAAAAGAATCTATTGTTCCTGTTCAGTCCTGACTTTCAGAGTTAAATTTGCATATGAATTCTAATTCTGCAGTTTCTCTTTGAAGGTTCAATTTGTTATCCACTACAATAGGTAATTTGACCTCACCTTCCTCTATATGCTGTTCCCTAGTGCAATGTTTCCCAACATTTTCTCTGCCATGGCACACCACCGTATAGTTTTCAAATGAACTCATGGATATCTATGAGCCAATCCAGAGCCCTTTGAGTAATTTTTCAAAAAATTTTATAGCACACCTGCTCAGGCCTGACAGCACACCTGTGTGCTATGCCATACTGGTTGGGAAACACTGCCTTAGTGTTTGACTCTTAACAACAGCTTAGATTTCCTGTTACAGTGTGGCCTGATTCTATGCCAAACACTTCCCTGCAGTTATTTTCCTCCCATTTTGTAAGTTCCTCATCTTCAAAGCATCTGATATAATGAGATTTTCTCTCAAATTTTGCCATTGAAAGTGGGTAAGCAGATTTTATTCAACCTCCTGTCATGTACATTGGCCCTATCTATGGCATATACAAAACTAAAGCTGTTCAGAAAACTTACACTTTTCTCTGCAGAAAATTTCCAGGAAAATTCACTTTTTGAAAATTTTCTTACCCTGGTGCCCGATGAAGGTTTTCTGCAGGAATTTTCATTTGAAAACTAAACAAAAATATTCATTTCTAACTGACATTTTGAAACTAAAATTTTTTTTGTTTCATTGGCTGTGTTCACACACGGGGTTATTTCAATACAAGTTGTTTCAAGACAACTTGTATCGAAATAACACTTTATTTCAAAATAAGTTAATTTGAATTAAGAAAATGTTAACTGGAATTAAGGAAAAAAGCTCAAAGCGAAATAGCATGTTTGGACAACAGTTATTTCGAAACGAGTCACCATTGTTTCGAAACAACATGTTCTGATGGGATTGTTTTGAAACAATCGTTTCGCAACAACATTGTTTCGTCGCCAAATGGGGTTTAAGTTGTTTCGAAACAACGCCGTTGCGAAACGATTGTTTCGAAACAACGGTATGTTGTGTGAACGTGGCGTTCTTATTTCGAAACAACCTCTGTTGTTTTGAAATAAGACTGCCGTGTGAACACACCCATTTTGATTTAAGTATCATTTCTAGTTTTTGGACACACAAATTCCATTTTTGGTTTTGGGGATTTCTCTTTCCTTTCCTCTCCCATTTTTACTCCACACCCATTTTTTTCCAAAGAAAAAAGAGTGAAAAGGTAAGACTGTGAAAGCTGTGAGGCGGGTGGAAGGTGGCGGTGGAATCACTTTCTTTCAAATGGAAAAAGTAGGACAACAGTTTTAAAAAAATGAACAGAAAAAGGAAAACTTAACAAATTTTTTAGTCAAAACTAAATGAAATTTGGTTTAGAAATGTCAATTATAAACAATTCTGATCAGAAAAACTGAAAAATATAACCAAAACCAAAATTTTCCAATGGGAAATTCTAATGTAGGTGAAACAACATTTTCAGATGGGAAATTTTTTCAGCCAAAAACTTTCAACCTGCTATCTACATAATAAACGGTACAGGCTTTCATGAACAACGCAGTACTCTGATTAGCAGTAATTTGTCTCTATAAGTTTTTGGAAAGTAACTCCCTTGATTATATGGATCCTTTAAAGTGCATGTTATTGTTTTAAGCAACCAACTGTTTTAAGTAACTGGCCTGCTGTATTCCAGCTACATCAAGAGAGACTTCTTAGAAATGATCCGTAAGATGAAGGACTGGTGCAGTATGAACATATTTTCAATTTCCAGCTGTCCTGACAAATAGAATAAAGCCACAGGCCAACATTGTTATTAAAAATGAGTAAACAGTGAACATCAGTTGATGCATAAGCAGCTGATACTCTTATATAAAACAGAAAACCATCAAGTCAGATAACAGAATGTAATAAAAGGAAGAGGGGAGATATTTTATGCTGTTTTGCCTTCTTGTGGGGGAAAAAATTGTCACTGCCTGTTCTCTGAAGGTATTTGGAATCTTTGTTATGAGTGCACCATGGTTTTGCACTAAATTTTTTTTTTTTTCTTGAACACAAGATATTAGAGGGAAAAATCAGATCACTGCTCTTCTTAATACTATGAAAGCTTTGGATGATCTAATAACAGAATAGTTTGCACCTGGGATGTGTTCTGCTGGCAATACAAACTTTTATTTTTCTCTAACCTTTTTAGTTGAATGCAGGTCCAATGACATATTATCACCAACCAATTTAGCTAAATAAATCCCACCTTGGGAAGCACTGTAGGTGAGTGAGCGCCTCATCCAATACAGCAACAACAGAAACAAGCTCTTGAATAATTTATTTTAAGTCTATGTTTCTGTCATGTTCCTCCCTCCTGTTTCCCTGTTCTCCGGGACACTAACACAGCCACATGACATGGACTTGATGTAGATATTGCTAGGTGAAGTTCTGTGACCAGTGAACTGCAGGGAAGGTGAGCAGATTTTTTTGTTTGTTTTGTTTTTCACCTTAAAATCTACAAATACGGTTGTTCCTCTGGCGTGTGTGCTAAGTACATTTCTCTCTGCTCATAGAGCTGGGTTTAAACAGCACAGTGTGGACTTGTTTTGACATATATGTTTAAAACCATGGGCGTTCTAATTATTAGAATTTTTTTGAGGGCACGACCTAGGGGCCGAGGCCAAGTTTGCAGTTCTGTTGTGCTAGGTGCTGCACGTGCCCACAGAAATAAAAAACAGTCTCTGCTTTCCAGAGCTTAAAATCTAAAGACAAGATAGGCAAAAGAGCAGACAAAGGAAGTTTTGTGCCCCTGTGTGATAGAAGGGAACTGAGGTGTAAGCAGTTAAGGGTTAGCTCCTGATTTAAGGGACTTGCTGAAGGTCACACAGGCAGCCGGGGTGCTGGGAAAATGTCTGCAGCAAAGTCAGGAAACTAAACGTGGATCTCCTGAATCTTTAGCTCCGAGCTCTCTAAAGGGCTTCAGATTGCAGCAATGCAATATTCTTCCACGTGAGGGCTTGCTGCAAAAGGCACATGTGTAAGAATTAACTAAGCAGTGCAGTAGTTGGGGTGTAGCTACTCTGTTTTTGTGAGCAAAAAACTAACCATTCACCTTTCTTAGGAAGCTTAAGGCAGACCCATGTCACCCGAAGAGCCCTCCCTTCTCCCAGAATCCCTTGCTCTGTGATCAAATAACTTGTGACCCGAGTGAATAATCAGGCCCATAACTGAAATCTTCCTTATTGCTCTTTGGTTAGTCCTTCAGAATGTTACTTGGTCCGTATGGTGCCGCTGACACTCTAGCATGACATTATGGATTAAGTACAGCTGGGCACTTGAATAAAAAGGGAGCACGCTCACATGAGGTGCACAGTTGTGAAGAAACCTGACACATCTGCCAGGGCTGTCTAAAGAAACTATTAGCCGGTTGCCGCCTCCTGCGCTTGAGAGCTAGAGGCAATTTCACAGTAATAGTTTCTAGGTTTCTGTCACGCAGGCAGCCAGGGTGCTGGGCAAATGCTGTAAATATGTGGCACGGAGGTGCAGCCTTAAGAGAGACATTGTGGGAAGAAAATGGATGTTGGTAATTTAGAAAGGCAGGTTGCAGCTGACGTCTTCTTTATTTTTCTGGCCACATGCTGCGTGCGGGGTGTGAAAGGAGAAGGGAAGAGCAGTGGAAACGAGACAAAAGGAAGTGATTTAGGAAGGGGAGGCTGGCATTTGACATTCTCACAAGGTGGAGCAGTGCTGGGGAGCTCCTGGCGACTCTGCAGTCTGACCCAAATGAGTGCATCACAGCTTGCAGAATGGGTTAGCTTTCATGTTCCAAGCAGACATAAAGCTCACGAAAGTGTAGGGACCGGATGGTGACCTCACATGAATGTTCTTGACACCCAGTGGAGTCAGAGGGAGTCCACAGGGGTTTCAATGGGAGGCTTTATGAGTCTGCTGGGGGTAGCACACCAGGGAAAAGGCAAAGTATATGGCAGCTGGGAAGTGAATCAAGTGATGACCCTTTTGTGTGGCAAGCACTGCCTCTTTCCACTTCTCAGCTGCCCTGTGCCAAACCTCACCCCTGGCCTGGGCTGCTGACTGGGGATGCATCCTGAGCTCCTGGTTCTCCATCTAACCCTTAGGCCAGGAACCTAGAGGATGGGGGAACCCCAAGTTAAGAAGCTGAGGAAGGAGATGGTCAAGAAGAGCAGAAGATACACGATCTGGGTGCTAGTGGTAGAAAACAGGAAAGCAGAAGGAGACTTGTGTTTGGAAAGTGGGGCATGAACAAAAGATTATTGTCAAGGCCCCTGCTGGTAGAAGGGCCTGAGAACAAACTGATCTGTCTGCAGTGCTCAGACTCAAAAATACTAAGCTTATTTAGAGGATTAATTTGATTTTTTGGAGAGTGTGCAAGTTCTCGTTTTAACATGCCTACCTCTGTATGGCTCATGACCAGACAGTGTGGCGAGAGACAAAGCACCCATGTGAGTGCTGTGTGAATGTGGCCACAAACAAGATGCACCACCTAGGGCACCTGATTTTTCTCTCTTCCTTTGACATTGATTTCCATTAGCTGGATATTAACATTCTCTGCAGAGACCGACACAATGGAGAGGAAGCTGAGAAAGGAATCAGGACTGAGAGAAATGCCTTGGCATCTTTTTTGTTGTTTTCAGGTTTCACTGTCTCAGAACAACCACTGGTTTCTCTCTTGGTGGTTTTAATGATGTCTGCTGCTGTAAGAAAGGACAAGACTGCAACTTTATTTTAGGTTGGATGGAGAGTGGTTAAATCTTCTGAATTCCTTTCAACTTTTGAAATGTCTTTCTTCTGTCTCAGCCCTTTACTTGGATTCTTTAAGGTATTTGAGCTGAAAAGAAACAGTACTTTTAATCTAAAGATACCTTTGAAGCCCTGAAGTAGAACCTTGTAAAGTCCACCATGTTGAAAGTATGCTAATGAGGCATTAACCATGAAAAAGTTATTTTTGTGCATCAGCAATAAATGTGGAAATCCTAGAAGGTAGGGAGCAAAAGGTGAGAAAATAATCTTGCTTGGCAAAGCAAACAAACAGTCTAAAATGAATGTGGCCAACACCAGTAAAGCTGGTTGGAAATGTTCCAGTACTCTGTTTTTCTGATGAAAATGTTGATTTATGAAGCATTCAGTGGGAACATCTTTGTTTCAAGGAAATTTCTATGGAAACCAGGTAGGTTTTCAGTGGAACTCTGTCTGATGACATCCCAAGCTTCTAGGATTCCAGCAACTCGACAGCTCATCTGGTGAGCTGACAGGGATCCAAGAACCTCAGAGCTGGAAGAGCCTGGCTTCCCAGTTCCTCAGCAGTCCGGGTTCTTCCCATCCCCCATTAGTTAGAATTTGGCTCATGCCTTGAAGCATGAAGATTTAGATCTCTTCTGAAGCTAGTGTCTGATTTTTTGTAGTACTTGCTATTAGAACTCTGGATATTCTTGCTAGTCATATAAATGTCTAATCCCTTCCTTTAAAATCTTGCTTGTGCTCTTGGCCTCAATTATATCTTGTGGCAATTCGTTTCACCAGCTAATTGTGCACCATATCAGAATGTTCCCTTTTGTCTGTGTTACATTTTTGACTTCCAGTTTCACTCTATGTCCACCGTGTTCTGGCATTACGAATATCAGTCAATGCTGCTAACCCAGACGATCTAACTCTAATTGAGTGACTTTACAGTGTGAGTGCTGCACTGGTCTGAGGTTTTTACTTGTGTGTCCACACTGGCATTGTGCTGCCATAGTTGTAATGTATGGCTTTCTGGGTTGGCAACCCAACATTCCTGGGGTGTTGTATTCCAGCAGTCTATGGTGACTAGTGCACTTTGGGAGAGCAGTAGGACACACTGTGTTACCATGGAACTAGAGTCTATCCATAGTGGCCCTGCATTGTGGAACCTGACGTTGGCTGATGTTAATTTCTTAGGGTATGTCCACACAGGCTCCTTATTTCGAAACAACAGAGGTTGTTTCGAAATAAGAAGCGGCATGTCCACACGATGCACCCTTATTTTGAAACAACAGGACCCGTTGTTTTGAAATGACGCCGTTATTTTGAAACCGTTAAACCTTGCATCTAATCGAAATAGCCGTCGTTTCGAAATGGTTGTTTCGAAACAAAGGTGTTCGGACACGTTGGCTATGTCTACACATGGTTTTGTTATTTCGAAACAAGTTATTTCGATATAACTTATTTCGATATAACCTGTTATATC
>ML681966.1:86938655-87077306 GCA_007922195.1 Podocnemis expansa
CGAAAGGCAACGAGGTTTAGCTTCTTTCGAAAGGACCACGGCCATTTCGAAAGAAGCGGTTTGCTTCTTTCGAAATGGCCGTGCGTCGTGTGGCCATGCCATTCCTTATTTCGAAATAACCTCTGTTGTTTCGAAATAAGGACTGTGTGTGGACATACCCGTTGTTTTGAAACAACACCATTGTTTCGAAACAACTGTTTTGAAGCAACATGTCCAAATGGCCTCGTTTCGAAATAACCATTTTGAAACAATGGCTATTTCGAAAGCAGGCTTTCCCTTAATTCGAATTAACAAACTGTTAATTCGAATTAACTTATTTCAAAATAAGGACTTTATTTCGAAATAACCCATTTCGAAATGGGTTATTTCAAAATAATGATGTAGGTGTGGACATAGCCTTAGACTGTAAACTCTGTGGGGCAGGGGGCCATCTTTCTGTTCTATGCCTAGCACAACTGGAGCTCAGTTCCTATGTACAGTGGTAAGACAAGTAAATAATAATAACTGATGCTTATTTCTGCCTGGAGACAAGGTAACTGCAAAAATACTTGACAGCTCACGGGCAGTTGGTGAGTGGTGGCTGCTGCTTATTTTACTAATCATAATCCTCACGGCGTTACCTCATGCTCCCCATCTCTCTATTGTATTGACCTGTCCCACTTATCTTACACTTAGGTGGTAAGCTCTTTAGAGCAGGGGCTGGCTTCTCATTGTTAGCTGCTGCTGTAATATGGATAAATAGCAAAGATAACTTGCACCATCAAGGGAAAACCTCGTTTCTCTCAACTCCCTCTGGCCAAGCAGATGCTCAGGTGAGGCCCTACCTGGCAAGATGAGTGCTCCAAATTGGTGAATGCTTTTGGAAATTTAGACTTAAACTTCTCTGCTTTGCTTCACCTCTCTGAACAGTGCCATGAGACTACATCCCCTTGTTCCAGGGCTGTTTTTGACCCAAGAAATCCCACTGAGTTTGACGTATTATAGTAGCAGAAGAGTTGGCCATAGCTGTAGGGAAAACTTTACAAATATTTCAGAACTAAACTGCTGGGTTGGAGCTTTCCAGAACTTCTGCTCAACAGGCAGAAATGAGCTTGGCCCTCTGAGTTTTAGTTTGGGAACTTCTCACAATCATGTGTCAGACTGAGGAGAAAGTAAAACAGCAGTTTTCTCCATATAAAAATCCTCTTGTGATGGGGGCTAAAAAGCTAAAACTTGGCAGGAAACAGCCCTTCAGTCTTCTGGTGAAAATGTGACTTCTTGTGGGGACAGGGGAATCTGAGAATGTTCTCAGCCCTCTCAGTGGCATTTTAAAGCCTCATCTACAGTAGCACGGCTTTAGTGTCTTTTATTTGTGCACCCTTTCTTTGTTCACATTTGCCTGACTAATTTAGGTGTCCGTTGGTTGTGTGTTTTTTCCCTCTTTCTACAGATTTGTCTAAAATTAATATTTGCTAATGAGTAATTACTAAACCTGATTGTCTCCAGCTTTTTAATGTCTGTAATGCAAAGACCTGCTGGGGGACAGCTGAGAGCTGCCCAGACTGTGGGCTATTTATGTTGGTCAGATTTGTTATTAATGATGCCACAGCCTGCTAGAGTTGAGAATGTATTTGCAGAACTACCCTCCTTTCTTTAAGCAATAAAGGACAGAAACAGTCAGTGACTTTTGTGTGACCCCACATGATGAATTTACAGCTCCCAGGGCTGAAATTTAAGATTTTTGATAGAAATGACAACCATGGGTAACTTAAAAGGTGGGATTTCCAAAAGCCGTTGGCATTAGCTTATTTCTGCTCTTGTTACAGTGATGATGCACCTGGAAGAGAGCTTCCAGCTCAGGCAGACAGAGTAGTGCTATCACACAAAAAATACTGTCATGGTATGGCTGTTGCGGGGCCAAGACGGTTCAGGTTAGCTGCGTGAGCTCAGACCCACCCAACCCCCTGGGTCAAGATCTGGAACCTAGATCAAATTTCCACCAGCAGCAGTGTCCACATTGCTGTTTTTAGCACAGTTGTGCAAGCCCCATGAACAGGTGACCATCTGTCCATACTGGGGGGCTCAGTCCAACTGCAGCGTAGATGTCCACCTATGCTTCCAGGGCACCAGAGCTATGCCAGCATGGAAGGCCTCTCTTTAAAATCCCACTCTGCATTTGTTTCTATGGCTCTCCTGCAGCTTTTGTGGTAAGTTGTTGCACCTGCTGGAAGGCACCAGGAGATTAGTGTTCTCAGGTTGGCTTTGTGTTTTCCAGCTTCCCCAAAGACTGTGTTTCCCCTGGCTCCACCTTTCCATAGATTTCTTCCCCCAAAGTTGTTGACATTCCCTTGGGAAAGAGGGAAGGGAGCACTTCTGATTTGAAGGGAGAAGCTTACAAAATTCACCCCACCTGGGACTGTAACCTACAGCAGTAGCCATGCCTGGCACAGAGCCCTGGCAGACAAGGGTGTTCTCTCACATGTCCTGCTGGATGAATGCACAAATGTGCTGACTCTGCCAGCTTTCTGAATATGCATAGCTTTGCTGGAATAGCAATAGGGAGCCATGGCTGTCCCAGCAGGCACCCTGGATACAAGAGCTTCCCATTTAAACAGAACTGGAGCTGAAAGGCTCCTGGGGCAGCTACTGAAGCGCTGTTGAGGAGCCAGGTGAAAATCTCACTGGCTAGTTCTGAATGATGTGAACTGTAGACATAAGGCTTTCCTGCAGCTTTCCATGTAGCCTTTTCGTTTGTTTGTACAGCTCTGTGTAAACCTAGTTTGTGTCTTGTACCTTTGGGTGAAATGCAGCTGAATGCTCACCTGCTCCACTTGAGTAAGCGCATCAGGGCTGAATTAGTTCACCTGAGTGTCAGTTTCAAATGTAACCTACAATTTCAGGGCAAATCTCTGTGTTAGAATAGCTGTGTTTCCCCTGCCTTCACCCTGAAACACTGTGAAACTGCCAGGGTGATGTTATTACCACAGAAACCACAAATTGGCCTCGGTTTGCTCCACAGGGCTATGATCATTCATGACTTTTGGAGAGTCCTCAGGCTGTGCATGGAGTTAGTAGCAACTAGCAAAAGCTACAAGTAGGGGACTCTTCCATGAAATTAAGTTTCTTGGTTGATGTTTCAAACAGCTTTCCATATTCCTAGACTCTGGGCTTCTTGGATGGACACTCAGTGAAGGGGTGACTGGGGTTTGAGCAAAGTGCTTAGGCCAAAATTATAAAAAATAGAGTCTAAAGTAAAGGCATGTCTTCACAGAAGAGTCAGCCCACAGCATTACACCTGTGTTATTGCTCAGAATCCCTCCTGTCAACACACACACACCTCTATCCTGAGTTTGGGAGTACTTTTCTCTGGGGGCAATAAACTAGAGCCCAAGTTCTATGTTCACTTGGACTCGTAACCTGTCCACTTTATAGTGGAGCTACATCCTCTGAGAGCTGCTCATTCTCCAAAGCCTTCCCACAGTTTCCTCCTCTGTGTCAGAAGGACAGAGAGGGTGTGTTCACACAGCAGTCTTATTTCGAAACAACAGAGGTTGTTTCAAAATAAGAAACGCCATGTTCACAGGACGCACCATTGTTTCGAAACAACTTAAACCCATTTGGTTACAAAATAACATTGTTTCGTAATGAGTTGTTTTGAAACAATCCCGTCGGAACATGTTGTTTCGAAACAACCGTCTGACCTTCCTCCCAGGGTGCTCAGCACCCCGGGGAACAGGAAGTTCCTGCCTGGGCGTGCCTGGCTGGCAACATGGCCGCCGACATGGCCCGGTGAGGCGGCCATGTTGCCATACCTCCCATGGTGCCCTGCCCCTTAATCGAAATAGCAAGCCCACAGTGTGAACATGCTATTTTGATTCCCGCTTTTTTCCTTATTTCGAAATAACTTTTTGTTACTTCGAAATAAGTTATTTCAAAATAAGGCATTATTTCGATACAAGTTGTTTCGAAACAACTTGTATTGAAATAATCCCCTCTGTGTGAACGTAGCCAGAAGTTCTCCCACCATTCACTGGGAATGACTCTGAAAGTGGGCACTTTATTTTGGATTTTGGAACCAAACTTAAGGCTTCTATTTTTAAAAACATGACCTTATCTATAAAATGGAGATAATACTGCAAGGAGTAGTGGGAAGACCGTTTTCTTTATGGATTGTGAGCTGTTTGGCTGCTAAACCAATGAGGCCAGGTCAGTTTTGTGCCAAGACCCAGGGACCCAGGTTTGGCTTTCTGGTGGTGTTCCATTGCAAAGCCTAAGTGATTTAGATGGCTAAGGCCTATTTTCCAGTGTGGCTTACGAGACTGCATGAGAATTACTCTGGCTGTAACTCAAATGCAGGCTCCTAAATCATATTTGAAAACAGAATTTGCCCATCCAAGTCACTTTGGCCTTGGGACGCTAAGCAGAGAAACTACTAAACACCTTTGTAATCTTCAGGGTTTCAGCTGGTAAACTGTAGGGGGTCAGCCATGGAATTTTTTTTCTCCCTGCGTATTCTGTATACTTCCTCTGAACCATCAGAAATGGCCAGACCTGGAGATGGAACATGGGAACATTCTCTCTCTCACGTGCTTGGCTGGTTTTTGCCCACATGCTCAGGGTCTAATTGCCTGCCCTGCATGGGACTGGTAAGGATCTTCCCCCAGCTCAGACTGGCGGGCGTCTTTGGTGGTTTTCACCTTCCTCTGCAGCATGGGCCATGAGTACCTTGCTAGGATCAGAAGGTTATGTCACTTAATCAATTCACTGCCACGTCAGTTCCAGAGCAGTTCCTGTGTTAGTTTAGTTCAGCAAAAGAAACAAAGGAGTCTGGTGGCCCTTTTAAAGACCAACACATTTATTTATTGCATGAGCTTTCATGGCAGAAAATCTGACTTTGCCTGATGTTTGAAGATGACGTGGGATTTTTATCCTATGAAAGCTCATGCGATAAATAAATGTGTTAGGCTGTGTTCACACACACGCATTATTTCAATACAAGTTGTGTCGAAATAACTTGTATCGAAATAATGCCTTATTTCGAAATAACTTAATTCGAATTAACAGTTTGTTAATTCGAATTAAGGAAAAAAGCTCAAAGTGAAATAGCAGTTTCAGGCAACAGTTATTTCAAAACAAGTCACTGTTGTTTCAAAACAACATGTTCGGAAGGCATTGTTTCGTCCCCACATGGGGTTTAAGTTGTTTCGAAACAACGTCGTTGTTTTGAAACAACGGGTGCCATTGTTTCGAAACAACCGTGCGTCGTGTGAACAGGGTATTTCTTATTTCAAAACAGCCTCTGTTGTTTCGAAATAAGAGTGCTGTGTGAACACAGCCTTAGTCTTTCAAAGGGCCACAGGGCTCCTTGTTTGTTTTTAATGCAATGTCAGGGATCTCAGGCACTAATGCACGTTGGTCCCCACCTGTTCTTTACCTGTGGCATACAATAGTTTAACCTTTGGTCGGCTGTAGTGCTTTGATCAAACTCTGGTTTTTGGCTTGGTGTGGTATAGATGGCCTAAGATATATCCCTACTTCAAATCCAGATTCCTTTGCTCTCTGGCATGGTAACTAGATCTCTGAAGTATACATTTGTCAGTTGCCTTCACTGATTCCCATTCCTCACTGTTTCTTCCTTGGGTGGGCAAATTTCCATGAAGTTCCTCTTGCCACACAGATGCTGTGCAGGCAGAACAAAGCAAGGCATAGCAAACCTTTGACCATCTCCTGTTTCCCAGTGTTACCGAGTGTAATTTGCAGCATATTTGATCCTTCTCTACAGTGTGATAAAGATGCTGCACACTCCCTTGGAGACTAAACATTTGCAAGCAGGGCTGTAATCATGTCTGACTGGTGGGCTGGCTGGCTGTCCTTGCCCTTCAGTCTTTCCCTTTGTACTGCCGTGATCCGCTGTCAGGCTGCCTTATAAAGATGTCCAGACTGTAATGTCAACAAACATGTTAAGTCAGACCTGCAGAAATGTATTTTTTGGTAGCCCAGGTAGAGTTATGAGCAGAGGGGCTTTACCTCTGAAGTAACGGCTCAGGGTGGACAACTGATTGCTCTGCTTGGCACAGCAAGCAATGGTGGCATGTAGCAGCTTTGTTTTTCTATCATGCTTTACTTGAGTTTGAAGAGCTGTACTTTCTTAGGCCCCCAAACAGCTGGTTCAGTAAAGAGTGACTATTAAAATCACCTCCAAAGCATCTCACCGGATGGCTAATGCATAAAGTTAAGATTCTGTCCGGGATATTTTTAGTACAAGTCAGGGAGAGATCATGGGCAATTTAAAAAAAAAAAATCAAGGAAGCTGTGACCTGCTGTTGACTGTTACTAAAAATACCCTGGGGAAGCAGGGGAAACTGAGCTACTGGGGCTTGCAGCTGCTCCAGAAGGCTGGCTGCCGATCAGCTGTTTGGTGGCAGCCTGGGGGGTGACAGCTGCTCCAGGCCTGCCCCATAAGTCATGAGGGTTCCTGGAAAGTCAAGAAGTCCTTGACTAAGTCATATCCTTCTCAGTGGATGACTGCAGTGCCTCTGTATTCTTTCATCAGCAGGCATCAGCTGTTGGATAGGATCCTTTCTGAGCCAGCTCTCTGGTTAGCACAGGAGAGGGGTGTGTCAAGGAGCCATTTATGACTGCTGGATCCTCAGGGCCAGCTCCAGCCCTGATGCTAGGCAACTCTAAATGAAACCACCAATGTAGGGTGCGTACAACAGTGGAGCAATGGCTCAGCATTGCAAAGCTTTGGCGTGCTCTCTTTCCTGCAACCCCCCCGCCCCATCAGGGTGGGAGTGTAGAGGCCAGATCTGACACAGCTGCTCCCAGCAGAGTCCCCAACTCCCAGGGACTTCTCTGCTGAGAATCTGCAGCTGGATTGCAGCCTGTGTATGCTGCCTGAGTGGTGTGAAGGGGCCCTATGACCTGAATCCACTTGTGTTTGTAAACGCAACCTATGGTAGAATCTCCATCCTGAGAGGTTCTTAATGTGCAGCTTGACAAAGTCCTGGCTGGGATGCTTTAGTTGAGGCTGGTCCTGCTTTAAGCAGAGGTTGGACTAGATGACCTGTTGAGATCCCTTCCAACTCTAATGTTCTATGATACTGTGATTCTATTTACTGATGAAAATCACTGCATGAAAGCTAGATAGTATTATTAATAATATATTATTATTTATTATCAAACCACAGATCAAACCACAACACTGACTTGAAATTAAATATTTTAAAACTCTCATTTAATTAGCATCACCTTTATTTTTATAAGGGCTGGCTTCTTAAAAGAAGAGGCTCCTTTTAACTATAATGGTTCGATTTTCAGAAGGGGTTGGCTCCCAGCCATTCTCCTGGTCCTTAACAAGAACAGCTGTGTGCTGAGCCTCCATGCAAACTTGAGCCATACTGTTTATTAATTCATTCTAGAAGCAGATGTGACAGGTGAGCTCCTAATAAATGTGTAATTGTGGCCTCATTTGAAAATGAAATCCCCATTTGCTGTCCTCTCCATTACAGTCAAGCCTCTCTTCTGCCTTCTCTAGGTCACTTAAAGAGGATTATGGGAGGTTTTTTTCTTTTCCTGCCCTTTGATAGGATTCTGAAACAGTCAGTCATAGAATCATAGAATCCTAGGGTTGGAAGGGACCTCATAGGTCATCTAGTCCAACCCCCTGCCAGAGGCAGGACCACTCCCACTAAACCAACCCAGTCATGGTTTTGTCCAGCCGGGCCTTAAACACCTGCAAAGATGGAGACTCCACCACCTCCCTTGGCAGCTCATTCCAAGGCTTCACCACTCGCCTAGTAAAAAAGTTTTTTCTAATATCCAGCCTCGACCTCCCTGATCAACTCTTCCATGTTTGTGAGCAGCAGGTCAAGAGGTGCAAGGCCCCTAGTTGGTTCTCCAGCATTTGTACCAGAAAGTTGTCCCCAACACTCTCTAAAAACTTCCTGGATTGCCCATGCACTGCTGTATTGGCCTCCCAGCAGATGTCAGGGTAATTGAAGTCCCCCATCAGCACCAGGGCCTGTGATCTAGAAGCTTCCGCTAGTTGTCCATAGAACACCTCATCCACCTCCTGCTTCTGGTCTGCTGGTCTATAGCAGACACCCCCCACAACATTCCCCTTCTTGCCTTCCCCTCTTAATGTAACCCACAGACTTTCTATTGGCACGCTTCCACTTCCATAATGGAGCTCTGAGCAGTCATAGAGCTCTTTTACATATAGCGCTACTCCTCCCCCTCTTCTTCCCTGCCTGTCTTTGCTGAACAGTTTATACCCATCCATGGCAGAGCTCCAGTCATGCAGACTATCCCACCACGTCTCTGTTATTCCAATGATATCATAGTTCCTTGTCTGCGCTAGTCCTACCAATTCTTCCTGCTTATTTCCCAGACTCCTCGCATTAGTGTATAGGCACCTAAGATACCCGGCCGATTTCCCTACTTTGTCATTTTGATTTTCAATTCTATTACATATACCTCCTTGCATTTTTTTCTAGGAATTGTCCTCCCCCACTCTCCTCACGTATTGGGGCTTCAATGGAACACTTAAGACAATTATTTGATTTCCCCCCCCCCCATGTTCCAACTACCTTCTCTTTTATTCCTGGTGTTACAGTCCCAGCCACCCCCAAGTTCCATCCCTTCCCCCAGATCTCCCATAGTCTCACTTACCTGTGGGCTTTGGTCTCCTTCCCCCTTTGAACCTAGTTTAAAGCCCTCCTCACTAGGTCAGCCAGTCGGTTCCCATATATGCTCTTCCCCTTCCTGGACAGATGAAGGCCATCTCTGCCTATCAATCCTCCTTCCTGAAACAGGACTCCATGGTCAAGGAAGCCAAATCCCTCCTGACCACACCATCTTCGCAGCCAAGCATTCACCTCCAGGATGCATCTGTCTCTCCTCAGGCCTCTAGCCTTGACTGGAAGGATCGAGGAGAACACCACCTGTGCTCCAAACTCCTTCACCCTTGCTCCCAGAGCCCTGAAGTCACCTTTGATCTGCTGAGGATCACCTCTCGCAGTATCATTGGTACCCACATGGATAGGAAGCATGGGGTAGAAGTCTGAGGGGTGGATGATTTTTGACAATCATATTGTCTCGTAACGTCATACCATATCGTAATGTCTCGGATACGAGCACCTGGCAGGCAGCATACCTCCCTAGAGGCCTTGTCAGGGCGACAGATGGGTGCCTCCATTCCTCTCAGGAGTGAGTCCCCACTCACCACAACCCTACGTTTCCTCTTAAGTGAGATGGTTGTGATCTCCCCAGCCTCTGGGGTGCATGGCCTCTCCTCTACCTCCTGCATTGTCTCTAGTGCCGCATAACGGTTCCTCACCACAATGGATGGTGGGGTGTGAGCAGGCATGGAGCACTGTCTACTGCCAGAGGTGACCAGCTGCCAGTGTCCTCCCTCTGCCATAGGCATCCCATCCATCTCCAGAGCTGTGGCAGTAGCCCTTGGCACCGGGATAGGGACCTCCTCCTTGCAGGTCTCATCGTGGACACTGTCAAGGAACTTTTCCAGGCCATAGATACCCCTGAGTCGTGACACCTCCTCCTGTAACTCTCCTACCTGTTTCTGGAGAGATGCCACCAGAAGGCACCTATCACATAGGCTCATCTCCCTAGCCTGATCATCAGTGGCAGGAAAATGAAGGTCACAGTCCCTGCATATCCACACCAGGACCTGGGTGGAGATATCCATCGTCAGACACTCTGTCTGGCTACAAACAGTGGCAAAGGAAACAGAAGGGGCGCTGGCACCAGCAATGCGGCTCCTCGTCACCATCTTGGCTTCACCAAACTCCTCCCCAAACTCCCTCTCAAACTCCCCTGTTTGTCTTTATCCTTTCCTTTATGTTTTCATAGATCTTTTACTGAAGTGAGAGATGCTCAGTTGTTTCAAGGAAGAGTGGGAAAAATATGTTCTCTGGCAGAGAACTAAGACCCCCAATCCCTGAAAACGAAGATATTGGAGCCAACTCCTTTTTTTTGTCCATTGCAGGGATCAGTCCCTCCACTCCACACCAGCTACATAGTTATCTCATGAAGAGTTCTCTAACTGGGACAGCTAATTTGAATGACTCAGGGAAGTTATTCAGTGGTAATAAGATAGGACAAGATATTCAGCAGAAATGGAAGCTTGAATCTCAAGGTAAAACAGATCTGAGCTAATTAAAATATTGATAGAGAAGAAAAGTCAAAATCTAAGCAGGCCTATGTGTCTCCAGCAAGAGTAAGTGCTTCCATGCCAGAGGACTGTCCCAGTCTGGCAGTCCATATAGAAAAGCATTAGTTCCACTATAGGAGTTCTGTTGAAACAAGGACTGAAGATCTGGGCCATAAATTGTTTTGTATTGTGAGGGAAGAGCAAGTTAAGGCCATATTTCCTGTGTCAGGGAAAAAGGAGGCTGTTTCTTTCCCTATATCTCTTCTCCCATCTATAAAATTAGACCCCTGATCAGTAAGTTCTTGAATGCTGATGCCTGGGTTGAAGTACCATAGTGTTGTAGATGCAATGGAATTTGTAGGAGAGCTTTACAACAGTTGTTATTTTGCAATGTTATTATGATGTCATCTAGAGGCCCCTCTGAGTGTGGTGCTGTTCAGAGTTCCTGCTCTCAGAGCTTTACGGTTTATAGAGACAAATGGTGGAAGGGAACCAGAGGTCTAGAAACAAGTTCCTGGGTAGAAAGTCACCTAGCAGGTAAGTGGCAGAGCCAATACCAGGTCTCCTAAGTCCCAGGCCAATGCCCAATCCAATGGACCATGCTGTCCCCCTCCTGGGAAGCTGTAAATGTATTAGAATCATAAGGATATCATGACTCATTAATTTATTCTTGTTTTCTGTATGTTAATTTCTGACTAATTTACATGTTTAATAGGAGAAAATCAAAATCAGTCCTTAAACATAAGATCTTAGGACCTGATCTAATGAAGTCTTTAAGTATGATTCATTCTTTTCATTCTAGTGGAATAACTCCAGTTAAGTTAAGCACTTGTTTCAAGGCTTTGCTGGATCAGAGCCTGTAGTGGCAATAAATGCCCATATTGATATGGGTGGAACTTGATCATACATTTTTTGAAGGAAGGATGTGACTTTTTACCTATGCTGTGAGGTGCCTAGCGTGCTACTCCATGCTACAGGTGTGAACAAATAATCTTGGAGACAAAAATGGAAAGAGAAAAGGATAAATGAGAGCCTCATTGGGACAATTTCATTTAAGAATAGACACATGGCACATCCATCCTTCATATGACAGAGGTTTAGATTAATGAAGTCAGCTAGAGTGCGACAGGCACCTCTGCAGATCAAAATAGGCACTTTTCAAGAGCCAAATGGGATTGCAGAAGGGCCATTTGAGGCCTCACTCAAGATGGTATTTATTGTATAGGAAAAGCCTCTCTGGTCTGAATTGGACTCTTTCTCCCATAGGGGCCCTAGACAGGGGACAGTATCAGCTAACACTTACAAGGTGTGGATGTAAAAGCCATCTGTAGCCATGGATATATGACCCACCAGTTAAGTAATAGATTGACATAGCAGCACTGCCTGCTGCTCCCCTATGTGCATGACTGAAAAGTGTTGATTCCATTTCTGGAGTGTTTTATGGAGCTCAGAGGAAGAAACTGTATTACTACCAATTAGGAATTGCTTCCTTGCAAAAAGAATAAAAGGACACAAATCAGATATAAAGAATGGTAACATTCAAAAACTAGTAGGGAAAATGTCAATCTCCCTGGCCACTCTGTAACAGACATGAAAGGTGCCATACTTCAGCAAAAAACCCCCCCTCAAAAACAGACTTTAGCATGAAACTGCATACCTGCAATTAGTACCAAAACTTGACACCATCACGCTGGGTCTGAAGAGGGACTTAGAACAGCTAACTCCCAAGGCAATTTCCCCCCTTCCACACTGTTTGAATTCGAAACAACTTGTTTGACTTTCTGACATAGACTAACAGGCTACCCTCCAGAGCTGCTTGAATTGACCTTGTGACTCACCTTTCTCTGCATAACAAGGGCTGGTGGCAATTTTAATGACTAATAAATTTATTTGTCACATGAGCATTTGTGGGAGAAAAATGCCACTTCATCAGACTCTTGAAGATGGTAAATTCATCATCGTCAAGCATCTGACAAAGTGGGATTTTCTTCCATGAAAGCTCATGTGATAAATAAATGTGTTAGTCTTTATAAGTGCTACAGGACTCCTTGTTTGTTGTGCTGAACGAGACTTACACAGCTACCCCTTTGGAAACTTCTCTGCATGTTTGTGTGAATACCTAACATACTGGAGTTTCCACTTCATGCAGCTGATGAAGTGTGATTATGCTCACGAAAGCTCATGCTATAAATAAAGTCGTCAGTCTTTAAAAGTGCCACAGAACTCCTTGTTTGTTTTGCTGAAATAGACTAACATGGCTACCCCCAGGGGCATCGCTGGCCCCTGACAAACGGGGTATGTGCCCCCAATCCTGGCACCAGTGCCCCGAATTTCGGGCTCCCAGTCTGGTCCCAGATCCCCAGCCTGGAGCGGGGCCAGGAGCTGCGGTGCTGCCATTCTCGGCTGGGGATCCGGGGTCTGGCAGCCCATGGCAGCGCTGCCACTCTTGGCTGTTCCTGCTGGGGATTCAGGGTCACGCTGCCCACCATGGCAGGAGCCCGAGACAGGATCAGGCCTGGGCCCAGAATCGGGGCAAGGGGGGTGGGGCCCATTGGCAGGGGTTGGGGCCTGTGCCTGTGCCCCAGGTCTTGCCCCAGAGCAGCGACACTCCTGGTTACCCCCAGGAATGACACTGCCCTGGGATAAGATCCAGGACACAGGCCCAGGCCCCGTCCCCTGGGCCCAGGCCACGCCCCCAGGCCACAATCTGGCGCCCTGGCCCAATCATTCATTGGGCTCCTGCCACCTCCAGCCTGGCCCCAGATCCCCGCTTGGGTTTGGGGCTGAGAGGGGCTGGCACCACCATGGGCATCTGGCCTCCATTCCTTGCTGGGAGAATTGGGCACCGCTGCAGGTTTCCCGGCCTCAATCCCCAGCCTGGGCCGGGGTTGGGGCTGGGAGAGGCAGGCACTGGCGACGGTGCCCCAGCCAGGGTTCCCAGTCTGGGCTGGGCCAGCCTGGACACTTGGGGCACTGGCACTGAGACTTGGGCATGTGCCCCATGTGCCAGGCGCCAGTGACACCCCTTGCTACCCCTCTGGAACTTGTTCCTCTCCAGATGTTGTGATATTTTGCTTAATATTTTCAAATGTAGCCGAAACCCTTCAGTCTCCCATGCACTGCAGCGTAACAAAGGATGGACCAGGAGGCATGGTGTCAATGGCAAACAATGACAGAAAAACTTGCTTTCTTCTGACACTGAGCAAAGGGCTTTGGTAGAACAAAGAAAAGAGTGTTATCCCTTGAGCTGCTCTGCTCTTAACCCAAGCAATTACGGTGAAAGAAGACAAAGAAGCACAGCTAAGGGGCTGGACTGTGAATTTAGGCACAGCCTTGATCATGGGTGACATGCAAGATGACACTGATACAAGTCAAGGAAGCATCATTCCACTTCAGCTGCTTCCTTATTTCCAGGGGTGGAACCAATGATTGGCCTATGTTAGTGTCTTTACTCTGGCCGGGGACTTCATGCATGATGGGTGGGGATGAAGAGCTGAAGCTTCATCCACCTGTCCCCATCTCTCTACGCCAAGGAGCACAGAACTTGGTAAGTAGCCAGGCTTGCTCATAAGTAGCAGGATTCAAGGTCCAGGTATCTCTTGTGCTGGGTTGTGTGAAGGTTTCCTACTCCACAACACGGGCATGGAGCCTCAGTCAGGGCATATCTCTAAAACACGGAGCATCAGCTCGGCTACAGTTGATAAATGTTCTTGCTTTTGTGAATTTGTAATATCCTGCAGTATTAATTATTTCTACTCTTATCCTTTATTATTTTCTCTCACAAAAAAGGTGCCTTCCTCGCTCTAACAGAAGGTGACAGTGTTAATGTTGGTCTCTCAGGTATGTACAGCATGAGGTTATTTTTAATATGAACTTTTGGGGGAGGGGTGATTGCTCACACTGGGTACCCTGAGTGTCCGCAGCTTTTAAAAATGCATATTCTTGGGTCAAAACAAATCTTTTTGGCCTGTTGGGGAATTATATATCGAAGGCATTTTTTAAACACTTCTGCAGCCAATGGGCTGTAAGTGGTTGGTGCAATCATGTTATTTCTAAATGCGTATTATTATGTATAGGTTAGAAGAGGGACACCCAGGTCTTCCCATTTTCAGTTGAACAAAATGCCCACATATGAAAATCACTCCAACTATTTCTGGTCTCAAAATGTCATCAGCCTGCTGGGAAAAAAGCTGCCAAAGGGGTCTTTGTTCTTTGAGTGTAGCTACTGGAAATGTCTTTCCAGATGGATCTGTTGAGGACAGACACACCACCATGCGGAAGAGTTCAGAGTGGCACATGGCAGCTTACTTTCCCACTTCTCTGCTGGATGGGAGGATCTACCCTCCGTATACCACTTTCCCTTCTCATGAGGTGAATTCCAATGATAGTAATCCCATGGAGTCCTGCTTAGAAATGAAACTCAAGCAGCGCCAGCCTCTGCTGCAGAAAAGCTGGTCACCGCACGCACGTTTCCTGAGGCTGCTCTGACAGCTGAATGATTTGGTTTGTTACGCCCTGGGATAGATGAAAGCCTGACCTGTGATGCACTGACCAAAAAGAGATGTATTTATCCAGAATGTTAGCAGCAGCAGCAGCTTGGTAATTCATCCCCACATGCTGGCTCACAAGAGAAAACCCTGTGGCTAAAGAGTGGCTGTTGTATCAAAAGGCTCCCAAGTGGTTTTCCAAGCCTGGTTTGAGAACTGATAGGCTTTAGTGATTGAGCTGCCTGTAATACAAGAAACAATGACTACAAGGTAGACTGGTATGGGACTGTATCTAGAATTCATCATTCACCCAGTTTAATAGTGACTAATACTTAAATATTTGTCTACCTGTAAGCATTCCTTTTGCACTCCTTGCTGTCCTTGTGCTAGTATCATGACAAGCAGCATACTTGGGTGTGTTGCCTTCTGGAAACAGGGATGTGCTTCCCATCCAGCTGGTTCCCACTAGTGCCCATGCCTCTGAGTTTCTGCCCCACATTCAGCATACCACGAACTGAAAAGCTGGACTTTTCATCTCAATGTTAAGAAGCACTGACACATTCTAGGCCACTTGGAATCCAGAGGGTTTTGCCCTGACTATAAAGGTGTCAAAATACATTTTAGGCCCAATTTCAAAAAAATGCTCAGAGACTGTGAGCAGGCCCAGAATTTAGAAAGGAGAAGTTCCCATGTAGGTGCCCAATGAAATAGCCAGTTTTTGTTCTCAACAGGAGTTGCTAATCCCTTTAAAAATATCTGGACCTTTAAATATATACTGCAGGTATGAAAGAGCTTGCACACAATATTTCATCATCAGTCTGTCCCCAAACAGAGCGCTTTATAGGGTGTGTTCACAAGGCAGCCTTATTTCGAAACAACAGAGGTTGTTTCAAAATAAGAAACGCCATGTTCACACGATGTACCGTTGTTTCAAAACAACGGGTTCCGTTGTTTCAAAACCACAGCGTTGTTTCGAAACAACTTAAACCCCATTTGGTGACGAAACAACATTGTTTTGAAACGATTGTTTTGAAACAATCCTGTCAGAACACATTGTTTCAAAACAATGGTGACTCGTTTTGAAATAACTGTCGTCTGAAACTGCTATTTCGCTTTGAGCTTTTTTCCTTAATTCGAATTAACAAACTGTTAATTCGAATTAACTTATTTCGAAATAAGGCGTTATTTCGATACAAGTTGTTTTGAAACAACTTGTATCGAAATAACTCCCTGTGTGTGAACGTAGCCATAGAGATGTATAGATGGTTCATGTGCCCAATTCAGATGTACAGTCAACTGCTTTTGTTTTTAAGTAAAACTTCCAAGTGGTAGACACAGTAAATGTCAGAACTATTAAAACTAGAAACCAATATGTGATTCTACAGGAGCAGAATAAAACAAAAGGATTTTAACATTCTGAGCTGAACTTTCATATGGTTGAACAACTATAATAACACTTGTAGAGAGGATGCGGTGGGCTGGACCAGGAACTGGCCATGTGCGCCGCATTGAGACACAGAGGGGCTGGGGTGAGACAGGAGCTGCTCCTAAGTTGACTTTCTCATACACTCCAAGGCTATGTCTACACTGCCAAATTAGTCTGGACTAAGGAAGCTTAGTCAGGACTAATTTAGCCCTTTGGTACAGTAGGCTTTGCCTAGTCTAAACTAAGAAATTTCTTTTGGTTTGGACTAGGTAAAGCTTAGTCCGAACTAGTAAGACTCAGCACTAAGTAAGACCTGGAACTTTAGTTCGAACTAAGTGCATGCAATACGTGAACTAATGGTTAGTTCACACTTAAAAAGTGCAAACTAAGCCACTAGTTCGAACTAGCCACGCATTCTAGTTCAAACTAAAACTTTAATTTGAACTAGAACGCATGGCTAGTTTGAACTGAAAACCTGCAGTTAGTTTGAACTAGCCCGAGGTTAGTTTGGACTAACCTTGGACCTCTTTAGTTTGGACTAGCAAGTCCAAACTAAAATTGGTGATGTAGACATAGCCCAAGACTCAAGGTGAGAAGAGACCAGTATGATCATCTTGTCTGAGCTCCGGCACAATGCAGATCTCAAAACCTCACCCACCCACTCCAGCAACAAGCCTCGAACCCAGTGGGTCCCAACCTTTTCTCTGCTGCGGCACACCCTGAGGCTTTCAATTTATGCTGCAGCACATCATGAATATTCAAATTAACTTATGAATATCCATGAGTCAGGGCAGTCCAATGTTCCCTCTAGGGCAAAGGGGCAGCCACCTAGGGCCCTGCGCTTTGGGGGGCCCCACGGTGCCTGCACCACTGCCCCCCTTATGCTAGGGATCGGATGAGCTGGCCAAAAGGGTGGCTTGGTTTAGCGCTGCCGGTCATTCTGCTCCCCCTCTCCTGGCCATGCAGGGCCGTACCTGCGGGAGTGGGGGGTACTGGGCAAATCACCCTCTATGGGAGCCCCCCCACCGCCCAGGGAAGTGGCAGACCCCTGCGCTGCCCCCCCATGCCAGGGACCAGGTGAGCAGCCAAAAGAGCAGCTGTGCAGTGCTGCTGGTCCACCCACTGCACCCCCCGCCACACATGCTGCTCTCAACTCTGTGCTGGAGCAGCCGGGAAGGGGCGGGAGGCAGCGCAGCCAGGGCGGGGGGCAGCAGGGGCAGTGATACCGGCTCTGTGCTGCCTCCCGCCCCCTCCCCGCTGCTCTGGCACGGAGCTGAGAGCAGCGTGCGTGGTGGCGAGGAGGGACGACTGGCAGCGCTGAACCAGGCAGCCCTTTCGGCTGGCTCGCCTGGTCCCCGCCAGCATGGGATCGCTGGTGCAGGGGCCTGCCCCCCCCCCCCAGGCCAGCTGGCTCTGCCCTGCAGTGCTGGGGGGGGGGTGAGTGGGAGCCCCGCAGAGGACAATTCGCCCAGGGCCCTGCACCCCCAGTAGGGACAGCCCTGCAGATGGGACCACTGCTAGGGGGTCCCCAGGGATGGCTCAATTGTGCTGCTCCAGCAGCTCTCTTGCTGTCCCATGCCCCCTCACTGGGATCCCTACCTGCCCCCCCACTCCAAGGCTCCCCCATACCCTATTTACCCTCCTTCCCCAGCCCACACTTACCTGCAGCGAGAATCTGCTGCAGCCTTTTCCCGCCTTACACAGCCCATGTGGGTGGGCTGAGCAGGGCGGGAGATTTAAATGAGGCCAACTCCCAGCTGATTCTCAGTGGCACGCTTCAGGTGTTCCTGCAGCACTGGTGTGCCGCGGCACACCAGTTGGGAACCAGTGCTCTAACCAATGACTGAAATATTAATGTCCTCAAATCGTGATTTAAGGACTTTAAGACTTTCCATCACCTGTCATTAATAATTATTGTTAGTAGCCCTATTGCAAACATAAGCTCAGAGCTTCACTGTGCCAGGTGCTGCACATTCCCTGCCCCAAAGCACTCACTATAGAAATAAATAAAAGAACTGAAGGCTGGGGCACAGTGACATACTGAGGGTGTCTGGCACCCAGGGACCACATTTGTGCCCTCCCCATACCTCACATGCACCCCACGCTTACCAGGAGGTGTGTATCTGTCCCTCTGCAGCAGCCCTGCAGCCTGGTCTGACTGGGACAGGGCAGTCTCACTTCAGAATTTGTGCACCTGGGGACGGGAGAGGGGCTGGGTTGGCCCTTCCCCACACGTCGGGATGGTGGGGCGGGAACTAAGAGGTGTTTCTCAGCACCTCCTGCATCCCCTGTTCCTTGTGAAGGGCCAGCCCAGCTTGATCTGGTGTCCCTCTGATCTCCCCAAGCACTTACCCACCACTGCTCCAGCCTGGTGCCAGATCTGATGGGGAGCAGCCTCACCGCCTTATCTTGGGTGGAGGCTCTGAGCTGGCCCTTCACAACCCGGGAGAGGTGCAGTAAGCGCTGTGCCCCTCAGAGCTTCCTGCACCCTTCTTTCTGTGCCTTGTGAAGGGCCAGCCTGATGCCCTCTCACAGCTCAGTATTTGGGGGCTTGCCCCCCCCCCCGCTAAGCCACTGATGGCGGAGGAGAGATTTCCCCATATTTTACAACTAGTGAAATGATGCACGGGGCAGCAGATAACGCTCACCCCACCACCAGTCAAGAAATGTTTAAAGACTGCTTGTGCATGGTCACAATCAGCCCCTAAAAGCTGCACCCGTGAGTCTTGTCAGGTTTGGGGGCTGGCTCCTGACACGAAGGAGTAGAAGCAACCCGAGCTAGACCTGCAGTTGTCGGCCTGGGCCACAGGGCTACTTACGGAGGACCTGCTTGGGAGCAGTGCTTGCCTGAGTCCTCTGTGGAAAGCACATGGGTTGGCTGATGTGTTACTTTCATTGAAACACCCAGGACTAGCTCTTGGCCTTTCACGTAGAAGGGTCAGTGGGAGCCCAGACTCCATGCAGCACCCAGAAAGACTGTTTCTCCTTCTTTGTGAGAAGGAAGAGTCTGGCCCCTAGTGCGCCTTGGAAATATCTTCCTGTTTGTCTGCTTTGCCGTAGGCCCCTCCTGCCTCTGGACTTGCTAGAAGTGCAACTAGAGGCTACCCCGAGTGCTGTGGGACTGCAGTATTTGGGCAATGAGATAAGATAGGCACCTGCCTTTACTGCTAGGTGTGACCTGGAGAGCTAGCCTCTGTGGGCCAGATTATGGCCAAGAGCTGCAGAAAAGCAGCCTACATTTTGGCCCCTGATATAAACAAGTGACCTGATATTTCAAAAATCAGCAGCTAGCAGATTCTGCTGGTGTCAGTGAGATCCACTGAGGGTTTAGCCCCTTTGAGAATCAATCCAAGAGATTAACTGTAGGATTCCACCTCTGAAACGCTTGACCTAAGCAACCTGCTCTAGATCATCCAGGGCATCTGTAGCAGGACCAGGGCTGAGACCCATGTCTCCTGAATCCTAGTGTGGTGCATTAACTGCAAGATCAGCTTTGAGTATTACCCCAAAACCATTGTCTATTTTGTGCTGAATGCAGTCCTTTTTATGTTTCGCTTCAATGTTGCATTTCCCTTTTCTCCTCTTTTCCCCGGTGCTGCTGTCCTGTGGCTATCTGAGCAGCTGACACAAAACAGAGAGGCTGTGCTGAATATATGGAGTCAAAGGATGTCGTGTCTTGACTCAATTTAAACGACTTCAGAGCCTTTGGGGTTTCCTGCACCTTTCCCCGGACTGTCTGAAAATCCTGGTCACTGTGGACAGTGAAAGCAAAAACACTCAACGTGTTCTATCAAATACCGTGCAGCTGTCTTAGAAAGATTCTTGCAAAAGGTATGGAGATTTCCTGTGCAACGGGCAGGCTGAATTCTCTTCCCTGTTGTTAGTACTAGCATCCTGGTAATGCCTAGAGGCAGGGTCCCATAATGCACGGGCATGCACATGTGCATATGCACGCAGAGAGAGAGAGTTTCAGGCCCACAGAACTCCCATATTCTGGACTAAAATAATTATTCCAGCAAAACTTTGAAACATAGATCAGGCCTCAGACTCTCGTGTGAGGGAAGGAGATGACCTTGATAGAGTACTGAAAAAAATCATAAAGGGTTCTGTAGTGTCAGTAAGCCTCCTTTCTTCAGACAGGGATCAGCAGCAGTATAAATTCTGTGCAGCACTGGTAAAACCATCACTGGAATATTATGTCCCAGTCCTGGCATCTAGACTTCACAAAGAGTGATCCAAGGTTAGTGAAAGACTAAGAAAGTCAATCTAGTAAACTGAATAAAGACGATTGAGGCCACACTTACTCTGAATACTTCTGCTGGCATAGCTGTGTTGGTGAGGGGTGTGATCTCTGATGCAAATTGCATTGCCAGCAGTCAGCAGATGTCTTTAGTCACCTGCAACTACATGGGTAAAACCACATTTTTACAGGTATCACTTGTGCTCATGAAGACAGGTTTCATTCTACTGGTACAAAGCACAGCTTTGCTGGGAGAGCTGTGTCCTTGCTAGGAGCACTTTGCTGGTATAGCATACTAGTAAAACACCGTTGGAGCAGACCTGGTCAGAAGGTGGCGTGATCATGGTCTGCATGGAAGAATATTTCTATGTTAAAGGTCTCTTTGATCTGTTATGCCTTTGGCTGCTAATATCCAGAGGTTGGAAACTGAAGCTAGATAAATTAAGGCTGCAAATGAAATGCAAATTTTTACCAGGGAGAGAATTAAGTATTGGACCAGCTCACAATGGGGTGTGATGAATTCTCTGTCACTTTGAAGTCTTTAGATAAAGACTGCATATTTTTCTAGAAATTCTGCTTTAGTTCAACATCAGGTTTTTGAACTTTAGGCAAGAGTCACTGGTTCCAGAGCCTGTGTTGTCCAGGAGGTCAAACAAGATGATCACAATGAACCCTTTGGGTGTTCTAAAGGCCCATACAGCATCTGAGATTTCTCCAGCATAGCATCCTTTCACAGCTTGCTTCTGGGGCAAGAGTAATTTTTTTTTAAATAAAGATAAAAAACAAACACTCTAAATCTGATTACCCGTCTGCAGTTCCTGATGGTTTGTGTTAATGATCTTAGCTGTATTCAGTTGGTGGGAGTTTGGAACAGCTGCTTCTTTTGTTTTAGGTTCTAGAACCAAAGCCAAGCTGGATTTAGCAAATCCAATTACTTCCTGGGATTTGCTTTCTTCTACTTATCATAGTCACTGGCTGATAACAGATGCCCTTTTAAACAGCTATTGGATACCCACTGCATTCTGTATTTTGTGCACATTTTTGGGGGGTAAAATGTGGGGTTTAATTTACATAACAGAGTTTATTGGACATGTTTTCCATTTAAAGTGAAGTTCAGCTTTGCTAGTGATAATGCTGAACAACAATTTCAGAGTCACTTAGATTTACTCTTCCTGACTCTTTTCATTGTTTCCCATCTCTCAGAGATACTTGGTGATGAATTTGAGGGAGGAGTCTGTCAGAAGCAGCAGGAAGGGAATGTATAGTGTTTTCTAATTAAAAAGGATATTGGGTTATCTCATGTGAAGCTATTATTAAACACCAAACCCTGTGAAAAAGAGATTGAATCTGTTGTCAGCAATACAACTCGTGTCTTATAAACTGTCCATTAGGAAGTTCAGTCTTGAAATTAGACACAGGTATCTAAACTTCAGAGACGTGAAGTTCTGGAATAGCCTTCGAAGGGGAGCTTTAGTGGCAAAAAGCTTAGCTGGCTTCAAAACTGAGTTTGATAAATTTATGGAGGGGATGGTATGATGGGATGGCCTACTTTGCCAATTGACCGATCTCTTGACTATTGGTGGTGGATATGCCAATGGCCTGAGATGGGATGTTAGATGATGTGGGTTCTGAGTTATTACAGAGAATTCTTGCTTGGGAGTCTGGCTGGTGAGTCTTGCCCACGTGTTCAGCATTTAATTCATCACCATATTTGGAGTCAGGAAGAATTTTCACCCAGGGCAGATTGGCAAAGGCTCTGGGTTTTTTTTTCACCTTCCTCTGTAACATGGGGCACAGCTCACTTGCTGGTGGATTCTCTGCCCCTTGAAATCTTTAAACCCTGATTTGAGGATTTTAATAACTTAGTCATAGCTTAGAGCTGGGGTCTCAAACCTGCAGTCTGCAGGCGGCATGCAGCCCCTAAAGCAGGGGTCTCAAACTCACAGCCTCTAAAGTTATTTCTTGCGTCCTGCAACAACACTATCACTATCAATATTTGTAATACCGTTGTATGAATAGGTTTCAGTGGTGTGGCCTTTGGGCTACCGTGCTAGTCCTCATGCGTGGTATGGCTGTTGGGCTAATGTACTAGTCCTCCTGTGGCCCTTGTGGTGATTTGAGTTTGAGACCCCTGGCCTAAAGTTATTTCCTGTGGCCTGCAATGCCACAACCATTATCAATATTTGCAATATTATTGTATGAAAAGGTTTCAGTGGTATGGCCCTCAAGCTAATGTACTAGTCCTTGTGTGGCCCTCAGCATCAAAGGAAAAGAAAAATAAATTGATTCTGTGTTGTTTCCAGTGAAAGTTTTGCTTCTAAGAGCTGAGTAAGTGGATCAGGGCAAAGAAATGCCATTTTAGAGATGGAGGTAGAGATTTCAAAGGCAGAAAGGGCAGTCAAGTGCCTACTTCCCACTGCAAATCTATGGGAGTTGGGTGCCAAACTTATTGTGCTTCTAAAAGATCTTGCCCATGGATGATAATTCGTTTATTTTCTTTGCACCTATGTTTCAATAGCCCCTTATGAAAATATTAGAATTTTTCAGAATGATTGAAATAAATCTAAACCACCACACAATTCGCTCAGTTAGATGTCTCCAGTGCTGTAAAAAAGAATGTTAAATTCCCCCCTATTGTAAATGACTGGGTTAAGAGAAACTGCCATTAGGCACATTGAATAAACTCTCTGTGTGGGCTTTTCTCAAAGATTTCAGAATATCCATTTGAACAAGTCTCAGTAATTGTCTAACCCTGTTTCCTTTTATCAATCAAATGAGTAACAGCTGTTGGAACAAATATTCAGTAGAAGCGTGCTGGGTGATTGTGTCATTTTTGCAGTCTATGTTCTTGGGCCAAATTTTGTTCGAAGCAGAGAATTTAAAATGAACATTAAAATTCCTCCCAACCCATGAGCAAGTTTTGGAGACAATAGGCCGGCTCCTGCTATTGTTCCTATTATATTAAACCCGGGTCTTGTTCAGACTTCAGTTAGAAGAACACTGTCTTTGCCAGTGTGTTTGAATGGGAGCCTTGGTTACTCTGGGGAGGCCTTGCACACTAAGCCCCAAAACATTTTCTTGGGCCAGATACTGCCTTTTGCTTGTGTAACCTGCAAGGGTAAGCTAGAATTCATTCATTAGCTGCTCTCCAGTACCTAACAGAGGTTAAAACCCTGGACAAAGCAGCTGGAGACCCAGGATCCAGTCTGTAAAGGGACTCACAGTGAAGATTGCTCAGAGATACCATCCTACAGCAAAATACTACTTAGATTAAACATAAAAATAAACTTTATTAACTAATTTAACAAATCTTATTGTAACGAACCAAAATGAATTTAAACAGAACAGTAAGAAACCCAAGCGTCCCAACGTTCAGGTGGAGTCACCATTATCTCAGTTGCAGTCTCTGTTCAAGTCCTTGCGGCTTGAGTGGAAAGAAAGTCACAATCCTCTTCTTTTCTGACTGCAGGAATGTTCAGGCAAATTCCATGCAGTCCTTTCTTTCTCCTGTGCAACCAGCATCACACAATCTGTTTACTGGTTATCCAGCTCTGTCCCACAAGAGAAAACTCCTCTGCAAAATACTGCACAGCTGGGAGAAAACATCTTGCAGTCCACTCTTGGCTTAGCTGCTTTCACTCAAGCACTGAGCACATGGACTCTGCAGCTCTCTGTGGTTGCTCCTCTCCGGGCTGTTCCTCTCAGGCTTCTCCCAAGTATTTGACTCCAGCAACACTAGAAAAAACTTGTGGAGCATACTCAATATGCTACCACACCCTCTTACCAGAAAGTTCTGATGCCTGGGGAGCAAAATCTGCCCAGCAATGTAACCCAACCTGAATAGGTCTCAAAGAGAGAGCCTGGTTTAGGCTTATGGGTTACACTTGCGTGTGTGTGGATCCCACTGGATTAATGTTTTACTGATAAAGAAGTGTGGATCTGCATAATAGATTTCTGTTTCCCTCAGGAATCTCTGTCTTTCTCTGTACAATCTCTCTCTGTATTTCCAGTGCATTCTACGACATAAGAGTAGGTAACCAGGCCAAGATTTTAACAAATAAAGCCAAGGTCCTCAAAGGTATTTAGGTGCCTTATTGCCTTATATTTCAATGGGATTTGGATGCCTAAATAGCTACCTTTGAGGGTTCGCACCTAAGATCTTCAAGTTGTGTTGTTTAGATCCACATATAGGGTGTGTCTACATTGCAGTCAGAGACATCAAAGCTACCATAGGGCTGTCTGCCAATTATACCTCTGATTGCACTAGAGACCCACAGTCATGTCTCTGCATCAGTGGCCCTCATTAGTGGCTTTTCTGTTACCAATGCCTGTGTGAGGGAAGGAACTATTGTTCCCATTTCACAACTGAGGCACAAGGTTCAGTGACTTGCCCACAGGATGTCTCTGGTTGAGCTAGGCTAGAACCTAGCTCTGCAGGTTGCCATTCTGGTGCCCAATCCAGTAGGCCACTCCTCAAGTCCTTATTTTCTTTGGTATCCAATGTTTCAAAAGTGCTAAGTACCCCACACCAACGCTGACCTCAGCACTTCTTAGAATTAGGGGCCAAGACACAGACTTAAGAACTTAGCAATGAGCATGGAAGCATGAAGATGTTGTCTCTGATACGCAGAATACCAAACTTTACACACCACCAATTGCTTAGCAATTCAGTACAAACTGCAGTGCATTCTAGTTTTCAGAAACAGTCTCTGAAGGCATTCCTTGTCTGCTCATAGAGCAATAGCAGCTGCTTTGCTAACAAAATGTCCTGCTGTGCCCAAGCATATCAGACACAATCCAAAAATAAATGTGTTTGCTTCAGTGCCATTTTGCACACCCCACTGCAGAATGAGGTCTCATTTTAGTTCTTCGACTTGCTCCCTCTCAGCTGGAACAAGAATTAGGATTGAGACACTGTGTGGGACACTCAGCGTCTCATAGTTAGATAATTAACAGTGACACAGCTGCCCAAACTTCCCTGAAAAGAGAAGCCTCAATAAGTGACAGAGAAAGGTAGTCTGATGCTACTCATTGAGCTAGCTGAATATGTTTTTTTGCAGCTTACTGTCCTTTGATGTTTAACACGGAGGCAGCTGGGAATGGGAGGACATACAAGATTCTTTATCTCTGAGGGAATCAGCTGAATTCTCAAAGGCATTAGAACTGGGGTCTGCTAGCAGCTGATCATCTATTATCAAACATGAGTCATTCATGATTTGGTCATTAGTAATTAGCATAATGTGGTGGAGAGCGGGGAATTTTATCCTGATGTGTCAGAAAGGATTCGAACTATGGATACCTGGTACAGTAAAAATGCTAGATGCCAATTTTATAGCAAAGCATCATCATGCCACAAATAACTTTTACACACACAATAATTAGCAGGATAGCCAAGAAGTGGATTTGTGTACTTACCTCAGGCAAGATCTTGTTATGCTTTGTAACTCCAGCAGCACCTAGAGGTCGTCCTCGATGAAATCAAGGCCAGAGCCAATGTCATAGCAAAGAGGCGAAGCAATGAAGCGCCTAAAGCTGAGTGGAGTAGTCTCCGAAGGGAAACAATAGGAAGTTCCAGCACATGGATCGTTTATAATTAGACAGGATAAAAATCACTGGAAAATACACTGTAGGGAACAACTTTGCATGGATGGCAGAAGAAGCGAGTCTGATCTTTCACCCCCCCACCTTTTGATTTAGGAACATCTGTCCCATTGGCTTCACTAGGACTTGTGCTTCTAAATTTCTTACAGACTTTTGAAAAACCTCCCCTGAATGAACGAATGGGGCTTTCCCAGCTCCAGTGTCCACAATTCTCTCTGTGCTAGGTAAAGCTGGTGGGACTGGAGTCCAGCTGAAGTCAAAGAGCTGAGGTTAGATCCTGCTCTTAACACTGATGCCTTTGCCCTTTATCATGGAGAGAAACCTTGACAAGGAGCAAAATACACTCAAACGAAATGAGAAGAGAAGTCACTGAACCTTGGCAGCTTCATGGTAGTCTGGTCTCAGCCCAATTCCGTGAGATAACTAGTTTTTGGAATGGTAGCAGCAGGGCGTAGTTCGGCATTAACTATCAGTGTGTTTACGGTTTGGTGTTGTTTAGCCCCTAGGCATTTGTTTATTTTAAAGGGAAGGTGGTTTCTGTGATGGCCTGTTAAGATGAGTGATGTCCCAGGATCCCAGAGACTGATTCTCTGGACTCAGCACTGAAGTCTGGACATAAAAATTAAATTTAAAAAAGAAAGAAGAGAAAATCACAGGAACATCCCTGTGTTGCTATTCTGGTTTGAAATGTTGTTCCTGTGCCCAGTTGATCTGAATGGGCAGCAAGGTATATAGGAACAAGGTCATCATATTGTGGCATATTACAACCCCATAAGTACTGGTTCAAAACTCATTTATCCATATGAGCGCTTAATGCTGCAAAGGCCAGATTTGTAGATGATTTTCTCCAATGGAGAATATTGGAAAGTCCTCTCCCCATGGAACACTTCACTTCTCAGGGAGGAGCATCTTGGCAGATCTGTCCTCAGGACAAATATTTTGATCATTATGTATTTACGGAACTTAAAGATTATCACTATGGCTGGAGGTCATTAAACAAAGGGTAATGGATGGGGATTTATCCACTTCGCCTTCATGTAGCGTCCCTGTGGGTGCTCAGCTCTGCGGTATTGATGTGTCCTTGTGTCACAGATTGGGGATCTCTAAGCAGTATCCATCAGGGATGCAGCAGCCTCACAGCTTGTTTAGGATGCCTTTTTGATGCACACGTATCCCCAACCACTTCAGTTCCTCCTCTGCTGTATGTAGTTACAGTTGGAGCCCAATGGATCTCTTATCTCAAAAACATTGTTTTTTCCCCTTCTCCCATTTACCTCCAAATTTTTTTTTTCTTTCTCATTAGATACTCGCCTTGACTCTCCTTTTCCTCTTAAAAAACAAAAACAATAACAATTCCGCCCGCTTCTACACTGAGAACCATGCCAGGCTCTCCAGATTTTAAAAGACATGAATCTTGTAAAGACGTTATGCCTGCCTCTGACGGCCACACAGTCTGTATTAAGTGCCTCAGGGAGGAATACATAGCACAGAAGTGCTTGCATTGTAAAAACCTAAGTGCATGAGCCAGTAGGGATAAAAACCTTTGGCTGAAGTTGTTTCTAACAGAGAAATTCCTTTGTTGTGCCTCAGGCCTGGGACATCAAACAAGAGACTGGCAAGAGTCACAACCCTTGAAGAGGCACCTGACTCCACCACACTTCTCTCTAAAAAAGAGGAAAACTCCATGAGGGGTCTCCAAAGAGTGCCAGCACCAAGGAGGCTACCAGTCCCTTGAGTACTAGAGAAAAAAGGAATGAAAAGAGATGTTCCTTGGTATCCTTAGAATGTAGACACAGTCAGCACTGCTCCTCGGTTAAAATGGTTGGACCTGCCACTACTTCAGTTCTGAACTCCTCAGAACCGACACTGACCTTGGCAGCGTCTGAACCGTCTAAGGTCTGCAACACCAACCAGCACTGATGTCACTTCCACCGGCACTGACACACAATAGTGTGGATCATAGTGGACTCACAGCTCTGATAATGTCGGTGCCACAACCTGGTATGGTCAAGATGGCACCGAGGAAACACAAAGAAAAGAGAAAGCACCATATTGTGCAAGACTCCCTCATGGGTTCACTGACCATCAGCACCGAACACTCTGCTCCAGATCAATCCCTGAGATACAGGATCCTTTCTTCTATACCCTTTTTGAGCCTGGACGATGGAGATGGGAATGATCCCACCTTTTCCCCCAGACGCTTCCCCCCCACATACACCAACCCACAGACTTTGGTACCACCAGGAAATGCCACCTTATCCTTGGTACAGACCCCCATGGCAGAGCCCTCATATGACTTCCCTCCCAAACTGGCATTGCTGGGAACCCTGGTCACCCCAAACAGACCAACAGAGCAGGCCATCCACTTCCAGGGACCAAGGATTTCTACCTGAATTGCTTACTAAAACCACAACCCCACATGCATTAGAATCAGGTAAAGGAAAGGACCCACCATTGCCAGCACCGTCCCTGCACAATTTGTCTTCCTCCTCTGATTAAGCCATTGCACCATCTCCACCTACGAATGTGGATGGTCTTAGACAATTTCAGGAGCTGTTTTGGAGGGTGACTGAAGCTCTCAAAATACCTATGCAGGAAGCCACTGAGTCTCAGCACAAGCTTCTCAGAATTTTAAAAACATCTTCCTTGATGACCATAGCTCTTCCAATTGACGAGGTGCTGCTCGAGCTAGCAGAAAATATATGGCAGACCCCAGCCACTGCTCCACCAACTTGCAAAAGGGCAGACAAAAAGTACTACATTGCAGCAAAAAATGATGAATACCATTTCAGCCACCAGCTCTTTGGTGATTGAGGTGGCAAACCACAGGATCAAACAATTATACAATAAATTGACCCTGCATGATAAGGAGGACAAAATAATGGACCTTCTTGGCAGGAAGGTGTACACTTCTGCAATTCTACAGCTGTGCATTGCTAACTATACAGCCCTTCTTATGAATTACGATCACGACAAATTACTTAAAACTTGCTGATTTTATTGAATATGTGCCAGATGATCAGAAACCATTTTTAGTTGTCATACAAAAGGGTCAATTAATATCACGTGTGATGCTGCAGGCCGCTTTTGACACTGCAGCACGCACAGTCGCCATGGGCATTGTCATGTGTCACTGCTCATAGCTCCATTCAGCAGACCTCCCCAAACAACTTCAGGTGGTGATTGAGGATCTTCCCTTTGATAAGAAGAAACTTTTCTCAGAAAAAGCAGATGATACTATGCACATATCCAAGGACTCCAGGGTAATACTATGTGCCTTTGGTATTTACATACTTGCCAGCAGAAAGAGATCCTTTAGATATCAACCAACAATTCACGCTACCAACACCAATATTCATACAGACCCACTTTTAATAACTTCAGGAGACAGGATGTGCAGAGAGGCAGACAGAGAATGCAGAGATGTAGACAACAGAACAGGCTGCAATCTTCGTCCCAACCCCTATCACCTAAACCCCAATTTTGAAAAAATTGGTTGAGGATCTGCACAACTTCCCCACGTAACAAGATCAACACCACCACATTTATACCTGCATGAACAGACTGAGCCCATTCTTACATGAATAACAACAGACAGATGGGTCTTAGAAATCATTTCCAAGGGCTGTACTATCCCCTTCAATATAAAGCCTATCTCACACTACCCTTCCCTGTCCTTCTTCAGGGACAAAACTCAGGTACAACTCTTTTACCAGGAGGCCCAGCATCTCCTACGCATTGGAGCATTAAAACCTGTTCCCAATCATCACAAGGGGTAGGGGTTCTACTCTCCATATGTCCTTACAAAGAAGTCAGGAGGGTGGATACCCATCCTAGATTTCAGAAAGCTAAAGAAATTCATAAGAACCCAGAAGTTCAGAATGCTTACACTTTCAACTATTATCCCTGCTATGGAAGTTGGAGACTGGTATACAGCTCTCGACCTATAGGACTCATACTTTCATGTTTCCATCCATCCGGCACACAGAAGATTCCTACGATTTATTGTAGGCATGGACCGCTTTCAGTACACAGTACTACTTTTCGGTCTCTCCACTGCACCAAGAGTTTTCTCTGAAGTATTAGCAGTTGTTGCTGCACACCTACATCAACACTACATTGCCTTCTTCCCTTACTTAGAAGACTTCCTGATAAAAGCACAAACAGCAGATCAGGCTACAAAACACCTATGATTCACAAAGGCCTAATTCCAGAAGCTAGGCCTTCTGATAAACACAACTGAATCAACACTACAACCAACTCAAAGAATAAACTTCATAGGAGCATGTCTGGATGCCACAGTGGGAACAGCATTCCTACCACCTCACAGATTCGAGGAAATTACTCGCTGTGACGGGGCGGACCCGCCCCGCACTCAAGTAGGCTTATATGCCCTGAAGGGGAAGTTAGCCCCACCCCTTAGGCCCTGCTGGGCATGCTCCGACAGCTGCCCCAAGATAAAAGGCGGCAGTTCTTCTCAGTCAGGGGGAGACCAGCAGAGGGAGCAGACATACGCTGAGAGCTCCTGCCCAGGTGCTGACTCGACCCCTGTCAATCCGGAGCCCCCTGTAGAGACGCCCCAGACGCTGACCGCAGAGACTCCGCGAAGGGAGACGTACTCTTCCACGGGGAACCCAGAGACCCTGACCGAGAGTGGAGAGCTACCCGACAGACGCCGGAGAGCCAGAAGGGGGAGCGACCCACTCCCTTTCAGCCGCAGGTAGGAAGTAGCCCAGGGCAGTGTTTGCCGGGGGTGAGCCTTAGCACGGGCAGGACACCAGTCGGTGCGTTGCAGTCTGGATCCCCACCGACTGTGCCGAAACCCCCCCAGCACCCCCAGGGCCCTGGGCTGGGGTTCAGTGGAGTGGGAGGGCCTGAACCCCCCTACCTGGGCTGCGTTGCCCTGCTGTGAAGGGCTAGTGACTCTGGACTCTGGCCATTGGGCCGCCTGGCACTGCTGTGGAGGGCTAGTGACTCTGGACTCTGGCCATTGGGCTGCCTGGCCCTGCTGTAAAGGGCTAATAACTCTGGACTCTGTCCATTGGGCCACATTGCCCTGCTGTGGAGGGCTAATAACTCTGGACTCTGTCCATTGGGCCGCATTGCCCTGCTGTGGAGGGCTAGTGACTCTGGACTCTGGCCATTGGGCCGCCTGGCCCTGCTGTAAAGGGCTAGTGACTCTGAACTCTGGCCAGTGGGCTGCCTGGCCCTGCTGAAAAGGGCTAATAACTCTTGACTCTGGCCGTAGAGCCGCACCGCCCGAGTCGAGGGACCGGGCAGGTCCATTAAAAACCGGGAAGTGCCCGGCTTTGGCTCGCGGAGGTTGTGCACCCCGCGACACTCGCTTTGTGCAAATGCTCTGCACTTCCCCACTCTGACAGCATTAACTTGTCTACAACCACTTGGCCATATGGTGGCAACTACATCTGCAGTACAGCATTGCATACTGCACATGCACCCACTACAACTATGGCTTGGCAGAGTGTGCAAGCCAAACATTCTATTCACAAACAAGTGGTGTTACCACTCAACATAAAAAATCACTCCCATGATGGCTAGCACCACAGTATCTCCTCTCTGGTATTCCTTTCACTCAGGATATGCCCACAATTATGATGATGACAGACACATCTCTATTTGGATGGGGACTCCACCTCAAAAACCTCATGGCACAAGGGAAATGGACTTTCCATGACTCCACTCTACTCATAAACATCCTAGAGCTATGAGCAGTCTGCAGTGCCTGCAAACACTTCCAACATCACCTGGAACATACTCATGTCAAGGTGATGGCAGACAATGTGGCATGCATGTTCTAAATAAACCGCCAGGGAGGAGCAAGATCCAACTCTCTGTGTTTAGAAGCCATGAAGCTCTGGCTATGCTGCATAATATGAAATACATTCTTCTCAACCACATACCTACTGGGCATACACAATACTCTACAGATCACCTCAGCAGATCCTGCAGTCATGACCATGACTGGGAACTACACAGTGCAGCCACCACTTTCATCTTCTGTCAATGGGAGTGACTGACGATAGGCCTCTTCACTGCACCCAGGAACAGCAAATGCCCACAATTTTGCTCTTGGGCAAGCATAAGAAAGAATTCACTGGGTGATGCATTTCTCCTCACCTTGTCTGGAACTCTTTTTATGCATTCCCTCCAATTCCATTAATCCACAAAACTCTTCTGAAGATTAGATGAGACTAAACAAAGATAATCCTCATAACACCAGCATGGTCCAGACAAAAAAACAATAAGCAGTTGTGTGGCACTTGAAGACTAACAGATTTATTTTTTGCATGAGCTTTCGTGGGAGAAGACCCCACTTCCTCAGATGCTTCGAAGATGGGTGAACTTACAGAAAGGAATGAAACTAAATGCAAGGGGGTGTAAAACATAGGATCAGGACACCCCCTTGCATTTAGTTTCATTCCTTTCTGTAAGTTCACCCATCTTCGAAGCATCTGAGGAAGTGGGATCTTATCCACTCACCTGTGTTCTTTTTGAAGCAGCACAAAGATCCTCATCCAGGAGTCCTTCATCCTCTCGACGTTTTCAGGGCTCTCGCTTTTTATCTGGAAAGGACACAACCATTCAGAAAGACAAAAAAACTCTTTGTCTCAATAGCAGACAGATCAAAGGGACAATCTGTTTGTTTTCAACCAAAGGCTCTCAAAATTTATAACAAACTGCATTTATGAATGCTACGAAACAACTGGAGTAAAACCTCTGGAGTCTGTAAGATCACATTCAACAAGATCTGTAGCCACTACAACTGCATTTCTAAACAACGTACCGATACAAGAGATATGCAAAGCAGCTACATGGACATCTATTCACATGTTTACAAAACATTATGCACTTCAACGTACACCAATATTAGACATGGCAGTAGGCAGATCAGTCCTGTCATCAATAGACAAAAATGGTTCCAAAGTCCCTCTTTCCATATAAGACTAGTGCTAGGCACTATACAAACACACAACATAACATAAACACAGTCCAAAGACTTGTAGTCAGTGCGCATATAACATTACATCTGTGGCTAGACTCAAATAGAAACAGGTGGGACAAGATTTTCCTAGCTCATGAGAATTTTCAAGATTTAAAAAAAAAAATTTCAGAATCTGGAAAATTTAAGAACTCATAATTCAGGGAAAAAGTTGTATCATCGGTTAGAACATTCAGTTTAAATAACTTTAAAACATTTCCTTTTCATTTTGACCTTTTTACTTTTTTAATTATCTTTTTCACAGTATAAATTAACATAACTTTCTAAACAGAAAGTTATTTTGAACTGAAAATTAAAACATTTAATTTAAAAAATGTGAGAACAGGGCATTGAATCCATTTCAAACTTTTTAAAAAGGTTATTTTCAAACTGAGAGAGTTGTTGAGCTCTATCCTTTCCCACAAATTGGTTTGGCTCTGGTGAGTCAGTATTTTCCAGTGGGTGGAGGGAGGGAAATTCAGCAGACAATTTCTAAACAGAGGTAGTCCCAGTATGGTGGTGTGAAGAACCTTGATAGCATAGGCAACTTCAGGTTCTTTTAGGACTTGATCCAGCAAAGCAATTAAACACTATTAATGAGACTAAAACTGGTGCTTAAAGTTGTGCTTGAGAGTCTCTTTACTGTGCATCTCTGATAACTCCACACAGCCTCTTCCCCCCTCCAGCATGACTGTACTCCTTGACAGAGGAGGATTTAGACGTGCTTCAGAAGGCAGACTGTAAGCACTCTGGAAATCTTGTTTCTCCTGGGGATCTGTGTTGACACACTGGCTGATTTATTAGTTTCCCCTTGTTTGTAATGAATGTTTTCTATTGCCCCTATTAGATGGCAATGCTGCTTCTGTGGTAAATGAACTGACATGCGAGGGTAATGATGACAAGGGGCTGATGACTGATGGTGACCATGGGGAGGGCAGGGAGAGGGGTGCAACAGCATGTCCTAGTGAGGTTGAGCCAAGGACACCTATCAATCAAAATGGTGACAGCAGTCAGGGAGATTTAATTGGAGATTCATTGAACCTTTAATGATGTGACAAAGAAAAATAAGGAGACTAAAAATGCCTTCTGGGCTTTTCTTTCCCTCTGTTCTGCCAATTCTCAGAAGGAAAAAGGAAAAGTTGGGTAGCCAAAGGCCTCTTTTGCCATTTTTTCTGTCTGAGGCAATGACACTTTGAAAATGAACACAGTGCTTGGAGAAATTTTTGTCTTGATGCTTTAGTCAGGAATGAAATTTGTCAAAGGCATTTTTAACTCATGAGGCTTGGCATTACCTGTTGCCTACTCACAATCAGAGGTGTTAAAAGAAACGCTAACATGACGTGTATAATACATGACACGGCTCTACTGATGTGCTGCACAGACAGCTTGTTTGATAGCCGTGCTTCCTTTTGTCTGAGCTCTCCTCGAAAAAATGGTGAGAGTCCTGTGGCACTTTAAAGACCAACAAATTTCTTCAGGCATAAGCGTTCATGGACTCCAACCCACTTCATCTTGCAGACTAACATGACTACCCCTCTGTAAATTGTCTCCTAGAAAAACTTCCCTTCCTCCTAATGTTATTTTATGAACAACAAAGATGATTTGTTAAATCCTGAAACAATTAATCTGCTTTTATTATTTGAGTTTTTCCATTACATGGCTGCAAGGTGGCAAGCTGTTAAATGTTATTGCTGCGCAGAGGGGATTCTGGAGATGTCTTTTTAAATTGTCAAGGTGCATACAGATGGGTGTCATTTTTAGAATTTGCTCCAATCTGAACTGATAATCTGTTGTTGCATTTTGTTACGGAAGCTCCTACACTGTGGTGGGCACACTCCAGGAGTACAGGCAATCTAGTCACCTGAAAACTGCAGTGTGCAAGATGGTTGTGTTTTGTACCACGTGTCGGAAGCACCTGGCACATTTATTATTAGGTTTACCGTATTACACTTGTAATCTTCATAATAATTGCTGATGTCAGAAAAATTCTTTCCATGAAGGCTTGTGAGCTTGACTCAGTCATGATTTGCCTCAGTTTTGCTTAACTGGATATAGGAAATCTATCCTGAGAGTTTAGATGCTGGATGTGGATGGCTCATTAAGTGGCGTTTGTCCCGGAGAGGTTCCAGCTAACTTTTCAGCAGGGTGGAAGGAAGTAGAGCAGGAGATGTTTTTCTCTTCTCCTCAGGGAGCTGACAAAGGCTGATACGACCTTAGGTGGGTGTTGAGCATTTGATAGCACCTGGCATAAACATGAATTCAATAATCAGGGCCTTATCACTCTTTGTTTTTCAAGCTGGTGATGCTTTCAGATAATTAAACTGAATGGCACGACGCTGTGGCCCTCTGACCTCCCAGGCATCAGTCTACATTAATAATAATGCACCAGACAATGCAGCATCAGAGCATCACATTTATACAGATGCAGGGAGAAAAGGGGGATAAAATTAACAGGATAAACCAAACCCCTTAGGGTCGCCTGGGTGTTCTTTCCTGCTGATCTAGCCCTTCATGCTCTTTGATTCTAATTATCCCTTCCTTTTCACAGGCAGTGAGATTTGTTTAATCATGTCTTGTGTAGAGGCAGTAGCATGTGAAAGGGAGGGAAAATAGATTTTGGTGTAGCTGCTTTTGCGGTTGCAGCTGAACTTGTACGCATACAGCACCAGACTAGTGTGTCACCTGGACACTGCTGCTAATTTTCAGGCTGTCCCTCTATACAATTACTCTCCCCTGGTAGGGCCCATGGAGGACAGGGCCACCTTTCTGCCATATCTCATAACAGCTTTGAGCTTTAGACTAAGGTTTCCAAAACACAGAACCCTGGAATTAGACTTCTAGCTGGAGCTGAGTGAAATGTGTTCGGTGATTGGTTTGTTTGCCAATAAATGCAGTTTTGGTGTGACTGAAACTATTCATGAATTCTTGTCTAATTGAGCCAATATTCTGCTGAATATAAAATAAAACACATTTTTGGAAAAGCCACTGGAGATTTTGGAAATGAAATTGACTTGAATTTCCTAATGACATTTCATCTGGAAAGTTAGCTAGAGTCATTTATTTTTTGAGGGAAGGGAGTGGACTGACAGCACTCACTATCAAACTGGTGCCTTCTCCTGGCCTTCCGGGGAATAGCTCAAGGCAGTCTTCCCCCATCTGCAGCCTATGCTCTGTAACTTTTCCTTGGGGTTCATCTTCTCAATGCTGTCTAGACCCACCACGTCTTCTGAACTCCACCCTCCAGGTGGGCCACAACCCATGTTCCTCCATTCCTCCTCCTAACCCACCCCTGGGGATTTGACAGTTGTGGCTCTGCCATCCTCTTCAGTGGACTTTGTGGTCCACCACCACTCCCTGGGAGGCGGGGAGGGACCCAGGCCTGCCACTTCTCTGGGCCCTGGCCTACTTTCACTGCCTTTTCCCCCAGCTCCTTCACAGTCTTCCCTGGGCCACTTCTCTGCAGGCCCAGTACCACTTCTGTTCTTGTATCAGGGCCTCTGACACATCCAGAGACCCATCAGTCACCACTGGTCTGTCCAGGGTGCTGCCCACAGGACAGCCATCTTCCCTCCTGAGCTCGCAGAGTGACTGACTTTATGTTGCTTGGCAGCTCTCTTTTATATCGGGTCCTTAGGTCCTGACTGGCTCTCCTGCAGCCTCTTCCCATTGGTTGCTGCTCCTAGAGCCCTCGTAACCCGCTCCTAGCCAGTGCAGGGCATGTGCCTCACCACAGGGGGGTAAAACCCACCTCAACGTGCAATGTAATGAAATGGAAAAACAGAAACATTTAAATTTCCATTTGAAACAAAATGAGTTTTAAAAATGATTTTGGTCCATCACTGGAAGTTCCGTTACTGGATCAGCTGAATTGAAAGTTCTGTTATTGGATCAGCTCTGCTCCTAATTCCTTGTTTAGGCACCTAAATAATTGGCTTAATTCTTTCCACACATGTTGAGAACCATATGTTTTTCTTTCTCATCTGTGCAGTGGGAATAATAGTATATCCCTCCCTCACAAGGCTGCTGTGAGCTGTTCAGCTACTACTGTGACGTAAGAACCTAGACAGAGAATGCACCTCTGGGTAAAAATGTTTGTAGATTTAAGCCTATTGCAAATAGCATAACTTCTCATTCAGGGAAAGACGTCAGGAGAAATACCCGAGACTGAGAGCATAATTGCACAATTTGAGAGTCTGGATCTGGCAGAGCTGTTCCCCTCCCAGGAGGACCAGATGTCCTTTGAGAAGGCAACCCAGGATTTAAAGCACTCTTTGGATGGCTCAGTCAACTGCATGAGAGCTGTGTCCCCTTCAGTATCTGCTGGCTATGTTGTGGGATTTTCAAAAGCCCTCCATGTTGCTGAAACCCACTCCTACAGAAATCAGTGAGAGCTTTGCCACCACGTGCAATGGGTTCAGAGTTATGTCAGTGTTCAAGGCTTTTGGAAATCTCACTCAGAATGTCTAACCATGGTTTCATAGAGCAATATGCCCTCCGTTCTGCCTTGTTTTCACTGAGTGCTGCTTGCCCCCTGAATTGTCCACCACCACGTTCCTTCTCATTGACCACACCTCATCTGTCTTGGCGCTGCACATTTGTCACCTGTTTCTGGTGCTCAAGTGACTTGCAGCCCAACAAGATCCTTTACTCTTCTGCCATGCTAAGCCCCAAACTTTCTTCTCTTGGCTTAGTTGTTGAATCCTTTCATTCCACTCTCTTCCCCAGCCTTGATTCCTTTGCCTCCCTTTCTCCTTGCTAAGTTCACCTCCCAGCCTTGGCTCATCCCCAGTAGCAGTTTCCTTTCTCCCCGTGCCACTGAATGTATTTTCCCCAGTTCTGGCCTCTTTGATGCTTGTCTCTGTCCATACGATCAGACCATTGCTGTCAGGATGAAAACTGTGGGATCCTTTCCCTTTCCAGTCCTGGATGAAATTCTGTGGCATTCTGACTCCCCCGTCCCCCTTGTTGTTTACATGAAGGGATTTTGCTAGAAAATATTCTGTCCAATTGACCAGACAATGTGGATCCTTGCCTGCTGGTTCCTCAAATGCTCAGCTATCACATGCTCTAAATTAATTCTCCTTTATCAAGTCTTCTCTGTCTGATGTAATGTTTTAATGGAAATGGCAATTTCTGCATGCTGTTTCCTAACGCCACGTGCTATCTGCTTGAATGGATTCAGGGACCAATTCTCTGGTCTGCTGTGGTGGCACAGACTGGCCTGATGAAATTGGCCCTCAGAGAATTTCCTCTGCCCTGGGTGGCTGTGCTGCCATCAGCGCCGGCTCAAGAGGTTGTCGTGTCCTAAGCCAAATTTTGATTTGGTGTCCCCCTCCTTCTCATTCATGGTGGTTGAAAATGGTTTTCCAAAGTGCATAAATCTCCAGCATCTGCCTGCAAGAGGCATTTAAAGTACACTCTGCCTACAGGACTTAAGCTGCAGGTTGACTAACAGCACCTGAGCTGCTAGGAAAGAGTTGAAGAGGCAGGAGCCAGCCTGATCTGGAGTGGGGCTAGGCGCCCCTAAGAACTGTCACCTGAAGCCATGTCTGTCTCTTGCCTCACAGTAGAGCCGGCCCTGGCTGCCATCATTGCACTGCCTGGGAGTCGTGTGTGGCAGGAACGTTCCTCTTCTTTGGCAATTTCTGGTGGGAAGAACAGCTCCTTGCAGACCAAGGGCAGTGGGGCAAAAGTGAGAGCAGCCAGAAGCTGGCTTCAACTCCAACATCCCAGTTAGTCCTAAGGCAAGGGGAACAAAAGCCCCTTTTGTCCTGTCACCCACAGCAAGTCCTGGGGCAAGCTTATCTTGAAGCGCTAAGAAATCTGGACTCTACGCTTTTTCCTGCTCAGCTATTGTGTATGGAATGGCTCAGGGTGACCAGATGTCTCAACACTATTGGGACCATCCCGATATTGGGGGATTTGTCTTGTACAGGCACACTCCATGCTGATTTTTCACACTTACTGCCAGCGCACTTTAACGTGGGTTCCAGTCTCAGGGCAGACTGTTCCAAACCAGGGCACAAACCCCAAACTGGCTGAGTTCTAAGGTAGATTTCACCAAATTAGCATCAAATGTAACCTCAAGTACTGTAGCAACCTTAACATGGAGTCACAGACAGTCCCCTTGCGTGCCACCTTACCCTAGCAATCACACCATTGTTTGCATTGCTAGTTACTTCCAGTTCCAAAGGATCACTCACATACTCCAGGTCAATGGCACCTCAGATCACACACCAAAGACAATGCTTGCACCAATTCTTTAATGAATGATTTATTAAGTAAAAGAAATGAGAGTTATTTAGAAGGTTAAAGCAGGTAAACTTACACACACAAATGAGTTATAGTCTTAAATTCCAAAAAGTACTAAAAGCTTCTGTATTGTGTAAGTGCTATGTGTTCTTTAGGGCTAATCCTAGGTTACCAGCTTGGGGACTCCCTGCTTATGCTTAGAAATGTTACCAGCTCCAAATTCTAACCAGAGTAGTCATGACAATTTCTTCTTGATGGGGAACTTTATTCCTTCCCCCAGAATTTGAGCTGTGATGGGAAGAGCATTTGTGCACATCCCCTTTGTATGGGTGTGGGGAAAACAGTCAACTGATGTTCCACAATGGTGTGATTGGTGTCTCTAGGCCTTCATTTGCTGGTCAGGAGATGGCATGGTGCAAAGTAGAGGAGAACCATATTGCGAGCAGCAGCAGCCAAACATGCTGAGCACAGACCACAGATCCTGCAGAGCTTCTCAGCTGTGGTCACACAGCCCTCTTATTTCAAAACAACAGAGGTTGTTTCGAAATAAGATTTAGGCTGTTCACACGACGCACGGTTGTTTCGAAACAACGGGTCCCATTGTTTCAAAACAACGCCGTTGTTTCGAAACAAGTTAAACCCCATGTGGGGACGAAACAACGCCGTGCGAACATGTTGTTTCGAAACAACAGTGACTTGTTTCGAAATAACTGTTGCCTGAACCTGCTATTTCACTTTGAGCTTCTTTCCTTAATTCGAATTAACAAACTGTTAATTCGAATTAAGTTATTTCGAAATAAGGTGTTATTTCGATACAAGTTGTTTCAAAACAACCATATCGAAATAACCCCCTGTGTGTGAACACAGCCCTCATGTCTGCAAGAGTAAAACTCTTGGCTTGTGAGCCTCAGGGAAGGGGGAAACTGTGGAAGAGGAGAGCAGAGAGGGATTTTTACCGTTCCTATGGACCTGAAGTCTGCTGGATAATGGGCCTCATTGAATCCCAGCCCTAAAGAGCTTACAAACAACAGGTTTCAATTGCCATTCTCTCCCAAGACCCCCACATCCCATGCAACACATCAAATTGGTCAGCTGCCCAGGGTTGCAGATCATTAGGCCTCTGTGCCTAGGACTTGGTGGACAGGGACACAGAGGAGAAAATATTGCTGTTGTCATGACGTCTTGGTTTGACCTGATGTGTCTAAGGACAATGAATGTTTTCTTTGGGCAGGTTTCTGTTTACTATACTCTTTGTACTCTGATGTCTGGGCTGCTGCCCCCCATGCCTCTTCAGATTAGTTGTTTTCTTCTTTGTCTCTTTGCTCCTGTCATGATGCAGAAGTGGCTTGTATTATAAATCTCCAAAACAATCAGCACTGCTTTGTTGTTGGTGTTGGCACTAAATCCAGAAGTTCTTATGCTTCTCCATCAGTCCTGTTCATTCAGTTTTGTGGTTCTCTGGCCCTCAATGTTGGGGAGTTCCTCTCCTGATCATGGTAACATCTAATCATCTTGGTCTGAACACATCACTCCACCCCTTCTCCATGAAGAGTATTCCCCCTCTAAGGACTAAGACGTACACCTATGCACCAGATCAGGAACATAGCAATGCAGACCACCTTTGTGGTGTGGCACAGAACTGAACCATCTGTCCAAAACAGCTAGAATTCATTCTCAGAATGCAAAATGTTGTCTCTGCAAAGCGGCGAATGGCCACAGGTCAAGTCTTGAAATACCTGATGGATATTTGGTTGACAGAGAGCTCCTCCTGAATCAGATCCTACGTGAGCAGAATTTCTTTGAGAGAGTCTGTATGGAAAGAATGGGAGTAATTTACAAGGTATTGAGGAGTCAACAGGTTTATGCTTGGAGAAAGACAGCAGAACTCACGTGCATTGTGTGTCCTGTTTTATTAGTATTATCCTCTCTCACATTATTCTCTTTGGCTGAGATTTAGAAAGCTGGCTAGAGGATTTGGATGCTTAGTTCCCATTAAATTGAATGGGAATTGGGCATCCATGTTCTCCTAGGCAGCTTTGAAAATCACAGTCTATACATGCTGCTTGGGGTTGGTCCTGCTTTGAGCAGGGGTTGGAGTAGGTGACCTCTTGAGTTCCCTTTCACTCCTAATCTTCTGTGAGTTTGTTCTTACCTCGCAGTCAGTCTAGACAGCTTACTAGGAGTGAAGTCTTCAGGCCAGGGTGATCTCCTGGGGATTTGTGAGTCTTGGGTACTGTGCAGGTACACAGCAGGCAACACTCAGTCTGCAAAGACCATCTGCATGCCAGTGAAAGGAAACTCACCTTACTTCTGTAGGCAGTTTTGGTCTGTGACAGCAGCCTCAGGGAGAAACGTGACATATCTTCTTACAGACAAGGCTGTCTGGATCAAAAGGAGGAGTGTGCAGATTAGTGAGGTCATCTAGGATATGGCCTAGAGATCCCATTGTTTGTTGCTGGTGCTGTCTCTCTTGGAAGAATCTCATGTGTATTAATCTCACTGTCCTGAGAAGGGTTGCAAGTCTAGATGGTTTTGGCATGCTAGCCTACATTCATGTTGTCTCATGCTGATCTTTGAAAGGGTGGTGGAACCAGGTATCCTAGACCAGTGCTAACTTTATAGACAAAACAAAGGAATGACCATTCTGGGCATGACTCTCCCAGATTTGATCTAACTCTTCAGTGGTTTAGAGGCACACCTGTCTCCTTTCTCTGCCCTCCCCAGAGTTCTTCCAGTTCTTTGATTTGCAGCAATGGGCATTTGCTGCCTATTCTCTTTCATGTTTAGCATTGTAAGCTAAGGGTATGACTGCATTGCATTGTCAGTCCAGGGGTCGAAGTCTCACCCCCCTTCCTTCCATCAACACATAAATCACATTTTCCAAGGATTCAGACTGCAGGTTGCACCCCACTGGCATGGAGTGTCCAAGCCTGAGTCAAGCCAGGACCCAGGGTTCAAGCCCTTTGCTTTGGTGTGCAGACACAGTCCCACTGGACTTGTGCTCTGGAAGCCTGCCAGAAGTATCCTACAATCCCACTGGCTGACTTTTTGTCCTCTGGGTCATCAAGTTTAGTGGACATTCAAGTTTTCCTGCACTGTACCACAAACAAAAGGCTAGAGTGGCCACATTTGGTGAGGGCACTACGTTGCCTGGGATTTGGGTGGCTGTCCTTGGCTCCACATAGTGTAGTATAGACACTGGGGTCCCAGGGTTGGGACGCAGGGTTCAGCAATTCCTAAGCTGGGGTTACAAATGAGTGCACATGCTACAGCCCTGTGTTACCAAACCTAGGAGTTGCTCACTTGAGTTCTGCTATATGGCAGTGTAGATTTATCCTGACTGGGGCTTTCTTTGCATCTGGCCTGCATTAGATTTCTGAGTGGGTGTTGCATGAAGACTCAAGACTCAGCTCACCGAGGGCTTCCTTTATAAAGGGGCGTAACCCAAGCTCCTTAAGTGTGCATAGAACTTGGCTTCCTGGGGCGGGGCAGCTTATGCAACACCCTTTATTCACTGTGTGTCTTTTGGCACCATCAAGCTCTAAACCTGTTTTGCCTCAATGGGTCATGTGTGTAATTTCTGTCATATCGGTCCTTGAAAAGTCTCTGTGTGTGTGCATTGGACGGAGTGTCCACCCTGCACAGGACTGGCAGGGGTTAAGGTGACTGGGTAGTCCTGTTATCTCCACGGGCTGCACCTGGAAGAGGAGCTGGGGAGCAGCAATTGCTTGCAAGCTGACTTATTTGGGAAGAAAGGGGCAGGGCCTATAAAGTCAGGAAAATGGCACCAGAATGTAGCACCAGTCACCCTTGGGAAGTGGGTTTGGAGCTGGTACACCCAGAGCAAGCAGGAGAATCAGGAATTACAGAAAGCAGTTCAGGGAACGGCTAGGTGGGACTGGGAGAGTAGAACCCAAAATTGCTGGGTTGAGTCCCTAATCTGGAACCCTGAGTCGTGGATGGGCCTGGTTTTTGCCACCCGCCACTGAGAAGGGAATGGCACCTGAGGCAGTGACTGGGAAGACTGCTTAGCTCTGCCAAAGGAAAGACTTCTCTATAGCCAGTGGGGGGGAGTGGCGAGAGAACCAGCTGGAAGGCTGAGTCATGAAGAGGATGCTGCAGTTGCATGCCAGAAAGAACGACAATGTGCAACCCCAGGAGGGGCCATTGACCTGGTATATGAATCCCCAGAACAGGCAGGAGCAGGTGCCATCTTTGTGGTGAGTAGAATACCCATGTAACAGTGCACAACAGTGCAATGTGCATAAAGGTTCATCATCATTAAGGCTGATGCCAGAAGGATATAGTCTCCTTGCAGACTGAGCACTACCCAGACCATTTTCTAGCTAGGTTCTTAAGAAGGTTTAGTTGGGTGTTTTGTTCTGTACCACTCTGTAATGATTTTATTGCATCACTGAGGCTTTTGGTAATCGTGTGATTTTTGGCTGGGTAGTGACATAACAAATAAAGGGTGACAAACAGAGTCTGCTTTTGGAAAAGCAGCTTGTCTGGAAAACTGTGTGTGTGCACGTGTGCGTGCACTGATTTTAGTGGTGGAAGCAGACCAAAGTCCAGATGGTAGCAGCTCTCACTACTCCCTGCAAACTTTGGCTAAGTTATTGTCTTATTCCAAGCTTTGCTACTTAGCCCCCATTTCTATTTGATGTGATACTTGTCTAGGAACACCAAAGAGAGAATATCTATTAAACAATAAAATAGAGTGATTGTGATGTATTTTCAACCACTTTGGGGGGAATTCTACAAAATTAAGTATCAGAATTGTTTTTCTTATTGGCAACTATTGATCTTTGGTGGTGCCAGTCTCCCTCATTAACACTTTTATTACCTTGTCAATAACAGCAGAACCTGCACTAACCAGGGGCTAAAAGGATTTACCATTATTAAGAAAACTGCCTGATGCCTCAGAGCAATAAAACCCACCGAAACCATTGGGAAGAAGAATGGAATCTGCAGGGAGGTCAGTGGTATTTTTGGATAGAGACTGCAATTTAAAGTAAAAATATGAGAAGTCAGTTCATCAGCTAGTGCAAATCTTGGTAGCAGTGCTAAACTGACAGATCCCTACTGATTGACAGCAGGTACGGATCCATCCAAAAAGCTTTACTCTAAGATCTTTGAGCGAGGAAATAGTCACATTTTTGGTATATGTTTCTCCCAGCTTCTCATCTGCGTCCAGGTGGATTGGATCTTTTCCCTTTTTTTTTTTTTTGGTTTTGTTTTTTTTGTTTTGTTTTTAGAATATTCCAAACAGTGTTTTTCTTAGAAAAACCTTTGAAATATTTAGAGGCAGCTTTTCCTAAGAGGTCTGCTCCTGGTTGGGTGTCTCCACCCAGCAACTCCCTATGTACTTAGTGATGTTCTCAATGGGAGCTTCTGGGTGCTGATCCCTTTTCAAAACCCAGACCATGGTGGATTTCACTACCTCTTTCTAGGAAATGTGCTCAGTTGTATTTCTCACCTATACCACTGACTTTATCATTGCTAATAACATTGCACATCATGTCTAGGCATTGACTGAATTGTTTATCTCATTGTTTTTTGTTTTTAGCATTAGCCACCAGTCAGTCAGTCAGTCTATCTATATCTATCTATCTATCTATATGCCATATCCTCATTTGGTGTTAATTTGCCTCACTGTGGTTTATGAAAGTCGAGTGAGAGAGCAAGTGAAGGATAAAATGTATTATTGTTATATATACTGCAGTAGTGCTGAGAAGCTCCAGTCAGATTCTGTTGTGCTAAGTGATGTACAAACAGAATAAAAAGATGGTCCTTGCCCCTCAAGATTTTAAAGGCTAAGTTGATTGACACCATCTGGGGATCTGGCCTGCATGCGTTCCAGCATGTTTGCTTTGTTGAATCCTTCCTCTATCCTGGCTCTTCCATACTGGGTTTTCCTACTGCAAAATCTCTCCTGAGCTCTGGCTTACAGTCAACAAATACTTCCTTCAGGCTTGCCTCCCGCGTTGCTGGATGTCTCTGGAGAAAGTCCGGTGTCCATGTAATCTTCCCTGGCTGCAGTGTCTTGTCTTTTCTTTCACTGAAGTCAGTGGGAATAGCAGGATGTTTAGTATGTTTGAAAATCAGTTGTCCATATTTAGGTACTGAGGAGACCATTTATAGGCCTCCATATTTGCAGATCCTGGCCAGTATCTAAATACCTTGCCAAAGTGTGGCTAACTGTGAGCTATTGTGGTGCTGGGGAATGGGGTGGTTGCAACCATGCATGAAAGATGTAACAAAGCAGGGTTCACCTCACTACCCAGAAGAACAAGGATGTGGCACCAAATTATATTCTGCAGCCACTGCTTGTGCCTCCCAGCACCCTCCACCCCTTTCTGAGACAAAACTGTTCATTTCCTCTTGACAGTGCCCAAAGCAGGGCTGGCCCAAGGGTTTTTGGTGTCCTTGGCGATCTATGATATTGGCACCCCCACATGTTATAAGACATGACATATTAATATATCTTTTTTTTAAAAAGAGAAAAAAATTCACTTCCAACTAATTTGATGCTTCTTAAAGTCTGGTGTCCTAGGCTTCCTTCTAGTTCATTTATATGGTTGGGCTGCCCCTAGTCCAAAGTCTTAAATTCTCAGAGATGTGGTGTGCGAAATGACACGGGCATAATTCTGTTACCTTCTGAATGGATTTTGTCTGTGTCAATTCTCTTGCAAGAGTTTTGCAGACTGTACCCTTTAAAATAACAGTGGGACTCACTGCTTCTCCAGAGCCTCCCTAGCAATGCCTGAGCCTTCCCCTGAAATGAAAGAGAAATGGGCACTGTCACTGCTTCTTCTTATGTGCCACTATATCCAGCCTCTTCACAGTGGATAGCACATTTTGTTTTCTACAGGGCATGCTCCACTCAATCTTAATTTCTATAAAGCTGCCCGTGCTAATAATTCCTAGCTCTTCTGCGGTGCTTTTCATCAGTACATCTCAAAACATTTTACAAAAGAGGGCAGCCCCATTATGCCCATTTTACAGAAGGGGAAACAGAGCACAGAGAGGGGAAGTGAATTCTTCACCATCACAGAGGAGCAGAGCCAAAACCAGTACCCAGGTCTCCTGAATCCTAGTTCAGTGTGCACGCTGCTAGGCCATACAATAGCTTACTCATAACTGATTGCTGTAGTACACAGGCCCAGGTTTTTTGGCCAAGATTTTTCAGAAGTCAGACCCTGGAAGTTAACCTTCCAGTGCCTGATTTTATGAAGGGCTCGGACCCTGCAGTTGGAGCCAGGTTTTTGAAAGAGCCCAGCTTCCATTTAGGCACCTAAATAAGCTGACTGGATTTTCAAAGTGTTCAGCACTCAACAGCAATCATTGATCTCAAAAGCTGGCCACCTCATTTGGCAGCCCACCTGGAAGCAGTGTTTTTTGGAAAATTTGGCTCTTAAATCTTCATTTAGGCTCCTAAATAAGCAGCCTCATTTTCAGAAGTGCCGAGTTCTCCATGAAGTCAGTGGCAGCTCCTGTGTACTCAGCACTTGTGAAAGTCAGAGCACTTTTCCAGGGCCCTGACTACAGACTCTGGGTTAAATTTTCACAAGCACTTATATGGTTTTGGTGCCTAAGTCCCATTGACTTCTAGTGAGACCTAGCCTCCCTAGAGCCAGATATTTAAAGGTGTTTAGTTGCCTAATTACCATTGATTACTTGCACTGAATCACTTATGAAAATGGGATTTAGTCAGACGCTTTTGAAAATATTACCTTTAGGAGCCAATTTTTGAAAGTACTGATCTCAGTGAAGATTTTTGCCATTTTTGATTAGCTTCCAAGTCACCTACAGTACTTCTTAAAAGCCAGCTAGTCCAAGTAAAGAAGCCATTCACGTAAGGCACATGACAAGTAAAGACAGCTATTAAAATCATGGCTGACTCTAAATATAACAACCTTTCTGTGCCAATTTCCTGTAATTTGCATGTAGAATTAGCATTTCATTAATATCTTATTAGGGATACTGAAAGTTAATGACAAAAATAAGCTCAGCATGTGTGGTGGGGACAGTGGGGGAGCAAACTGAATATGAGTGTGTTTTTTCTTCAGTGATTACATGAAAACTCTGTCATATTCTACCTATCAACTAGATGCATCATTGTGGTATCTGAGAGCCTTGCATTTACTCATGGATATATCTTCACAGCACTCTTGTGAGCATGGGAAGTATCTTCTTGTCGTACAGATGAAATTCACTGACTTGACTAAGGTCTCCAAGGAACTCTGTAGCAGAAATAGTGATGGAAACCATGACTCCTGGCTCCTACTAGACCATGCTAACAAACAATCACTAGTAGTCTAGAACAAGACTCAAAGATCTTGACTTGGTGAGAAGACTGAGGTGAGATATGATTGCTCTCTATAGATACATCAGAGGGATAAATACCGGGGAGGGAGGGGAATTATTTAAGTTCAGTGCCATTGTGGACACAAGAACAACTGGATATAAACTCTGCACCTGGAAGTTTAGACTTGAAATTAGACCCAGGTATCTAACTGTCAGAGGAGCGAAGTTCTGGAATAGCCTTCCAAGGGAGCAGTGGGGGCAAAAAAGCTAGCTAGCTTCAAAACTGAGCTGCATAAATGGGAGGGGGGAGGGCAAGCGATATAATGGGGCAGCCTAATTTGGCAATTAACTGATCTCTGATGACTAGTGGTGAATGTGCCAATGGCCTGTGATGGGATGTTAGATGGGTGGGTTCTGAGCTGGTGCAGAGATTTCTCTTTTGGGTGTCTGGCTGGTGAGTCTTGCCCACATGCTCAGGGATTAGCTAAGGGGTCAGCAGGGGATTTTCCCCCAAGGCAGTTTGGCAGTGGCCTTGGAAGCATTTCACTTTTCCCTGTAGCATGAAGCATGGGTTGCTTGCTGCTGGTTTCTCTGTACCTCAAAGTTTTTAAACCATGATTTGGGGACTTCAGTGACTTAGTCAGTGGTCTATTGCAAGAATGGACAGGAGGTTCTGTGGCCTGCATTGTGCAGGAGGTCAGACTAGATGGTCATATTGGTCCCTTCTGACCTTCAAATCTATGAATGGGTCACGAACTCCAGATTTAATACTTTGCTCTCTTTTGGTCTCCCATGTTGCACTGTGGAGAAGCATGTTGGATGATTAGCTGATAGTCAGTATTCCCCAAGTTTCATTTATTCAGGGCTTCGGGATCATGGGGCAGTCACGCAACCCCGCTCATACATCAAACAGTAAGGCACCAGCAGGTCAGTTACCCAATTTTCAGCATATTAAGTCTCAGACACCACCAGGATGATGACTGTCTAGTTAGCTGCCTTTGAGGAAAGGAACTACTTTGGGTTTTGACGTTCCTCATTGCACAGTTGGCAGCAGAGACCTTGTGCCATTTGGAAACTTATACTTTATTTCATCCACAGCCTGTGGAAACTCTGCCAGCAAGATTCTCTTTCCCCTCTGATAGGCCACCTTTGGAAGTGTTTCTGATAAAAAGGGCTTTCGTGGTATTTGCTATAACGGTATCAGCTCTTGGTGTCCTGGACAAATTGCAATTCTAATGGTGACCTCATCTGCCTACTTCAATTCTCTGTGCTGTCTGCATTCCACCCTTTTTACTGCTCGTGGCTGCATGACACAGACAGAGTTTGTTCGGGCTATTTTAGGGCTTGTCTGTGCGAAGAGCTAGTTGACTGCAAGGTGGGGTGGGAATCTACCCTGCACTGGCCTAGCACAGACTCATTGTTAGTGTGCTGTGCTCTAGTCCCGTTTCAGAGTAGATCAAAGAGCTCTGAATAACTGTTAAGGCTCATCAGTAGAATCCACAGTGTCAAATAGTCCAAAGCAGGCTAGTCTGGGGTAGATACAGACCCCAGCTTCCTGCGAACTAACTATGTGAAGACAAGCCCCTTTGTCTTTATGTGGCCCCCATTATTGCTGTATATGAGCATCTGATAATCTGTAGAGAGATTTAGGTGTCTAATTCCCATTGAATTCAATCCGAGTTTGTCATTTAGGGCTATATTCATAAAGGGCCTTAGGTACATGACACAGCATTGTGGTGCCTCATTTTTAGGTGTCTCAAAAATCACAGAAACAGGCTGCACTGCACAGTCTGAGTTCAGTGCCTAGGCTCCTGTCAAGGGCATGGGGAGAGACAGGCACAACTTAGTTGGTTGGGGGTAGGAGGTTAAGTGCTGCCTGAACTACGGGTTTGAAAACATCAGTGGCACCTACATGACAGGTTTAGATTTACCTGTCTATTTAGGTGTCTAAGTCTCTTTAAAATTCTAACGCTTAGACCCTACCTTATTTCAGATAATAACTGACCTAGCTCAGTGGTTTTCAGACTTTTTCCTCAGAACCCAGTTGAAAAAAACATTTATGCCTGCACCCTAACAATTACACATTTGAGCAATATATTCTAGTCTACTGGTGGTGGCAGAAAGGGGCACCGCAACCCAGTACTGAGTCCCGACCCATAGTATGAAAACCACTGATCCTAGCTGATAACTTATAGTGTCACAACCCTACTGCATTTCCCTTACCTGTCGTATGTCACCCCTTCTTAACACTTACACATGAAAATAATTGGTACTTTCAGCAGTTCCATTTCACTTGAATAAAAATGTCCTCCCCAAAATGTAGTAACTACAGTTAGTCAATAGACCCTCGTAACTAAAGAAAATCTAAATACCTTGGGTATAGTTCAGATGAGTAAATGCTTTACACTTTGAGCTACAAATTGGAAACTTCAAAGCAGTTTCTTGCCAGTTTTGCAGCCACTGAAGTCAATGGGAGTTTTACTGCAAATGCAGAAGCAATCCTTAAAAGCCAAAAAATAAAAAATAGGAACAATCCTTGTGTCCTGAGCAATATTCTCTTTGTCTTAATTAACAGCATTGCTGACGAAGTGGCATCATGGCTGGAACCTGAATGTTGGTCGGGTTGCAACATAGGAAAGTGCTGTGGAAATCAGATGTAGATAAATCAGAGAAACTCATGCAAATGACCCTTTGGGGACTCTAGTGAGCTGTTTCCTCATCAGATTTGACTGTAATATATTGGATTATATAAAAATCACCGGTAATGCAAACCACACAGACCATGGAAATGCTATTCAGTTCCTCTTTATAAGCATGTTGCTAGTAATAATTTAGGTTTGTATTCATCTAAGAAGGTTGAGTTCCCAGGTGCTGGCACTGTAGAATCTTTAACTCCTAAATGACTTAGTCTAAGCCTGAGTCATAGCCCACTTGAAGAAGCAAAACAAACTGGAAAATTCCACATGAAGTCTCTTTTTACCCTTACATGCATGTAGTCTCCCCAATATCTTATCTACATGTCATGGCCAACCTTCCAATGGACTCCTTCAGGAATGGGTATGGTATCTGCTGTGGTCATTGTACAGCAGAAATGAACTAGAAAGAGAGAAGAAAAGACTCTAGTTCTTATGTCAAGGCAGGCTGGACTGATGATCAGGTGACTAGGTTTGGCTGGGTGTGGGTTTTCCAAATGAACAGATTGGGTTGTGGGTGATGTCACACTCAGAGCACCAAATGACTGGGATGAACTCTTTAGTGTTGCACTGTGAGGCTTAATCAAGGCAAGGGTTAGGTAATCTAATGAAGAATGTTTTGTTTAACACAACTAAGTCTTACAAAGGTCTCATGCAACAAGACGAGGGGTTCCTCATTATCCTATTTGCTAACTGCCTCATGCCCTTTTCTTTCCACTTCAGAAAGGACTGATCAGTCACTGTGGTGAAGTCCCTGGAGTACAAGCTGGACCTGTAACCACTGTGCTCCCCTTTCCTCTCCAACCTGGCCTATCTCAGTGCTGTACTAGTGACAAACACCAAACCTCTCCAGTTGCTTTGGTCACACAGTCAACCACAGGCAGAGGGACACTCAGCTAAGTTGCCTGAATGATCTCCAAGTCACACATGAACAATACACACGGAACACAACCAAATCCCCCCATCTTTGTATCCAAGAATTGTACTTTCTAACACTATCCAAGACCTAATCTTGAACAATGCCAGCTCATTAATTAGTTTGCCACTTCATCAAAGGACAGTGGATATGCACCAGTCTTTGTAATCTGAACAAATTCCCTGAGCACTTTAGACAAACTCACTGGTAAGGATAACACATAAAAATAAGTTTATTAAATACAGAAAGATAGGTTATAAGTCATTGAAAATGGTAGGTATAAAGGTCAGAGATAGTTACCTAACAAAATAAAAAGTAAACATGAATTTTGTATCCTAAACTTTTGGACTAAGCAAGATTTGAATCAAACCACTTTTGTCAGCCACTTGGATATTGCAAGTACCTTACAGGCTGAATTTCCTTTGTAGTCCGGGACCAATCTCCTCAATTCAAAGTCTTTGTATTCCCAGTGTTTTTATTGCCTTCAGCATAAGTAGGGGAGGAAAGAGGACTCATTATGCAGCCCTCAATTTATTTTCCTTGTTTGTTGGTTTTACTGAATGAGGCTAACACACTACCCCTTTGGATCTAAGACAACAGAAAGCCATTGCCTCTAAGCTGTGTTATGTGACAGTGGAGGCATTTAATTTACACGAGAGTGGGAGAAGTGTGTCATAGCCTCAGACAATCTTAATTACACAACTCTAGACCTCTGACTCAGTCCTTGTTATTATGATCACCTGCTTTAGGCTCGTAAGAAATTCCGCATGCAGTCTGGTCTACTTCCTAACTTCAGTGCAAGAATCATGATCCGTGCTGAAATAACATGGGCTGTGTTCACACACAGAGGGTTATTTCGATACGGTTGTTTCGAAACAACTTGTATTGAAATAACACCTTATTTTGAAATAACTTAATTCGAATTAACAGTTTGTTAATTCGAATTAAGGAAAAAAGCTCAAAGCGAAATAGCAGGTTCAGGCAACAGTTATTTCGAAACAAGTCACCGTTGTTTTGAAACAACATGTTCTCACGGCATTGTTTCGAAACAACGTTGTTTCATCCCCGCATGGGTTTTAACTTGTTTCGAAACAATGCCGTTGTTTCAAAACAACAGTTCCCGTTGTTTCGAAACAACCGTGCATCGTGTGAACAGGGTATTTCTTATTTCAAAACCACCTCTGTTGTTTCGAAATAAGAGTGCTGTGTGAACACAACCATGGAGTTCTACTTTGTTACCCCAGTATTTGTCATCTTTTATCTTCAGTTGGGAAAAAAAATATAAAACAAACAAGGAGTCCTTTGACACTTAAAGACTAACAAATTTATTTATTCCATGAGCTGTCATGGGAGAAAATCCCACTTTGTCAGCTGGGGGTCATGGTCTGTGCGTCTAGGGACTCCCATAATACAAATGAATAATGATGATGATGACTCATAGCCAGCGTTGACAAAGTTATAGAGTCTAGTCTTTAACACTACATGGAGCAGCGTAGTTTGTGGTGACAAGACAGGCTGGGAAAGGATCCATGGGATGTGAGGTTGGGTAGGGGTACTGAAGAGAGAAAGGCAGGTGCTTCTGGTTCTGTGATGCTGTTTGCGGTTGCAGGAGACTTCGGTTCAGTTCTTGCCCCTGCCATAGCCTCACCAAGTGACTCGTAGAAAATATTGTGGTCCCTCTATTTTTCAGTACCCCATTTTTAAACTGGGGATTATAATAGCAGTCCTTTGATGGTCCTAACTGCCCTGGTGGAGCTGACCGCCTTTGTTCAAGGGCTGCCACATCTGTATCCTTATCACAAAGACAGGAGGTGAAGGGCTGAGTGCTGCAAATGTGTTTGTGGGGAGCACTGGATAGACTTGGGTGAGGCTTGGGGAAGAAGAGTGTCTGAGGCAGCCATTTTGCAGAAAGTTTGAGAGAGGAGAAAACCTTAGGGAGCTGCATGCCAGGGCACACTAGAAAATGGGGCTGTGCTTCCATGGAGCTGGGTGAAGTCTGAAGGGCAGGAGCATGGGAGGGTAAAGTATCATAATCAATCAGAGGGGTTTCATTGGCTTGAAAGGGGCAGTTGTGGGGAGGGGATCCCTGCCCCAGAGGATTTGAGGTGGCATGGGGGTTGCAGAGCTGCCCAGGTTGGGCCTGTCTGTTCCTCTGTTATGATGAAGCAGGGGAGGATGGAGGCAACCAGGCCAAATTTGAATGAGTGGTTGCTGGATGCATGGAGTTATTGTTCATATTTGACCTGGCTACCCCCTCTGTTACGAAGGAAGGGTAGCTGGGCTAAGCCTGAGCAGCCCTGTGACCCTATGTGCCGGGTGGTAATGCCTGATTGCGTGAGTGACACTCAGCACAGTAGAATAGGAGCTGCCACTGTGAAGTGAGTGTGTGGCAGGCCCTTGCACACCTGGGGGTGAGACCAGACCTTTCTCTCAGCATCTCCCACCTCAGGGGCAAGACTGGACTCTTGCAGGCAGAGAGAGACTAGTGAAGGATGGTGCATTCAATAGAGTAGAGGGAAATATATGAAGAAGGATGGGACCCATTTCCTGAGATTAAAGGGGGCTAGGGCTTGATAGGGGATGAGGGAATATTTAAGGGAGTCTGTTCTACGCTCACTTTTAATTCCTAAAACATTTCAATCCTATGGAATAACACATCATAAAGCTAGGTAGTATTGATAAGTTAGGATTTATACACTCTTTTTGTATATACATAAGTACATTTGAGATGGTTTATTAATTCTCCTGTAATTAAAAAGAAGAGCTAAACCAACATTTTTTGATGGATAAAATGAAATAAGAAGAGATTTCCAAAAAATTAAAATGAAAATATGTAAAAAATTAGAACAATTCCCCAGGGCTCTAGTCCCGCTAGTTATTGGTCTGTTGGCTGTTGCCACACAATTGCTGAGGTGGATTCCAGACATTCTTTCCTGGAAGCTTTCTGAGTTCTTTGTGAGATTTGAACCAAGGAGCAGTTTTATCGAGCTCACACTGAGCCCTCTGAACTGTAGCTGATAACTGAGAAATGACTCCAGGCGTCAGAATCTCGAATCTTGCAGGACTCCAATTTGGAACGTGCCCTGGCTGTAATTAAATTGCTCGCTGAGAGAAAATGATTGCTCGATTCCAAAGTAAATGTCAGTAAATCTTAGAAATGAAAAGGAGGATAATGATGGGAATAAATTTTTCTTCACAAAAGCCCTTGCATGACAGAAAATGAAGGAAAATGAGCTTTGCAGTCCCCCTTTCTGCTATTATGTGCATTGCCAATGTGTCAGGCCACAGAACACATCAACCAAAGCGACTGTAAAAAAAGAGGTGGGGGCAGTGGTGGAGTCACAGTGTGGTTGGGATTTTCAAAGGAGCCTACTGGAGTTAGGCACCCCATTCAAATAGAATTTCATGATGCCCTTGTGCACTCGTTACACATATTGAAAGTGCAAACACCTTCATTATAAGAGACGTTAATTTCAAAATCACATTTCTGTCTGAAAATCTAAGGTGTACCATGGTGATTGGTAACACCCACCCAAAATACTAAAATTGAAAGCTACGAGAAAAAAACATTTTCTCTATTTTCTCAATATATTTACTTGATGCATTTCACCGCAATTTTTAGCCAGGATTTTCAAAACTAGATGCCTTAATTAAAGGTTCTAAATCCAATCTAGACACCTTCTTAAAAGGTCTGATTAAAGTGGGGCAAGGAACAGTTTTCCCAGACCTTAAATATTTTTAGGCATTCTAAATTTTTGATAAGTCAAAATCTTGAAAACATTCATGAACCAAAAGAAAAAAAAATCCAAATGAATTTAGGTTACATTAATCAAAATATTTAATTTAGATTTTGACCCCCCCCTTAAAACATTTTAGGCTAGTTATCCTAAATTTCAAAATGAAAAGTCATTTCAAATTGGAGATCTAGAAACTTCCATTTTGAAAATGCTAAACTGTTTAATTTCCACAACTCCAAATGCTTTTTTCAAACATTTTTTTGAGTCAAGAAAGTCATCAAATCTGTATTTGTTTTCAGACAGTTTTGGTTTTGATACGTTAATATTTTTCAAAGAAAAAACAATTAGTTGAACAATTCCTGACCCTGTAGTAGGCCTGAGTTTTGAGATTATTGAGCACCCTTGGACTTCAGTGGGAGTTGTAAGTGTATTTTGGAAATGTACATCACATATGTGGATGTCATAGTCATGTGATATATTGCAGTGCCATGAGATCAATTTATCATGTACCTTTGATAACTTTACACAACAGCTGCTCGTTAATCCATCTCTTCTGGGCCTTACTTTATTAGTCCACATTCCTGAGAGGCTTTATGCAGCTGTGAGTAAAATAATAAAAATTAATAGTAATTAATAAAATACTAACCTGCATGTGAAATGTTTTCTTCTATTTCAGTTCACATGAGAGCATTATATTACTGGGATGTGGAAACTCCCTTGGCACAGCAGTTCAAAAAGCTGGTGCTTTTTTCTTTCTGCTTATAGGAAAGCAAAATAATTTTTACAAGTTGTTTTTGGTTTAGTTTTTACAGGTGTTTTTCGTGGCTGCCACTGTGCCCTCTGCAATAGTAACTAAGGCACCCGGCTCCATAGGTGAGGGATACAAACATAATCACAGCACACTTTTTTTTTTTAATGGCTAAAAGACATTTACTCTGACATTTGCATATAGGTTATAGTGTTACAGCTTTATTGGCACTCATTTGGCTAAATTGTGTAACTCACAGCTTCAGTGCTTACACACCTCTCGCTTTCTCAATTATTTTATTTTTTCTTAAGCGTATTTGGGAGAAGGTGGGAATCTGCAGAGAATTTAGATCCCAAATTAAAACGAACCATTGAAAACATCACCTCAAGTGAGAGATTAGATCTACGTTAGGTACTAACATCTCATGACCAACTATGCTGAGGGAAAAAGTGCTAATCTCTGTCTAGACTTGGGAAAAGGTAACTATTATGTCAGGTTTATACCAACAGCCGTGAGCTAACCCTGACCTAACCTCGACCCCTATTTTTAATCTAGACAGGTCCATTGACTTTTTTCTTAGATTTGCCTGAGGTTGATATTGTTATTTAAACAGTTTCAACTAGGTTTTGAAATTAACAGCTCATTGAGGTTAACTGAAGTGGATGGAATGCTGAGTGGTAGAATTAACACCTTTGTTCCTGAGATTAGCTGGCTTGAGACAATTTTCTTCAAGGTCAATGGAACAGAGCTACATGCATCATTTTGCACAGTGATGGCTGTGCTTTCACACTGGAAATGAAATAGGCTTTTATTTATTTATTGCAATGGATCCTTAAATTCTGAGGAAGGCAGCAAAATGTACTTGAAGATTTTAAAAATCCTGAAATGATTTTTCCAGTGGTTCTAATAATGAGTGATTCCCAATCCCCTTAGCTCTGCTCCTGAACAATTCAAGATTTATGCCAGCAGCAACCTACTTTGAATACTATAAAGAGAAGTCATTTGATTTACAGTTACAAATGCATTGGATTAAAAATGAATTGAGTCTGATTTCTTCCATACAGATAACATGGGGACACTGGCTGGCATTTTTAGAAATGCTTTTCTGAAATGCTGTTGATCTCCCTGGTAACTACTAAGTCCTGCACCCTTTTAAAAATCTGGTCACTTCGTCTGGGTTTATAAACAGGAACTGAACATCTTTGAATATCTGTCCCGGCGTCTTTTCTCTGCTTAGGATCTCATTAGATGACATCTCCAAATTTAAAAGCATTTATGGCCTATTGTAGCATGACGTGATTTAGGAACCTACACTCATTGCAGCTGTTTTAATGCAATGATATTATTAAGGCTGCAATAGGCGAGGTGTGGGTATACCATTCAGAGCTTTCCATTCCATGGGGTAGGCTGGTAGGATGATTTCATTTCCAGTAGGCTTGATCTTTCTCAGATACACTTATTGGGCAAATTGACCTGACCCCATGGTTCTTTCTCTCTCTCACACGACTTCTCAGTCAAACTCCAAAGTGCATGGATGCACTAGCTGTCAGACTCTCTCGTTGACTCATCATTCTGAAGGCAAAGTGATTGATCCTGTCAGCAGAAGTTTACTGATCACATTCATTTATTCATGCGCTGCCCTGCTTCATGTTCTAAGGAGCACATCTGCCTTTCCAAATGCATTTTTCAAAGCTCTTTACCAACTTAAGAGCAGTGCTTGGAGGTCTGGGGAGGGTTCCATTTGTAAGCGTTGAAGAGGGTTATAGGCCACATGCTGGGGGATTAGTGTATAGGTTAGGGTAAGATGGAAAAATGTGAAATGATATCTTTGCTAAGAGAATACGGAGACACTCCACAAGACATGACATTATTGCTGACATTTTGGACATGTGCCGAATGATATTGACGTGCTACATTACCAGGCTGCTGGCAAAATGTCTTCAATGTCAAACCAGGTTAAAATATTCTGGTGTGTAGTGGAGTGAATTTTGCAGCAGATGAAATTCACTCTAGTGCAGTTGCCCAACACATGAACTATGTGCCACTGAAGCCTCACATAAGGAAAGCATGTTTTCCAGAATCAGAAGGTGGGATACTTCTATAGAAATAAATTTTATTTATTACATGAGCTTTTGTGGGAGAAAATCTCAGTCTGACAAAGTGGGATTTTCTCCCATGAAAGCTCATGCAATAAAGAAATTTGTTAGTCTTTAAAAGTGCCCCAGGACTCCTTGTTTGTTTTGCTGCACTAGACTAACACGGCTACCCCTTTGGAATTTGTAGCAGTTCTTTGCAGGGTCATAAAATACTCCTACAGCAAGAAACATCATTGGTTCAAAACCAAAAAGTGCATTTCTCAGAGAGAGGGGTCATTGTCAATTTCTTCTTATGAGCAATTTTATAACGGAATCCTGAACAAGTGTTAACATTCTTTGTGGGCCCAATGGAAATGTCTAAACTCTTTTCACCAAATGCTTTTACCCATAGATTGTTTCAAACACAGAGCAAATTCTACTAGGTAGGCAGCACATCTTGAACAAATATTTTGAGCTGTCAAACACCCACATTTTGGTGAAATAAAAACCAAGGACATCTTAAGTATCCTGAAAGAAATTCCTGGGGCACTATTATGAAACCCAGTTTTGTTTCGTGATGAGGTATATAGGGTGCAATTCTGGCTCTCCTTGACATCAGTGAAGCCAGAATTTCACACATGGGCTTTTTAGTCCCAAATTTCCCCACATGTCCCATTCTCCAGCTGCTATATGGAGTAAGCCACTTTAAACCCTTAGACATTGCACTGCCTATGTGAAGGGCTCCATTGCCAGTTAGAAAAGCCAGGATTGTGGTTGCAGTCATTGCAATGGTGTTCATCTTCAGTCTGTCCACTAATTTCTGCAGAGGCTTCTTCTACTCCAAACATCTGATTGACTTCACATAGCCAACGTTTCCAAATAAGAGAACACACTAGAAACGTGTTTCTGTTTTCCTTCTGAATCTAGAATTCTTTGGTTAACTCCAAAGTTATAATGGCCCAAGATTTACAAAATTCAGTCCTGAACCTAGACAAAAGTTAAAATCCAAGCTCTCCTGAGATACCAGGGCTGCAAGTGGAAGTCTTTATGTCATTAGAAATAAATGGATCCTCTTCCAATTGCACTTTTCTTTTGTTTCTGTGGGTATGTATAAAAAATACAGTAAGATTGTAAACTAAGGGGAAGATAAACATTATGAAGGAGAGCAACTGGGGGCTATTTTGCCTACCAGTGTAAGATTTGGAATAGGCAAACAAAGTTTAGTTTGGAGTCAGACAGAGAAGCTCACGTGTTTTCCTTGATAACAAGGATTAAATCTAGAACTGCTATATTATTTATTTTTGCAATAGACACAGAAGTAGGGGACTTTATCTGGTTCTTTTTACAAGAAACAGAAGGGAGCAGGTTCTCATTTATATTAAAGTCCCTTTACAGCATTCCGACAACAGAAATGGTCTGTAAAGTGGGTAACATTGCATTGAGCTAGGCTACACTGTTGGTAGCACCTCTGACAGCGTAGCATCAATTGTGCAAGTTTTATTGAGCACCTGTAAAGGCCCACTCAGTCGAACCCAGAATTAGCCAGAGGTTGGCTTGTTAAGACCTACCCAACAAGTGGCGTAGTGCTGATTCGATGGGAGGGCATTTCCCATCAACTCAGTACTGTGGTGACCCTGTGGTGAGTAGATGTTAAGTAGTCAAGGGAGATATGCAAGGTATTTTAAGTAACTTGTGTATCTCCTTTAAGTTGCCACCAAAATTCCCTTGCAATTTAGATAAGCCTATTTACATGCCAGGAGGAAATACAGCAACCTTGGTACACATGAGAATCAGGGCCAAGATGTTTGTTAGGCATGTCTGTCTATATAGATGAAAGCATGTCTACCTGGTTGTCAGTATCACCTGACTTTGGAAATTGACTAGTATTTAGTCTGTGAATCTGTCATTTCCTGTATGATAAGATAATCATGATAACCAGAACTGACAAGTGATGTTTTGATGTAAACAATGAGCAAACAAACAGATCAATAAATGCTGAGCAAGGCACGCTTCACCTCATATCGTATTGACTCACAGCAAAAATAATGGAGCAACAAAATGAAAATGTGTTATGTTCTGAGTTATGGTCAGTGGTTACATTTAATGTAACACAATATATTAACTCAGATGGAACTTGCTGTTATAAAAAAAATAGGCATGCACAGAATGTGCTGTCTCCAGAAGTGTACAGCAACCCATTGGAATTTGTTACACAAAATATGTGAGGAAACAAAAGCAACAATAAATGTATATTATAGCCACTGAAAGAACAGGAGAACAATTCGTAGTGCTAAGAGCATAATTTTTGTGTCCTGTTAGTCTGTCTATCCAATGTGTCAGAGTTACAGGGACAGTGAATAATGATCCAAAGTATTTACAGAAGTTTACTGTTGGGTAGCTTTTATTTTTGTTCTCTTTTAGGCTATATGTGAGAAGTTGAAATCTGACGTTGTGGAGACTAATTGCTCATTAAAATGTTTACTGCAGATTGAGAAGTCAGACAAATCTAGAAATATTTTAACTTCTAATGCTTTTAGTTCCAGAAGTCAACATATAATAAAGCAAGTGAATGGGTCGGAAGAAGATCCAATGTGGTTAAAGAAAATAGTAGCTACAGAGCCTAACTTCTTTTTTTTTCTCACATATATGTTAAGGCAAGGAGGCAGCTCTGTGATCATCTAGTTCAGTGGTTTTCAAGCAGTGTGCCATGGCACACTGATTTGCTGTGAGAATTGTTCAAGTATGTTGTGAAATGTTGTATAAGAGTAATGAAAATCAATGTAAAGCTAACATTGTTTGGTGTTAAACAATTCTCTCCAACCAAAATTACAACTTTCAAAACTCATGAAAATTAACCATCAAATTAAAAGCAAGGTGTCGGTCTTTCGATTCTAAACCATGAACATTCTAAACACAGGTGGCCAAAGAGCAAAACTGAGATGACGTGTACTTTTTTCTGGTGCATTTGAAATATTAATGTGTTTGATCCTTCTGTGGCTTCTTGTATGCGCTGTGTTGCAAACCTCTCAAGTAAGACCTTAACCTTAGTAAATATAAGTAAATGCGATGTTTACAAGCTATTCAGCTGAAAAAAATTGGTGTTCCATGGAATTGTTTGTCTCATTGAAGTGTGCCATGTTACTGAAAAGGTTGGGAACCACTAGATTGACATCCTGCACAGCACAGCCTATGCAGAGTTTTGTCCAGTCAGGCTATGGATAAAATACAATACTCCTTTCAACGTTTTCCTTGTATACTGGGCACAACAATGAAAAATGAATACATGTGTGGCTAGGTTTTGAAAATATCTCAGTTCCAAATTGCTCCTATTTACGCACGTAAAGGAAATGGTTGGATTTATGCTTACACACACACACACACACACACACACACACACACACACACACACACACACACGTGTATTAAAATCTCTTTTCTCACAGAGTAACATCATGAGCTGATGTGCTTCATAATGGACTAGAGTTGCAATGCGCCAACGCAAGGCAGGTAATCAGGGATCTCATTCTATGTCATTATAAAATGAAAGTTTCATTGGAAACAAACAGAGTGATCTCTGCAGCCACACAAGTGTGTGAGCCCATTCAGCATGGTTACTCCATGTGATGAAGGTGAACAGATCTCCTTATTCAAGGAGGTATGGATGATAGCTATTGAAGAATGGATCATTGTTAAGGGAAAGCAGTTTTCTGTGTTCACGGAGATGCAGTGATGATGGTGGTGAGGAAAGTTTTGGGAAGCAATAATTCACTGTTAGTGGCAGTTCCCTGCCTTAAATCGGATTGTAGATGTCCCCAAAACGGCATTCTGATAGCTCTGTGAACACGTTATACCTTCCTATGGAAAACAGGCCTACTTATTAGGGATAATTATGCCTGCTTGGTTAATTGTGATACTACATGACATGCAATATAATTTACTTTAATAATACTTATATAGTTGTATCAACTGCAGACAGCTACTTTGATGGGTGAGCTCATTGCAGGATGAATCTACTGCAGCCACCAAACTTCACAAATCTGTGGTAGACGTGTGAAAGTATTATTTCCTAAATCCCAGGGCTCAGCCAGGTTTCTTGTCAGGAGAACACATAAAAATCCAGGAGAAAATCATCAAAAGAGCTTTTGAAAATCTGGCCATCCTTCAGTTCTGAGAGTGGAATGGAGGCTCCTAAGTCACTTAGGTGCTCTTGAAAATGTTGGCTGCAGTCTTGCTCCATTTTGAGGGGACATAGTCTATTGGCAGTCCAGATGTTGCAATGTGTCACACAGGAGACCTGGGTGCTGATCCCTGGTATTGCTGCAAACTTGCGGTGTGATTTTTTGGGCGACATGTCACCTTTTGGTACTTCTGTTTCTGCTTCTGCCCTTCAACTCGTCTGGCAGGGACCATCTCTGACTCTGTGTATGCAACAGTTTCCAGTAGCATGAGGCACTGACCTAGGTTAAGGGTTTTAGGCCCTATTGTGATGCAGTATAGAAGACTAGGGGGCTTGGGAAACAGAAAATATTTGTCCAACGATTGAGCCTCTTTGACAAAGGAACACATCCTAATAACTCAGGTATTGTACGTTCATGAACGCTAAGTGAGTTTACCCATGTCAATTTGTATCATCCCATTATTTACAAGCATGGCCTGTTACTGGGATCAGATGACTTTCTGAAAGCAGAGCTGTGAGGGGAAGAGAAGGGGCATGGTTCTGGAATAGGAACGGGGGTATTTGTGTTAGAGGCAGTAATCCAGTCTTTGCTTAAGAATGAGAAATGAAAACTACCAGGAGCTCAAATAGATCGTCTGAACTGAGGTAGTTACATACCAGCAACCCTCATTGGCCTGCACCCATCTCCAGAGGATGTTTTGAAATAACACTTTGTACTCTGTATCCAAGAGCTTGAAATTGATTTGAAAAGCATTGCCGCTTCCATGTTCAGAGACAATCCTTTTGTATTCTGCACAGCCCTGGGAAATAGGGCTATCCACTTGCTGTGGACCTGATCCAGACTTTGTGGACTTCACTACACTTTGGATTAGATGCTGAGCACCCAGGATTATTTTCTTTGGTGCTGCTGTGTTGGATTTAAATTAGTGTTACATCCACCAGGCTCAGTCCCACCCACATCCTGGGCAGTGAGGGCTGGGGTGAAGACTTCAGGACCCCACAGCCTTGCCAGCCAATTGAGACATGGCTTTGTGTTGGGTCTTGTGACTGGTCACACTCGGGGAGCCTAGGATAGGCTGGATGGAGAAGTAGCTTGGATTCTAGAAAGAACCAGAAATGGCATGAATCCCTTCTGCCCATAGGAGTCATTTCGTTGTTAATTTTTAGTTAAATTTGCCATCAATTTGGCTGCTTTAGTAGTGGCTGAGGCTGCCTGTTTTACCTTCAGTCATTTAATACCACTTCTAAGTACAGCAGGACAAAACTGATTTTGAAGCACTGCCTAAAAATTAAATTTTTGAAGTTATGTCTGTCTCACCAGACTGTCAGCAGAAACAAATACCCCCGGCAACATTTTTCAAAACACATTTTTAACCAGCATTTTAATTAAAAACAACAATCAAACCTGTTATCAGAATTTGTGCGTTCACTGACTGCTATTTTCAGTAAATAAAAAAAAAATGAAGATAATAGTTTTATGACCATAAAATGGGTGAAAAAAATTGGGAAAAATAAAAGAAACAACTTGTTGCTTTTCATTTGGGGGAAAAAATCATTTTCCTAACAAAAAGTCTTTACACTGGAGCATTTTTCTCAGGGAGGCAGGGCACCTAGTCAGCCAGATTTTGCTCTGTTATCTGGAGTATGTGTCCTAGTGTGAAAGAGTACAGACTTTTGTGTAATGAGTGTGCATCAGCCATTGGCATTCACACCAGCTGGGTCAGTATTCTCAGGGGAAGCTCAGAGTCCAGGAGCACACATACTTCTGGCTGGATTGTAGAATTTGCCCAGGATGGACCCTTTGTTCCACGTTATATATTTGTGATGGGGTGTGTAATCTTCATACTGGTTAACCATGGGTTAACAGGAGCCTGAACTCAATTAGGCAGGTCACCTGGAGAAGTGTTGGGTAAAATTACTGATCAAACCAGCTGGGCAGGGCAATAGAAGACAGGTGGGCTAGCTAGCAAGAGATCTAGGAAAAAAGGTAGCTGGTGTTTCCTCTCCTGAGTTAAAGACTGAAGGAAGCCTAGAGTGAGCACTGACACCCCTGAGCTAGAAGAATGCCTAGCAGGTTGGGGCAGTAAAGTCTTGGGGCAGAGGTGGAAGGAAGGAGCCAGAGGCCTTGCAGTCTTTGGAGTGAAGTGGAGAGGCTGTTCGGAGAACCCTGCAGTCCTTCCCTTGGTGATAGAGCGCTGTGGGGAACAGGAGGGCTCCCATAGGGTGAGGAGGAAGTCTTGCAGGACGCAGGGCTGGAACAAGCTTTCGTGGCCGATCTTGGTATGAGGGCTGGAACCAGACCCCTGGGGAGAAGTCCTAAGAGGTGCTGATCATTGCAGAGAGCAAAGGGGTTGGTGGAAAAGGCCAGGGGAATGGCTAATGGCAAGGAAGAGTCCAGGGAGACAGCAGCAAGGTGTATGATGGTGCAGACTCTGGCTGCTCATCCTGGGGTCTCTGAACAGGAACCCAGCGTAGAATAAAAGGCTGGACTCCTCTACAGCCACCGGGAAGGTGGTATGGAAACTCATGACAGATATAAGACAACAGGAATGACTGAAGACCCTGAGCAAAAGCTGTGAGGCTCACAGGTTGGAGAGTTAGCTGTGATGAGTGACTATAAGGACATTGGATTTTTGTGCTGAACTCTATTACACAGGAAGGGTGGAACTAAAATGTGGCCAAAGTTATAAGCCAAGGTGCCCCCCCCAGGACCAGCATAACCAGTGGCAGGGAGTGCTGCACACACACAGGAGTTGCTGTGCCAGCCCCAGCCATGGTGGTAAATCAGTCTTTCCTCTACATGTCTTCTATAATCTGCCTGCCTCCATTTGCAACACCAACAAATGGGTGCACTGGAATAGGACAGTGCTTTCTAATTCCCTCTCAGTTTGGAGCATGTGTCCTTTCTAGAAGGACAAGAGCAGTGCATGTCACAGACCAGTTTACCAAGTGTAATAATAGCTGAAGCCATTTCTCATGTGCTGAGCTATACAGACATGTTACAAATTTTCTCTAGGCTCTCTAAAATGTTGGCATCTCCTAGGCTTAGTTCTTTGAAAACGGGCCGCTCTACGCATATTTAGGCACTTAAGTAAGTAACCTGATTTTCAGAAATGCTGAGCATCCAGCATTCAGGACAACAGGCACGTCTAGGTGGGCTGTCCTTTTGAAAATAAGGTGTCTGATTCAGGTGCCTAAATAGGGGTTCTGAAGCCTGGCATTCAGGGCCTGTTTTTGCAAAGTTTGGCGTTAGAAGGGTTAATTAATGCTACCTCCTTTGAGGATCCTTGTCTGAATTTTTCAGCCCTTCTAGATGATGTGAGGCAAAGTGGTGTCACTTGCCCTTTGCTGCATTTTGCATTTGTGCTCCAGAGGCTTTTGAAAGGTCTTGCCTGGATGCTTCCCTACTCTACTGGCAAATAGCAGGTGCTTTCCCCAGGGAGGCTGGCAGTGGCAATACCCCCACCTCAGGCAGAGAAGAAACTCTTCTGGTGCAATCCAGCTTGTTCAAGTAGGACATCTCAGATGGCGCTATTCCATGTAGTGCACTTGACATCAGTGCAGATTTGCTGATTTACACCAGCTGAGGATCTGGCTTATAGATCTTAACTGAATTATGCTCGTTTACACCAGCTGGGGATGTGGCTTGTCTTTCCAAAATTGTATGGTTTCCTGTGCATCAGAAGAGCTTACAGCAAATAGCCTTTCTGCTAGGAATGAGTTAAGTCTATTGTCTGCTCTCATGTCAATGTGTTTATTCCCCATCTTTTACCAGGCCATCTGATGTGCTTTCCTTTCCTTTGCTTTCACCAGGCCACTCACACAGAGAAGGCTGGGGAAGAGGGAGGGGTCTCTGATCAAAGACACTTTGAAGCCAGGGAATGCTGATGACCACCGGGGGGCAAAGTGGCTGCTGTGTAATATTGTTGAGGGTCACAGAGTGTGTGTGTGTGTGGGGGGGGGTGTCATGGGGATGGGCCAAGAGGGTTTTAGGAAGAAGCTGGGCAATTTGGGGCAGGGTTGGTGGCTGAGAGGGGGTGTTCTGGGCCAGGGTTTCTGAAGGATCATGGTAGGTGGGTGAATTATATTTCAGAATGTGTTGATTCTGGTTTGCAGGACAGGCGAATCTGGGGCAGGATCTCCAAAAGTAACGAAAGGTTTTAGTTTCATAGATGGGAGTTAGGCACCTAAATACCTTTTGCAGGATTTGTGCCTGACTTACCCACCTCCCACTGAAGGACTGTAGGACTTGGTTGCTCAACTACGTTTGATGCCTTTGAAAGCCCTTCTGGGCAATGAGTACCTTACACACTAATGAAAGAATAAATCCTCTCCCATTGGCATGATCCACCCAAGGATGTGTGGCTGTCCCCGTAGGTACAGCATGCATTTTCTCTCCATAAAGCCCCTGGTGTGATTCATGAGGCAGGAGGGACCGGCTTTGCCAAGCATGTCCAAAGCATGGATGCATGTAGAAGATGAGATGTAGATCTGCAAAGGGGATGGAGTGGGGGACTTTGAAATGACAGGTTATGAGTTACTGTCACTACACATCAGGCAGCGATAGTAGGAGCAGAAGTGGACATTGGCCATGCTTGAAGAGAAGAGTTGGAACTCTCATTTGCTTTTTGCCAAAGCTTTGGATCTTGAGGCTTAGCTAAATAAATTGTGACTGACAAGGCTTTGTAAAGTTAGATTCCTCCAGAACCCTCAGCATCCTGTATACAGTAGTGCATACCACGTGTACTTCCAGAATTGTCACCGGGAACTCACTGTGCTGTCTGGTCAAACAGGTTGTGCTCTTTGTTAAGGTGCACACAGTATGAGGTGAGCAGGGAGGCCATCGTACAGGAGGGAAAAAGCTGGTGGCTCATTGTGGCTATTTTTGTGCAGTGTACTTGAGCTGGGGGGAAGGTTCTCTCTGCCTTTCCTTCTTTCCTAATCGCACACCTGCCTCTAACTCCTTGTTCTAGGGAAGTAAGAGAAGTATTGCAGACTGTCCCCTTGTGGTTTTACCCTGCAGAGAGGTGGGTGTGTCTAAATGTGTTTAGAATTGGTTGCTCTAACCTGTGCATTCTTTGTCCCCTGGATGGGTTGCACTTGACCGTGCAGTCTGTGAACAGTTCTTCCAGCCCCCCACACCCCATGAAAGGCATCGGGAGACTAGTACCTCACCCTTAAATGTGGGACTGTTCCCTGCATAGTTACTGTTTAGTTATATCTCAGTCCCCTCTGCCTTGAACAGCACAGTAAGACACTTAGCAGACAGAAAGCAAGGGATCTGTTTGCGCTGTAGAACAAGCACACATTTATTAGGGAAAAAACCCCAAATCCTTACCAAAAATTGCAGCAATGTCAGGGGAGCCATTAGTGCAGCTGACAAGTTGTGTGGGACTTCTCTGTGTGCATATTTCCTTACCTAGCTGTCTCATCAACCAGTGCAGGGCTATAATTTCAGACCGTGGCTGTCTGAGCATTCACTAAAGCCTTGTTGATCATTGTTCTCCAGTAAGTAATTGTTCGGGAAGGCATCTGCAAGCAGAATGGGTAGTGGCACAGCAGCGCTTTTGAGCACAGATCTCCATTGCTGTGACTGGATCAGGTTTGATTTGTGGGACTGTAATGCTCTGAGGTGCAGAGGGGATCAAATCGCCACAGCTGAAGGCTGATGGAGGGGTTGGCCCCTGCTCCCCTGAGTATAGACATTGCATCTGTGACAGGCCAAGGCAGCGGGAGGCTGGGGTGTTCCCAGAGTGCACTGTATCCTGGGTATCTCCAGCCAGCAGAATGACACTAGCAAAATTTAGAGCAGCCCTTAGCAGCCAGCCTAGGCTGTTGGCTGGTCACAGGATCAGACATGGAGAGGGATGACTTAGAGCCAGGGCTCCTTGACCTGCTGAAACTGAGTGGTGAGCCTGACTAAGCTAGCTGTAGAGGGCTGGCCTATTATGTTGTAATTGAACCGGCACCACCCAGAGAGACACCTGGGCGGGCACACAAATTTTGGGCAGATTCTGTTTCTAAGCTTTATTCCTGCAGATGTTGATATGTGGCTATTTTTATTCCTGTAATGCCTGGGAGCTGTAGCTGCAGACAAAACCCCACTGTGCTAGATGCTGTACAAACGCAGGCCCCTACCCCAACCAGAATGTAGCCTTAGTATGAGACATTGATACAGACAGATGGTGGCATACAAATAAATGGTGAGCCAATACTGTCCATGTGATGGGCAACAGTCTTGGCACACCACCAGCCTAACTATTATCAAGTGGTGTGTGTGTTGGGTGGAGGGGGAGGTTGGTAGGCTTCGTGAGATTTCTTAGGAGGGACTAAAAAGTGGATAAGGCTGTAGTTTTGTGGTGTCTATGGAGAGTGCATCCCAAACGTGAATGAATCCTTGAGAAACCTCACAGGGGTGTATGTTTGCAAATGTAACAGGGTTGCAAGGGAGGCTGGTGTCAGTGGCCGATCAGAGGCAAATGACTGCAGCTGCATAGCAAATGAGAGATGATGGGTAGGGTGGGATTATCCAGGAAGGGCCCTGCAAGTGTAGAAAAGCCTCTTACATTTGGGTTGATAGAGAAGGGGGAGCCAGTGGAAGGTTACAATAAGGGCTGATGTGGTCAAAGCGATAGACTAGGAAGATGATCTTATCAGCTGCTATGTTACTTTGTAGTGTGAGCGAGCCTCTCTCATGTGTCATGAACACAGGAGATGAGGGCAGCCCTATCCTAGCCAATCATTATTAGCAGTGGGAATTTTCTAGAAAGCCTATTGATTTCTTTTGCCTGAGTGTAATGAGCAATTCACAAATCATACAGCTCTCCTTTATTTCTGGAGTTAAGCAGAGAGATAAGCTGCTCTACAGAAGACTTTTGTATTAACGATTGACTTGTTGGCTGATAAAATTAACATTGGCCTAACTTCCACTCTATCTAAACAATAAGCATCAGTTCCAGCTTTAGCTTTTTACCTAGAAAATGAAAAAGAGGGTACCTGTGAATTTCAAGAGCAGCAAACTTCTTTTAGATGGAATCCTTTTTATAAAGATAGTCCTGAACACAAGATCCAGACTTAAGGTCAAAAGTCCTTTTGTTTGTTAGGTGGAGTGAGTGTGTATTTTGTTTTTAAATTTCTACATGTCCATGTGAGAACTATTATGTATCTATGGTGTGTGTGCTTTATCAGAAGCAAGGGGCACAAGTCACTTTCTGTTTGGAATTTGGTGGGTCCTCTACAACTTCAATTCATTTTAAATAAAGATTTGAGAACTTAAATTAATTCAGCCAAGGCTAAGAGCCAACTGCAATAGTAGGAAGATGAGGTTCTGTGGCCTGCGATGATCATGATGTCCCTTTTCCCTATAATCTATGAGTCTGTCTATATTTATCTCTACCTACTGAACCTTTATGAAAATATGGCCACTTCTTTTAGGCACCTAACTGGTAGAGGAGCTGTTCTTCAAATATGGCTGCCCGTTCTGAGTGCTAAGTAGTGTTGGCTGGAGATGGGGATTTTCCTAAGTAGAAAATTTTGGTCTTTCACTACACATCAAACACACATGATAACAATGGAGATGAAAACATTTTGACTGTAAAGATTTTCCATTGTCCAATGAAATAGGAAAAAACAAAACAAAGACCCAGCACCACAGAAAGCAGATACTTCCATGAAAATTTCAGTTCCATGGAAAACCCAGGATTAGATTCAAGCAGTCTTGGTGCTGGCACTTTTGAAACTTTGTCCTCTATTTTTTCCTTCTGCTTATGTGAGTGTGAAGAACAGATAATTCAGCAGTCATTTTGGTGGTGGTGAGTGGTTTGAAGTCTGATATATGACATCCCATCAGAGCTGTATTTCCAAATAAGGTCAGCATTAGCCTAACTCTGCTGTCATTGTACACAGTGGGTAAATAACTCTCCCTGACTCCAGGAGAAGTAGTGCTTTGCCAGTGTTGAATGATTTTGAAAATCCCACTAGGATGGTTTATACTATTGGGCAGGAGAGAGCCTCAGCTATTCAAAAAGAGCCGTAATACTTTCCTCTAGCTCTGGTAAACCCTGAGATATAGGACCTTAAAACAGCAATATGATGATGCATTAGAAAGCTATGTTGCTGTATTTGTATAGGGTTTTAAAATATACTAGTTATGGTTTTCCTTTTCATTTGTGACCCATGCAGGTGGATTCTCAGTAGGTTTGCTACAGCAGCATGGTTTGATGGGCACGAAAACAGTAATTATTACAATTGCAAAATGTCCCTCCTAAATAGGTTTTCTCTCAAATATGTCATGCCCTCATGATTCTTTCAGAATAAGATATTAAACGGGTGCTACTGGACTCTGGAACATTTGCTCATGGTTAGATTGGCAACAAATAACAAACGCTGGAGATGCAAACAGCCACATGGCAACCTTTCGCATATCCTCTGTAGCAGTCAAAAATGCATGTATTTTGGAACAGCATATTCAGTGCTCACTCAAATTTTAAATGACACTATCTTTTTTTGCTCCAAGCGTGTGCATTTTAGGGGTGCTGGATGAATTGATATTACCAGTTTACATTAAGAAAAGAATTGCAGCAACCATGTTAATGGCTAGAAGAGTTATTTTGAGAGAGTGGAAATCTGCAATTTCTTCTTCATACACAGACTGACTTAGTGAGCTCCCTGCATTCATGGAAAAAATGACTCTCTCTAGCAGAAAAACTTGGAATAAATGTGAGGCTTTCTGATAACACATTAAACAATTGTGTACTTTTGCAGTTTAGTATATATTAGTCCTCCACGCTCCTAGGAGGGTTATGGTAGCACTTACCTATGCAGTCACTTTAATAATTATTGCCCAGCGTGACCCTAAGGGTTTAAGCTTTGTTTGTTTCCAGGTTTTGCAAATAACAAGTATTGAATTATGTTTCTGCTATTTCCATCTTGTGCATGTATTTGTAGATGTTTTGTTTGTTTTCATATATAAAGTAAATGTAAGTTTAAAGACCAAACAAATTATATGGTGTATATATAGGCCAAGGGTGTGGGTTTTTTTAAAGTGCTTGTAGCTAGACGAGGCATCTAGATAAATGACCTGCTTTTAAAAAATGCTGATCACCCAGCAGCTTCCATTAATGCTCAAGAGGAGTGTAACTTTAGGCACTTATTTTTAAAAGTTTAGGGTATGTCTGCACTTAAAATGCTACAGAGACACCACAGCATCTCGGCAACGCTTCAGTGTGGACTCCATCTACCCTGCTGGCAGTGTTCTCCCATCGGCACAGGTAATCCGCTGCTCTGAAAAGCGGTTGCTAGATCGAAGGAAGAATTTGTCTGACTTGCACCTGTCTGTGTGAGGATTTAGGTCGGCTTAAGCACACCACTCAGAGAGATGACTTATGTAGGTAAACTACATGTTTTCTAGTGTAGATCAGGGTTTAGTCACTTAAGGAGAGATTTTCAAAGGGACCAAGGACAGTTTGGCACCCATCTCCTGTGGGAAGTCAGTGGGGGTTAGATGTTTGTTCCCATGAGGGCGCAGAGAGCCCATGAGGTGGGGGGAGAATGGGGAAGGAGCCCCTTTTCTCTTCCCCCAACCCAGGGGCTCTCTGTGCCCTACAGGAACAAACATCTATACAGGGAGGGGAGAATGGGGATGTATGTAAAGCCCCAGATGTGGTGGGGGAAGAATGGGTGGTTGCAGTTGGGGGGGAGAGGATAACGAGGGATACAGAGTCCCTGGCATGAGAGAGGGGTCCTGGGGGTGTAGGGAGCCCAGAAGCAGAGGATAAAAGGGAATGTGGTGAGGGGAGGGGAATGGAGGGGGCTTGAAACCTTCTATTATCCAGTGGGAGAAAGCAGGAAGAAAGTAGGCGAGGGTAATACTCAGAGATGTCTATATCATAGCACCTTTTGCTGGTGCTTCTGTGATGGTGCAATTTACATACCAGCCCTTGCTCAGAGCTGGGCCAAATTGTGACTGGAGGCCCATTGTGCTGGTCTTTTCCTTAAATCTTCCAGCTTTCCATTGTTTTTAATACTCCCTGACTGTGATCCCAGAAAGGAAGTATTGCGTCCCTCTTGGCGTACAAATTAATGCATGGTGTGTGAGGTCTGTAATTAACGCTCCACCACCGATAATGGTTTGATGTTGTAGTTGTTAGCCTTAGTATGTCTGAAACTAAATCCTGTGTCTTGGGAATTACTTTATACACATTGCATTAAGTATCCAAAAAATTCTTTCCATAGCTTGCTTATAAAACACAAGGTCTAGGGCTAGAGGAAGGCTGGCCTAGTGATTAGGGCAGCAACCTGGGACTTGAAAGACCCAAGTTCAACTCTCTGCTTTGCTATGAATGTCTCTGACTTTGCGCAAGTCACTTACCCTCTGTGTGCCTCAGTTTGCCATCTATAAAATGTAGGTAATACCGCTGCTATATCTCACTGTGGTGTTGTGAGGAGTTAAGATCTGAGACAGTTAGCAAGTGATAGGTGCTATGTATGCATCCATAGAATTGTGCATTCCTGGTATAGCATGTAAGCAACTTGTTGCTCACAGCCACGAGGAAATTACCTGTCCCGTTTGTGCCTCCACTGGTTTTTCTTAACAAAACATACACCCAGATCCTGCGATTGGCATCACATGACCCTTCTGTCCAGCTGACTGAAGGATCTGTCTGCAAAGAGCTGGTAGTGAGATGAAGCTCATAAATTGTAATTTCAGGCTGGAATTTACAAAGGAGCCTAGGGAAGTTGGACACATCATGGCATTTGGGTGTCTAATTTCCATAGGCTTCCTTAACAACCTCCCTCTTAAAATCTTGAACCACATTTTCAAAAGAGATCAGTCATCCCTGACTTTCAAAAATTTGGCCACTTAATTTATATGTCAAAGGACTCAGACCATGATCCTTAAAGGTATTTAGATGCCTAATGTCCACGGATTTCAATAGGGGTTCAGTGTCTAGATCAGGGGTGGCCAAACTTACTGACCTCCCCCCACTCAAAAAACCCTTCTCATGGGACAGAATCTGCTAACTGCATTTTAACTGGAAAGGATGAGACACGATTTGCCACCCTTGACCTACCTAGCTTTTGAGGACCTGGGCCTCAGGGTTCAGCAGCTCCCTTTGTCTACAATGGCAAGATGGGAATTTTCTAACCTCCTTGAAAACAACAGGAGCTGAGCTTCTAAAAATCAGACCCCTTTTTTCAATCTGTTAAGAATTTAAGAACTCCCCAGGGACTTGGCAAGGTTATAGTAGGTGAATATGTAACTAATTATAGCCTGGAATTTGATTACAAGCCCAGACTGGCTGGGATTAGTCAGTGTAGCTTGCTGTCATGACACATCTGCTCAGGGCCAAGGATGTATGCACAAAGATAAAGAATTTACCAAAGTACCCTCTCCAAATGGACCAGCATCATGGGCAGAAATTCAAATGCAGTTTCATGACATCCCCTTCTCCACTGATGGAGGCTGGAAACAAACCACTGCCAGCAACCAGATGAAAACTACAGCCAACAAATTAAATTGATATACTTCATAAATCCATAGACTCCCCCCCCCATTTATTTTCAGGCCTTGGGCACTACCAGTCTGTTTTACTGGCGTTCAGCACTGATCGGGCACTTGCTTTGCACTGACCTAAAGGACTGTGCAAGCTGATGGTGAATCCTGTCCCTGATATCTAGCTGAGGACTAGAGCTGGGAAAAGCTTTCTGGCTCTAACTTTTTTCAGTGAAAAATGCAGATTTGATGACAGCAAAATGCATTGCAAATATATAAAATTTTCAGTTCCACACCAGCCATGCTGCTCAGGCTGGGGCTTCATAAACCTTGCAGCTACACTAGGAGTTTGTAGCCTGCTTGGCTGAATTCCCAGCATAGAGAACCAGTGGGGCTAACCCTCATGATTTTATTTCAAGAGTTGTGTGTGTTTTCTTAAGAATCTTAGCTTTCATTTTTTTAAAAAAAATTCTAACCCTCATGATTGTGGAGAAAAGCTTGGAAATGTGATCCAAATGTAATCTTTAAGGCTCAAAATAAAAAATATTGTTTTGAAAGGTCTTGTGATTTGTTTTTTGGTAAGCCAGTCATGAGCTTTTGGGCCCAAACTTATGATTTATTTTTCGAATGCTTAGGGTGCCGTGCTGCTGCCTAAGCAATGTTATCCCTTGAGCTAATAATCTACTTCAGCATTTTAGCTCTTTTTGCTCTTTTCATCTCACCCTTTTTAGAAAATTCATACTCAGAGGGTTCAGATTTTTGTGGGGAGGGGAGGAAGCTTTGGTCCCCAAGTACTGAAGTTTTAGATCTAGGAAGCCTGGCCCTTATTTGCCCCATGGTTGCAGAGATGTGTAATGGAAAAGGAATACATACAAGGTCAGTTTCTTTAGGATGAATTCCACTTCTGCTCCCACTGGCATTAATTCAGACTGTGTGTAAACTATTACATGGATCTGTAGCATTAACAGATCAATTTTATTACAGTTGGCCACAGTAGCAGGACTGTAAACTTTGGCTGGTGTTGGCTGATGCCAAGGAAATATGTTTATAACTTTATTCGCTTCCTTTGGTGGCATCAGTGTCTTTTTTATTATTATTATTTAATATAAATTGTGCTGTGCTTTCTTCCCTGCTATTTTGTCAGGCAGAACTTTTCCACATGGCCAGCTCCGGCAGAACATATTGTACTAATGAGGAAGCATTCACAATTCTAATTAATTACAGGTCAGCCTCTCTCTCGCTCTCTCTCTCTGGTTTTTTGAACTGGAAAAGTCTGTATTCTCCCTAGACTATCCACTTTATTTGAAAGTGTTTAGATGCTTTTGCTTGCAAATGCCAGTGAAGCCCTACATCTTGCTTTAAATAACTCATTCTTTTTTAAAAAACTATTAAAAACAGAATGTGTACCTGTGTTTAGTATGAATCAGAGTGCCCTGTCAATATTTGTAACACAATATCATCTAGAGGCCTCAGCTGAGACTCCATGAGCCAGGTGCTGTACAAAAATATGGTCTCAGGTATAAGCTGTTTGGAGCAGGGTCCATTAACAGACAAGGCAGTTAAAGAGAGGAACGGGAAATAGGCGCACAAAGAGGGGAAGTCACGCTGCAGGCCCCTTACTCTGCTGACTCTCTCTGTGTCCTGCTACTCAAGCCAAGTCTTGGAGAAGCCAGCTAACTGGTCATGAGGAAAATGCTGATTCTCAGAACTCCTCATTTGAGGGTGAAAACATGGGAGTAACCTTGCAGGACACCTGACCGGTGGTTTGTTTGCATGTCTTTGTATTGACGTGTGCTGAATTATGTGCTGGGAGGAACGGCTGCTTGACTGTGTCGGAAGGTGGTTGCCTGGTATTTTATGAGCAGTTTATTCAATCATTTCCCCCTCTAAATTATTGACGAGGAAATGCATGAACAGTTCCCTTGACTTATGGATTTAGATTTCGCCATGTCAAGTGTGAAGGAGCAGCATATCCTAGGCTCCATATGCCTTGAGTGACCATAAAAATGCAGCCCAGCCTATGACACACAGAACACATGCCAGCTCACGGCTTTTCGGCACAAAAGCAACTAGTCCACAAGACTGAAACTTCCCCACCTCCGTTCTCAGAAAACCTCAGACCTCACCAAAGGATAACCCTTGTGTCTGCTCAAATTCATCCTTGGGACGCCTGTCTAAATGAATATGCCCTAGAGAATGAATGCTAAAATCTAGGGAGCCTTCAATGAGCTTGTTCGGCTATTTGTTTCCTCATTTATATTCCCCAAATCCAACTTCAGCCTAGGAATAGGAGGTGATTCTAGTAGCTGGCATGTGTTAGTTGCCACTTCTGTAGCAACACATAGCTCCTGATACAGATAAAGACAGATTTGGTTTAAAACAAATCCATGGGGGGGAGGGGGAGAGTTATTTTATTTCCCTCAAAAAAAAAAAAAGCTTTCAGTGAAAAACCCAAACTAAAAGCTATTATATTTTTTTCTTTTCTTTCCTTTTTTTAATAGGAAGAAAAACCTTTAATTTTTGACAATCAGTAACTGGAAACTTTAATCAAATACCAACTATTTTATAGAAGAACTAAAGTTTTTGCTTTCTGGTTCTGCACTGAAAAACTTGGAAAATTTGATCAAAATGGAAACTTGTTTTTGTCCAAAAGCCTTTCTTGCCCCTAAACATGGTTGGACAAACATTTTGACCAGCTGTGAAAGAGTTTGGTTTTTAAAAACATGTTGGGCGGTGTTGGTTATCATAGGGTACAGGTTACCACCTATGTTCCCTCTAAGCTGTGCGCGTGTGTGAACACACAGGTCATGAAACCTGCATGCACAACAAAATACAGCATGCACAAAAAAATTCAACAGTACTAATATTTTATACTACTTTAAGAAGGTGGATTCAAGTAGCATGTTTCAAATAAGGTTTTTTTAATTTATAAAATCATTTCCATCACCATATAAAAATAAAATTTAGATATTATTTGCATCATACACACTTGCTTCGTTGTGCTGACAAGTTTGACCACACTCACTGGAGTGCACACAGATTTGGGCACTGATTCTGAAAATTTGCACAAAAGAAATTTTTTGTGCACACAGCCTATTAAAAATTAGAGGGGACGTTGGTTACCACTGACCTTAATGGAAGCACTTACAGTATGGAGCATTTTGAAGATCTCCCCCTAGACTCTTACACAAGAAGAACAGGTTTGCAAAATTCCCAGTTTATCTGGATTCCTGGGCTGAAGCATTGGAATTACAGCGTAATTGTGGTGGTGGCTCAAGGAAGGGTTACAAAAAGATGACTACCTCATAGTTTCATAAAGCAGACTTTGCCCTTAGTCATGAAAGCCTTTGCTTAGCTGTGTTTGCTTCTTTTGTGGACAGTTTGTTGCTCCTTGATTCACAATATAAATCAACTTGTTGTTAAATCAGTTTTCAAGTGGTTTATAGGGAAGTGGGATATGCTACAGGGGAATTAATGAATCAGAAACTTCCAAAGACCTTTTTAAAATAAACCAACATTAGGAGCATTGAATTGCTACATTGGATCAGAGCTGAGGTCTGTCTAGACCAGTAATCTGGCTGACGGTGGCCAACACCAGCCACTTTACAGTTAGACTAAGAACCCTCCAATACGCGGATGGAGGCTAATCTGTCCCACATAGATCACATGCTGGCCTCTAATACTTAAAGATTAGGTTAAGTCATGAAGGACAAGATGTTGTATCTCTTAAAAAAGACTTAATTGTGATAGCTCTGGATATTTTTGCTATCCCTATAAATAAATGATTAATACAAATTCAATATTTACTGGTGTAACACAAGCGTGCATTTCTACTTGGAAAAGTATTTGTTTACAAATGACACCTCCTCACGCTGCAGACCCTCCTCCTATTTGTCCTCTCTTCCTACTTCACTGTCTATAGCAGTGGTTCCAACCTTCTCTCTGCTGTGGCACACCTTGATTCCCTCAAATTTTTCGAGGCACACCAGCATTAAAAAAACCATGAATATTCAAATTACATTAAATTACTTATGAATATTCATGAACCACGGCACAGCATTTCGACAATGCTCCTGTGTGGGGTAGTAGGGGTAGCAGAGCAGGGGTGCAAAACACGGCAGGTCAGGAGTCGTGTGCAGTGGCAGGAGTGAGTGTGGGGAGCAGAGCAGGGCAGGGGCGGCAAAAGAGGAGAAGGGCAGCCATGTGGGGAACAGCATGAGGGTGGCAAGAGGAGAGAGGAAGGGAGAACAAGAGTGGCTTTGTGGGGGGGCAGGGGGAACCTGGGGAGTGGGAAGGTAGGCCTGGGAGTACGGCACAGCACCCACTTGGCCCTTCTCTCCTCACCCCACTGCTGCTCCCTCCCACCCCAGTGGGTCCCGTCCTCCCCTCCCCCAGCCCCCGTTGCCTGTCATGGACCCTCCCATCACTGCGGGGGCCAGAACTAGGCCTCCAGCCCCCAGCTACACCCCCACACAGCCACCCCAACACCTGCTACACACCCCCCCCAACCAAACAGCCACCCCACAACCCCAGCTACACACCCTCTGCTACACATCCACTCCCACCCTCCTCTGCTACACACACACACCTGCTGCACACAACCCTCAGCAGCGCCCCCCACCCCAAGCCCTTACCTGGGCTGTTTCCAGGCTGCCTGACACAATCTTCTCCGCCCTGCAGGGGGAGATTCACGCGGTCCCAGCCTCCCGCCCCTGTCTGCTGGCTGGGCCTGAGGTGGAGCCACCAGAACGCTGCGTTCGGGCTGCTCCTGCTATTTTTAGGGGGACCCCTGGAACTCCGCGTTCGGGTGCCTTCCTCTATTTTTAGGGGGGCTGGAATGCTGCCTGCCTAAAAATAGGGTTCCCCAGACTGTGTTCTGGTGCCTTCCCCCTTATTTTAAGCCCTGCCTTTTCCCAGCCCTGCACAGCCCACGTGGCTGGGCTGAGCAGGGAGGGAACTTTAACTCCAGCTCTCAGGGATGCTCGCGGCACACTTTGGGTGTTGCCACGGCACACCAATGTGCCCCAGGACACTGGTTGGGAACCACTGGTTTATAGTATCAGTTCTCAACCACTGTGTCAGGACACATTACTGTGTTGCCACACAGTGGTAAGTGTGTTGCAGAGAGTTGGGAGGATAGGCAGGGGCGTCGCTAGGGCGGGGAAAGACCCGGGGCACAGGCCCAGCCCCGCCCCCGGAGGGCAGACCCCCCCCAGCCAAAAGGCCACACACCCCCGGCCCGGGATAGGGCCAGGGGGAGGCCGTGCCGCTGCTGCCAGCTAGCCCGCACTGCGGCGTGGCGCGGCACAGCCTAGCCTGGCCCGGCGTGGCTGGAAGCAGCCGCTGGAGGCCGGGCCAGCGGCCGCAGCGCTGGATCCCTGGCTGGGGACGGGGCTGCTGCAGCCGCAGCCAAGCCCCGGATCCCCAGCAGGGGACGGGGCCGCTGCAGCTGCGGGCTGCTGGCTGGGTCCCGGATCCCCAGCAGGGGACAGGGCCACCATGGGCGGCCAGCCGGGCCCCGGATCCCCAGCCTGGCGGCTGGTGGCTGTGGCGACCTCGTCCACGGCTGGGGATCCGGGACCCGGCCAGCAGCCCGGAGCTGCAGCGGCCCCGTCCCCCGCTGGGGATCCGGGGCTGCGGCTGCTGGCCCGGCCTCCAGCGGCTGCTTCCAGCCACGCTGGGCTAGGCTAGGCTGAGCTGCGCTGTGCCGCACTGCAGCATGGGCTAGCTGGCGGTGCCAGCGCGGCCTCCCCCTGGCCCTATCCCGGGCCAGGGGGCGGGGCCTGCTGGGCGGCCAGATAGGCCTCGGATCCCTGGCCGGAGACGTGGCCGCCGTGGCCGCGGACCGCCAGGGATCGGGCCGGAGAACCAGGGCACCAGCATTGGGACCCGGGGCACGTGCCCCGCGTGCCCAACGCTAGCGACGCCACTGGGGATAGGAGGCCTGGATTCAGCCTGGGGAGGGTGGGGTCCTGTAGGATCACACATGCTGGCAAGCATCTTGTAACCTGCAAAAGGTTGAGAACCACTAGTCTAAAGTTTTACTTTTTATTTTGCAGAATCAGTCCTCCAGACTGCATTGACTCAGTCTGGCTTTCCATCTTCAGCTTGGTTCTGGCTAACAAATCTTTATGGTTGACCCTGGTGAGTTAGAAAAGCACTTGTTTGATTTGAAGACTCCAGGTTGTACTTGCAGCGTTGACAGTAAAGAGAAAACCATCTTTTGTTCTTGATCTGACAGTCAGTATAAGGTGGATGACTACTCAGCCAGTCTGATGAAGTCACTTTGCAGAGCAGAATTGCACCTTACCTTCTGTGTGGATGCTAAGTAACTGTGTTATTGCATGTCAGTATTATCCCCTCAGGTGTTATGCCTCCCCACACATTTAGGGTCAGACCTTCCTTAATGATATCTCTCTGCATTCCAAGGTGGTTGAGTCAGCAGGACATATGGTGCACAGCCACAGAACTTTAAAAATATCTCTCCATGTGACATATGCTGTGCATCCCTGAACAATAGGGGGGGTTAATTATTAAAGGTACAGTTTGGCCTAAACTGATGCTGTGCTTGCTGGGGAGCATTCCCCTGCTAACAACAGACCCTGCTAGCAGTAATGCACTGGCAAATGGGTTAATAATTAGATAGGAAATAAATGTAGCTCCTATGCAAGTAACTGAAAACTAGATAATTTAAGAATAGTTTGGATGATTACTAATTAGATCCACTGACACAGGGGAATTTGAATTATTCATGATGGGCTGAAAACAGTGGGTAATTCATTTGTGCACTTCTCTGCAACTAATTTGAAAGTTGTTTATTCCCTCCCACTCCATCCAGATGATGTGCTAAGAATTATCCCTAATTTTAGTTTGAATGTTTTTTTTTTGAGATCACAAGATGAGAAGGAAAAAGAATTTAAAAACTGAAAAAAACTTAGAGATGCATTTTAAGAAGGGATTTTATTACTTATTCATTATGGTTGGCTAGTTCATATAAACATCAGAATGTCTGAGTTCTTATCCAAACTATTATATTATTCAGTTATTTCTATTTTGACAGCACTTGCAGTTGCCTGTAACAAATCAGGGTCCTAGGATGTTAGATGCTGGATGTGTAGCAAAAGACCAATCCTTTCACCAAAGATCTTAGACTGTTCTGTAAAAGACAAGAGAATTGTTTGCCATCTAGGTAGTGATAGATGGTTCACACACTCTTAGTGTTGAAGGGCTCAGCAGGAAATGCTGCTATTTCACTTCCTGCTCGGTAGTGTTGCTATGGGCCTTTAGTTGCCGTGTTCCACCAGAGAAGTGGATGAATGTCAGTGGAGCAGCAAAGTGTGGCAGTGCATGTGTGCAATCTCATGTCCACGTTTACCCAGAGCCTGTGTTGTGTTAGCTTCTCTGGGACACTCCTGTAGCTGCAGAGGGCAGCAGGACTGATCTTCAAAGTCTCTTCTGGAATCTGCCTCTTCATGCACAACCTTGCTATGAGGCTATCCATTCCTCCAGGCAGACTTCAGATGTCATGGAAAATTCTGCACAAGATCTAGGGAGGCACTTCACCCCTGTTTCCAAGAGAAGGAGAATTTGTGTCCCCATCTGCAGATTAACCTACAAGGGGATGATCTGAGCCAGTAAGACCAAACTCCAAACACAAGACAAAACAACCTACTCCAAATCAATGATAATTCTTCAGAGTCAGCCTCATAATCATTTTTCATTACCTCCAAGGCCAGAAGGAACCACTGTGGTATCTGCTTTGACCTGCTGAATAGCACAAACCATTGAATTTTTTTGAAATAATTCATATTTGAGGTAGAGCACATCTCTTAAAATAACACCCTATCTTTTTTTAACAATGTCAAAGCTTCTTAAGGCATTCAAATCCCATTAAAATTAATGTGAACTGGGCCCGCCCAATCCCTTAAAATCTCACCCATGCTCAACAATAAGTAATTAAAGGTGTTCAAAACAAAGCATGACATTTCACTTGGGGCATGTCTACACGGCCCTTTTATTTCGAAATAACACCCGTTATTTCGAAATAAAAAAAATTTAGTCTACATGACGTTTCCGTATTTCGAAAGGACGGACCTCGTCCTTTCGAAATAAGGATCGTCGTTTCGGAAAAGTAAAACCTACCCCTTCCCCGAAATAGCCGTTATTTCGAAATATTTCCCCGTGGCAGCGGCCGCTTACTCGCTGGGGAGCCGGGTCGGGACCGGCTCCCTGGCTGCAGCCCCCGCGGCGGGGAAAAGCCGCGGCCCCGGCACCCTGCCCCGGGATTTGCCACCAGCCCTGGTGGCAGGGAGAGCTGGGCGCCCCTGGACCCCACTGTTGGGTTTGGCAGCAGCCCTGGCAGCGGGCAGAGCGGGGAGCCCCGGCACCTGGCCACCGGGCTTCTGAGCAGCCCCAGCCGCGGGGAGAGCGGGGCATTGGCGCCCCTCCGCAGGGCTCCCCCCTGGTCTTGGGGGCAGCCCCCCGTGCCCTGCGGCTTGTCTCCCCTCAGTACCCTGGCCAGGGTGCTGAGGGGGTGGCCTTCCCTCCCAGGGTGCTAAGCACCCTGGGAGGAATTTCAAATCATTTTTTTTCCGAAATAAAGGTTTTATTTCGAAATAAGTCATTTCGGAATGACTTATTTCGAAATAAAACCTTGCATGTAGACATAGCCTTGATGTGATCAAAACTAAACAGGGACAAGAGGCAGCCACAGACAGGAAAGGAAGGATGAGAGAGTAGACAGGATGCTAGACTGGGACATGCAATATGTGGCTTCAGTTTGCTGTTCAGCTACATCAGTCCTATATGACCTTGGTCAAATCACCTAGGGGCAGATTTTAAAAGGAGTTAGGTGCCTAAGAACTTTTGATAATTCTACCAGGTGCCTCTATGCATCTTTAGACACCCAAATACCTTAGTAAAATATGTCCCATTGTCTTTTTGTGTGTCACTTCTATATTATACTTCCTTCCCTCACCGATCTGTTGTAAGGATAAATACATTAAAAGTGTGAGGAGCTCAAAAGGTGTGATAATGGAGGCCAGACAGGCATGATAGAAGTGCATTACAGGAGGTACTTAGATATGTGCATCTAATGGTAAACTCTCTGCAAGGCAGAAAGAGAAACCTCATCTAGGAAGAGTCTGTCTCTGGCCTGAGAGCTGCAGAAGGATCCGCGTCCTGCTGCTGACCTTCCTTCAGTGGGAGAGTGTGGTTTTGGGCACTTTGTGCAAAGAAGGGCTGAGATAGCCTTTTGGAGAGATGAGCTTCATCTTCTGTTGGATGCAAACCAACAAAAAGTGTCACTCCTCAAACAGGTTGGCTAACAAAACCAATAACAGGGAAGATGCGAACAGCAACACAGGAGTAAACACACCTCTTGCCTCTTAGGCAGTTTCACTAGAGTTTTTTGATCGGATTCAAAGTTGCTGTCACTTGATGTAGCTCCACTGACTCTGGTGTCATCGTAAAGATTTGCATCAACTGAGGAACTTGCCCTTTGTGATTATATTGCTTTTGTTTACCAATGTTTATATTGATAATACATTGGAAAGAAGTTCCTTCTCTGATTACAAAAGTCTATCACTGTGCCCCCCCCCCCCCAAAAAAGAAACCCAACAACAAAAAAAACCTCCTAATTACACACAGAGGCTATGTCTACATTAGAAAGCTTAGTTTGGACTTGCTTAGAACTAAGCAGTCCTGAGTTAGTTCAAACTAAGCAGTCCTGAGTTAATTTGAACTAAAAGGTTAGTTCAAACTAAAAAAGTGCTGGTAGTTTGAACTAACTGCTCAGTTTGAACTTTTAAATTTTGAACTAAAGGGTCTACATCTCCCTAGTTTGAACTAAATGACAAGTTTGAACTAGCCAAAGGCTAGTGTAGACACAGACCAAATTACTCCAGGCTGTCTCCCTAGTTCGGACTAATTTGGCAGTGTAGATATAGCCAGAAGGAGGAAAATGCAGTTTTTGGGTTGACTGAAACATTTCATGGATTTTGTAGATTATTGGTGTTAGTTTTTGCTTTTGTTTTTTAGTTCAAAAAAGGTGAACTGGTCATATGATAAATTAGAAAGTTTATTCTGCAAGTTTCTCTTTTGTGGGGACTGAAATGACATTTAATATAAATATTTTCATTAGTTTTTAAATTGCTGCATGGGCCCCCCCAAAAAAAATTCCCCTGGTTTCACTGATCAAAAATTATGAAAAAATTTTGCTAGTGTTGACCTAAAATGATGCCTTTGATTTTTTTTCAGAACTGCCAATGAACTGAAAAACATCAGTGATTCTTACAGCTCTAGTTATAGTTCTGCAAAAAAGAGAGCTGAGTTTTCATAACAGCACACATTGAGGACCCAGTCTTGCAAACATTTACTGCTGAATGCCAAGGTTTTTATGATGGGTGATCCCACCAAAGCTCGTTGGATTTAAATGCTAAGCTCTAATGTTTCCAGGATTCAGTCGTGAAATGGCTTCCATCAGTTTAAATAGAAAATTAAGGAGATTTGGAACTAGAAGATAGATAAACTCATACATCAAAATAGCCGGTTCATTCAATATTGCTATCTGCTGAGGGTGTCTCCCCTATTTATTCGAGTCATCTTATCATGAGGTTTTTTCTGTAAAATTACAGTTGGATGGCCTTGACCATAAAGCAGGTAAATTAAGCCTTTGTGGATCAAAGCACTTCTACAACAAAACCTTTGCTGTAAAACAGTTGAAGTTGCCATACACAAGAAAACATAGCTATTGCAATGCCACAAAGAATTCCAGGTAATAGTAAATAATTAAGCAGTTGTAACGCTACATCAGACTCATCCACACACCTATTTAGTCTTTATTCCCATCATAATAGAACCTAGATACCCCAGCTGAAATCAGGGCTTCACTGTGCTAGATGCTGTACATGTGTATATATTGTTAGAGGCCATTCCTACCCCAAATGACTTCCAATTTAAATAGACAAGGAGTAGCATGAAAAATGAGCCACAGAGAAGGGAATTGATTTGCCCCAGATCATGGGCAGAGCCAGGTCCTGACCATTAGGCATCATGACCTCATCATGAATCATATTTTCAGCTGGATGCCTTTGTCTTGAATAATCCCACAAAGCACAAAAGCAAAGTCTCTAGAGAGCACATAGTATGGTGTCTCCTTTGTTGCATTCTTCATCAGCGCTGCTTCACAAAAGGGCATCTGTCCTATCAATGAGCAGACTCCCTAGAAATGCAGGAGAGGTGGCTATGCATTTCACAAAAATTTATGGGTCTCCCTTGAGCAGCTCCTGTCTGAAAAGGCACTGAGTGGAAACAGCAATAGCATTTCCTGCAATGCCAGGTTATTGAATCAAACATAATGGCTGGATTTTAAAAAAGAATGAGACCTGTGAAGTTTTCTGTTGTGGGGTGAGCTGAGTGCCTTAGAAATCAGGAAGGAATTCCCTGAAAACACTGTGCCTTTGTAAAGGCTTCATGAAGGTGAGGCAAGTTCACCTTGCTATGAAACGTTAAGTGTTGGCCATTCTTTTAGGCAAGGTCCTGGACCAGATGAACAGTGGTCTGAGCAAATGCTACATGCGCCTGCATCCGGATGAATGGGCTCACACTGAGCGTAGCATTTTTATAAAGCCAGGAAAGATGCTTTCCATCTGTCAGGTATTGCCCCTGAGAACAGAAAATGTACTGCAGCTGCAAACTAACATTTGAAATCCTCCTGTCATTGTTCTGAGGCAGCAGGAGGCATCAGGTCTCACTTGATAGGGCTGTGGGCCTTGGGAGCATTCAGCTGCCATGTAATAATGGCTTCATCAAACAGGCCTTGCAGTGTCCTATTGTGATCCTTGCATGCTGTCTTTCCCCTTTCAGTGCTCTGACGGCTTATTCCTGCTTTGGCTGTGCCTCTACATTATAGGAAATCGCTGTGGACTCTGCCGACTTGCCTTGCACCAGAGGGAGGTGGAATACCTCCCACTGCTTCTAGCCGGCACTGGGAGAGTGCACGTCGCTCTGCCTTCTCAAGGGAGGCCAGATTCTCCTTTGTTGTGAAGATGGTCACTGGCTAGTCATTGCAGGAGCTGAGCTCATCGGTCCACCACTTCCTCACCTCTCTGGTCTGCTCTTTTTGTGGTGCTATCAGTCACTGGGGGCTGGCATTCCTCACGCCTTCCTCCCTACTCTGCCTGGTCACAGCAGGGCTGGCCAGAATTCAGCCCATAATCCTGTGACTGTTATTTTACACAAGCTCTGCCATTCACCTTTGAAGTTGTGTGAGCTCTTCAGTAACTGCCTGGCCAGCACGGCTCCTAGCCAGGAGCGTTGCTCAGCTGCTGTGCCCCAGAGGCCAATGAAGTTACCTGTCAGGCTGCAGCCAAGGGTAGTTAGGTGGCCTAAGCTAGGTGGATGATCTGGCTGAACTGAGATAGAACAAAAAAGCTGGGCTAGCGTGAGGGCAGGAAGGGGCTGCAGTGAGGTGGCCTGCAGTCACCTTTTAGGCATTAGAGAGGGAAAGCAAAACTCTGGGACCCAGGCCCGGAAGGAAGGGAGCTCCCCTGAAGGATAATGAGAGAGGCAGCATAGGCAAAGGCTCATGGAAAACAGCAGTGCAGCAATTTTGGGATGGAGCAGGGTTTGGCTGCTGATGGCCCCTGAGCTGATACTGGAGTACAAGTTTCCCTTACCAGCTTCTGAGCGAAGTGGTGAAGCTTTGCTGGAGCGGACTGCAGGGAACAATACCCAGCTCGGCAGGGCAATAAGACTGTGACTCCCCTGAAGTGGAAAACAGGGACCTGGCTGGAGGGCCAAGCCAGGAGCATACACATGTGCTGCAACTTGTGGAATGAGGGCAAGGCACTGTGCAAGTGAGAGGCGGTGGGGGTCGTGGAGGCTAATCTCCAGATGAGCCCCCAGGAAGTGCCCCAGCAGTAAGTAGAAAAGTCCATTGCATGGTGTGATGAGGCACTCCTTGATTCTTCCCATGCCATATGCACGCTGTGCAAGGTTCCCTGTTCCTTCCACATCGGTTATGTACCTTGCCATAGGCTGGAAGGTCTATGGCTCCTGGTAATTCATGAATAGCCTGCCAGGGCCTCTGGGAGACAGTGAAATCTGGAGGGCGGAAGTCTATTCAGATCCCTGCTTTACACCAGTGACTTCAATGATGAAATTGACCCCGGTGTGGGGGACTGCAAGAGGCTCCTAGATATCTAGGGCTGCCAGCCTTACTCATGTTCAACAGCACTTTACTTCGGGGAGTTAGCTCATTGAACTCTAGGAAGCAAGGTGCTACTCTGTATGAGTAAGGCTGGCAAGATCTGGCCCACAGGCAGTATTAAAAGCAAAGGATTTAAGATATAGAATATGCTTAATGCAAAATTATATTTACTTCGCACCCCCCACACTCGAAGGCTTAATTGCATGTTTTACCCTCCATCCCTTTTCTCCTTGACCCTGGAACTCCATCTCTAGCGTCTTTTGCTGCACTCCATAAATGACAGAAAAAATACCTGATGTGGCAAATGTGCACTTTATGGAAAGTGATACAGCATCAGTCATAATTAACCCACATGTCCCTATCCCAGGCTGAGGCTGACCCCATCACATCTGGTTTCCTGTTGGAAAATGCTTCCGTTTATTTAGGTTTAGCTGATAACCATGAGACTGATCTCTAGGCAACGGAGCTGTTAAAAGATGAATTAGCTGTCACTCAGAAAGATGCCCCAGCTATGGAAACAATCAAGCACATCCCTCCGTTGTCATATTACTCCCCCCCCAACCTCTTTTGGCTACTTTTATTTCTTGCATTGGCTTGCAGCTCATCATTTGCTTTTAAAACAGCTGTGGAAAATGTAAGGTGAGTGAGACAGCTGCTGATGTTTAGACAACTCAGAAATCACATTTTGGGACCTTGTTTCTCGAACAAAATGCTGTAACGTTAGCATTTTAGAATTGCCCTTAATCTATGTGAGTCTCTCATCAATGTGAAACAAATTGATATGCTGCTTAGTGTTGGTGTCAGAGGCACTGGGCATTTTTTGCCATGGAGCTGTAGCAGGGCTGAGTTTAGATGGAGACATCTGGTCCATGGGAAGTCTGTCTACAATGATGATCAGGCTGTTTCACTTCCATGCTGGTCTAATGGTGGGTTCTGCTTGGATGCATGTTATCTGGTCCATAGATACATGGTCCTGAAGTGGGAAGTGGCCGGCTGGAGTGATCTGTTGTGCTGCCACACAACTTGTGGGCAATCTTACTTCACGGAAAGAAAAAACAAAGTCCAGTAGATGTGTGCTTGTGAAATTACCATTTTAAGTGGGGTGCTGCATCAATTCTGCTTTGTGAAAGAAGCTCTCTGCAAGCTACTTTGCTTCTTTCCCTGTACCCTAAAAACCAGACTGCAAACTGCTTTTCTCCTCTACATACAGCCTCCTGTGATCTTTCACTTTGATGGGCTATGCAGCTGAGTGACTGCTGAGCCACAGGGGCTGAAGCTGCCCTCAGTGCTTACAATGTTATATGACGCTGCTGTTGCTCCGTTCACCATTAAATCTCCTGCTCCACCTTGGTCTTCAGCTGTCACCTGCCTTGTTATCCTTATTAAAAGACTCTTTTTCTATGTCTACACGGCTCTTTTATTTTGAAATAACACTCGTTATTTCAAAATAAAAGAAATTAGGTCTACATGACGTTTTTCTTATTTCGAAAGGACGGATCCCATCCTTTCGAAATAAGAATTGTCATTTCGAAAAAGTAAAACCTGCCCCCCCCTCGAAACAGCCATTATTTCGGAAGGGATATTTCGAAATAAAGCCGTTTAGACCTGTTCTTTCGAAACAACATTATGTAGACCTGTTGTTTCGAAAGAACTGTTTCAAAACAACAGGCCCAAATGGCTTTATTTCGAAATATCCCTTCTGAAATAACAGCCGTTTGGATTGCAGGCTTTCCCTTAATTCGAATTAACATTTTGTTAATTCGAATTAACTTATTTCAAAATAAGGATTTTATTTTGAAATAACTCATTTCGAAATCCTTATTTCGAAATGACAATGCATGTGTAGACATAGCCTTTGGTTTTAAAAAAAATGTCTTGGTTACTATAGGTTCCTGCTATTGCCATGGAAGTTGCCTAGCTTGTCACTGAAATATCTGCTGTTGAGGCATATTTACAACATCTTATTTATATTTTACACTCATCTTCTGGAAACAAACAAACAAACAAGGAGTTCTGTGGCACTTAAAGACTAACATATTTACAGTTCCCCCACCTTCAAAGCATCTGACAAAGTGGAATTTTCTCTCCCAGAAGCTCATGCAAAAAATAAATTTGTTAGGGTATGTCCACACAGGCTTCTTATTTTGAAACAACAGAAGTTGTTTCAAAATAAGAAGTGGCATATCCACACGACACACCGTTATTTCAAAACAACGGGAGCCATTGTTTTGAAATAACGTCTGTTATTTCAAAACTGTTAAACCTCACATCTCATCAAAATAGCCATTGTTTCAAAATGGTTGTTTTGAAACAATGGCGTTCGGACACGTTGTTTCGAAACAACACCATTGTTTCGAAACACCTGTTTCGAAACAACATGTCTGAACGGCCTTGTTTTGAAATAACCATTTCAAAACAATGGCTATTTTGAAAGCAGGCTTTCCCTTAATTCAAATTAACAAACTGTTAATTCGAATTAACTTATTTCGAAATAAGAACTTTATTTCAAAATAACTCATTTCGAAATGGGTTATTTCGAAATGATGTATGTATGGACATAGCCTTAGTCTTTAAGTGCCACAGGGCTCCTTGTTTGTTTGTTTTACTGAACTAGACTAACATGGCTGCCCCTTTGGAACTCCTCTTCTGGCACTTTAGGTGCTGTGAGGGATCCTTGGAAAGAAGGACCAACTATCCAGGTTTCCAGTCACATTAATGTGTTGCTTTGAGGACTGAAGACAAGGTGGGCTACTCTAAGAACAGTAGTCTGAACTTGGATGCCTTTACCTGTGTTAAGTAGTACTGCCATCCCTGAATAATCCCATTGACATGATGAGGTTACTCATAGCGGGAAGGACATAGGTGGCAAAAATTAAAGACGGTGGGATCTGTCACAAGAATATGTCACAGGTTGAATGGGGTGTTCAAAAGTGCTCAGTGCTGGTGCAATTGAGTTTTGTGACTTGGGAACTGAGGCAGGCCAAGTGCTTTTGAAAATACCCACCGTAAGTGTTCAAATATATGGCAGCTGAAAATACTTTGAAATCTATACAGAAAGAGATGAATGATTCTATGACAATCTCTTATAAAACTGTTAAACATGCATTTTCTTGCCCTTGGTATAATTAGTATGTCTCTGTTTTGTTAGTTTATTTAAAAAAAATAGATGCATACAAAAAAAAAAAAAAAACCCAACCAACCCCATACATGCCAAAATCTTTGCTAGAACAGTTATTCAGGTTTCCAAGTCATGCACTTGAAGGCAAGGAATGCCAGATTTATAGTTGCAGAAGATAGCCATGTTGGTCTAGTTCAGGAAAACAAATAAGGAGTCCTGTGGCACTTTTAAAGACAAACAAATTTATTTATCTCATGAACTTGCTCCCACAAAAGCTCATGCAATAAATAAATTTGTGGCTTTAAAAGTGCCACAAGCCTACTTGCTAGATTTATAGTTGATTTGAGTGCATATGCATTTTGGTACAGGCTTTGATTACATGATTACATCATATTTTTTTCCTCCTCAAATGCACAGGCAGGGTGGTGCTCAGGGAATAAGACAGTTATCAATATTTCTGTTTAGCTTCAATATTCAATGTGCTGCCCATGCTTCCTTGACTACCCAGTGGCCAGACCCTGCATAGACCTGTAGACTCTTAGGTCAGAAGGGACCAGTATGATCATTTAATCTGACCTCCTGCACAATGCTTGTGTTTTTATCAGTTTCTTCACAGACTCTTTGATGATACTTTTCACTGTTGCATTTGAGTGTTTCACAGACTTGGGTTGAGACACACCGAAGCTGGCAAGTGTATTATTATTCCCATTTTACAGACAGGAATGTTTTCAAAGTGATGTGCTCAAGTCCAGAGCCAAGATTATAGTCTGGGACTTGTCGTGGCTGCAAAACTGGAAATTATCTTATGAGAAAATTAGAATGAAACTTGTAGGTTGAAAAATACTGGTTTTCCTGTGGAAAGTTTAGAACCAATTTAAAAATATCTGTTTTGTTTAGTCATAAACTATTGGTTTGTTTTGAGCTGTCTGAGATGGAAAATTTGTGCCAATTCCAGGGCATTTCCACTGGCTCCTGGAGCCACCAGCGAGCTTCCTGGTCCTTCCATTTCATTCTGTAGCTTCCTGGCTCCTTGTGGCATGCTTCCTCTCTTCCACCAGCCCTCATCTTCCTTAGTGTGTCTCATCTGTGCTCTGTCCTGTCCTCGATCTCATGCCCCCATCTCTCTCTGTCTCTTTCAACCCAAGCTCATTCTTTGTTTGCATTCCTCCATTGTTTCATCCTCTCCGCTCTTCCCAAGAAAATAATGCTGACTCGCTGACACTTTTGCCCAGGCCACACCCATTGAGACTCTTGTATCTGCTATATGGTCACTGCTGACCCCCTGTCCTCATGATCTTTCACCCTCAAGTCTTCCTGTTCCCCCTCACAGCTCAGGAAGGGCTTGGCTTACTCCTCTCTTCCCCCTGTGGAAATGCTATTGGCTGTACCAGACTCTTTGCCTTTTTATAGATCTCCTACCTGAAGCTTCCTACTGGCTTCACTCGCTTCCCCTCAAGGCCCTTCTCTGTTCCCTAAAAGGGCCTTGGGAGAATAGGTTTGGGAGCCAATGTCTGTGGAGCATAGGCAAGAATACTGTGCAGTGGGACAGGAAGGCTGACCAAGCCACTGTGTAGGATGCACTACATAGAGACGTGCAGTTCAGAGCTCTTCTTCAGGGCTGTTTCCATGACCCTTTTCGGGTCCCCTGCTCCAAACAACCCTCTATTAGCCATTCCTGCTCCCCACCCCAGAAAGAGAGAACTAGTGTGAGGCACAACTTTGTTTTCTATAGCCTTTTCGGTGCTGAAGTCTAATTTTCAAACCTGTCTTAGGAACTATGGTTATTGAGAGTTAGGAGTCATGGGCACTTAGGAACTTAGGCTTCTGAATACCTAAGTCTCTTTTGAAAATGGGACTTAAGCTTCTAAGTCACTTGGGCACTTTTGAGAATTTTACCCACTACCTACTAAGGGACAAGAGCCACAGAATTACTAGGATCCCTCCAGATTGCTACCTTCCCATGTGAGAAGATTCTAGCATGGCATGAAATGATCTTTTGCTCCTGGGCTTTTCCTTCTAGCGGCTAGGACAATTCAGTCTTCCTCTTGCACCCTACTGCATCAAATCGGTGAGCATCTCTCTCAACCTGCTAAAGCCCAAATGCAGGAAGTTGTATGTGACAGTCTCAATGAGGGAGACAAAAGATTAGTCATGGAGGGAATTTAACAGGTGGTGGGATTCATTTATTTGATGTGAAGAACTCTTTTGATATTTCTGCCCCCCGCCACCCCCCAATGGTAGCCATTTGAGAGCCTTTCAGGAGCCATGGGACATGGAATCAATAGCAGATTGTCTGTCTAAGAACACCATGTTCAGAGCTTTTGTTCCTTATTTTGCCTTCATTCAGAAACTGAGCTGGTTTTGAGATCCTTTAGGATTTAATCAGTGCTGACCTATACCATATCGAAAACAATGAGGTCAAATTCTGCACTGGTTTACATTCACCTGCAACTTTATTGGCTTCAGTAGAGCAGCACAGGTATGAGTTAGCACAAATTTGGCCAATTGTTTTAAATAGGCAGATTATTTTTTTTCTTGTTAATTGTTTACATCTGAATAGCCTCTTGGATCTTCTTTACCTGATGGATATTTTGTTGGCCTACTTGGCTTGCTATTCTAAAAGTGCAGCTGTGTTACTCTAGTTCAATAAAACAAGCAAGGAGTTATGTAGCATTAAAAGACTAACAATTTTATTTATTGCATGAACTTCTGTGGGAGAAAATCCCACATCATCAGATGCTTTAAAGATGGGGGGAACTTACTGAAAGGGAGGAAATAAATGCGGGGAAGTGTAAGTCATGGGATCAGGTCACACTGTAACTTGCTTGCCTAGTTTTCCGCTCTTTATCTTAGTAGTTTTTCATTTAATTCCTACAAAATCAATTCCAGTTTCATGTATATGTTTGCATTATCTTGGTTATATTGAGGACATGTTCCTTTTGGTTTAATTTTGGAAGCCCCTTAGATTAATTGCCAATGAATAAATGCATACATCTATACATGTGCACATATCTCAACATTTTCCTTGTCAGGCTCTCTTATCTCATCCATCAAGCAACAAATAAATCTGTCATGCAACTGACTTTCAATCGTCTTCGTTGTCATTTGCTTTTTCATTTTTTCCCATATCTTGTTTTTGTTTTCAAAACGTCCTTCTTATATTACCAAGCAAGGCAAAAAGCAAACCTCGAGCTTATTTCTTTCTGCACCTATTATATCAGCTAACTGTGGATTGCTTCAGAGGTACCAGATCTACAAAGACCTGAAATACCAGAATCCTTTTAAGCAACAACTTTTGTTTACTGCATAAAATATTTTTTACATATCATCCTGGGACTAGAAAAGGAGGTAAACATTAATGAATGGATTCCGGTACAGATTACTTAATGCTGAATAATTCCTTATTGAAATGAGTGAAATCACTCATGGAATAAACACAAATAAGAATATCTGAATCTGACCGTAAAACAAAATTGTCCTCTCCATGAGCCAAATCCTCTTTTAGTGTAAAGCAGTGGCGGGTCACTGACTTAAACAGGGTTATGTTGATTTACCCCCTGCTTTTGTAGCTGCATTGAGTAGTTCTGGTATTGCATAATTGGCTTGCAAACCTCAGGTCAGAATCCCATTGGCACTGATGTGACATTATGATGCTTTTTGGATGGGAGTTGTACAATCATGAAGCAGCCATGGTGCAACCTCTGCATCTAAGGGATTCACAAATCACAGCCTTGCTATTAACTACTGTCTCACTGGCAGCTGAAGGTCAAGTAGAGGGAAGCAGTTCCTGTGGTGACCTGGACAAATCTGCTCAGTATATTAGAATTTGATTCTATTCCTCATGGGAAGGGGGAGCTAATACTGGTGAAGCATGGGGTGGTGTGTGTTGTAGAGCTGCTGAACCAAATGTGTGTCTTTCATGGTTTGTTGCTACTTTGCTAGTAATAATGAATTGCTAGAGGTCAGAAACTTACAAATCAGCATGGTCAAATCAGCCTTCTGCAGTAGGTCTGCTATGCTTTTGATTGAGGAGGTCATTTTTAGCAGCAGTAGAAATGCAGATTCCATCAATTATGGGACAGTAATTGGTCTTGATGTTATGGATGTTGCAAGTTCATTGTTGCTTTTTCAAACACCACTGCACATGTTGAATTCAGGCACATTCAGCTGTAAGCCAGGTCTTTCCCCAGGGTGGCAACCAGCAATATATGTGCATAAATAGTTTATATTATTCCTTCCCATGTCACTTACCTTGCGTCAGTGAATCCTGCACTTTTCCCACCATTGAACAGCCCATATGGCCTACCATTCTTGACTTGTGGATACCAGAACTAGGCATGGTAATCCAGCATCAGTTGCACGTAGGTTCATTAGGTCTTGCCTGGCTATAAGCTATGCTCCAAGACAAGAGACAGAAAAGTGGAAGCACCCTGGCTGCCTGTCTTATCTAGGGTGCTTCTGTGGTCTTCACTACCATAATATTTAGGCACCTCTCAAGCTGTTAATATGTTTATCATCAGAAAATCCCAGGAAGGTAGGTCTAACATCTATTTTACACAGGAGGAATTGAAATACAGAGAGACTAAGGCCCATATCCTCAAAGATATTCAGGTGCTTAAATACCTTTTGAGGATCTGGGCCTAAGTGACTTGCCCAAGTTTGCATTGGACCTCTGTGGCTGAGCAGGGGAACCAACTCTCACTGTGAAATTGTAGGCCTTTCAGTCATCCTAGAAACTTTTTCTAAAGTTGAAGTTCTCCCATAATCATCTGATTTTAGAACCTGCAGCTTTAAGGATAACACCACACAGCCATGAAATCATATAAGACTAACTTTAGAATGGACTTCAGGAGTTCATCTAGTCCAATCCCCTTCTAAGAGCAGGACCAATCCCAACTAAATCATACCAGCCCGGGCTTTTTCAAGCCACTCCTTAAAAACCTGGAAGGATGGAGATTCCACCACCTCTCTAGGTAACCTATTCCTATGCTTCACTGCCTTCCAAATGAAAAAGATTTTCCTCATGTCCAACGTAGACCTCCCTCACTGCAACTTGGGACCTTTACTCCTTGTTTTATCATCTGCCACCACTGAGAACAGCCTTCCTCCTCCTCCCTGGAACCCCTTTCAGGTAGTTGAAGGCTGCTATCAAATGCCTATCACTCCTCTCTTCTGCAGACTAAACAAGCCTAGTTCCCTCAGGCTCTCCTCATGTCATGTACTCCAGTCCCCTCATCATTTTTGTTGTCTGGACTCTCTTCAGTTTAGCCATGTCCTTCCTGAACTCAGGAAGGAGGGAGGATGACCTAAAACTGGATTTAGTACTCCAAATGTCACTTCACCAGTGCTGAATAGAGGGGAATAATCACTTCCTTTGAATATATTGTGAAACTTACACTACAATCACAAGAGCAAATCAAAAGAGCCAATATAGTGTCCATCTATTAAAAAGGGAAATAAGGACAACCCCAGGAATTATAGACCAGTCAGTTTAACCTATGTACCAGGAAAAATAATAGAGCAAATAATTAAGGAATCAATTAGCAAACATCTAGAAGAGATTAAGGTGCTAAGTGATGGTCACATGGATTTGTCAAGAACAAATCATGTCAAACCAACCTGATACCTTTTTATTATGGGATAACAAGCCTTGTGGATAGAGGGGAGGTGGTATAACTAGATTTTAGTAAGGCTTTTGATATAGTCTCTCATTACCTTCTCATTAATAAATTAGGGAAGTACAACCTAAATGGAGCTACCATAAGATGGGTGAAAAACTGGTTGGATAACCTCTCCAGAGAGTAGTTATCAATGGTTCACGGTCATGCTGAAAGGGTGTAAATGAGTGAGGTATCACAGTGGTCAGTTCTGGATCTGGTTCTGTTCAATATTTTCATCAGTGATTTAGATGAAGGTGTAGAGAGTACACTTACAAAGTTTTCCAATGATACGAAGCCAGGAGAGATTGCAAGTGCTTTGGAGGGTAGAATCACAATTCAAAATGATTTGGGCAAACTGGTGAAATGGTCCAAGGTAAATAGAATGAAATTCAACAAAGATAAATGCAAAGTACTCCACTTAGGAAAGAACAATCCATTGCACACATACAAAACTGGCAATGACTGTCTAGGAAGGAGTACTGCAGAAAGGGATCTGGGTGTCATAGTGGACCACAAGCTAAATATGAGTCAACAGTGTAACCTGTTGTGGAAAAAAAGCCAACACTATTCTGTTATATATTAACAGGAGTTTAGTAAGTAAGACATGCGAAGTAATTCTTCCACTCTACTCCATGATGACTAGGCCCCAATAAAAGTATTGTGCCCAGTTCTGGGTGCCTCATTTCACGAATGATGTAGAGAATTTGGAGAAAGTCCAGAGAAGGGCAACAAGAATGATCAGAGGTCCAGGAAACATGACCTATGAGGGAAGGTTGAAAGAGCTGGGCTTGTTTAGTCTGGAAAAGAGGAGACATGATAACAGTTTTCAAGTAACTAAAAGGTTGTCACAAGGAGGAGGAAGAAAAATTCTCCTTAACTACCGATGATAGGACAAGAAGCAATGGGCTTAAAATATGTCAAGAGAGGTTTAGGTTGGACATTAGGAAAAAAATCCTAACTGTCAGGGTGATTAACCGCTGGAATAAATTGCATAGGCAGGTTGCAGAATCTCTGTCATTCAAAGTTTTTGAGAGCAAATTAGACAAACACTTGTCAGGGTGGTTTAAGATGGTACTTGGTCCTGCCATGAGTGCAGGGGACTGGACTTGATGATTTTTCATGGTCCTTTCCAGTTCATATGGGTATGTCTGCACTGGAGGCTCTGTTAAGTCAACCTAAGAAGGTTGATTTTAAGTTGACTTAAAATCGATCTTGTTAAGTCGACTTAGAGAGTCCACACTGAAAATTCCTGTTGACTGCCTGTGCTAGGTCAGCCTTTCCTGATGGCCAGGAACTCTAGGAGGTGGCCTGGAGGCCAATTATGTCAACTTCAGGGCTTTCCCCATCTACACTGGCTTAAGTCAACTTAAAAAGGTTGACTTAAGCATTAAGTCGACCTTCAGAGGTGGTGTTATTAAGTTGACTTAAGGAAGTGCTTAAGTCCATTTAATCAAAGCCCAGTGTGGCCACAGAAGTCTGTAGATTGACTTAACCTTTCTTAAGTCAACCTAAGGCTCCAGTATAAATGTACCCACCAATTCTAAGAGTTGGCACCAGTGTGGACTCAAGTGCTACAAAGGCTCTACCACCATGCGTATGCATCTGACAAGTCCTTAAGCTGGCACTCACAGTAGTAATCTTTACTACTGTTGGCATTCCTCTGTCAACCACCCACTGCACTGGAACCCACTGAAGTGGATTAGAACAATACTGAGCTGTATCTTTGTGCCCCTGTTAAAGAATCGAGGCCACATGCAGCAGCAGTAGTATGTGACACTGTTTTTTTCTTCTGCATGCAATGATAGATTGAAATTCAGGTTGCAATACAATAATTTTGTCTCTTTGTTCCTAGAGGACACAGTTATTTTTAAAAATATGAAAAAAATTCTTTACACAAGATAGGAAGGAGTAATTTATGAAAGTTTCACTATTGTGAGCAGTTTCCCAGATTCTTGCTGATTTTCTTCTTTGCTGCCTCTGAGTGATTTCCCACTGGAGTGCTCTGACAGAAGCAGATGAAGTTTGCAAGGAATTAAACTCCTTTCATCATGGGGTGCCAGTGTTGCTGACCCCAACTGTTCAAACCGCAAGAGTCTGGCCCTAAAAAAATTCACAAGATTGGCTTCAAAATAATGAGATTTCCCACCCCCCACAAATAATAATCTTTAGGGCCCTTTTTATTTGTCTTCTGAGTTTTGATCTTTAAGTTTTCTTCCATAAACACAAGGGTCAGAAACTTACTTAAAAAAACTGCTAGCTGAAGTTTTGTGGTATTTCACATGACTTCAGGAGTTTGTTGAGGCTTTAAGGAAACACCAAATATTGCCAACTTTGTAATGAAATCACAGGTTAACAACAGTAGCCCACTTCACTTTTTCTGTTATGAGTTTAAGTCTGAACTTTCCATGGCTGCTATTTTTGCTTAAATTATTCACTTTTAATATATACCATATTAGTCAAACATATTGTTTATGCATTATTTATGGTACAGATTTTATTCTATAACATTTATAGGTTTGCTCTGAGCCAAAGCTTAGTAAAAGACTTGGAAAATCTTTCCAAATAATCAATATTTCCAGGAACCCCAGTGATGCCTATTAAGTAAGCAAAATTAAATGATCAAACTGCCAATGTAGACCATCTTGATAAAGTGCCCTTTTGGTTGTAAAGGTGAAATTGTTAACACACAGTAATTAAAAACAGCAGGAGGAATGACACTTGCTGAAAAGCATCCTTTCCATTCTCCAGGCAATGTTGTAGCTGGGGTATCTGGAGCTAAACGTGTCAAGATTTTATCATTTTCATAAACTGGAACTGGAGAGTTTGGTTCATATGATTCTAAGTTTTGCTTAGAAGTAAATGGTTTGTACAAATCTTGAAATTCCAAGGATGTGTTGCAGAATACATTGGCTGTTTTTGAAACCCTTATTCTACAAGACCCCTCCCCTTTATTTTACCCAGGGTACAATGCGGGGGGGGAGGGCAGGATGAAGGTACAGAATCACAGATAGTTAGGGCTGGAAGGGACCAAAGAAGGTCATCTAGTCCAACCCCTGCTCAGAGATTATATAACATTCACTTCACTTAGCTCCAGCTCTGATGTTTCCAGGCTGCTCTTTCAAGTCAGGGTACTGCTGGCCAAACCTCACTGCCGTCAGCCTAATTCTTCCAAATAATTAATCATGTCCACCTGGAGAAAGAATGCAATGGAGCTGTAAAACACTACCACGTCAAAACGTTTGCCAGTTCCTATTGCACTGATGCAAATCATAGTGCAAGATGCAGGACAAGAGAGAATCAGGTCCTTCATTCTTATTTTGCTTTGTTCTCATTTCCTAGACTTTTTTTTCCCTTTCTTCTCTTTTTTATTCTTTTCCCCCCTGTATTGGGGAGTGTCATCGGGTCCTCCCCTCATCAGGGCGAGGCAAGCAAACAGGCATGCAGTTCAGGCCTTCAGCCCTAGCAGGGGCAAGGCAAACCACAGTTATACGGAGTTCAGGCCTTCAACCCCAGCTGGGGTAAGGCAAACCAACTGTGGCTCGGCTGGTAGCAGGGGAGATAAGGGGAACACAGGCCCACCTGCTCCACTGTGTTCCAGCCCAGGGCCCTAGCAGTGACCACACGGAGGGCCACTGTGTCAGTGGGGCTCCCGCCGAAACACACTGACTCACAATTGTCCCTGGTCTACTTCCTTCCCTTGCCCAGTGAGGCCTGGGGCATGCTGTCCTCATGAACCTCCGGGTAGGATCCCCAGTGCATCCCCATCAGGCCCTCACTATCTTCAGGAGGCAAGGCTGGGAACTCGGCCTCCTCGGCCAACGGCAGCTCCTCCAGGTTGCACAAGTCTGGAAGGGCAGGCTTGCTGTCCTCCCCAGCAGAGGAGAGCTCCTCCAGGTCCTCTCCAGCATCAGGCTGGTCCACAGGGCTCAGGCTGTCTGCAGAGGGAAGCTCATCAACATCCTCCCCTGGAGGAGTCTTCTCCAGGGGTGCAGTTGCCCAAGGTTCCTCCCCCCAGCTCTTCTCAGGTGGGGTGTCTGGGCACCAGTTAATCTCCTTTACTCCCAGTGGAGGGAGGTCTGCCAGAGGTAGCAGCCACTTCCCTCTAAGCTCCCACCATGGCTGCCTGGTCCGCTCCCTTTTATAGTCCTCCTGCTCCCGGCGCCCTTCCCTTTGGTTCCGGCCCCGGCCGCTCTGCCGGGTCTCCTCTGGCCAGTAGGAAGAGTGCGGGCGCCCAGCTGCCTCTCTGCAGCTGCCTAATTGCTCCCCTCTGCTACAGGGAGACTATATATGATATTAGAAACATACTTAGGAACTTAGAAATATACTGGCATCCAACGTGGTCTCTTCTGTGACCCTTGGTCTATTGAGGTCCAAGATATCTGTGGCGGTAAGATTATCCAGAGCATAAGCAATGATATCAATGGCTATGTCTACGCTAGGGGCTTAAGTCAATTTAAGAAGGCTTAAGTTGACTTAAGCAAATCCCTGGCCACATTTGGCATTCATTAAGTTGACTTAAGCACTTGCTTGAGTTGACTGAATAACTCCTGCTCTTAAAGTTGACTTTATTAAGTTGACTTAATGCTATGTGCCCATTAAAGTCGACTTAGTGCAGTAGAACCTTGTAAGTTTTGACTTAAGTCAGTGGAGCAATTTAAAGTTGACTTGACTAAGTTTAATTTGAGTTATTTTATTTTTTAATAAAGTCGACTTTAAGTGGGTCCCTTGGCTTAAGTCAACTTTATAAAGTCAACTTAAATAAATGGGGCCTCACTAGGTTGACTTGATACAGTTGACTTTAAGTAGACCTTATTCAGTCAACTTAAGTGAGTCCTGTAGTGTAGACATAGCGAATAAGTTTTGTACCAGTCACTCGCTGCCAACACTCTCACCATTTAGAAATTATGTCTCTGGCTATCTAGTCACATTTGCAGAGGATGTACTGTGGTCAGCTGCAGAATAAATTCCACAAAGTCAGCCCTCCACTGGCATGAGAGCTATTAAAAGCCTGTGCCAGGGGAATATTTTGGAGCATCCCAGCAGCTGATGTAAGTCACATAAAGGCAGGGAGAGGTCCTGAGAAGCAGGGAGGCTTCACAGCATCCCCTCCTCCACCTCCTCTCCCCTCCCCTGATATTGTGATCTGATACTGGGGAGCATCTAGCTGTGTAATTTTAATTCCTGCAGACACAGCCATTTGTACTGGAAAAGTGAATATGCAGGTGAAGACCTAGGTCTGAAAATCAGGCCCACATATCCCCACACATGCTTATTTTCTGCTATGCCATTGGTGTGCTGGAAGGATTGATTACTGTTGCTTTCTGGCTTGAGACATGAAGAGCAAATGACAGCATAGTTCTGGCCATGTAACAACGTTGTGCAGGCCATACTGTTCCACAGACACACACGCATGATTGAATTGGCTGGTCTCCATTTCTTGCCGCGGATCAGCTCTCACCTGCACAAGCATTTTATCCAAGACTTGCAGGGTGTGGTCACCTAGCTGTCCCCTTCATTTGAATCTTGGCAATCTGCAGCCCTCTGAATGATTGAAGAACATTTGTGTGTTGTCTCACTATTCTCCTGTGCCTACACATCAATCCGTCTGGTATCTGCTGAGTATGTTTACTAATTTACTGGTTTTTGTTTTCTGACACTGCTGTCACACTCCACTGTATGAAGAGAAGCAGATAGCTCATTGTGGCGCCAGGAACTCCAGCGGAGAAGTTGGGGGTGCACTTAGTCATCATAGCAAAGAAGAACAAAACTTGAAGAGAGTGAAAAACATAAGGGGATCTTTGAACCCCAGCAATAGATCCTTTAGAAAGCACTCCAACCCCTAACCTTGCCTCTCATGGTCTAATTTTCAAAAGTCACATGCTGCCTGTTTCTGGAGGCTGTTTGACCTCTGGGTGCCAGGCTGGTGTTGATTGGCATTTGCAGGGAAAAGATCAAGGAGGTTCTGGAGATTCGCAGAGGCTGGTGGCTTGTTACCACAGCCAGCTATAGGGGACATGTTATGTGGGCTGAGCAGATGTGGGCTGCACGTCACTTATTCTGCAAAGCGGCTAACTCTGCACACTGTTAGGGGCTTTGGTTGGAGCTGGGCATGAGAGTGCTGGCTCCCATTTTCTGCCAGGCAGAGAGGTGGGGGTGTGGGGTTTTGCATAGGAAGAAAATGTCAGATTCAGGGTGTTGGCATCCATACCAGGAGCTGGGACTCAACAGTCAGTATGTCAGAACCATCTCTTTCCAAAGTCTTTGGGGAAAGATTATATAGCTTTAGATTACACAGCAGGTATGTTCATGGGTGCCTTTTATGCACACAAGATCAGCAAGTGAGCTGAGGAAAGTGGCTTTCTCTTCTAGCTTACCAATGCACATGGTTTAGTCCCTGTCAGTGTACGCTTCTCTGCTGGAAATCACTGTTTTGCTACAGCCTGGTGTGGCTGCTGAAGGGAAAAGGCTGAATATTAGTTGAGCTTGGGGATCAGCAATGAGCGTCCCCTTCTGGCTCCCTAGCCTGGGGGTGGGGGTATGTGGGCAGCTTGTGCTCCCTCCCTCCCTTCTTCCGCTGGTGGGGTGGAGCAGAGAGGTCCTGCCTACCAGCTGGCCGTCCTTCCCAAAAGTGACCAGCGGGGAGCTGCGGCATGTGGAGGCAGGGCCCTGGAATGGCCCCTCCACGGAGTTCAGGCTGCTTTGACCCGACCCCCCCATGGCCGAATGGGCCCAAGCCAGGGCCTATGGTGGCTGGGTCGAAGAGGCCTGAAATCCATGGAGGGGCTGTTCAAAGGCCGTGCTTCTGCAAGCTGCAGCTCTCCCCTGGCCACTTTTGGGAGGGACGGCCAGCTGGTAGGCTGGGCCCCTCTTCTCCTGCCCGCCAGCAGAGGAAGGGAGGGAGGGAGTGCATGCTGCCCGCGTACCCCTTCCCCTCCACCAGCGCTAGGGAGCCACAGCACAGCCAATGAGCTGGCTCCGGCTCATGCGGTTCGTAGGGGGGAATGGCTCTTCTCCCCTCCTGGGTTGCCAACCCCCTGGGCCAGCTTAACAGGCCAGGCAAATCTGGCAGCTAACAATGCACACTTACAGGTCAGAGCACTAGTGTGGGATGTGGGAGAGGTCACAGACTTGCTGTGTGGCCTTGGGCAAGTCACTTCTTCCTTTGCCTCTTTCTCTTTCCACTGCTTCTCTGTTGAGATTGTAAATTCTTCTTGGCTGTTCCCCAGTGTTTGAATTTTAACAACTGCTTTGATTTGCTGTTACAGTCTGAGCTGTTCCCATGATTTACACTTCCCTGCATTTATTTTCCTCTCATTCTATAAGTTTTCCCATCTTCAAAGCATCTGACAAAGTGGGATTTTCTCCCATGAAAGCTCATGCAATAAATAAATTTGTTAGTCTTTAAGTGCCACAGGGCTCCTTGTTTGTTTTGAACAGCACCTAAAACAGTGTGGCCTGATCTCCATTGAGTCTTCGGGTCTTCTGTATTATAAACCAAACATTTCAGCTCTAGGAAGAACAGAGGCAATGATGCGAGATACAAAGATGCTGCTGCTCTGAAGCAGTTTTAGTGACAGCGTGGAGACTAAAAGTTCCTAGAACCATATTTTCCTTCAGCAGCCCCATGTTAAGTCTATGCGTGTGGCTGCTTGCCCTACATGCATCCTTTATGTGGGATGGTGAGGTGGATGGTCTCTCTGAAGCTGCAGGAAGAGGAGCCTGCTATTCAATTTATTGGCCTTCCTTTGACTATGGAGATTTAGTTTCTATCAATTCTCCATGTGATTCCTTGTGTGCAGAGCTTAGACAGGAAATAAGAATGCTTTCTGTTGGCATGCTATAACTCCAACAGACCATCAAAAACATCTAGGAGGGAATGTGGCTCTGAGGAAACTACTGTTTGCTACTTAACTAGGCCCCTAGAGTCGGTGAGAGCAGAGTTAGGTCAATCCTGAGAGAATACAAGGCCTGGATGACACTTAACATGAAATTCAGAGGCACTTGATGGGAGTTATGCAACCTGTGCAGAATAGCTTGTATAACTCTTCTTCTGATCAGTGTCTGCAGTGCACTGCTCTGGTGGGAAATGCGTTCTCGTCAATGCAGTGCTATGCCACTTGAGGGTGTGGCTTTAGCATGTCAGCTTCCAGCAACTTCCCGGTTCAACTGAAAGCATCTTCACTGGTACTCAGTCGAGTGCAAAAAATAGATCCTGCACTGTTGGTGGTGGTGTCAGCAGTGTAGACATGACCTGAAAATCTCACCTTCAAAATGTTGAGAGAAATTCAAAAGCACCCCTGGGATTCAGGAACATGAGTATCACTTGGGCTCTTTGGTACTTTTGAGACTCTCACCTTCTACTAACAGAACTATAATAGAGCAATATTAATGCTGCTTCTCCAATCTATTATGCAGTAATAACTTTATGTTCCTGGGCCGTCTTGTTGGAGTCAAGGGGACGTCACAAGCAGGTATCATTTATCAGGTGTGTGTTTGTAGGATTGGGACCTTTGGCTGTGTTCACACAGCCCTCTTATTTCAAAACAACAGAGGTTGTTTTGAAATAAGATTTAGGCTGTTCACACGACGCACAGTTGTTTCGAAACAATGGGTCCCGTTGTTTCGAAACAACGGCGTTGTTTCGAAACAAGTTAAACCCCATGTGGGGACGAAACAACGTTGTTTCGAAATGATTGTTTCGAAACAACGCCATGCGAACATGTTGTTTCGAAACAACAGTGACTTGTTTCGAAATAACTGTTGCCTGAACCTGCTATTTCACTTTGAGTGTCTTTCCTTAATTCAAATTGACAAACTGTTAATTCGAATTAAGTTATTTTGAAATAAGGTGTTATTTTGATACAAGTTGTTTCAAAACAACCATATCGAAATAACCCCCTGTGTGTGAACACAGCCTTTGATTCCAATCCTATTCCTATGTAAGCAAATGGCAAACTCCCACTGAGTTCAACAGCACTGGGATCAGGAATGTAGCGGTGGATCTGCATTAGTAATAATAAATTAACAACAACACTGATCCCTAGCTCTCATCTTGTTGCGTGTCATCACTACCCCAAAGTACTTTACAAAGAAGTCAGTATCATTGCCCTGCAGTACACATGGGGAAACTGAGGCAGACAGTGAGAGCGATTTGCCCAAGGTCATGCTACAGGTCAGTGGCAATGAACCATACTGCTTTCCCAACAATAAATTGTTTTCCTAAACAGGAATTGTGTCATTCAGCTGCTAAGAAGTTGCTGAGGATTCCTGATAGTAGCGAGCACCACATTTCTCAGCGTGGTTGCCTGGCTGTTCCAAAAGCATAGGGTATGCTTTTCCAGGGCCCCCTGCCCTGGCAGGATGCACGTTTTTAAATGTTGTTGATGCTCATTCTAAGTGGCTGTGGCCTGGTAACAGAGGGCTTTTAGGGAACAAAATTAAACGTCCTGGTGGCAGGTGCAGCAGGGCTGGCTGCCATCCAAGCTCACCTGCAATCTGCTACAGTACATAAATGTATGAGTTGTACGTATGGGACAGTGAGGGGGACCCCTCACATCAAATCTGCCCCTGGCCCCCTGACTTCTCGGGGGGGGGGGGCTGTGCTTCCCTGTTCCCTCTGTTTCTTCTGGTGGGGAACAAGAGCAGTGTGATTCAAAGTTGTTCAGACTCTTCCCCTACTGGTTCGCCTACAGCAAAATTAGCAGGGACTTTCATGTTTGGGTAGATTTATTTGTTTTTAAATGGGTTTTGGTGTGTCCAAGTCCTTTATTGTCAGTACTTTTTCTCTGAAGGATAATCAATCAGCTACAGATTTCTGGTAATTATCAAACAGCACCATCCTTCCAGACTGCATCTGAGGCCTAGTAGTGGAAATATTTGGTCAGGGGTTTGCTTAAGGAAATGTGAAACATGATCACTAATGACTGCAAATAGTGGTTTAAGATAAAGAATGGCATCCTTAGGTGTTCTAAAGAAGTGAGTAAAGAGAGATCCCACAGGAAAAACGGTACTCAGAGAAATCGATTAATTGGAATGGTTGCTCTGACATTTAGGAATAATATTGCAGTGCATTAGGGTAAAGTTAGCAGTGATATTTGCAACAGTTATCTGTTGTTAATCTAAATCACTTATATTGTGCTAGAAATACATAGAGCTTCACAAGCTCTGCATTGCATCTTTGTGGGGAGAGGCTGGAGGGGCTGCTCCTCACTCTATGGGGCGTTCCACTGACTATAGTGCAAGTCTAGAGATCCACTTCCAGTCTGTAAACTGTTTGGAACAGGGAACAGATTGTGTGTGGTCTTCGGCTAGTCACTTAGCCTTCCTGTACCTCAGTTCACCATCTGTGCAAGGATAAGGGGCAGGATAGGATGCATTAAAAACCAGGAGGTGTTCAGATTCTGCGATGATGGGGCTCTGTAGGTACGTATATGAAAGCTTCCTTTTGTCTGAATGTTCAGGAGGGTGTGGTGTGGTGTTTGTTTGGTGGTTTGGTTGTGTGTGTGTGTGTGTGTGTGTGTGACAGTTGGCAAGATTGCAAGTTATTTCTGGTGGCTCAGATGAAGATGTTAAAAGTCATTTTCATGAGTCTTTGGAAAAACTGAAGAAAGAGGCAGTCTGACTCCTCCAACCTGAAGCATCTAGCTTAAGAAGCTAGGGACACGGTCACTGGTTGATTGTGAGTTCCAGTCCGTCTCCACTGCTTGGCCCTTGCATAGTACTTGACAAGCTTTATTTTATGATGCTCCACAATCACCCCAGAGAAGAACAGGCCAAATCACTGCATTTTTAGTGCTGCTGGTAACAGCAGCTCCAGCTGATTTGGTGGTTAGAGCCCTTCACAAAAACAAATGTGTGGATCTGCATCTGATGTGCATTTGCAAGAAATGGTTTGCAGATATCTGCATCACATCCATGGGTGTGGATATAACACAGATATCCACAGATTTGCGGGGCTTTACCCATCTTTTAGGGTATGTCCACACAGTCTTTTTTATTTTGAAACAACCAGTGTTGTTTCGAAATAAAAGAGACATGTCCACACGACGTTTTCCTGTTTTGAAACAACAGAGCCCATTGTTCTGAAACAAGAGCCATCGTTTCAAAAGGGCTTAAACCACTTTCGTTTTGAAACAATGGTTATTTCAAAATGAGTCATTTTGAAATAACGCCATTTGACATGTTATTTTGAAACAGCAGTTGTTTTGAAATAACGGTTCTGACCTTCCACCCAGGGTGCACAGCACCCAAAGGAAGCAGGAGGTGCTGTCCCATGCCCACAGCCCTGATAAGGCATGGCAGCACATGGCTCCACTGCCCCAGGGGGGCGACGCCATGCCCCCATCTGGACTCCTGAGGACATCCAGTGCCTCCTCAGCATATGGAGGAGGGAGGACATCCTGTCCCGGTTCTGGGCTAGCCACTGGAACCGGGACATATATGCGGACATAGCCGCAGAGCTGTCCGTTCAGGGCCACGAGCGCACCACCGAGCAGGTATGCTCGACAATAAAGGCCCTGAGGCAGGACCATGCCCGGACCAGGGAGGCATGGGAGCTCCAGGGGGCAGGTAGCAGTGCTGCCTGCCCTTTCTATGATGAACTCCATGCCCTCCTGGGGCTGGAGCCCAGTGACCTGCCAGCTCAGACCATCAACACTGGCCAGCACCCGAGCTTGTCCTCAGGCCCTGAGGGAGCGGACACAGAGTGCGAGGTGTCCCTGGACATTGGCCAGCCTCCTACCGCACTGCCACCAGCAGCAGAGACTCTGCCAGGGACCCCAGAGCTGTTCCCTGCCCCAGAGGCTGGTAGGGCATGGGGTCGCCTGGTGCAGAGGCCCTCCCATGGGCACGGGTACCCGAGAGACATGTGGCACCAGGGTCACAGGCCCCTGTGTGCCTGGGGTTGGTTAACAGGGGATGGGTGTAAAAGATGCAGCCGTATCTTGGGGGGGGTGGGGGGTGGGGAGCATGCAGGCCACACCACTGGCAAGTGGTCTTGGGAGACTCTCTAGAGCAACTCTTGAGTGAGTCCAGCTCACCATTGTGGGCACCACTAGCCTGTGTGCCTCCAGGGTAGGGTTACCAGATGTCAGGCAAAAGGAGAACATGGTCTCCTTTTTACCTTCGTGTTCTTTTTATCCTCACATTCTCTGTCTGGCAGGCATTTTAAAATACAGGATTTTGTCAGGCTTTTTACTTATAGGGGTTAAAGTATCCTGGAATGCCACAGAATACTTATTTTTAAGGGAAAGTAGTCCAGAACCCCCTAAAAATTGAAGAATATTACATTAATACTACATTTTCTCCCATGTGTCCTCCAATGTCCTCCTTTTTGTACTTCCCTGTCCTCCTTTCCAGGCTTTGGTATCTGGTAGCCCTACCCCAGGGCAATGTCCCATGGGATCCTGATTCCTGCTGACAGTCAGGGCAGAGGTGTGCACTGCAGACAGTCTGCACACAGACAAGGCCAGCAGGCAGAGAGGGCCAACTGTGTTTTATGCTTCGCTCCAGCAGGTCGCCCAGCCGCCCGCCGTGCACCACCACCGAGCCCACCCAGCAGCCCCAGAGCACTCAGGAGGAGGAGAAGGGCCTAGTGGATGCGCGGGGAGATCCTCAAGAGCCTAGATGAGCTTGGCCAGCAGACAGAGGCATCCACCCAGGCATGGCGGCAAGAACAGGCCAGGCGCCAGGACTCTGCCCTCTGCCTGCTGCAACAGGCGGCAGCTGCGGATGACCGCGTGGTCACCACACTGGAGTAGAAGGCGCTGGCCATTGAGCGCCTCAGTGACCGCCTGACCACCGCAGTTGAGGACTTGGCAGGTAGCGTCCATCAACTGGTGAACCGCATGGCCCCTCCAGCAGCTTCCGGAGGTCCTCCGCCTGGCCTTCCCCAGAGGTGACCCTGGACCCGGGGTGGCCGTGGGCAGGGGCGGGGAACACCACCACCCCCGGACCCCCCCTCACAGGGCCTGCCTAAGAACTCCCCTCCCACCCAGACTCCCCCCCCATTCCCCAGTCTCTGCCTTCCAAGTTTCAGGCCCTCCCCCCAGACTCCCCCCACATTTCCCCATCCCCTAACCCTCTCCAGCCCTTCCCTGCCCCAACCCCTGTTCTTTCAATAAATAGTTTGAAACACATATTATTGGTTGTGAGTGGTTTTATTGGGGGTAGTTCACAGTGCGGGTGGATGGGTGGGGGCTGGCTGTGGGCAAACGGAGGAGAGGGTGGTGTGGGGCAGGGCAGGCCTGGCCCTCAGAGTTCCTCCATGTCAAAGGTGTTCTTCAGTGTGTCATGAACTGTCACAGCTCTCTGGGATGGCTGCTCCCGTGGGGGCACAGGTCTGGGTTGGTTGTAGTCCCCGGCGAGGAGATGTGCCTCAGCTTCCCACTCAGCAGCAATAGTCTCACCCTGCAGCTCACAGAAGTTGTGCAGGGCCATGCATGCACTGATGACCTGTGGCATTGTCCTCTCCGCAAGGTGGAGGCGTGTAAGGAGGTACCTCCAGCGTGCCTTCAGGCAGCCAAATGCCCACTTGACCACCTGGTGGCAGTGGCTCACCCGGTTGTTGAAAAGCTGCTGGCGGGGATTGAGGGGCCCTGCATACGGCCGCATGAGCCATGGGCGGAGGGGATAGGCCACGTCTGCAACAATGAGGATGGGCACCTCTGCTCCCCCAACATTGATGTTATGCGGGGGGAAGAAGGTGCCCCCTTCCATGCTCCGGTACAGGGCAGAGTTACGGAGGACCCTGGCATCATGGGCCCTCCCTGGCCATCCCAGATAACAGTTTTGAAAAATGCCCCGGTGTTCCACAAGGGCCTGCAGGATGCTAGAGTAGTACCCCTTGCGATTTCTGCACTCAGCGGCTTTCTGCTCCAGGGCTCACACAGGGACGTGCCTGGTGTCCAGAATCCCAGCACAACTGGGAAAGCCCAGTGTGGCCATGCCAGCAATGGTGTCCTGCAGCTCCCCTTGTGTGACCAGATGTCGCAGCAGGATCCTGTTGATGACCCTGGTGACCTCCAACAGAATATTGCTAGTGGTGGACCTCCTGATGCCGAACAGGTGTGCCACAGACCTGTGCGACTCCAGAGTGGCCATCTTCCACAGAGCGATGGCCACTCTTTTCTCCACAGGGATGGCAGGTCTCCTGGTGGTGTCCTTTTGGCACAGCAGCAGGGTGAGTTCTGCGACCAGGTGGTTGAAGCTGGCCCTGCTCATGTGGAAATTCCTCTGCCACTGGCTGCCCCCCCAGGTTTGGAGCAGTACCCACTTCTGTCTGGGCTGGTCTCCCGGGGCCAGACCTGGTAAGGCACAGAAGGGGGCAGGGGAGCTAGCTCTGCTCTGCGGCCCAGATGGATGATAGCCTGGGGCACAGGCTGGGCACCATCAGGGTCTGCAAGCAGAGTGTCCCACAGCAGCAGGACACTCTGCAGGCGAGGAGCAGATCTATTTGTTGCATGGCGCTGGCTAGGCAGCTGGGCAGTGTCCATGGCTGCGTTTTGCAGTGCACTGCTAACCGGAATGGACAGGGAAGTGAGGTCGGTGCCAACTTTTATAGGATTGGCTGGCAACATGGCTGGCAACATGGCCCAGTGAGGGTGCCATGTTGCCACACCTCCCATGGTGCCCTTCCCCTAAAGCGAAATAGCAAGTCCTGTGTTTGGACATGCTATTTCGATTGGGGCTTTTCCCTTACTTCGATTGCACATTTTCTTATTTCAAATTAACTGGTTTCGAAATAAGGGCTTTATGTCGAAACAAGTCATTTTGAAATAACTTATTTTGAAAGAACACACTGCATGTGGACATAGCCCTGCATAGATACAAATATGCAGAGCTGCATCTGCAAGAATGGTCCACAGATATCTACTTCTCATCTGTGACTATAATGTGGCTATCTGTGAATTTTCAGGGCTCTATTTGTGCTTGTTCAACACCTCTGCAAGCCAGACTCCTCTTATGTTCCTTAATAGCAGAGAGGCTCAGAAAATGGGTTTTTCCCTGTGGATGATTTGGATGAATCTGAAGAAAAATTTTGGTGTTGACATTTTCCATGAAAAAGATGGCATTTTTTTTCACAAAAAATAGATTTTTTGGCCAACAAATGAAATATGCTGAAATGTTGTCCTGGTGCCTTATGCTAATTGTACATCAAGTGCCTTTTGCGCCTGATCAGTTTTTTAGGTCAGAATGTTTGGATGCCATCTCCCATGATGCATTGCTTTCAGTGAATTTTCCACTGGAAAAGTCAGTTGCCACAGAAAGGAGAAAATTTTTGGAAAAACTCCATTGAACAGTAAAGCCAGTCTTCAGCCTAAAAAACTATTTGATGGACAATTTTCCATCAGCCAGCTTAAATATTGATGAAGATGTCTCATTTTGAAAGTTTGCAAATCCTGGCCTTAACTCTTTGATGTGTTTAAAATTTTTTTGGTTAAATTTACAAAGATCTTGTACCAGTAAAAGGACATAAGCATGTGCCTGACTTCAAGCACACATGACACCAATGGGACCACTAGCTTGCACAAACTGTAGCAACCACTTAATACTATTGTCTTCAGTGTCTGACAGGAACACTGTTACACTCTTTTTTTTTTTCCTGTACACTACACTTTTCTAGGAACGTCTCTGCTAGCGCCGTGTGCCGATCCTTTTGACCTGCTAAGACTCTGCAGTATGGGTCACACCTAGTTTAATGCCACTAGCATTTTTGATATGTGCTGAGAATGGAAAATTAGATCGACAGAGTGTTTGTATGCCTTGAGTCAATTTTTGTTAATACATACCCAAGTGGATCTGTTCTAAAGCTGCCTCCTCTGGCGGATTTATGGATGTGTGTTGGGAGTAATGGTGCTATATAAATGATTATTAAACTATGTAAAGCATTCTTATTGTTCATTACCATTACTGTACATTAATTCACTATTATCTCCTAATGCATTGACAGTTGCACAAACTAGTCCCCATGGTGAAAGAAATATGAGCAAACTGATCTGATCTCATTTGGACAGTAGATATTTTGTGGTAAGAAAGCACTGCTGCTCATCTCCATGTAAAGGAAAAGGCAACTCCAGCTTCTCTCTTCCCCAGCTTACAGGATGTAAAGAAAACAGATACAGAAGAACTGATAGGGATTTTACCATATGGTGGGTGAGGGACCAGCGCACACGGACTGTATGGGGTGTGTGACTCCATGGGCAGTTGAGATCATTTTGCTCTTACCTGCTATGGGTTTGGGACAAGGGGAGAAAGGGAAGTGAGGTCCAGTGGTGAGGATAGTGGCAGAGGATGTGACAGAGATGTGTTCATATCCCTACTCTGCCAGGCACTTTCTTTATGATATTAGGCTTCTTTGTACCTCAGTTTCCTATCTGTAAAACAGGGATCATAATAGTTTGGTCTCTCATCAGAGAGCGGTAAGGGTAAATGCATTGGAATGTGAAATGCTTGGGGATCTCCTGGTGAAATTAAACAAGGAGTCCAGTGGCACTTGTAAAGCCTAACATTATTTAACTCATGAGCTTTCGTAGGAGAAAATCCCACTTTGTCAGATGCCTGGAGATGGGCAGCTTACAGAATCGGTGCAAAATAAATGCCATAAATAAATTTGTTAGTTTTTAAAAGTGCCACTGACTCCTTGTTTGGGTTGCTGGATAAGACTAACATGAGTACGGCTACTCTTGTGGAACCTGATGAAATAGGCAGTATTAAAGATGTCTTTTGAAGGAACAGCTTAAGTTGTACACTCATAGCTACATATGCATCAAAGTAAGCTGGCAGAATTTCAGAGGAGCCTAGTATCTTGGGTGCTGCTTTGAACTTTTTTGAAAATCTGGCCACAAAATTCACCCTGGGAGCTGCTGGGTGTGGTAATGTTTTGGAAACCGAGCCCCAACAGAGATTGCTGAGCACACGAAAATCTGGCTCTGGGCTCTTTAAAAATGGGATGCTTATGGTCTGAATCAATGCTCATTGGGATAAATAAAATAGCAACTGGTGACTTCAGTACCTTTGGGGTAGGCCATAAGCATTCCATTCAATCTTGTGGCCCTTACCTACCGTAGTTTGGTCAGCATCTCCACCTAGGCGTAGGTCTCCTGGCATCAGTGCTGATATGATGTGGTGAGGTTTCCCCAGCTATTAATTACCCCATACTTAGTTAATTCAACTGCTGCTCATCCTCAATTCACCTGATTCCTGTGACCAGACCAAATGCAAAAGCAGCTGTAGTTTGGATTCCAGACTGAATGTGTCTTTCACAATGAAATGAGTGAATTTCTCCCTTTGAATTCAGGAGGGCAATTTTTTCAGATGTATCCAGGCATGCAGTGGCTACCAGATAAGATTTCTCATGGACAGCCAATGATAACATTTTATTGAATTGGTGCATAGATTAAACCCTCTCATCCATGACAATTAAATAGGAAAAAATGTGCATGCCATTTACAGGGATAATATTTAATCAGAAATAGACAAAAACATGAGTCATCAGCTCACAAACAACCCCAGCCTTGATATAAATTCAATTGAATTCATTCCAGCTAGTCACAGCAAAAAATATTGCTTTTTGCACTCACGTGGCAACAGCAAATGAATCTGGGTTACTTCCAACAAAATCTCTAGGTTTCTAAAATGCCAAGGGGTTGGCTTGCTTTGAATGCCTGGGGCACTCTTTATTGGAGATGAGTGTAGAAAACCCTCTCCTGAAGTCCTGACAGATTAGCACCCAAGGGCCAGATCCTCAGCTGTGGGTGAGTAACGCAGAGTACAAGTGATGGGTTGTGAATGTACCATCAAGCTATTAGAATTTGCTGTGGGCCTGTGGCTGCTATTCGCAGAGCTAGCTCCATATGTTAAAGCAGCTGGTGGCCTGCTGTGACTTAACTGCAGCAGCCAAACAAGGATAATTTTGGGGAAGTTCTGTGGTCTGTGTTATGCAGGAGGTCAAACTAGGTGATCAGAGTGATCCATTCTGGCCGTAACATCTATGCCTCTAGTAATTAATTCTTGCTTCAGGTACAATCGCTGTGGCTGAATTAGAACTGATCTTTTAGAAAACCATAAACATGTGATTTAAAAATAGCCTGTGCTGGAAAATCCTCAAGAACCCTTGGTAAGCCGTTCCAGGGGTTACCCTCACTTTTAAGCACGTGTGCCTTGGTTCTAATTTAAAGCTGTCTAGCTTAAAATGCCAGCCATTGTATCTTGCAATGCCTCTGTCTGCTGGATTCAAGAACCCTCTGTTAGTAAATTTTTGTTCCTTGGTTACAAAGAGGCAACGGTGTTAGCAGGGCCGTAACTAGGCTGAGTAGGGCAAAGTCCCAGGCACTAAATTTTAGAAGGCGCAGGGGATGGATCTGCCTTCCACAGCAGCTGGGGATGGATCTGGATCTGTCCCTAGCCTCCATGAGGAGCCATATCCGTCCCCTGTGCCCTCTAAAATTCAGTGCTTGGAACTTGCAGTGCCACTGGGGCTCGCTGCTGCCTTCCGGTGACTGCTGGGGATGGATCTGGATCTCCCTGGCTTGCCACCAGCAGCTGGGGATGAATACGGATCCCCCCCAGCCTGCCAGTGGTGGCACCTGGGAGTGGATGAGGCCCCAGGCCGGATCAGGGATTGGGGGAGCACATTTGGGGCTACTTGTCAAAAATTCTAGTTACGGCTCTGCATGCTAGTCTAGTTCAGCCAAACAACCAAGGAGTCCTGTGCCACTTTTAAAGATTTAACTTATTTATTTATTGCATGAGCTTTCATTGGAGAAAAATCCCACTTCATCAGATTCTAGAAAGCTTAGGCAATAAATTAATTTGTTAGTCTTTAAAAGTGCCACCACACTCCTTGTTTGTTTTGCTTCCTCCTATTTTGGTACCTATAGGCTGCAATCAATTCACCCCTTAACCTTCTCTTTGATAAGATTGAATTTGTGAGTGGTTTCACTATACAGAATGTATTTCGACCTTTCAATAAGCCTTGTGGCTCTTCTCCAAACCTCTCCAATTTATCAGCATTCTTCTTGAAATACGGACCACAGAAACTGGACACCGTATTCCAGTTGTGATCACACCAATACCAAATACAGAGGTAACATAACATCACAGCTCCTATTTGAAATTCCCTGGTTTAAGCATATAGGGATCTCAGCAGTCCTTTTGGCATCACTGTAATTCTGGGAGCTCATGTTTAGATGACTATATATTGTGTCCTCCAACTCCATTTCAGAGTCACTCAATTCCAGAATAAAGAAAGCAAGGAGTCTTGTGGCACTTAAAGACTAACAGATCTATTTATCGCATTAGCTTTCATGGGAGAAAATCCCACTTTGTCAGACACTTTGAAGAGGGGGAACTTACAGAATGGGATGCGAATAAATGCAGAGGAGTGTAAGACATGGGATCAGGTCATACTGCAACAGCAAATCAGAGCATTTGTAAAGATTCAAACTCCAGGAAACAGCGCATAAAGGGAGGGTGAAGTCAAATCACCTGTTATAAAGTGAAAAGAATCCATATGGATTCCTAGAGTTCCTACACTCCTCTGCATTTATTTTCATCCCATTCTGTAAGTTCCCCCACTTCAAAGCATCTGATGAAGTGGGATTTACTTCCACGAAATCTCATGCGATAAATAAATCTGTTGGTCTTTTAAGTGCCACAAAACTAGGGTTAACAGATGTCAGGCAAAAGGAGAACATGTCCTCCTTTTTACCGTCATGTCCTCCATCTGGCAGGCATTTTAAAAATGCATGATTTTGTCTGGCTTTTTACTTACAGGGGTTAAAGTATGTTAGAACGCCCAGAACAGCCTATTTTTAGGGGGAAGCGTTCCAGGTCCCCATAAAAACTGAAGAATATTACATTAATACTACATTTTCTCCATGCGTTCTCTAGTGTCCTCCCTTTCATACTTCCCTGTCCTCCTTTCCATGCTTTGGTATCAGGTACCCTTACACAAGACTCCTTGCCTTTTTGCTTTATTAGACTAACACGGCTGCCCCTTTGGAGCTTTCCAGAATAGAGACCCCAAATATGGCTATGTTCTTTGTTCCTATATGCACAATGTTATAGTGTTTGACTGCCATACTGAAAGATGTATTGGTTGCTTGCACCCAGTTTATTGAATGATCCAAGTAGTTTTGTGTCAGGGACCTGTTCTCATTATTATTCACCATGCCCTCAGTTTTAAGATACCTTTAATCTTTATCAGCGATGACTTTATTTTTTTCTAGATCTTTGTGAAAAAAATAAATGTTGATATAAGAACCACTCCTTATAGAACATCACAAAAAGCATACCCAGTTAGTGATAATTCCCCAGTGACAACTATATCTGGAGAACAATCAGTTAGTCAGTTTTTAATCCATTAATATGTGCCATGTTGATTTATTTTAATTTTTGTTTTTTAATCAAAATGTCATGTGGTGCCAAAGGATGCACCTTAACAGAAATTAGGAATATTACATCAATATTATCATCTTTATCAATTAAACTCAAAAGAAAATTATAATCCAAATATGATATTGTGTTTGTTTGACATGATTTAATTTCTACGAATGCATATCGATTGCCATGTATTTTATTATACTTCTTTAATACTTTATTAATCTGAGTCCTGATTCAGCATTTCTGTATTTTGTCTGGGATCAATGGCTGGCCTATGATTACATGGTTCATCGCTTTTACCCTTTTAAATATTGGCACAACGTAAGCTTTCTTCCAGTTCTCTAGAATATCAACCAATGTTCCAACACTTACTGAAAGCCAGCATTAATGGTCCAGAGAGCTCCTTGCTCAGCTCCTTTAAAAACTCTTGGATGAAGGTTATCCAGACCTGCTGATTTAAAAATATCTAACTATAGTAATTGAACCAGTCTATCCAGTTTGAGAACAGAGAAACACTCGTTCTACATTCCTAAACGTGAAAGCAGGGGATGACAGTAGGAGGTTCCTCTGCCTACCACTTAACTAGACTAAAATAAACAACTCTCCTAAAGTGAGGATAAAAAAATGAATTTATTTTTTCAAAGAGACTCCATCTATCCATATATGTCAATAAAGAAGCTCTAGAAATATACTACAGAGAACATAAGAAAATCCTCAGTCTTCAAGTTATACAAGCAAGAGCATGAAAAATAATTTAGGGACAAGTAACCAACATGTTTAAAGTTAATGCAGAATTGCCATCCAAGACAGCATTCCATCTAGCAAGCAGTGCATTTTTAAGAGGTACAATAGGTGAAATCTTGGGCAGATTAATTTGCTGAACGTAATGAAAGATGATGGAAAGACTAAGTATTTCTCCAGGAGATGAAACTCTTCTCATGTTGATTAATATCATGGCTGATGATTGTTCCCAGTGGTTTCAATGATGCTCTGGTTTCCTGGTGGTTGATAAAAGGAGCTTTATTCAAAGGCTGACAGAACTGAGTTCCACCCTTTTTGCTTTTGGATGCTGAGTGCAATGGGGAAACATTGAGCAAATCAGTATCTAGTCACCAGGATCCAGCAAAATTTTCTGTTGTTCTGTGTTCAGCTGTGACACCGAGCTGTCAATCAGCATAGGTTCGATGGAATTATTCCAGTTCAAAACAGCTGAGAATCTGTTCATGGTTTGAGCATTTTCATTCATAAATGTACATTTTCATGAGATATCAGTCAACACCAAATCATAAGACTAGGCACAAGTGTACTGAGGTTCAAGGAAAAAAAAAAAGAAACCTGTGGGAAGAACCCAACTGTGTGAGTTCAGATTACAGGGAAAAAAAGTTGAGACAATCAACTAGATTTGCAGAACCTCATAAACATGCTTCTTCTGTCACTGCTGTTCTTGATAACAATGTGAAAAAAGATGGCAAGTGGGACATTGCCAATCTTGGCTTTGACTATCTCATGGACAGTTGTGAGCTACCCCCGGATGTGAGCCTGGACTACGTGGAAGAAGAAAACTTTCCTTCAAATAACTGATTTTTATCTTTAGATTACCAACTCTAATTGCAGTTATCTTAAATTATTGTCTGTCACAGGATTGTATGGCAGTAGATACTTCCCAATTTAATAGCTAATTAGATAATGAGAATGTTTGTTCTGAGAAAGAAATGGTGGTTTGGGGGTTAAGGCACATAGCCAAGATCTTCTCGGTCTTAATTATGTTCCATATTCTGCCACAGGCCACTTGAGCAAGCCTTTATTCTTTCTGGCCCTCAGTTCCCCATCTGTAAAAAATGGGATGATACTGCGTCCTTTGTGTGTGTTGTCTATTTAGGTTGTAAGCTCTTCAAGCTATGGGCTGTTTTTTGCTGTGCATCTATACAATACCTAGCACAGTGGAGTTCCAGTCCCCGGTGAGACCTCAGGGCGCTGCATAATGTAAATAATAATTCTTTTACAGTGATAGGAAAAACAGGGCAAACTTTATGCTTTTTTTCCTCTCATCTATGTTGTACAACATTATTGATAGATCATCTGACAGCCAACTAAGCTGAAAAAAGAGTCAGCCTCTTCTGTCATTGAAAAAACTTTCCTTTCTTTAGGCAACATGTTAGATTGATTGTTTCTGTCTCTGAGAGCTTAGTCCAAAGCCAGCTGAAGTCAGTGAAAAGACATCTATTTGGTCAACAGAGCCATGATGTTCTGCAGGCTCTCTCCTCCGTGAAGTACGCACTGGCAGCAGAAGATACAAAATTCCCAAAATACATTATTTCTAGCCCATGGGACTGCATTTGGTCCTGCTTTTCCTCCAGGATGCCTCACCGACCAGATGTTATCATAGCTGCATTAGTTTTCAAAGTCCTCTAGGTCCTCTTTGTGGTAGTCAATAGCTTTCCCCTTCTCCCTGACCTATCTTTTTAATGGGAAAGATAGTGTTGCTAATGGCTTGACCATTCTGTTCCGAGCCTCTTATACAGCCTTCTGCTCCATCTACTCAGACTGCAAACTGACTCTGTCACCGCACATATCTAGATAGACTTCCGAACTAATGAAGAGGTCACCTTTTGTGCCACCTGAGGCCACTCTGCAGGTGAGTGCCATGTAGCATGTTTAATAGTGACTCCTTACATCTCAGCTCTATTTGAGAGGGGCATAACTCTCTTGTTTCTGCAGGAGAAATTTTGGATGCTTTATGTGTTATTTTTTCCTGGCAGTCCTGATGGGAGGATTTTTATTAATTTACTCTGACTTCATAAAATAGTCAACATTAATATATAGTCAACATTTACTCAGGTTGGTTGTCTGTTTGTCTCTCTGTTTAGCATGTTCATATATGGCCCACATTACAATATCTAAAATACTGGAGTTATTCCCTGTTTTTGCTACTGGAAGGTACTAATGCCCAATTCTCCCTTTCCTAGACACAAATACATCTCATTGTCTGCAATGGGAGTTCCTCCTATTCTGCAGAAGAGAATCTCAGCTACGCGTAGTTTATAATTGGGTATGTAGATTTCTTTTTAATGAAAACCACTGTGGATAATTCTTGGATGATTGATGATTGTTCCTCCCCCAGCTACTTTGCAAAGTCTCCCATACCTTATTTCATTACCTTTCAATGGTATCACTATCCAAAGTGAGATATGCAAGGTTGGTAAGGTTTGCTTACCTTGCTTACAGATGTTTCATTTAGGAAGAATTAGAAATCAAACATATGAGTTTTGTTTTCCTGACTTTCATTTGCTCATCGCAATGCAATTGTCCAGCCGTGCTTTGAGTTAATGATATGCAAGCTACATATGTATGCTGTCCTCAGAAACCAAAGTTGCATCCTTTGTCACTCATTCCGTCTGGAAACAAACAAATCTGACTTATTGCACAGGCAGCTGCTGAACAAATGAATAGTCTATAGGCAATAAGATGGGTTTTTACTATTATTGTGTTGGCACAGTTTTTGGATAAGGGTGGAAAGGAGAAAGAATGTGGCTCATAGGTTGAACAGCATGAACAACATCATCAGATGAATTTGGAATGAGCTTGCAACTTGATTATCAGTGGAGTTTCTCCCTGTGGCAAACTTAACAGGAGCACTCCTCTCTGGTATCCAAGAGTCCCAAAGCTGCTGGTGGCTCCTTCGTCGAGTCAGTAGTATATTGTTTCCTGGGAGTGGTTAATGTGTGTATGGCTGCTGCCTTGTTGGGACATGATGGTACGGGTGAATGGTCAGGGTGAGAGAATCCTCGTCATGCCAGAGCTTATTCTGTGTTGCCTCTCTCCAGCTCATCACCGAAGCCTCTCACCTACTATCCTTCTCAAGATGGATGACTACCAATGACATAATTTACCTCTTTGATCTTTCCCCTTTCACTCTTGCAGGTATCCAAAGAGAGAGGCAGGTAACACTAAATAGGCCCTTTAATGAATGGTTGTCTCCTGATTCTTGGGTCACTCTCTCTCCTGTTTGGTGTACAAAGCATCAGGTGGATAAAGGAAGATGAGGTCTTGGCAGTTTTGGCTAGTGAATTGAATTATAGATCTGTGAATGGCAAAAGTTAAGAAAACATTATGTTAGGGTACCACATTCCCTGCCCTTGGAGGGATGCATTTTCTATTTCATACTTAAACAGCCTAATGATATAACATCATATATGTTATTTTAGTATAGCTTTCTTTAGAAATACAGCAACAAGAAGTACTCCAAGTAGTAATTAAATATTGTTAAGCCAAACATCTGCATAACACAGTTAGGAATACAGATAACCTGAATTTCATCCACTTCTCCAATTTCCTAAGCTATAAAGAGCACATTACAAATACAGCTAGTCCTCACTTAGTGACCTACTCGTTTAGTGACCCCTCAGAGTTATGACCGGCTCTCTGATGAGTTGGTATTATGGCGATGTACGAGAACTCGCATCAACTCTCTCAGATTACCTATATTTACAGTACACTATGCAAACTAAGTTCAGTACATTAGAGCTTAAAACATTTAAAATATATATTAAAAATGTTATAAATGATGCAAAGGTGACATTAAAACTATCTACCGATGGTTGAAAAACCCACTACCAGTAAAGTACATTATGCCTGAAATACCGGTAAGGGCTGCTCCTCGTTTAGTGGCCAATTCGTTTATCAACCGGGTTTCAGGAACGGAACCCGGTCACTAAGTGAGGACTACCTGTATGTCTGGAAAACTGGACTTGGACTCAAGACATAAGTAAAATTCCTGGATCAGCTGACTCTTTCTTGGGTGTCCTTGGGGAATGTAACTTAATCTATCCTGTGTCTTACATAGTGATAACACGCCTCTATTTCATAAGGTCGGTGTGAGAAAAAAATGCATTAATGATGGTGAGCAGTCAGACATACAGCAAGGAGGTATGTATCGGAACCTAGTTCATTCTAGAAACTCCTCTTGTTTTCTTTCTTGAACATTAAGAAGTTGCACCACTTTCTCAAGCTCTTGAGTTTAGGTGTAATTGTTTTGAAAGTCGGCTTTGACCCTCCAAGGTCAATTGCTTCCATTTAATGAGCACAACTTAAAGGAATGTCAGAGCTGAGTGCTGAGTCAGATAATTTGATTGTGTTTTGCACATTAATCAAAACCCATGTAATAATCTGACCTTGCCTGAAGCAAGATGGCATCAGAACACTGGGCTGGGCTTTCCTGGAGCTGGTATGGTAGCACTGGTGGAAATGTTGGCAGTAGATCCTAATGCAAGCATCCCATGAGATTGTGCCAGCAATCTGCATTCCTTGGCACAACATGGCACCTTCAGTTTTTCAGAGAATCACAAGAGCTGTTGCTCTTCCCCCAGAGTTATCCAGTGCTATTGGTCCCCTCCCACCACTTTTCCTCATAGCTCATGGGGTTGCTAAGTCTTAAGAATTGCTGAGAATTTTTCCACAGAAACAAGAGGAATGCATTTACAGAAAAAAGACGTGCATCTACACTGGTGAAATTAAAAATTGGGCAATGCTGGCCTGAAATTTGTTGTGACGCTTCTCACAAGACAGCAAAATAACTTGAATAACATTTAAACTTGAGAGTACTTTGGGGAATGATGACAGACTGTATTCAATTTACCAATGAAAGTATTGATTCACAGAAGCTAAAAACCTTGTTGCCATTTAACTAGCCAATCACTTAACTTGACCACAGTAATGCTTAGTTGAACATGCCTATTAGGCATGCAACCTCCTTTCACTATCTATCAAATCGCTCACAGCCAGCCCCAGACAGACTACCCCTTAGTATAGTCTCTCAGCCTGCCTACAATTATTGTTCTAGGGGATGGATGGGGGCTCAATTGTCTTGACGGTTGGATTATGCTGGCAATCAATAAAGAAACCAGAAGAGAATGCTGAACTATTCACACATGGGCTCAGCAGAGATTGAGATACATTTCTAGAGGCACAAGGGCAGGCCACTGATTCACAAAGCTACTTGGCTGTGCTTTGCGGGTGAGCCAAGACAGAGAAATATGATTTGCAATGGTGTAGTTTATCTGTAGTCTGCACTGGGTCCTTGGATACTTATCTGACTCTTGACACCCAGGTGGGTAAGCATCTTACCACCATTAATAGATTTTATCCTCACCACAGCCCAGTGAGATAGGGAAGTGTATTATCGCCATTTCACAGCTAGGGAATGAGACTCACGGTAGATGTAGTGGCCTGGCTAAGATCTCTGAGCCACTGAACCTCAGTATCTTAACCACCTGACCACCCTTCCTTTCTGAGGAAACATGGAGGCCATTTACCCCTTCACCTGAGTGTGTGGGCAAGGAGCAAATGAAAACTTCTCTCAAACCCTGCCTACACAACTTATTAGCCAGTATGGCAGAGCCAGTGCTGGGGCTAGGCCAGAAGTAAATTACTACCTGTGAACAATCAGGGGTGGTGCCCCTGAGAGACAGTGCCTTCTTCAGTGTGGTGTAGATGATGTCACATTGTCCAGGACTGGATGTTCAGAGATAGGCCAAGGTTACTGACTTTTCTAGATGGATAGAGGCATTTTTCCCTGTTCCAAAGCATTTTTCTAATAGTGACTTTGGAGCTGGCTTCTATGTACTGGAAGACATTGCAGGGAAATGTAATATTTTGGTTTCCTCTGCTTTCTTAGCATAGACTGGAATCACTCACAGCAAGGTGGGAGCAATTCTTTGCACAGACAGTTATAAAAACAATAAGCTACGTTATCACTAAACTCCTTGTGGGAACATATATGGAGAGAATCACAAAAGAGCTCAGTAATTTAGAGGAGTGTTGTTGATTGTGGTTTTTTTACAATCTGCAAATTCCATGAAAATGAATGGTTTTCTAATGTGTTCAGTGTGGTTTGTATGTTCTGGTTGTTTAATCCAGTTTATCCTAAAATATGTCCATGCTTTATGACAGGTTGGTCTTTTACTATTTGTATTCCAGCAGTGCCCATGGGCTTGTCATAGGGGAGGACTCTGTGCTACAAAAAGAAAGAAAAGACTCAGTCCCTGCCCCAGAGAGCTCACAGTCAAAGTAAAATGTTAGAAGTTTTTGATGATAAACCCAATTACATTAAGCTTCAGGTTTTTCTCCCATTCTACAACCAAACCTACTTTCCTGAACCATCATTAATCTCCCTCCCCCCTCAAAAAAACATCTTCTCCACAAACTTTTAGGAACTACAGTAGAAAGATGAGTTTGATTTTTGTTCATTTCTTGTTGTAAAGTTATTATAGGACAAAGGGGAGGTTATTCTGTCTGGATTCAGTCCATTCTTCTGGTCCTTTAGCAACAAGGAGAAAGACAGTCAGGTGATCTTCCCTTTTAAACCAACATGGGCTACAAAGACATTTCTGCAGTGGCCCAGAGTTGCCCCAGCAGTGCAGACAATGCTGGAGCAGCAACAGATATCCGACACCTGAAAGACAATGGAGTGGAAGGGAAGTTGGAAGGGGAATCAGTCATGGCTGTCATCACTAGACAGCTTCTTCATCTTGCAAATAAATCTTACACCTCCCAGTGCATCTCTGGTGGCTTCCAAGCTTTCATTCATCACTGTCTGCCCTACTTGGAGGGGCTGGATATGCCCATAAGGGAATGCTGCCACATGTGTGTTAGCGGAGATGGAGGGAATTCTGGGCACCTGCTCCTACCCAGATCTTTGCCAAGCAGAAAACCGAGGCCTTACAGGGTATGTCTACACTGTAATGGAAACCCAGGTTTGGTTGAACTTAGCAGACTCTGGGTTTGTTGATGTAAGACTTAAGTCTGTACATTCATTTGTAACCCCAGGACAGGAACTGTTGGATTCTAGACCCCATCTACACTTCATTAGGTGGGCCAGAGACCCACCACCCATATCCCAGATTTCATAGCACCCTCTGAAAATATGCCCACTCTAGCCTTTTGTTCATGGTTTGGGGTGGGAAAACTTGACAGTTCACCAAGCTTGACTGCCCAGAGGGCAAAGAAAGTCAGCCTATGGGACTGTGAGATACTTCTGACAGGACTTAGAGGACTTTATTTACATTGCAGACCAATAGGGCTTGAACTGGACTGAGTCCCAGCTTGACTCAGGCTGGGACCCTCCATCTATGTGGGATCCTGGAACTATAAGTTAGTGTGATTTATGTGTGGATGGAAGTGGGGGTTAGGTTTGAACTTGGCTGTACATTGAACTGTAGACATATCCATATACCACTTGTCCCATGTAGATTGCTAAGTTTTTATAAAGATGGCAAGTAGTGTTATCCCAAGAGGCAGGGAGAGGTGAAATGATTTTCCAAGGTCAACCAGCCACGGCAGAGTCAGGCTAGAAGCAAGGTTAACTCCTCATTCAGTGCGTTGTCCTTTTGCACCAATGCCCACAACTGCAGCTTAGAAGGAAATGAAGGAGACCAGTGGAGACTGTTACTGTAACATGTCAACACGAGAAAGAATAAAACTTGGTGGTAATGCACATCAAAGTGATGCAAGAAAGTCAATGGCAAGTACAAACCTGCCACTCTCCAGGGGGCAGGGATCCCCACAGCAAACTCCAGATGGCAGTGCCCAGAGTGGAGGGGAGAGTGGGTAAAACAAACCTACTGATTGTTGTCTTGCCAGCTCCTGTAGCATGAAGGTATAGTTCCATAGGGTGCCCGTATGGCCAGGAGAGCCAGTCACTGAAAAAAATGGCAAGAGTATGCCACAAGGACTACCAATTGTAATATTCGATCAGGACTATCAGATATACAGCTTGAGGACTGGATCCAGTACTACGGGCGTATTGGAATAGCCTGTCTGACACATTCAGGCTGTGCAGAATCTGAGATTCTGCTTTTTTTTTTTTTTTCTAAGGGAGATTTTTAGCCCTGTTGGCTATAGAGAAAACCTTCCAAAAGCAGATGGACTGAAACCAAAGCAGTGCCCTCATCCTGAATCTGTGGAGAGTCTGAAAGAGTGACTCAGAAGTGTTAATTCTCTCCCCCCACCCTTATTAATCCCATTGGTAGAGCCCAGTGGCTGTGTTCACACACAGGGTTGTATCGAAATAACGCCTTATTTCGAAATGACTTACAGGTAGTCCTCACTTAGTGACCGGGTTCCGTTCCTGAAACCTGGTTGATAAACGAATTGGTCACTAAACGAGGAGCAGCCCTTACCGGTATTTCAAGCATAATGTACTTTACTGGTAGTGGGTTTTTCAACCATCGGTAGATAGTTTTAATGTCACCTTTGCATCATTTATAACATTTTTAATATATATTTTAAATGTTTTAAGCTCTAATGTACTGAACTTAGTTTGCATAGTGTACTGTAAATATAGGTAATCTGAGAGAGTTGATGCGAGTTCTCGTACATCGCCATAATACCAACTCATCAGAGAGCCGGTCATAACTCTGAGGGGTCACTAAACGAGTAGGTCACTAAGTGAGGACTAGCTGTATTTTGAATTAGCAAAAAAGTCACTTCGAAATAAGGAGAAAAGCTGGAATCGAAATAGCAATTCCGGACAACAGTTATTTCGAAACAACTCACCGTCGTTTCGAAACAACATGTTCAGACGACGGTTGTTTCAAAACAAGTTGTTTCGAAACCACCGTTGTTTCAAAACAACACGTTCGCACGGTGTTGTTTTGAAACAACCCTTGCAAAACAACGTTGTTTCGCCCACAAACTAGGTTTAACTTGTTTCAAAACAACGCGGTTGTTTCGGAACAACGGTTCCCGTTCCGAAACAACCGTGCGTTGTGTGAACAGCCCAAACCTTATTTCGAAACAACCTCCATTGTTTTGAAATAAGGAGGCTGTGTGAACACAGCCAGTGTGACTACAAATATCTGCATCCACATCTGATTAACATCTGCTGGAGTAAACTGTTACCTGACTGCAGTTTGGCTTCCTCTTTTAGATTTACCTTCATCTGCACATTAGATGTTCTGGAGCCAGCAGCTCTCCATCAACTGTTGATCCTCTGCCACCCTGAACAGCTGATGAACCCCAAACACCTAACAGCTGAATAGCTGTTAAGCCCTGCCTGCTACCTAACAGCTAATCAGATCATCTCTTCCCCACAGCAGCTGATGGTGAGTTCTCCCAGTTGCCCCTTCTATGTAACAACTGATCAGTCCTGCCCAACAGCTGGTGAGCTGGTGAGCCCTCTGCTAGCAGCCAGACCATATAACCACAGTCCGCAAGAAATGATCTGCTGATGGATAAATTAGGAAGAGTCCAGTGCAGGGTAACAAAAATGATTAAGGGGCTGGAGCACAAGACCTGTGAAGAAAGACTGAAGGAACTAGGTTATCTAGCCTGCAAAAGGGAAGACTGAGGGGGGATTTGATAGCAAACTTCAGCTACTTGAAGGGATGCTCCAAGGAAGACGGATCTCGGCTGTTCTCAGTAGTAACAGAGGACAGAATGAGGAGCAATGGTTTCAAGTTGCAGCTGGGGAGGTCGAGGTTGGATATTAGGAAAAACTTTCTTACCAGGAGAGTGGTAAAGCATTGGAATGGGCTACCTAGGGAAGTGATGGAATCTCCAACTTTGGAGATATTTAAGGCTCGGTTAGACAAAACCCTGGCTGGGATAATTCAGTGAGAGTGGTCCTGCTTTTTTGGCAGGGGGTTGGACTAGATGACCTCACAAGGTCCCTTCCAACCTTATGATTCTATGATCCATGGATTTTCAGGGCTCTGTTAATTGGCGTGTCAACTCTAGGGCCCTGAGATGACAGTATTTAATAACTGATTCATTGGTGATCATTTTAGTTGTTAGAATGGGGAAAAGGTGGACATCAAATAAGTAATGGTGCGTGCCACATAAAGGCACTGAACAGCTAATGAACAATAACAGCTAAAAACTTAAGTTCTATTTAAAGACCTTATTCTATGGGCAAATCTCCCCTCTGTGGATTGAGAAGTGTGTATGGAGTCCTCAGTTCATACCTCTGCCTACTGACTTTAGCATTCTCTGCTAATTGAACTGGGAAGGCTTAGCTTAAGTACCATGCATACCACACTAGACAGAAATGTTGAGGAGTCTTGGATTTTTCTCCTCAGCTGTTGAAAAATGACCACTTGCTAGTTTTATTCCCTCTCCAGTTTGCACAACACCTGGCCCCATGCTCTGCGGAGGCTGTCACTGCTGTCAATGGGGTGGAGGTGTTCCTTCATCAGACTCACCGTGCCCAGTAGATTGGCAGCAGCTGTATGGGGAACCCCTGTGAGCTAACTGCACTTCTCCAGCCTGGACCTCAGGGGTGTCGCTGACACTGGGCTTACAGGGCTCAAGCCCTGAGTCCCAGAATGCCGAGCCCTGGGTCTTTTCCCAGGCCAGCAGCACTTCTGCTGGACCCTCTGCTTTCTCCTGCACTTGACTGCTTCCCATTGCATGCATATTTTGGTGAGTGCTCCTAGTAGAGTTACATAGAGCATGTGCTGTGGCATGTGCTGGTTTCATGCACGGATGGAAGCAGGAAGCATCTAATGGACAGGGCACACAATTTCAATTGAGATTGAGACCTAGTTCAAGACATGAATCAGTTCACCCATCTTCGAAGCATCTGACAAAGTGGGATTTTCTCCCACAAAAGCTCATGCGAAAAATAAATCTGTTAGTCTTAAAGTGCCACATGACTACATGTTCAAAGCCTGGGATCTTGCCTGGTTTCATTATCTGAGGCCAGATTCTAATCCCCCATCCCTACAATCTGCTGTATTATTGCAATCAACAATACTATTCATGGAATAAGGTGGTGGTCAAGGTGAGAAAAGGGTAACAGGACCTGGCCCATGACTTTGTTCTGGGCAGCTAAGCAGGACTCCCCCCCGCCATGGCAACTTTCCTTTCAAGCACAACCTTTAAAGATTTTTATATTTTTATGACTGTTTTCTTTCTAGTTTCTGTTTCTCCTGTTGCTGTTGAGCGAGAGTCCCAGGGGGCAAATCTTAAGAGAGGAGAGATGGAGATGTTAGAAAATTGACAGTACCCTAGCACACGCAATATTAAAATGTTTCTTTTATGTGACAGTGTTCTTGTCAATGTGGCCCAGAAATTGAGACTTCATTAGTGCTTTGAGCAAAGTATTAAACATGCTCCTGGGTGCATGTGTTTGTGTCTGTCTGTGTGTCTTCCACGTGTCCTTCTATCTTCAGTTCATCTATGCATGCACGTGTTTATATGGGTGTGCTGGGAGTATGGAGGCTGGAATGCAGACACACAAATTATTTTAAGCTCCAAAGGGGAAGCCATGTTAGTCTTAGTTCAGCAAAACAAGCAAGGAGTCCTGTTGCACTAAAGACTAACAAATTTATTTATCGCGTGAGCTTTCGTGGGACAAAGTGGGATTTTCTCCCACAAAAGCTCATGCAATAAATACATTCATTAGTCTTTAAGTGCCCCAGGACTCCTTGCTTGAGTTATTCTGGGTAACTTGTATCTCTGTCTTCAACTGCCCCTGAAAAGAGAAGGCAGTGTAGACCTGCCCTCAGAAATTTATGTCCCTCTGTTTTATACTTTACTAGATGAACTTGTCCTCCAAGTTTGTCCTAGAATCAGTTTAAGAGAAAAGAAAAATTTGTGAATAATTTTGATAGATGCTGTACCATTTGTGGAGAAAGCTTCTAATATCACCTCCTTCTAAAAAATTGGACACGTTTCTTTTCCTGACATTTCTTTGGGTTCCTTTACCTTACAAAAACGAATCTTTTATGGGCTTCAAATTTCATGTGCTGGCTCATCTGTAGCATATCTTGGTCCTAGGCTCAGATTATAGATAAGGGGAAGGTAATCTATAGAGTGAATCAGGCACTAAAGGAAAAAAGAACAGAGGAATTTAGAGTGAAAAAGGATTTTCAGGAAGTGGCAGTAGAGACAGATAGCTGGGAATAGAAAGGGAGGGGCTCTTGATTCATGCAGAGGGGAGCCACTAATTAAGGGGTGAGAAGTTAGTGAGTACTGAAAGGAAGATGCATAGAGACACATACGCATTCAAGCTGGAGATGTGGTTTTCCAGCTTGAGGAGTCACAGAACTGAGCCATAAAAAGAGAAGCATAGCTGTGACAGTATGATTGGTGAGAGCGGCTAGGTAAACTACTGTTTTAAGGTCCCAGGTGGGAATCCTACTTCCCAGCTGCTGTGTCAATGTATGCTAAGTCTTAGGATGAAATTTACCCCAGTGCAGAGGAGCCAGAGAGACCTGTATACCACTTAAAGCAAAAGAAGCAAGGAGTCCTCTGGCACTTAAAGACTGACAGATTTATTTATTGCATGAGCTTTGTGGAAGAAAATCCTACTTTGTCAGACACTTCGAAGATGGGGGAATTTACAGAATGGGAGGGAAATAAATGCAAGGGAGTATAAGACATGGGTTCAGGTCATACAGTAACAGCAAATCAGAGGAGTTGTTAAGATTCCAGCACTGGGAAAAAGCACCTAGACGAGGGTGAAGTCAAATCACCTTTTGTAATGGGAAAAGAAGCCATAGTCACGATTTAATCCTGCTTTCACACAATCTAAGATGCATGTCAATTATAATTCAGCTGTTTCTCTTTGAAGTTTTGACATCCCATTGACTTTCTTGAGCGAAGTCATTAGCAAATCATCCATAGAATGATTAGAAAGATCACACGCAAAAAGCAGTTGCTGAGCACTTCCATCTTTCTAATCACTCTATGGTTGATTTGTTAATGACTATGCTCAAGACAGTCAATGGGACATCAAGACTTCAAAGAGAAGCAGCTGTATTAGAATTGATATGTAGATTAGATTGTGTGAAAGCAGGATTAAATCGTGACTATGTCTTATTTTCCCATTACAACAGGTTATTTGACTTCACTCTCCTCTAGGTGCTGTTTCCCAGTATTTGAATCTTAACAACTGCTCCAGTTTCCTGCTACTGTATGACCTGATCCCATGTCTTACATTTCCTTGCATTTATTTTCCTCCCATTCTGTAAGTTCCCTCATTTTCAAAGCATCTGATAAAGTGGGACTTTCTCCCACGAAAGCTCATGAAATAAATAAATTTGTTAGTTTTTAAGTGCCACAGGACTCCTTGCTTCTTTCGCTGAACTAGACTAACACAGCTGCCCCTTTTGAACCACGGAAAGCAGTGTTTCCCAACCAGTGTGGTATGCCACACAGGTGTGCTGTCAGGCCAAAGCAGCTGTGGCACAGAATATTTTGAAACACTACTTGAAGAGTTCTTCATTGGCTAATGAATATTCATGAGTTCGTTTGTACACTATATGATGATGTGCGTCAAAATAATTAACTGTATCAGGGTGTGCCACAGCAGAGAAAAAGTTAGGAACCACTAACTTAAGGTACTATATGGAGTCCATTACAGCACCTGGAGGTGAATTTTCTTTCTGACCTCTCAATTAGTTCCCATTAAGATGATGACCATTTCATCATCACAGAATTCAAAGTGACCTTGTAAAATTGGAGAACTGGTCTGCCACCATGAAAATGAAATTCAGTAAAGACGAGTGCAAAGTGCTGCACATAGGAAGGAAAAAAATCACCGGCACAATTACAATATGGGGAATAACTGGCTAGATGGTAGTCCTGCTGAAATGGATCTGGGGGTGATAATGGGTCACACATCCAATATGAGTCAACAGTGCAATGCAGTTGTGAAAGACTAATATTGCTGTGGGGTGTATTAACAGGAACACTGTATGCAAGGCATAGGAGGTAACCGTCCTGCTCTGCTTGGCACTGATAAAGCATCAGCTGGAGTAGTGTGTTCAATCCTAGGCACCACACTTTAGGAAATATGTGTATAGATTAAACAACCTGAACATATTTAATCTTGAGACAAGAAGACTGAGAGGGCTGAAATCTTTAGATATGTTAAGCACTATTATAAAGAGGATTGTGATCCACTGAGGGTATGACAAGACATCATGGACTTAATCTGCAGCCAGCAAGATTTAGGTTAGACAGTAGCAAAAACTTTCCTATTGTATGGACCATTAAGTCTGGAGCTGTCTTCCGGGAGAGGTTGTGGAATTCCTGTCAGCTAGAGGAGAGTTTAAGAACAGATTGTCCAAAAACCTGTGAAGGACCATTTCTGGATTTGTTTGGTTCTGCTTCATTGCAGGTAGCTTGGCTTGATGACTTCCCAAGGTCCTTATCAAGACTTACGTTTCTATGATTACGTCTGACAAACGGAAGCAGGCATTTTCAGGAATGGGTGCCAATTTCCTTGGGACTAAGGTACATAATTCACTATATCTTTTTGTAAAATTCCAGCCCCAAATAATTTTCCAGGCTCCTAAATTCATAACCTATTTTTCAGAAATGTTGATTGGCTAGAACAGGGGTCTCAAACACGCGGCCTGCGGGCTGCATGCATCCCCTAAAGCTATTTCCTGCAGCCAACAACAACACTACCATTACCGATATTTGCGATAATGTTGTACGAAAAGGTTTCAGTGGTGTGGCCCTCAGGCTAACATCCTAGTCCTCATGGTGATTTGAGTTTGAGACTCCTGGGCTAGAAGATCCTGTTGAAGCCAATTACCTTTGCACAAAATCAAAATTTTCCACAGGAAAATTTCAGGGTTTTTTTTGAGGGGAAATAAACAAAACAAAACAGATTTTTCATTGAAAAAATCTTGAAGATGCTTCCCTCGCTGCTCACCTACATTCATAGATTTAAGGTCAGAAGGGACCAGTATGATCATCTAGTCTGATTTCTATGGCACAGTTGCAGGCCCTACAACCTCCCACGCACTCCTGCAATAGACACCTAATCCATGACTGAGTTATTGAAGTCCTCAAATCATGGTTTAACGAATCAGAGGTAAAGAGAAACCACTAGCAAATGATCCATGCCCCATGCTACAGGGGAAGGAAAAAACAAAAAACCCAAAACAAAACAAACAAACAACAAACCCCACCCCCAAAACCACACAAGGGTCCATGCCCTGGGGGAAAATCTATTCCTGACCCCAAATACAGTAATCAATTAAACCCTGAACACATGGGCAAGACTCACCAACCAGACACCCAAGAAAGAATTCTTTGCACCAGCTCAGAATCCATCTCATCTAGCATCCCATTACGTGTCATTGGCATATTTACCACTATTAGTCAAAAGTCAGTCAATTGCTAAATTAGGCTGTCCCATCATACCCTCCCCATCATAAATTTATCCAGCTCGGTTTTGAAGCCAGCTAGGTATATTGCCCTGCCTGGGAAGTTCTTGTCAATTTTGCTTCCTTCCTGCAGTGAAATTAAGAAAAGCTTTCATGAGGCTGAGCCCTGGCTCTCTGCCTCTTCCCTCACCTTTGGGTCTGAGCATCCCAGTTCTCTGCCTCTCCTGCAGTGGTCTGGAAGGTGCTTGTCGTTTTTACTTTCTGCTTTTTACTTTCTTTACGTTTTTAACCATGTTAGTAGTAAAGCAAAAAAAGCAATTCTTTGCAATATAGTTCTAATACAGTCTTCTTCATTAACATAGGCTGCAAACCAGCAGCAATCAAAGGAAAATACCATGTGATTTGAAACTCTTTTGTTACAAGTTCATGCCAGGGCTGCCTGAATGAAGAATGAATTTTCAGCTGTTTGTGAGTAGGTACATCAGAAGGTGAAGTAATGTGTGTCATATTCAAGTTCAATTTCAATGCAGACTCAAAGTCAGGAGGGTGAGGCTGTAATAACTAATCAATATTATCAGACGAGGGTACATAATAAACAAACAGTGCTGGATGGCGAAGGGGATTACAGAGGAGAGTGAGATTTACAACAGGGTGTGTGTGTTTCCTTTAAGTGTTAATTATCTGGGCTCCTGCAGAGTGGATTGCAAATCAGTAAATTGCAAATAGGCTGGAGACTTATTTACATTGTAGACAGAGCAAATGGACTGGACTTCTCTGCTTTCTGATGGAGAAAGCTGAAGTGCCAACTTTTTTTCATATATGTATGTGTACAATGAACTAATTATTATCTGCTTCATTTATGACCTCGCCACAGTGCTTATCTTGGGCATTGACAGACTGTCTTAAAAAGTGTCCATTTTATTTTGGTCTGAACTGTGAATATATGTAGAAAAAAATCATACTTGGCTCCTGAGAATCCCATTTTTTCTAATGTTCCTTGATCATTTCTGGAGATCTGCACAACTTCTTTTTATTATATCTATAATGGCTGATTACCTGTATAGCAGTAGAAGCTAGGGAATGCCTAATGGGTGTAGGACCATCTACAAACACTGCAAAGGCAGCTCTTAATTCAGAGACCTCACAATGTAAGATTCAGATAATCTACAAGAGGTGAATAAATAAGTAAAGGGGGAGATAAAGAGGTAGCTACAAGCGAGATGAGGGAACCAATAAAGGCATGTGCAGTGTATAATTTATTAGTAGTCACAGCAATTCTAAGTGGTCACTGGCCCAATCAGAGCCAGATTGGCTGCCACATATACAAGAAAAGGAGTAACATAAAAGGGATGATGGAAACTAATCTCTTCTCCCTTTCGGTGTGGAACATTTGCCATTATGCCCCTGCTTTTTTGGTGTGGAGGGGTGAAGGATGGTTTCCCAGTCGATGAGAACAGTTGTCATCAATTCCATCTGCCAGCATGTTGCATGGCAGAATACGTTTAAATATGCATGCAAACAATAGTTGTAATGTAAGCGATTTCAGGTCTTGGACTTTTGTTTTTACCAGCTGCTGCTTTTATTATTTTTATTATAGTAGCATCCTGAGATCTTGACCAAGATTGGAACCCCATTGTGCTACACATAATAAGGGGCAGGCCCTGCTCCAAAGAGCTAAATGTAGGTGGGTCTAAAGGCAAAGAGAAGCACAGAGGTGAAATGACTGGTTCAAGGTCAGTGTCAGAGACATGACTGGAACCCAGATACCCTGTCCTCCCAGTCTAGCTCCATTAGATCACACTGGTAATTTGGCTATTGTTACACTAATTGTTTAAAAAGAAATTAAATTTAGAGACTGTTAATTTAATAAAAATCTGATTTGATTTTAATGGCAGTGGGGAGCTGGTGAGCAGGGAGAGTATTAGAGGAATGGTGTAAAATATTGTTTGGAAAAAGATTAGGCTGAATGTTGTTAGACCACCAGTATCCATAAACTGAAAATCAAGCCAGCAACAAATAGTAAGACTGAGTCCCATGTAAGTGTGCACACAGTGCCCATCTGTCAGTCGGTCTCCATCTGATCTGCACATTATGTGAGTAAAATGAAAAAAAAGAAAAAAAAGAAAAAGGAAAAGATGAGATATCTGGGGAATGAAGCAGTAACTAATGCAGATGGGACTGGAAAATCCATATGACATTTTTTTCCTTTGGAAGTCAGTGAAGGTCAGTCAGTTCCCTTAAGATTAATTCCCTTTTTAATATTCCACTTCTCCCAGATGCCATCTAATTGTTTCTTCAAATGACCACAAATATCGACTCTGAGCCAAAAGGCATATTACACATCTGTCAAAACAGCAATTCACTGCCGTGTTACTGTGTTTACAATGTACGGCCATGGCTTTCGGGCTAGCATTTGCTGCTAGTTCTGGGTGTTCATTACTTCCTTAATGCTGTTGATTCCTTCCTTGCTGTCATTTGTATAGAAGAAGATGCCCCCAGATGAACAGCCTGGCTAGCTCTAGCAAAGCCTTGCTTTGCTCTCAGCGGATAGTGTAGCCGTTTCAACACTCATGTGGCGATGGCAGCAAAGTCAAAGGCAGGAAAAGAGGAGCAAGACAAAACCTGCAGCTTGGAGGGAGTGGGGGTAAACTGGTTTAAGCAACCTTTGTGCTCTCCCATTTCTAGGCAACTCTCAGGGTTGAAGAAGCTCCTTGGGGGGACTGAAAATGTAACAGAGGCCACAGTGGGCTGTCCCATGTGTCTGAATGCTTCCTGGAAACTCTGTAGCCCAAGTAATGGACTCCAGGAGCTCAATCTAAAGAAAAGGTTGCGAGGTGATTTGATCCGCCCTTGCAAATACCTACACAGGACAGAAATTTAATAACAGAGACCTACTCTGCTGTGTCTCAAAACTCCCCCTCTCAACTCCTTGGGCTTTCATAATGCTAGGTGGCCAGGCTTGTTGTCTGGTGTGATTTCTATGCCTATGTGGACTGTGGAACTTCAGGACTAGCCTGGGAATCTCCTGGCTGCCACAGTAAGCGGGCAAGCCCTGACCAGTCTCATCTGGTTTTGGACAGCTGATTTATTTGTGCCTTTATTTAAAGTCATAACAATACCAAATGCTCTGCTCTGACTTTCACCTCCTTCATCCACCCCAGCTCTTGAATGCCAAGGTAATCTGGGATTGTACAATTCTCTATCAAATGCAGTAGGAAGATGTTAGAGAGGACAGTAAATAGACTTCCGCAAGCCTCCTGTTGCAGTCATGGGTCAAATAGGTCCAAATCTTAGCTCCATTTCTTTTTATTTAACCCCTGATACTGCCTAATTATTAGCTCCAGAGAGGTAGCCGTGTTAGTCTAGTTCAGCAACACAAATGAGGAGTCCTGTAGCACCTTAAAGACTAACAAATTATAAGCATTGCCCATTTTCTGTCAGTGAAACACAAAAATGTCTGCTTTACTTGAATCCAGACTTGGCTCTGACTTACAAGAAAACTCAAAACTAGAGGATTTAGGAAGTAACCTAAGTATCAATTCTATGATTAATTAGGATTTAGACGACTAGTTACATTACCTGAAATGCCACCATGACTCCCACTAAGAGTATCACCACCCACAGCCATGGCCTCCTCAGCACACTTATTATCTTTTATGGAACAGAAGAGCAACAGGAAGCAGAGCTCAAGTTTGAAACATTTCAACCACACTTCCTAGTTACAACTTACAAGCCCTAGATTGACTCCTTTTAAAGCCGAAATCTGTGGTTGTCTTATGTATAAGGCAGTGAGAACTGTTGGAAGCTATTCCACACATCTGCTTAATCTGGCTTCATATAGTCAATAGAGTAGCTTGATGGAAGGGAAATTTTTTTCAGAATGGTGTGGTAAGTCGTTTTCTGTGGGCACTGGACATGTGATTTGATTATGTATATTTTTTATTACTCAGCTTAGTGCTACCTCACCTAGATAGTCTTCTGCAGATATGTGAAAAACCAGCACTTATTATTGTATTCATTTAGATGGACTAAATGGGTCAAAAGAATAAAAATGTTAAAATGATTGTGAAACTGTTTAACATTAAATAGTTTTAGACAAGGTTTGGTAATACAGAGATCTATGTCTGCTTCGTAGCATGGCAAACACTTCATTAACATCCCATTTACCCTTTTATTATAGATATGGACATGAAGGAAAAGCAGTTAAAGCATTTGAAATTTAAAGTATTAAGGGATGGTTCCATTTTAACAACATCCCTTATTCTCTTTGAATATGTTCACACACAGGGGGTTATTTCAGTACAAGTTGTTTCGAAACAACTTGTATCGAAGTAACGCCTTATTTCGAAATAACATTTTGAAATAACAAAAAGTTAGTTCGAAATAAGGAAAAAAGCGGGAATTGAAATAGCATGTTCACACTGTGGGCTTGCTATTTCAATTCAGGGGTAGGGCACCATGGGAGGTGTGGCAACATGGCTGCCTCACTGGGCCATCTCGGTGGCCATGTTGCCAGCCAGGCACGCCCAGGCAGGAACTTCCTGTTCCCCGGGGTGCTGAGCACCCTGGGAGGAAGGTCAGGTGGTTGTTTCGAAACAACTGTTGTTTTGAAACAACATGTTCCGACAGGATTGTTTCGAAACAACGGAATCCATTGTTTCGAAACAACGGTACGTCGTGTGAACATGGTGTTTCTTATTTCGAAACAACCTCTGTTATTTCGAAGTAAGACTGCTGTGTGAACACACCCTTTGACTTTAGCTGGAGAGAGCTTTTAGAAAGAAGTCCTCCTTGTTTGACAGTCTTTAAGATGGTCATGAAGATGGTAAGTGTCCTTTGGGGCAAAAGAGAAGCAATGAGTTGAGATGGGGTGCAGCCATCACTGTTCCAGCAGCTGTTAAAGTCCTATCCTGTTTTCTAAAAGACACAAGGAGGCAAACACACAAAAGGAAGAGAAAGAACAGCAAAGACAGAAAATGCAGAAAATTGTCTCCAATGTTGCATCTCATTGGCAGCCTCTCTGCTGGAAAAACATAGGCAGAGCACGTGATCTTATCAGCCATGCTGACACCTGGCAAACTTGTTCCAGTGTCTTGCTGGTTAGGGCAGGATTGCAAAATCTACAATCTTGTCTGTGTGAGGCAGCCCCTTTTTAAGACAGAAGGCAGAAGAAGAGGGGTAAGAAGGAAAAGAAATAAGGTGTCTGTGTGGAAGAGAGAAAAAGTCTTGCATCCTTGGTGGTGGTTGAGATTTATCTGGAACTGGTTGGAGTGGCAGTGTCATCTAGATCCCCCTTCTGGCCCTAGAAAGGGCTGAGCTGGATCCTGGTATCCCAGAATTACCATTTTGGTAAAACTCACTCCTTCCATTTCTGTTGTCTTATACCCCTACTCCATACTTGCTGCACTTTTCAGCAGTAGTCGATGGGTGATATGCAAGGTACATAAAATACCTTGCGTTCTCTCCAAATGACTTAGTAAGTACTCCTTACATGCTATGCTAAGCTGACCAGAAATGCCTCCCAGTCAGCTTACTGATATTCCAATTCCAGAGCTGGAGTTGCTAGGGTGAATTTTGGATTGATTGAATGGTCTGTGTAGATGTGAACCTGGAACTCGGCAGATTGGCTGATGGTAGCAATTTTGCCACTGTTGTTATACAGTAGACTTAGCCTTAGTCAGACAGCTTCACAATAGCCAGCTTTTCCCCAAAGTCTCTTTTTCTGGGAAGGACCCCAAAAGGAATGATGGATGGACTGACCCACCCTGCTAATTAAGCCTAATTTCCTACACAAATTTTGATCCATTGCCTTCTGGTTCCACACTTTTCTTGATTATCAGACATGATCTTACCAGCATTCTTGAGTTATAGTAGGAGGCCATTTTGCTTCAACTGACTGTCTTTCTGTTTTACATCTGTTCCATCAACATTTGTCATTATGAGTTACTGTGACACTTAATGACCTTTTACTCTTCACCACTGAGCTCAAAATGAGGGTGCATTTATAGACCCACTTATTGTGACACATACATAATAAAGGGTGGGATTTTCAATGTCACTTAGGACTGTATTATTACCAGACTCAGGGGTTGAAAACACTAGTCAGATGCTTCCACAATTATTAGATTGTTTTAAAAATCATAAGATTTACCAAAAATAATAGATTTTAGGTTATTAGGTTTTATTTTTAGGTTTTACTTTTTTTTTGATCTTCTGGTTTTGTGCCTTTTACCAGGCACTTGGGTCCCATTTACAAGTTCTTCTTGAGGCCTAATGAAGTCTGAGATTCTCATAACTCCAGGAGGTGGGGCTTTAAGGAAGAAGACAAATATTGTAAGACTTATGAGAAAACCATGAATTTGGAAGCATTCAATTGGCTTAAATTTCCTTCCAGTAAAGTCGAAATAAAGCTTTCATTGGCTACAATGGACGCAAAATTAGGCCAATTTTGAGTGCTTAAAAAAAAGCAAAAAAAGAGGAAAAAAATCGCAGACAAAAATGGGAAAGTAAAGTGTGTCAGATTTTCTTCCACAAAAACTCATGTGATAAGCACATTTATTAGTCTTTAAGGCTGTGTTCACACAGCACTCTTATTTCGAAACAACAAAGGTTGTTTCGAAATAAGAAATCTGCTGTTCACACGATGCACAGTTCTTTCGAAACAACGGGAAGCCATTGTTTCAAAACAACTGTGTTGTTTTGAAACAAGTTAAACCCCATTTGGGGGCGAAACAACCTTGTTTCGAAACCCTTGTTTCAAAACAATGCGTGTGAACATGTTGTTTCGGAACAAGGTGTTCTGAAACAACATTTCAAGGGCTGCCCCCTCAGCACCCTGGCCAGGGTGC
>ML681966.1:87077706-87309851 GCA_007922195.1 Podocnemis expansa
TGCCTGCAGCCCCCCTTTGCAGGCACCCGTGGGGTTCAGTGCTGGGCAGCACTGAAGCTCGCCGGTGCCTGCAGCCGCCTCTGGAAGCGAAATAGCATGTTCACAGTGTGAACATGCTATTTTGTTTCCCGCCTTTTCCCTTATTTCAAAATAACTTTTTGTTAATTCGGACTAAGTTATTTAGAAATACGGCATTATTTCGATACAAGTTTGTTTCGACACAACTTGTATCGAAATAATCCCTGTGTGTGAACACAGCCTAAGCGTGCTACAGGACTCCTTTGTCAATACAGGTGAACATTATAAAGCAGGGGTGGCCAAACTTATGGAACTCAAGAGCCACACAGGTTGATTATTAAACCTTCAAGAGCCACACTGAGGCATATAGCCATGTACTTTTACCTACTCAATTAATTTGCTGATGTTCTTCCGCGAGCCAAAATTTTTCATTCAAACGCCACATGCGGGTTTGGCCACTTCTGTATATAAACTGAGGATTATGTCTCTGGTTTGGTTCAGTACTATGACGGTGGCTGTGGGGTAAGGAAATCCTGTTCCTGTCCAGAAAATGCTAATCTTGTACAATTAATCTGGCTTTTCATCACTAATGAGGAAAAGCAGGCTGTCATGGAGAGATGGTGCAGGGGCAGATAGAACAGAATCACTAAACATTATCGGGTGCTTGGCCAGTTTATGCTTGTGGTTTAGTTCACCGGCAGGCCCTCTTATTGATTGTTAGAGTTTGAGGCCAGAAGGGATCATCCAGTCTTCTAGTCTGACCTCCAATGTAACATAGACAATTAAATTTCACCCAGTTACCCTGTACTGAAAGCCTCATAGCTTGTATTTGTCTAAGCACCTCTTCCAGAAAGGCAGTGTTGATCTGAAGAAATCAAGCAATAGAGTATTGATCACTTTATTTGGTATTTTGTTCCAAAGCTTAATAATCCTACCTGTGAAAAACATGTGCCTTATTTCTAATTAGTGTTTGTCAGGCGTCAGCTTGCCTTGAGGCACCTTAAATAGGCCTATTTCTCAGAGGGTGGGTTTTTAGCACTGTCTGAAAATTAAGCCACTTTAATATGTTTTGGGTGGCGCCTCCAAAACTGACACCCAAGATCACTAGTCGCTTTTTAAAAATCAGACCTCTTTAGATATTCCAAAGGCCCCTACACAAAAATCAGCAGAAAGCCTCTACTCCAAATATGGTTTCTATTCTTGCAAGCTTCTAATTTTACCTTGTCCCAAGATCACAATTCTAGTAACCCCTGTATGTTTTAGTTCCAAAGGGGTAACCATGTTAGTCTAATTCAGCAAAACAAACAAGGAGTTCTGTGGCACTTAAAGACTTAACAAATTTCTGTATAAATATTTAATAAATAATATATACAATAAAAATATAATAGTTATAAAGAAATTTGTTAGTCTTTAAGTGCCACAGGACTCCTTGTTTGTTTTGCTGTATGTTTTAGGCATTCTGTGACTGTGACCCTGTTCTCTGGCTGTCCCTTACTTTTAAAGAGTAGACTGATGATGTTACCTGCATATTTGACATGATTTGTCTGCTAATACTGAGACTGTCTTTGAGGATAAAACCAATTTTTCAGATGGATAGTTGGAATGTGTCTGCTGCAATTGCTACATCAGCGGATAATAGTTGTTGTCATTTATAATTTTTATTTTCGCCAACCTCCCATTCTACCTTATTCTGTCATTTGTCCTGCATTGGTAAATTCCCATCTGTACCCCAAAATGAGTTTTCATTGCCATGTCAACAGAAAGATAGAGTCAGTCTCTGTCCATTTAATCTTCATCTCTGTCAGCTGCCGTGTTCTTTTTGTTGCAAATTAAAGGAGATGGTTTGTTTACGAAAAGGCCTCTGTCGTCATTTCTATGAATATCCATTTCTCAACACTTTCTGCTTCTGGGAAGATATTTTAATGGCCCCAGCCCACTTTGTTAATAATCACTATGGAAGATGCTTGCAGGCAACTTCTGGGTCCCCACAGATTCTTGAGATCAGCATGTGTTGTATTGGCTTATTCAGCCTGTTCTAGTTGCTACAAAGTCACTCATGTATTGCCCTGGTTGTCAAATCTAATATTTCCAGACTTGGGTGCTTAAAATTACCCACCTAAATACCTCTTCAGGCATGTAAAAGGCCTGGTTTTCGGCAGAAGATTGAACAAGAACTGTAGATACTCAACACCACTGAAAAATGGGCCTTTTTTATTTAGGCCTACTTCTAAGGGCCAAGCTTTAAAATTTGGGGTAACAACTACAGACTTCAACTATCTAGCTCTCTTATATGTTTGTAGGTATTTCTTAACCTAATGTAAAATTCTAACAAACACTTCTGTCTCGCACCACTCTCTTCTCTAGAGTTCTGCTACAGTACACAGCAGTGTACTGTCATTAATGAGCCATTCAGGACAGTATGCAAAATGCTACATGAATAGAAGAATGGATGTCGGGTTCTTCTGGATGAATAGTCCTATATGAATGCACAGTATGGTATGTTAATTATTATGAATGAGCTGAATCCAGAGATGCTGGCTCAGTTTTCATTCAGGATAACTCCTCACTGAAGTCAGTATTTCTAGGAAATGCATTAATGAAGCATTAAGGCAGAGATTGTGGCTCTTAAGTCAATTTCCATGTTGACTAGCAGGAACCGCCGAAGATAATGCCTTCTTGACCTTTCAAAACATGCATGAACTTCTGCTGTGTGTGGAGGGGCAGAACTATGGATTTGCCCTCAGCTCATTCCTTTTCAGGTAAGAAGAATATGGGTACACTCTAGCCCTGTGCTTTGAAATACCTTTGTACTCAGCAACCATGCAGGGATTCAATGGATGGGGAAAGCTCTTCTCCCAAGACTCATGCTCCATAATACAGCTGGCCAAAACAGTGCCTCAGCGCTTCTTGCTTAGTAGTAAGGGTGTTCTCTGCTTGCTAATTTTACACCTAAGAAGCTCTTCCAAAATAGCTTTCACCTTTAAGCAAACGGAATGGCTGCTCTGAAGTGAAAGGGATAGCACATGGCAGTAAAAGGGAAAATATAACAAATGTAACACCTGAAATAACAGCACTGCTACTTTTTGTGTAAGGCACACAGTGTAGGCAAGTTAGATTTCCATTTATGATAGGGTCAGTCATTTCCTTTGTGCCATCTTGTCTGTTCTGGGAAACGTTGGTTTCTTCAGTGTCTTAGAAGCACGTTTCATAGAAGATTAAGTTTGGAAGGGACCTCACGAGGTCATCCAGTCCAACCCCCTGCTCTAAGCAGAACCAACTGCAATTTAATCATCCAGATCATTAGTTCATCAATTACTAAGACAACCCAGCTGACCCAAACAATCTTCAGGGTGTTGATGTGCTGCTCGTCTTCCTGAATACCTTACTGTGTTTTTTTGACAATTTTATTTCTAAATATGTTTACTTTCAAAAACACAGATTAATCCAGAGGCTCAGAGAACACCTTGTCACAATGAAGAGTGATGATGTCTCAAAACCCACTGTTTTCTGTTCTGTTTGGCATAATCAAGGCTTCCATCATATTTGTGTATTTAATATTACATGCTTAGATGTTTTATAGAAAAAAAGTTTAAGAACAAGTTAAAATCACTTTTATAGCAACCTAGAGCTATACAGTGTTTGTTACTGATATGCATGTGGATGATTGAATATCCTCCCCAAATTCAAAGCAACGTTCTTTTTTAAAAGAAAACTATAAATTTCCTTGGAAGATTTATATTTTCCACCTCTTTGCATAAGGCTATTGAGGTTGTAAATATAGAAAAGAAGGGTCATTGGACTTTAACCTGAAGACACAGGTTAATCAAAATAATCAAAATACAGGGTTCTGAAATGGGCAAATCTATAGGACATCAAGACTTCAAAGAGAAACAGCCAAAATTGAATTAATATGCAGATTAGATTGTGTGAAAGCAGGACAGAATTGTGACTATGGCTTCTTTCCGACTATAACAGGTAATTTGACTTCACCCTCCTCTATGTGCTATTTCCCAGAGTTTAAATCTTTACAACTGCTCTGATTTGCTGTTGCAGTATGAAGTATGAACTGATCCCATTTCTTACACTCCCCTGCATTTATTTTCATCCCATTTTGTAAATTCCCGCTCTTCAAAGCATCTGATGAAGTGGGATTTTCTCACATGAAAGCTCATGTGATAAATAAATCTGTTAGTCTTTAAGTGCCAGAAGACTCCTTGCTTTTTTTGCAAGGTTTGGCAGGAACTTCAAGAAGTTATCAACTTCAGCCCCCTGTAATGAGTCAGTACCAATTAAACCTAGATCATCCCTAACCCGTATTTGTCCAAATTGTTCTTAAAAACCCTCCTGTGATGGAGATTCCACAATCTCCCTTAGATGTATATCCCAGAACTTAACTAGCCTTATAGTTAGAAAGTTTTTCCTAACATCTAACCTAAATGTCTCTTGCTGCAGATTAAGTCCATGACTTCTCATCCAACCCTCAGTGGTCATGGAGAACCATTGCTCTTTGCCCTCTTTATAACAGCCATTAACATATTTGATGACATTTATCAGGTTCACACTCAATTTTCTTTGCTCAAGATTGTGCATGTTTAGTCTTCTTAACCTGTCCTCTTAGGTCCAGCTTCTAAAACAGGGGTCTCAAACTCAAATCACCATGAGGGCCTCATGAGGACTAGTAGAGGGTGACATGAGGATTAGTATGGTAGACCTAGGGCTGCACCACTGAAACTTTCCATACAATGATATTGCAAATATTGGAAATGATTATGTCATTGAGGGCCACATGCGGCCTGCGGGCTGTGTGTTCGAGACCCCTGTTCTAAAACTTACCATTTTTTTTCCATCTGGAATTTCTCAAGTTTATCGATATATTTTCTAAAGTGTTGTGCCCAGGCTTGTTACACAGTACTCCAGGTAAAGCTTCACCAGCACTGACTAGGATGGAACAATTACTTTCAGTGTCTTGCATATGACATTCTTGTTGATACACCTGGGAATGATATTAACCATTTTTGCAACCACATCATATTGTTGACCCGTATTCAGTGTGTGATTCTCTATAACCCTCACATCCTTTTCAGCAGTACTTATCTGGCTAGCTAGTCCCCATTTTGTAGTTGGGCATTTTTTCATTTCGTTTTGTTTTGCTTTTTTCCTTTGTAAGTGAAATACTTTCCACTTGTCTTTATTGAATTGCATGGTGTTGGTTTCAGACCTATTCTCTAATATGTCAAGGTCATTTTGAATTCTAATCCTGTCCTTCAAAGTGTTTCCAACACCCTCCAGCTTGATATCATGTGCAGATTTTATAAGCATACTCTTTGTTCCATTATCCAAATCATTAATGAATGGTACCAGAGCCAGGACAGATCCCTGTGGGATCTCACTAGATACATCTCCCAGGTTGACAACCATTTATAGCCTTTCAAACAGTTGTTCACCCCCACTATAGTAATTTCATTGAGACCACATGTCCCTAATTTGCTTATACAAATGTCATGGGACTGTGACAAAAGCCTTATAGACATCAAGGTATATCCTGCCTATTGGGTCTCCCCTATCTAGTAGGCCGGTAACCCCATGAAAGAAGGAAATTAGGCTGATTTGTGAAATGAGGCAGAATGACCTCAGAGGGGTTTAATTCACTGTTTTGGACTCAGCTAACCCTGCTGTGTCCTCCTTGCGGGAAGGGCAGGGATAGGGCAGTAACTATAAGAGGGGGTCTCAGAAGCTTACTTGAAGGCAAGTGAGGGAAAGAGCCAGATGTCCTTTCCAGGGAGCTGAACCTTCAGCCAGCTAGGGCAGACAACTCTCCTGAGCTGGCCTGATGAGAATTCCAGCCTCTCCCCTGAAAGATAGAAAGACCAAGGATGGAAATCGAGTGTGAGCTATTTGGCACAGAGATGGGCAACCAGGCTCCTGTGGCCATGAAGCAGCCCCACCAGAGGAAGTAGCTCAGGGAAGTAATGTATTGACTCAGCTGTGCTACTGGGAGAAAAGGCAGTGACCCCATGCTTCTGTGCTAACCCTGTGATGGGATCACCTGTTGCTTTTAGGGCCCTGGGCTTGCATTCAGTAAAGTGGGTGGGCCTGGTTCCCCCTGCTCCAGACTGCACATTTGGGACTGGATGATTGCTAATCCCTGCCCGAGCCAAAAGGCCTAAGCCATTGACTGGCCCAAGCTACTAATGATCTACTTTGCCACCAGTCCAGAAGGCCTGAGCAACCGCTTGTTCAGAGGCTTGGTTGTGAGCTGGGGCACCTTCTAGAGTCAGACCAACCTGCCGTGAGCATCAATTTACCACTGCCACCAAAGAGGGCATCCCTGGCCCAGAGACCCAGGGATCTTACAGTTTGGCATGATTTGCTCTTGACAAATCTATGCTGGCTGTCTTTATGATTTTATTATGCTAGGTGCTTACAAAATGGTTGTGTAATAAATGATTCCAGTATCTTTCAGATGTTGAATTAGGCTGACTGGTCTATAACACTCCACACTCTCTTTGTTTCCTTTTTTCAAGCTAAATACTGTTTGCCTTTCTCCAGTCCTTTGGAACCTCACCCATCCTCCATGGCTATGTTCACACACAGGGGGTTATTTCAATACAAGTTGTTTCGAAACAGCTTGTATTGAAATAAGGCATTATTTCAAAATAAGTTAATTCGAATTAAGAAAATGTTAATTCGAAATAAGGAAAAAAGCTCAAAGCGAAATAGCATGTTCGGACAACAGTTATTTCGAAACGAGTCACCGTCATTTTGAAATAACATGTTCAGACGGGATTGTGTCAAAACAATCATTGTGAAAAAATGTTGTTTCGACCCCAAATGGGGTTTAAGTTGTTTCGCAACAATGTCATTGTTTCGAAACAACTGTGCGTCGTGTGAACATGACATTTCTTATTGCGAAACAACCTCTGTTGTTTCGAAATAAGACTGCTGTGTGAAGACACCCCATGAGTTCTTGAATATAATAGATAAGAGTTCAAAGGCTGCTTCAGCTTGTTCCTTAAGTACCATTGGATGCATTTAATGATGCCCCACTACCTTAATATAACTAACTTATTTAAATATTATTTAACCTGTTTCCCCCCCCACCCCCCATTTTGGCTTGTGTACCTTCACCCTCGTTGTTAATGTTGTGTTGTTATCTTGTCAGCATCATGCTCCTCTATTTCACCACAACACACAGACAATTATAATGATCTGTCAAAAAGTTTGTTAATGCCAAGTGAGAAAGTCTTATTCATGTAAATATTACATGTAGCTTTATGGTTATCCCAAGGGTGGAAGTGGAGAGTGAGCCATTTGACACAGAGATGAACAATTAGGCCCCAGTGGCCTACATGGCTCCCATCACAGATTATACAGGCTCATAAACATACATGCTTATGGGTTCTCAGCTGTATTTTCAGCTCTGCCACAGGCCTGTTGAATGACCTTGGGCAAGTTATGGCCCTGCTCTGCCTCAGTTTTCCCATCTGTAAAATGGGTGTAATGATCCCCCCCCCCCTTGTAAACTGCTCTGAGATCTCCAGGTGGAAATTGCTAGATAAATGCCATTATTTATTGTAAAAATATTCATTTTTCTTGATTTTCTTTTTCAGATTTGTGCTGTGTTCTTTGAATCTCTGGGGGGAATAGTTCATATGATGTGTGCGCGGGTGTCCCCTATTTTTGGCCCATAGTCCAGTACCTATTTCAGACCATTTTCAATCTTTGTTCTTATTAATTCTCAGAGTGCTTTGGTTTTGTTGTGGGTGAGTCTATTTCAAGACCCAGAATCTGCTCCCTTTACTCATGTAAGGTAGCACCTTGCTCCATAGATTTCAATGACATGATTCCTGAATTAAAGTTCCAAAACGTACACAGGTTTGGCTCCAAACACTGATTTGCCTTTTTCATACTTTGCTGTGAAGGAAACTGCTGAGTAATTTTTTTCCGTAACCACTACCTCCTATTCCTCAGGAAACCATGCACTTATAGAGGGATGTATTTTCTTCTTCCGGCATATGGCTACTAACAGTCTGGCAATGACTAAGTGGTGTGATATTAGGTCACTATTCCCTTGGAATGTGTAATTGTATTACTGAAAGGCCCAAAAGAATCACTAATGGATCCTCTGGCAGTCTAGTCTCCACTCCACTATTAACACCGTTTGTGTCTGGGTCTTATTCCAGTAATCTTCAAAGACATAGCACTTCCAGCAAACATGGAGGAAGTCCTTCTTTTCATTAAATGACCACCAGCACCTTCTCCTTCCAGGCCCAAGCTCTTTTGTGAGGCACTCTGTCTGCTCCCCCCCCCCCCCCCCCCCCCCCGCCCAATACAGTAGCTTTAAACTGTTCTGTTTTGTGGCTTCTATCAAAATTCATTCATGTCAATGGGAGTCTTTAACGCATTATGGTGTAGGCCCTTGTTTTATTATAAAAACAGGAAACTCAGCTATTGCTCCGAACTGAATGCCATTCGTCTCCTGTTTAGATACTCATCCTGCCTAACTTGTGTCTTATGCCTAAAACTGGCCTTCCTCTTTGGCAATTAACTGATCTTTGTCTACTAGTGGTAAATGTGACCAATGACCTGTGATGGGGTGATAGATGAGGTGGGTTCTGAGTTGCTACAGAGAGGGATCTGGTTGGCGAGACTTGCCCACATGTTCAGGGTTTAGTTGATCACCATTCTTGGGGTCAGGAAGGAATTTTCCCCCAGAGCAGATTGGCAGAGACCCTAGGGATATTTCACCTTCCTTTATAGCATGTGCCACTTCCTGGTGGATTCACTGTACCTTGAAGTGTTTAAACCACGATTTGAGGACTTCAGTAAACCAGTTATATTTTAGGGATCTGTACAGGGGAGTGGAGTGGAGTGGGTGGGTGAGGTTCCGTGCCCTGTATTGTGCAGGAGCTGAGACTAGATGATTATAGTGGTCTCTTCTGACCTTAAAGTCTATGAGCCTGAGCTCCAGCTGGCCATGTAACTTCCAGCATAAAAGGATATTCATGTGCTTATTTTGATCAAGTGCACTATAAGTAGCAATGTAATGCGGACAGTATGGGCAGGGCAGGCTGCTTGCCCAAGTATATTCCTGGGGTCTTGAGGGATTGGACTCAGCCCTTGCAGTGGGATTTTATTGCTATTTTTTAGGATGATACCTTGATCAAAGCTAGAGCATGGGTGTCCACCCACACAGGCAATTACGCCTTTGACTGCAGTGTAGACATACCCATTGTCATCTACATCTTCAGAGGGGACATAAAACACTATCAGTGTCCAGTTAGTACTTTGATCTGACAGTGATTGAAACCTGATTTGTGCTCCACAGGGGGAAAATCTCTACAGGGGGCCAAGCAGAAGACAGACACACCCAAAATCACTATGAAGTAACTCCATACACTACTTACAGGCAGATGCTTGTGAGTGGCAAACAGGCCATCCTTCCGAACGCTGAAGAGCAGCATAGCACACCATATGAAGAAGGGGAGTGGATCCAATTGTAACTACCTGAGAATTGAGGTGGAATAGGGAGATAAAAATGTTCTCACAGCACAGGGAGCCATAATCATTTGTGCAGGAAGACTTAAACAATTGGTACACTTAATAGTTTTTATGCTTCATTGTATTTTCTGGTGTATCATTTGGAATAGTCTGTTCTCCCACATGGCCAAGTTCTCTGGATTTATAAAGAAATACTCTTAAAAGTCACGTGATTAAAATGGCAGCAGGTTGGTGTGGCAGAGATGGTTTAATGGTTATGAAGACAAACTGCCTTTGCTGATTGACTTTCAAAGCGAAGGCCAATTGTTTTTATCTAGTTCAATGTTTTTTATATCCTTTAGTTATTTTAACTACCGTTACTTGAAATACACTCATCTTGATTCATGATTACATCTGGTGAAAAATTGGAGAGTAACTTCTAGAGGAATGAGCTGTGTTTCAAAACAACAGCTCTGTTAAAGCCCTGGCTTTATTTTAAAATTGTACCATTCCTTATATAAGCCATAGAACAGAGTTTGTCAGGGCAATCATCTTCCCAAATTGGTCATTACCAAAGTTAATGAGCTGTTTATTAGAACATCAACCTTGGCTTTGCCTCATGCTGTTAATTAACAAATCTGTCATTAACTGCTGGTAGCCAGGACTATTTTTTGGGCTGATGGGAGTGGGGAGAAAGAGGGAATAATGTGTCAGTAATTATGGCACAGTTAAAGTGATATCTCTGCAGATCAGCAAGACCACAAAACTTCGGCTGGCCTCTCACCTTCTGGACAATTTCAATGTTATGCCATGCTCTGTGCTCCATAAGCCATGCTCTTAGCTCTTGCTGGATTACAGCGAAACAACGATAAGGAGTGTGGTGTAGCATAACATTTTGAAAAGTGCTGCAGTGACTTAGGAGCCTAGAGAGGATGGTCTATGAAGGTACTTAAGTACCTAAAGAGGCAAATAGGCGTCTAGTGAGATTTTCAAAAGTGCCAAGGACCCCAGATTCTCAAAGATATTGGGGCTTCTAAAATCTCTTGATTTAAATGGAAGTTAGGTACCTCATGACCTTTAAAGATCTGGGCCTCAGCACCTAATTCCCATTGCTCCTAGGTGCTTTGAAAATCCATGTAGGTAACTGTCTGCATCTTTAGGTGCCAAATAACTTTAAAGGTCTAGCCCCGGGATCAGCAATGCAGGCTCAGTGAGCCACCTGTGACTCCCTGAGCACCCCCTTCTGGCTCCCTGGCAATCTGCTCCAGGGAGCCAGGCATGCTCCGGGGACTCCTGGTTGGCTCCAGCATCGTGGCCAAATCACGGTCACCGGCGTCACCCCCACCGTCCCACTATAACAGCAGCCCCTAGCACTGGCGAGGGGTGTATGGGCAGTGTGCGATCCCTCCATGTCTCCCTCTGCTGGCAGGGCAGAGCAGTGCTGTCCTGTCTACCCCCAGCTGGCTGTCCCTCCCAAGAGCAGTCGGCGGAGAGCTGCAGCTTGGGGAGTTGAGGCCCTGGAACGACCCCTTCGTGGAGCTCAGGCCACTTTGGCCCAGCCACTACAGGCCTAAACAGAGGGTGCCTCACCCCCAGGCACTGGATCGGGCCTGTTCAGCTCTGGGATGGTGGGGTTGAAGCGATCTGGACTCTGCGGAGGGGCTGTTACAGGCCCCCGCCTCCACAAACTGCAGCTTTCCACCAGCCGCTCTTGGGAAGGATGGCCAGCTAGGGGGAGGCGGGACAGTGCTGCTCCACCCCACCAGTAGAGAGAGGGACAGAGGGAGCATGCGCCCCCCCCCACCAGCACTAGGGGCCGCGGTGCAGCTGCTGGGCTGGCTCGGGCTCATGCAGTTGTGGTGGGAGGGTGGGGGGGAAATGGCTCTTCCACTCTTTTGGGTTGCTGACCCTCGGTCTAGCCCTTAAGCCCAAATCCTCAATGGTATTTAAATGACTAACTCCCTGTCACAGGCAGGGGTGTCACTGGTGCCTGGCTCATGGGCCACGTGCCCCGAGTCCCGGTGTCAGTGCTCCAAGTGTTGGGCCACCATCCTGGCCCTGGATCCCCGGCTGGGAACGGGGCTGGGAGCAGCGGCTCTCCCATTCCCGGCTGGGGATCCAGGGCTTCACCGCTTGCAGCAGTACTGCCGCTCCCAGCCCTGTTGGCAGCCATGGATCTAGGGCCTGGCTGCCTGTGGCAACAGGAGCTCAAGGTGGGATCAGGTCTGGGCCCAGAATCGGGGCTAGGGGACGGGGCCCTCAGCAGGGGATGTGGGCCCCTGCCCATGCCCATGCTCCAGGTCTTGCCCCCGAGCAGCGATGTTCCTGGTCACAGGGTCATTAGTCCTTGAGAAGGGACAGAATTAGGTCACAGGAGGACTTACTGTACATTGGAGTCATGAAAGATGAATCTAATAACAAACTTTTTTTAATTAAAAAAATGGAATGACAAATTTCCCACCACCTAAGCCATTTCTGGTTTTGTAAAAGGGGCTGATAAGTATGCAACAGCATAATCTATAATAGTGGAGTGTGGCATCCTTTCCCTTTAAGTGAGGGTTTGGAAATTATAACGCATGTGAGTCTTCCCCTTCTTGGAGATAAATCGACTCTGCCACTCCTCACAACTATGTTTCTTGTGCGAATTATGGTGTAATAAAATAAGATGGATTAATAGGAATTTGCAACATCTAGACCACTTTGGAGCCTTCTTGTTGTTCTGTAGAGTTCTGTTAAAGGTGGTAGTCTTCTCAGTGACTGGTTAGTATATTACAGTCATGTCTGCAGGTCTGCACTGACATTGTGCATGTGTGCGAGGTGTAGCACAAATGCAGAACAAAACCACAGCCATTGCCTGAAGGCATTTATAGTCTAATTAGATAGGACAAAGAAAAAGATGTACTGATGTTCTCATTTACAGGGGAAATTAGGCAGAGAGTGTAAAACCCTGACCCCTTTGATATCAATAGCAACGCTCTTTGATTGCTACAGGGAGTTTACCGTGAAGTTGAGGCCCTCCTTTGCCAGAACAATAAGCATGCACTCAACTTTAAGCAGGTGCATAGTTCTATTGACTTTACTGGGACAATTCACATACTTCAGGCTGGGATTCCCAATGGAGGCTAAGGTCTTTTGGTGCTCAACTTTCATTGAAATTCCATTCATTCATCCCAGGTGTTGGGCTTGGGATCAATTTCTATACCCACATCTGGGCACCCCGTAACTGTACCAGTGAAGACTAGGATTCAATCTTCAGTGCAAAGTCGAAAAGAAGGTATCACAGATGTATAGAAAGGACTACAAAATGCCTTAACTTAGTAAGCCTCAATTTCACAAGCATTAGCCCTCACTAATTATTTTGGCCCCACATAGTATCCAGGGGTTACAGTAAGGAAGAGCATACTAGAATAGCATTCCAGGGCCCACAAATTTCAGGGGCCAGAGTTCTGGGGGCCTAAAAATAGAATAATGGTGCAGAATGCAGCATTTTGGTATGTTCGCCCTTACTTTAACCCCTGCTGCCTTTTGCTTCCCCTTTGGGCTTGGACTCCCCGAGTGGTGGAGCAACCAGCAACAGCAGTGTGTTCAGGAGCAGTGACTGTGAAGCAGTGGTGGGTGGAGAGTGCATGGCATGGTGCTGCTGGGTTGGCTGGGAGCAGACCGAGTTGGAGGGCTCACATGTGGCAGACAGTGATCCCCCCACTCGCTTTGCTCCCAGCCAACCTTGCAGCCCCGTGCCATGTGCTGTTCATCTGCCACAGCCTCACAGTCGCTGCTCCCTGTCACACTGCTGCTTCCGCTTACCCTGCCGCTCTAGGAGTCTGAGAGTCCAAAGGGGAAGCATGAGGCACTGCGCCAGCAGGAGGTGGTGGATGTGGTGAACCGGAGACTGGGAGTGGGAATGGAGAGGTCCAGAGCAGCCTGAGTTGCTGGAGCTAGGGGTTTGGGATGGAGGGAGTTAGGGGAGTTGGGGGGTGGAGGGGACAAAGAGACTGGGTAGGGGATGGTGGGGGCTGGGTACTTGTGGAGGGGACTATGAAGGGCTGGAGTGGGGACTGGGTGGGGGGCTGGGGAAGGATGGAGGAGGTGGGGGCTGGGAAGGTGTGGAGGGGGTTGGGGGGCTGAAGGGGGTGGATTGAAGACTGGGGGTGGGGAGTTAGGAGAGCTGGAGTGGGGGCCTAAGGGCATGAAGCTTAGGGAATAGGGATGGGGACTGAGGAGGACATGGGGGAAGAGGTATCTTATATGAGCACTAGTGGACAAGGTTGGGGTGATATGGATTTGAGACTGTGCTTCATTTGTGAGGAGAGAACTGGTGGGGCACAAGCAGTTTGTTTTGCACTCATGTTAAAACTGGGGCCTGCGCAATGCGGGAAGGGGACCTGGGTTCTGAGGCCCACCAAATTATACTTTAACCACTGAAACCATCCTGATTAGTAAACAAAGCAAGGAATAGCCACCTCTTGTAGGTGAAGATTGTCTCTTCCTTCTTCAGGTTCCCTCAAGTCTTTGGTCTATTTTCTGAGCCCTTCATAATGGGGTCTTAGCTACCCCAAAGCCCTCTGATCTATAGTTTCTTGTAGCAGGGTCTAGGTTACCCTAAGGCCCTCTGGTCTCAAGTCCTTTTTAAGTCCAACAGTATCACCAGCCTTCTTGTACATACACATGTATGTGGAGATATAGATCGGCAGAGCAAGTGACCTACCATTTGATCTTCCTAGTACTTATACCTTCTTCCCAAAGGAGTCACATGTCCCCAAACTATACAAAATATGCTTTGCTAGTGTATCATCTGACATGTCATAATTGATTCATAATTTGGAAGGGGTCTACAGGGATTGGCTGATATTCACTTTCCATTTACTACCCCTGCCCCCAAGACATCTGACGTTACATTGTTCTATAGATGCAGTTGACCCAAGTCAGTTTGTCCCAGATCCACCATTGTACACTTGTGCGTGTACGCACCAGGCAGTCTACCCATTGGCTAACTGTGACGATAGATCTTTCACATCAGCACAACTCCTTATACACAGTCTGGACAAACGTTCATGACACATGTTGATGTCAAATGTGAGTTTGGCCCTTTCAGTGATTTTTCCACTGTCTAATGGTAAGAGGCGCTGCTCCCAGAATCCTAAATCACTCAGGCTTACCAAACTTGTCTGTTGTAATACTACTACAACTAGATAGTTATTCAGCAGTGTCCCAACACCACGCTAAGTGAATTGCTGACTCTGGACCCAAATGACTTTTCCCAGATCACAGCAGGGGTTTGTAACAGAGCTAAGGCCTCTCTAGTTCCACCCCAGTGTCCAAACCACTCAGGTCTCCTTCCTGTTCCTGTAGAGTATTAAATGGTCTGGAAGCGGGTGCATGTGAAGAAGTATTTTGATTAGTCTCAGAACTTGGCATAATCAGGTCTGCCAGCATGGCGATGTGTCTTAAAAACCAACTATTAATTGGATTCCTTTTTCAGCCTTTGTTGGTGATTGAGACAAGTCCTACATTTTTTACCTGAGATCAGAGAATATTTATGAGCTGGGGGTACAAAAGAGGTGGTACCGAAGCCTCTAGTCTCAAGACCTTCCAAAACAGAACATGACCATACATTGGAAGGGATGATGCTGGGGAGATTGGGGTGGGGGAATGAGGGCATGCTACAGGTATAATTAAGCCTATTAAGAAAAAGATAGGGGAGGATCCAGCTCTATCTGCACCTACAGTAAGGTTAGAGGAGGAGGGAGCTCTATGGGCATATAGAGCCATGCTTGCAGGGAAGGAAACTCTGTCGGCATATGGAGATATGATTATGGGAAAGGAAACCTGTCCAGTATGAAGTCCTATGGTTTTATGCTTGCTTGTGTAGCCCCAAGGCACCCATCACATTGTGTGAAGATTGGACTCTGGATTGTTCCTTTCTGTCTGTGAACATGTCTGGGTACTGAGAGCCCAGGCAGGGGAGCCCTAACACGGCTCACTGGGCAGTCAGGGAGCATCTATCTCATGTGCCACTGGCTATACAGTCATGCCAGCATGGGGCCTTGTAGTAGAGGGGAACAGTTACTGACGGGCCGAGAGGTAGCTGAGTGCCCACACTCCCACTACTGGCCTGAAGAGGCCTTGCATAAGAGCCTGGGACGGAACCAAAGGGACGGCCGGAGGGAGCTGGAGGACTATATAAGGGGCCGGACCAGGCAGCCATGGGGGGAACAGAGAGGGAGATGGCTGTCACCACTGGCAGGCCTTCCTCCTCAGGAGCCAGAGAGGCCCGACCAACAGCAGGATCCCCCACCCCACAAGAGCTGAGGGGAAGAAACTTGGCTGGCTGTGCCCTTGGAGAAAACTCCCACAGGGGAAGACCTGGAGGAGCTTCCCTCAGCGGAGAGCCTGGGGCCTGGGGATCAGCCAGGTGCCTACGAGGACCTTGATGAGCTTCCCTCTGCTGGGACCCATGTGACCTGGAGGAACTGCCACTGGCTGAGGAGGCCAAATTGCCTCCATTGCCACCCAAGGAGAGTGAGGGCTTGACTGGGATGCCCTGGGGAACCTACCCGGAGGACAGCGAGGACTACATACCCCAGGTATCATGGGGAGAAGTGGGAAGGAAGTAGCCCAGGGGTAGTTTGGTGAGTCAGCGCGTTTTGGCAGGAGCACCGCTGACCTAGTGGCACTTTGTGCCTGCCAGTAGTAGGGCCCTGGGCTGGAACGCAGTGGAGTGGGTGGGCCTGTGTTCCCCTTCCCTCCCCTGCTGCTATCCGGGTTACCGGGTGTTTGCCTCACCCCCGCTGGGGTTGAAGGCCCGAACTCTTGACTGTGTTTGTCTTACCCCTGCTGGGGTAGAAGGCCTCGACTACAGGCCTGTATAAGCCCATCTGTAATTCCTTGGACAAGTATTTTGCACTGAAGTCTGTGCTCCTGTGGCTTCATTGTTGCTGGTACACAAGCTAGCTAGAATAATCTTTCCTGAATATATGTACACATGCTGTAATTCCATTCTTGGATGCAGTGTAGATGTACCCTTAGCAGCAGAAGTGGACATGACCATTGTCCAGTCCAATGGTTTTCAAACTATGGGTAGGGACCCAGTACTGGGTCTCGGACCCTATGGTACTGGGTTGTGGCGCCCCTTACTGCCACCACTGAAAAACTAGAATGCATTACTGAAAGATGAAGTTATTGGGTCATGGGCATAAATGATTTTTTTCAACTGGGTTCCAAGAAAAAATGTTTGAAAACCACTGGTCTATTTTTGCGACAAGGAAGAGGCTTTTTTTTTGCCTTAAGGTGGGATGTTTTCCTACACTAACGGTGTTATCTGAACTTTGGTTGCATCAGGGCTGGCCTAAGTTATTTTGGCACCCCAGGTGCCTGAGATTTTGGAGCCCCTCCACCTCCCTGTGGCCTGGACCAGGCCGGATGGTGGTGCTACCATGCTGCCCCACAAGCCTAGGTAGGTGGCGGGTGGGCACCATGCGGGCTGCCGGGCTGAATCGCAGTGGCAGCTTCGCTCCCCTGGCCACCACCAGCTCCCTGCTTGCGGCCCAATGCCATTGGGGGTGCAGCTCCCCTGGCCGTGGCAGGCTCCCTGCCCAAAGACCGATACCGGTGGGGCCTGGCTCCTCCCCCGCAGTGTTGGCCCCAGCCCCAGCCCAGCCCAGCCCTTCGCACCCCCTACCAGCTGGTGCCCTAGGCAATCATCAAAGTCACCTCTATGGGTGGACCGGCCCTGCGTCTCATAGAAGCCGATGGTAAAATTTCTGTGATGGGACAAAGTGCTCTTGAAAACCCTATGCTGCATTTTCTAATACATTGTCCTGTCCTGTTTTAAACATCTCAGGTACAGGATCTTCTACCATTTCCAATGGGAAATCACTGGATGTCTAGTCTGAAGTTTCGATTGCCATTCATTGGCTGACTGAACCATTCAGATGGTTTCAGGTGGGTTATGCTTAGAGGAGGTTTATAATACCTTTTGTAATTTATTGCTGAAAAAAAAAAAATAGTCTCCTTACTAGGCAAGGACTTCACAGTCCTGAGTGCATCTGCTTTTATTAACAAATACTGTGCCTTTTCACTTGATTGATGGTGGACTTTAAAGATGCAGTTATTTTCTTGATAAATGAGTTATCATATACATTGATCAATTACAGAATAGTAGTGGATAATTAATCACTGCCATCAGCTCATTACTGCTGTTCAGAGTGTGTGTGAATATTTTCCAGGTTAACAGAATAAAAAAGCCAGGTGGAAGGTTAATAGCATATTTAAGAGTAGGGGGGCACAGTATGGTAAATCATCAGCATTTAAATTTGGCACACCTTTTGGAACATCCTTTGTGAGTGCTATTCCCTTAGATGGGCCTGATTCTTAGCAAGTGCAAATCAGACAATCCCTACTGAGGTCACTGGACTCAGCTCTCTGTGGGTATAAATCAATATAGCTTCACTGAAGTCAATGGATCAGATCCTCAGCTGATGTAAATTGGAATAGCCTCACTGAAGTTAAGGAAGATATGGGACTTTTCAGCCTGGAAAAGAGACAACTAAGGGGGAAGCTGATAGAGTCTATAAAATCATGAATGGTACAGAGATAGTGAATAGAGACGTGTTACTTACTACAAGACCGAGCCAGGGGTCAGCCAATGAAGTTACTAGTCATGGACTGAAAACAAACAGAAAGTACCGGTAGTTCTTCACAGTGTATAGTCCATCTGTAGACCTTGCTGCTAGGGGGTGTTATGAAGGCCAAAAGTATAACAGGATTCAAAAAAGGATTAGCTAAATTCAAGAAGGATAGGTGCACTGATAGGTGTTATTAGCCAAGATGATGAGAAATGTAACCTCATACTTTGGGTGCCCCTCACTTCTGATTGCCAGAACCTGGGCCAGCATGACAGGGGAGGAACCACTCCATTGCCTGTTCCTTTTGTTCCCTCTGAAGCCCGTGACATTGGCCATTGTCAGAAGACAGAATAGTGAGGTAGATGGGCTATTGATCTGAACTGTTTTTATGATTATCACCAGCTGAAAATCTGACCCATTGTATCAAAGCACTGAATACAATGCAGGACTGAAGAAAATGCATGAAGTGGCCAAGTGCATTCAATAAAATGAACAAGCGGATGACCTGGATCTTTGTTAAGGAAGGACTAAACCTAAATGCTTGCCAAACTATTTCATCATGGAGAGTCTGTAATGTACAGCATCTCAGAGTGCTGCCAATTTGGATCCTATTGCTGGACAGCAAACAGATCTCAGAGATGAACAAATTGAATGATTAACTTATAACTTCCTTTCTTTCTCCTGGCAGCAGATGGGAAATGGAGGATTCCACATGGTTTGTAATTTAATACTCTTAAAGGGTGATTGACACTTTATTTAATATATTGCTGGCATGAACCAGTTCTTAGTTTGGTCAGTCTGGTCCAGAGGACTCTGTTCACATGTTAGCAGTGTGGATATAAGTTGGCTAGTAAGTCTGGAAAATCCATCTTGAAAGGATCCCTCTCAGACAGTGGAGACCATAGCCCAGAACCTCAAAGGCATTTAGGTTCCTAACTTAAGTTTAGTGGTCTAATAACCATTGTGGATCAGGGGCCAGGTGACATGAGCTAAATTCTGTCATCAGCCATGAGCCCATAATTTCCTTGGACATCAACAGAACTCACACCTAGGCAATGGGTGACAGTGGCCTGTGACTTGTTGCCTCTCCTCATTTAACACAACTTCCTCTCATCCTTTTCTCCTGCTTACCTTGCTCTTGTGGAAACTCTCATTGGAGGGAAAGACCTGTGTTACGGGTAACAATCCTGGGTCATAAAGAAAATTAGTGGTCCTGAGTCACACTAGTCACTGCACACCCAGAGAAATTGTAACCTCTGGTGATCGAAGAAGGGATCAGTATTGATTCAGATGATGCAACCTTGGCAGACCCAATAAAAAAACCCAACCATATGGATTTCCAAAGAGGATGTTCCATAATCAGTCTAGAGCATAAAAAGGCTCAGCCTGTGGAGTCTATACAAGCAATAGCAGTGATAGATGGTGTTTTTTGTTTATTTCTTTGTTTTTGTGCTGAAGAAAAGGGGGCTAAAGAGTGCCGATAGAATCGGTTCCTGTTTTCCACAAGTACGGCTCTGCTTTCATGAGAAGGGGAAAGAAGTTCCGGCAGTTAAGGAACTAGCCTGTGACTCAGGAGCTCTGAATTCAGTTCTTTTCTCTGCCTTCTTATGATCTTGAAGTTTGCTCCCACAAGGGTCTGAGCATGCTTGCCCAGACCCCACAAAACACTGATTTAATCGGTCTAGTCACATGCTTAAAAGTAAGCACATGCCAGTGCTTAAGCACAAATAAATTAAGAGTTTTGTTGGATAAGTGCCAGAGTGCTCTGTGCACTGTAGGATGGAGCTCCTAGTTCCTCAGTGTAATGGAACTAATAATAATTGTTTTCAACCATATTGTGTCTCTCCTATTTAGACTAAGCAATTCAGGGCAGGGCTTGTCTCTCTTGCCATGTAAGCATACAATACAGCTGTACAGACAATTTTGCTTAGCAACAACTTACGGTGTTTTGAAATTTATTTTCCTTCCACATTGGAACAAACTCCAAACCTTTGAAATGTTTTCATAAACTGAACTTGCGTTAAAATGACTTTTTGGAGTGAAAAGCTTGGATTCTTTAATTTGCTCCTCTCTCTCATGTGAGAAATGATCAGAGAGACCTGGACCTGGAAAACTTTCCCAATGAAAACCTCACTGAAATCATTACATCTCTGGGAAATATTTTGGCTTCAATGGATCACCATTTTTCGATGGTTTTTCAAAAATGTTCCAACAGCTCTAATGTACAGCACCGAGCGCAGTACAGTATTGATCTTAGTTGGGTGTTTTAGGTGTTTCTGTAATAGAACGTAATCATTAAAATGCATTTGCTTACCTGCAGTATCAAAAAACCTGTGCTAAATAGCAGCAATCAGGTGATACAGTCTGAATGAGATTTTCAAAAGCTCCCACAGAACTCAGCAGAAGCTGTCACTGGGAGGTTGCGTGGTTGATTTCAGTGACTGATGTTAGGCCACTGATGAGTGCTTTCACAAAGCCCATCCTTTTCCTTTAAATTACAATAGAGCTCTGATTTTATAAACACCAATCTTATGAACTAGTTCCATGAACCATTTTGATCTTCCATCAACAAGGTACCCGGGTGTATGTCTAAGCAGAGATCACATGCACTCCGAGCAATGTTTCTTATACCACTGGAGGAAGCATCTTTGTATCAGATGAGTCACATGTGGGAAAGGTTGTGTGTCATGGGGAGAGATTGGTGGCAACGAAGAGCTGCAGTTCTCTTAAAGAAAAACCAGCAATTTATTTCACTAGTGACTGTGGGGGCACTGTAGCATGTACACACAGCAGTGCATGATGTAGCACAGTCCATCTGCAAGATTGTAATAGGCATACAGCATAGATTTTTTGCCATTCTGTATGTAGACTATCACTGAATGATTGATTAAACTAATTGGTGCACCACACATGCTGTGATTTTGAGATGTTCAATGTTGTGAACTATTTGATTTACTAGAGGGGTAGCTGTGTTAGTCTGTGTACAGCAGAAACAACGAGAATCTTGTGGCACCTTAAAGACTAACACATTTCTTCAGGCATAAGCTTTTGTGGGCTCCAACCCACCTTTGTCAGATGAAGATGCAATTTGCTAAACTCCTTGCTAAACTCCAGATGCAGATGCAATTTGCTAATCTCCAAGTAGTTAATAAAACTGAGGTTCTACTGTACCAAAGAAATCTGATGCTATGTCATAAGGAACTCGTCTGTAATCTTCCAACAGTACAACAGGAAAGAAGGATTCTTTGGTGGAGTTTTCAAGTTGGTGATGCTGCTTTTTAGGAAATGTTTTTTGGATACTAGCTGTTTACACCCAGTTCCATTCAGTGTTTTGAGCCTAAGCCAGCTTTAAGTACATGTATAGCCTTATTTTTGTCAATGAGGTGTCTTAAGTTCTTAAAGTGCTTGAGTCCTTTGTTCGATGAGGCCTGTTGTATTACTCATGATGGAATAAATGGGCTCAAAGAGTTAAAGGTGTTAATGTGACCCTGAAACTGTCCAACCTTAAACAGGGTTAATCAAGGTTCCAGGTTTGGTTTACACATATCTCAGCCTGCTTCGTACCATGGCAAACACTCTATGAAATTCATGCCAAAGGTTCGAAATGTATTGATTGCAACAGATACTAGGAGAAGAATCAAAACGGGAATTGAGTGATTATAAAAAGTGAATGTACCGTAATCAAAACTCATCCAAGTTTCTTTCTGGAGATGGTGAATATTGTTGAAGTTTCATATTCTGTCAGAAAGATCTGCTTGGTGGAGAAGGGTTCGATATGTTCTTTAGCAAAGCTTTTGATACAGTCTCCCACAGTATTTTTATAAACAAGAAGTATGGTCTGGATGAATAAGATGGATAGAAAGCTGTCTAGATCATCAGGCTCAGTGAGTCAAGGGGTCAATAGCTCTATGTCTAGTTGGTAGCTGGTAACAAGCGTGGTGTCCCAGGGGTCAGTGCTGGGTTATACAACATCTTCATTAAAGATCTTGAGGATGTGGTTGAGGCACGCTCAGCAAGTTTGCAGAGGACATGAATCTGCAGATGGTGGTAGGTACACTGGAGGATATGGACAGGATAGAGTGACGTAGACCAGCAATTCTCAACTTCTGTGTTGCAACACATCACTGTGTCATGACACATGGTTAAGCATGTCTCTGGGAGCTGGCCCCCATGAAAAGATGGAGCATGGCTCCAGCTTTCTGGCAGTGGGGCTGGGCGGGCTTAGTTGTGGCAGCAAGGGGGTTTGGCAATGGCAGTGGCTTGGCACCAGGTTGGGGGGGGCACTCTTCACAACAGTGGCAGTGGGGGCTACTGTGTCATGCATGATTGTGCAGACCGCTGACTGTATCACAAAACAAAAACCATAAGAGCCTCTGACTTAGACATATTCGAGGATTGCAAAAAGGCCAAGTGCAGTGTCTTGCACTTAAGACAGAAGAATCCCATGCATTGCTACAGACTGGGAACTGATTTACTGACCAGGCAGCAGTTCTAGAGAAAAAGACCTGTCGGTTACATTGGACAAGGAGCTGGACGTGAGTTAACAGCGTGCCCTTATTGCCAAAAAGGCCAATGGCATATTGGGATGCTTTAGTAATAGCACTGATGGCAAATGAAGGAAAGTGATTATTTCCTTCTGTAAGCCACCGGCCCTCTCCAGCCCATGGGGAGGGCACGCCCAACTGGTGGTTTTGGGGAATTAGCGGGAAGGGGTGTCCCTTCTGGTGGCTGGACATAGTCCTCAGGGTACACAATCACCAAGTCTATGGCCCTGGCCCCCAGGTGGGGTGGGCAAGGACACAGTCTGTGGCCCCGGCCCCCAGGCAGGGCAGGCAAGTACACAGTCTATGCAGCTCGAGTGGCCAGGGACTACTCAGGGTTTTAGCCAAGAAAGGGATTTGAGGAGGGAGACACGGGCCCACCCACTCCACTGCGTCTCAGCCCAGGGCCCTAGGCAGGGACAGAAGGGCTCAGCCCTGGGTCAGCGGGGCTCTGACTGAAACACGCTGCCCTGTAGCATGGCCCAGCATTTGGCCCTCCCTGGGCTACTTCCTCCAACCCTGACCCCTCCCCTGCGCTAGGTACTGTAGAGGGGGTAATTGTCCTCAGGGCGTCCCCTGTAGAAAGCCTGTGGGATCCCAGCAGACCCCTCTGTGTCCATGGGTGGCAGGTCAGGGTACACCTCAGGTCCTTGATGAGGGGCAACTCCTCCAGGTTCTGGGGCCCGTATGCTGTCAGTGGCTATATCTCCGCTGAGGGGTGCTCCTCTAAATCGCAGGGCCCGGGTGCTGTTGGTGTCTCTTCCTCTGCTGAGGGTAGCTCTTCTAGATGGGAGGGCCGGTAGGTCATGGGGTCTTTGGCTTCTCCTGGTTCCTGGTCTGCCTCTGGGCAGGGTGGCTGCTCTGGGGTTCAGCGGACTTTGGGGCGCCCTCCCAGTCGGCCACCTTGGGGTTCTCATCCCAGTCACTTGACCTGGGGAGGCTGGGCGGGGAGGCTGGGGCTGGCTGGCGGGACTGGACCTGGCCTCCTCTGGCGTGCTCCTTCCAGGCAGGTGCATCCTTCCCCTTTGGGCGCTTGGCCCCAACTGAGCTCCCAGCCTGGGCTTTTCTACTTCCCCTCGTGCCCAGGCCTCGCCCCTCTGCTTTGGGGCCTGGGTCCTGCAGTTCTCCAGCCTGGCCAGAGAGGGTGTTCGGGGCATTCCTCCGGTCTTGGCTCCGAGGGAGGCCACAGCGCCTGCTTACACCTTCTGTTTGGCACTAGTCAGGTCACTTGTAGAATACTGTGTCCAGTTTGGGTTCCCCCACCACATAAAGGATGTGGGAAAATTGGGAAGAGTCTAGTAGAGGGTAACAAAAATGATTAGGGAGCTGGAGCCCATGACTTATGAGGAGATGCTGAGGGAATGAGGCTTGTTTAGTCTTCAGAAGAGAAGAATGAGGGAGGATTTGATAGATGTCTTTAGCTACCTGTAAGGGGGCAGGGGTCCAAGGAGGATGGAACTAGACTGTTCTCTGTGGTAGCAGATGGCAGAACTAGGAGCAGTGGTCTCAAGTTGCAGTGGGGGAAGTCTGGGCTGGATGTTAGGAAAATCTTTTTCACTAGGAAGGTGGTTCTGGGAAGCTCTGGAATGAGTTACTTGGAAAGATGGTGGAAGCTTCATCCTTGGGGGGGTTTTAAAGTGTGACTTGACAAAGCCCTGATTGGGATGATTTATTGAATCGAATCATAGGGTTGGAAGGGATCTCATGAGATCATCTAGTCCAACCCCCTGGGGTTTGCACCCAGGGCCTTCTGCATGTAAAGCAGATGTGCTAGCCACTACACTAGATGGTTGGGGTTAAGCTTGCTTTGAGCAGGGGTTGGACTAGATGACCTCCAGAGTTCCCTTCCAACCTCAGTCTTCTGTAATTCTTCAATTCTGTGTCAGGCATGAAAGTCACTTTCCTGCTTTTGACAAAACAGAGCCATTCTGAAGAAAGAACAGATAGGATAGTAAAGATGGAAGGAAATACAGTTTTGCTGATGTTCTCAGGATCCGGGCAGCTGCTCATTTGTGGGTGGATGCTTTGGGATCTGGCAGGTCAGCGTAATAGCTGTTGCTTTGATCCCTGACTTATCTTCCTGATCAGGGGCATCATCTGTTTGGCCTGGTCAGGTCCCTCTCTTTCACTGGTCCTTCTAAGGCTGAGTAGAGCTGGATGGCCTGTCCTATTCATCATGCTTGTACTGTGCCATACAGCTGATTTCAGGCTCAAGTGAAAAGCTGAGAGAGGGAGAAGACAGGAGGAAGGTAGTAGGGGATAGATAGAAAGAAAGAGTGACATGAGGGAGGGCAAGACAGAGCAGGATCTCACACATATCAGGGTGGGGTCCTCACTGGTGCAAGGGAAGATGCTGTGTCCTTCTGCCTGGTGTATTAAGGTCTGCCATCACAGCAATAATCTTTCTGATGCAGTCATGATGATGGTGTAAGTTCCTTTTTCTCTCTCATGCCTCCTTTAATGAGCCCTCTCCAAATGGTGATGCACAAAATGGTCTATTTTCTCATTACTTGGTCCAACTAATTTTCAGACAGCTTTTGGTTGATTAATTTTCAGTCTCCTGTTCCTCTTGTTCATCAGACACAATCTTACTGTGATCCTTAAGTGGTATGCGCAAACTCACTGTTTAAATTAATTCAGTCTTCATTTCCTTCTTAAATCTTTTCTTAAACAATTTCCTATAACCGGTTCACCCACTTCCCATTGGTTAGGTGCACAATCAAAGTAGGCTGACCAAGCCTCATTTATTATATCTGGTCTTAAGGAGCTAAGCAGTCCTGCTTAAGTTAACTCAGGGTATGTCTACACAGGGATAAAGAACTGGTCTGGATCAGCTGACTTGAGCTTGAGGCGCTTGAGTGCCAGGGCTGAAAAACTGCTCTGGTGACTTTGGGGCTTGTGCTGGCTTGTGCTCTAGGACCCTGTGAGGGTGGAGGTCCTAGTCGTTCAAGCCCAAACATCTACACAGCATATTTTTTTTTTAATCCCTGCAGCCTGAGCCCAAGTGGATCTGTGCCAGCTGTGGGCTGTTATCCCCATGTAGAGACATCCTTGGTGCCTTCAGTCCTGCTGTTTGCTAGAGAGCCAGGTTACAGGGTTGTTAGGAGGTGGCACACCAAGGTAATGGAAGGACAAACAGAACATTAGCATCTCTGTAGGCAACACAGTGCAAACAGAATGGAGGCAGCTCTGGGCCAGGCATGTGCCCTAAAGCTCTGAAGAGCCGAATGTGTTTGAGAGCTGTCTGTGGATTTGAACCTCTCTAAAAGCATAATTCTCTCTTTGCCTGTGAAAACAAAAACAACTAAGCCTTGTAAAAATCATTTAAAATGAATAAGAACAGCTTGGTGTGTTCTGACGCCCAAATTAAAAGGCAGACATATATACAAATCACTGAGCAAGCTGTGAGTCAAGAACCGTGATGGGCACTGTATGCCTTCAATGGTTTATTAGCTCCCAAATTATACCACATTGGAGAGAGATGCTTGAAAAGCCTCCTGCCGCATAGCAGTGCTTTGCCTTGAAGTGCTGGGATCTGGCTTTGTGACACCTTGCCGTCTTGCAGAATGTGTTTACAGGAGGACATTTTCCTTCTCTTCAATCTGTCTGTCATGCCCCACTAAGAGAGACGAGAGAGTGCAATTTTTTCACCTGATTATACACCCACAGAACTAATTATTGCTCCCTGAGAGCTTTCTTCCCAGCTGAGATTCTCTGCCTGGAGCCTCTCTGACACTGCTCAACATTCAGAGAAAACAGTAACACTGTATGTGATGTTACAGCACAGGCCTGGAATCTAAATCGGTGTCAGGGGAGGGGGAATTTTAATATTTCCCACTGGCATGCAAAAGTCCTCACTTCACAGGAAGTGAAGGGCTTAATGGGAAAAAACAAGGAGCTTGTACTTGTGGTGTAGGAGTGGGAGTCAGGGAAGGGCTGCAAAGAGGAGGATGCAGTGGGAACAAAGAGCCAGAAGGTGATTGAGAGCAGTGTTTTGATTCACGTTAAGGGATGCGGAATGGGTGGCATCAAGCCCAGAGAGGAGATGATCCAAGTAGTTGAGGCACCTGAACAAGACCTGGATATTGTGGGTCAAGAGACGGCTGAGTTGAAGATGGCGGGGTTAGTGTACCTTACCCACTCACTGCACACTAAAATTTACATCATGATATGCATGGGTGGCCAATGGCTGATACCTTGTCTGCAGCAAAGCTACAGCCAACAATCCCTCTAAATCTTCTTTGTAGTGAGGGGGCTACAGACTCCACTGACTGCAAGATTTCTGTGCCTGGGCAAGTTTACTGTGGGGGTGCCATGGGTGGGAGGTATTGCACTGGGTGGGGGAAAGTCAGGGGAGATGAGGAAGGCAGGGTGTCAGGGATAGCAGGGGAGCAGGGAGAGTGCTGTTTGTGAGGACTGGGGGGCATTCAGGTGTGGGGTAGGTGCTGTATGTAGGGAGCTGTGTGCAGTCAGTGGATACATTTGGGCAGGGGTCTCAAACTCTAATCACTATGAGGGCCACATGAGGACTAGTACGTAAGCCAGAAGGCCGCACCACTGAAACCTTTTCATACAACAATATTGCAAATATCGGTAATGATTGTGTCATTGAGGGCTGCAGAAAATAGCTTTAGGAGCCTCATGCAGCCCACAGGCCACGTGTTTGAGACCGCTGCATTTGGGGATGCAGAGTTATTGTCTAGAGAAGAACAGGAAGGCCTGGGACCATTCAGGTGTGGCAAGGCTTTCCTTGCACCAAGACTGACTGTTTCCTCAGCTACAAAAGATTTGCAAGTGATAGCCATAAAAATAAAGTATCCAAAATGATTTTCTTCTCCTTGCTGAGCTGAAAACATTTTGGCCCAGGTTCAGCAGAGCACTGAAGCACATGCTTATATCTTTGTGACAGTGGAACTATTCATGTGCTTAAAATTAAGCATATGCTTGCACACTTGGCTAGCTCATGGCTTTTGTACTCTCCTCAAACCTGTGTTTTTTTCTCAGACTTTTGGAGCCTCAGTAACCCCTGACAGTGCATTTTAATACTTCTCTTCTTTTAATGGTTATTGAAATAGTGATTGAAATTAATTATGATTAATTTAATTATAGGAGTAAAGTGGGACTTTTTTTTATTGCATTTTTGCTTCCTCCAGTGGTATCTAGCGGCTGAGCATTGGTAATTAAAGGTTGAATGAGGGTTTGACAGTGCATTCTGCCGTAATTGAAATTCCACTCCAAAGACCACAGCACTTGAGATTCAGTAACCAGCCATAAGGTTGGTTCATTTTTGTGGCAATATGAATAAGGTATATTACAGCAAGGCCTGCCTTAAATCAAACAGCCGGGCAATTCTTAATATAAAAAATAATTCAGTAATGCATTCATCTACATAGCTTGTCTTAATAAGGCAATTAGGAAGCTCACAGTACTGTGGGTGTGAAATTAAAACATCAATCCGGTTCATGAGCTTCCAGTCTGACCTAACCCTTCAGGGTCTCATCCTTTGAGATGTTGAACATAGCTTGAGAGATAGTGAACAGGCTCAGATTTTATGGATAACAGACCTACATACTGCAGCAGCCCATGTGTAATTTACCCCAACTGACCTATGCTCCAAGAGGTTTCAGGAGAAAGTCCTTAACTGAAATTGAAGATGTTTGGTGTCACAAACTGGTCAATGTGTATTTTAGGCCTCTGAACCCCCTCCACAGAGGAGGGGCGGTTGTTGCAGCCCTATCTAGTTAGCTCAGCTCTTTATCTCATTATTTAGAGATGGATCCTTTTTAGCTTTAGGGGCCTCCTAGTCAAAGCTGGTAGCCACTTCAACATTTCCTCATAGGTTTGTCCCTCACCCCAGGATCATCAGCCTTCAGGCCAAGATTTTCAAAAATAGGGCTGGCCTTTTCTCAGCTGCCTAAAGGATTTGGATGCCCAGCTGTCGTGGGAAGAGGGTTTTCAAATCCCCAAGCGTATTTGAAAAATCATACAGTTGGAGCCTCAAATCAGCTCTTAAATCCGTGTTTTGGAACCTATGTAGGTAACTTGGCTTTTCAAAAGTGCTAAGCACCACTGACTTTTATGGGAACTACTGTATACAAAGCACTTTTTGAATAATTTGGGATCCTCAATAAGTTTTAGGGCCTAGAGATCCTCAAAGGTATTTCAGCACCTAGTTTTCACTGAAATCAATGGGAGTTATGCACTTAAATACCTTTTGAGGCTCTGGATCTAGCAGCCTACCTTTGGACACCGATAGGTTGTGTATCTTGGCTTCAGCAGTGAGACCTTGTTTACTTTCTTTGCATTTTTTTCTGGCCTGGCTGGACATATAAAGTTCTGAAAATCCCATCAAATTTTTTTCCTTGCATTTACCAGATGAATTCTGGAGACTGCCAAAGCGTGGATAAGCTGTGGGAAAGCATCCATATCTTTGTGCAACTATCTGAACTAAATCTGAACACAGTGTAAGCAACTAGTCTTTTGAGCACTAGTTGTGATGATATCAGTATAGTCAAAGGTGCTCTGTAAGATTCAGGACCCTTTACATGGCTGGAAGGGAGCACTTCTGTTGAGATGGGCTGGTCAATTTTTCTGGTCCTGCTGCATGACAGTTTTAATGAAGTGTTAGCTATTTCATCCCAGTAAAAATAAAAAAAATTGCGCTTGGTTGTTAGCTCCATGTGTGGGTTCAGTTTAGAGACATAATAGTGGATTGAAGTAAACTGATAATCACTTTCAAAAACATTTTTGTTGATCAAGATCGGTATGCTTAACTACTTGAAAATCATTCAAACCATTGGCAAGTCTGATGCTGGCCATTGGTCTGATATGAATAAAGTCAGCTACGACAGACCATCGGGGATTGCCAGTGTGCTCACATGATGTGGAAGATGTCAACTGTGTTACAATCACTCCGTGCCTGTTGTGATAGACAATTCTTTCTCTTTGAAAGCTCTCACATGCAAAGTCTGGCAATGACACGCTGTTTTCCCTTTTTCCTGGACAGCATCAGTATCAGACTGTTAGCAGAAATCCTGAGATGCAAAGGCATTTCTGTGTCTGATTATGAGGAAGACACAACATACAAATTCACGGGAGCAGCAAAAAGATTGCAGAAGGAAATTCTGTTACGTGAGAAAGGGTTTAGATTGAAGAGTAAAAACATGCACTTGGTGAAGCCTCCCAGGTCCTAAAACACAATGAGGGGAGAAAAACAAAACAAAATAATCAACATTTGACTCCAATTCACTACTCCTCCCAGAGCAAGGTGATCCTTAAAGTCACAGTCCAACCCAATGGTAGCTTCTCAACCCATACATCTGAGGATGCTATATGTGTGGGAGGTGAAGACTGCAGTGCAAGCACTCACAAGCCAGCAAATATCGATCTCGGCCCATAGCATCGTGTCTCTTCCTCATCCGCAAGAGGGAGCAGATGTTTTTATATTGAGTTTGTTGGCTTTTGTCAGGTTGTCACAACCTTAACATTATTTAAATGTAATTTTTTAGTCTAAGAATTTGAATTATACATGGATTCGATTCATTACCAGCACATGCCTAGTAGCCAGTTTCTAAATTATGTTGCTGCTGACTTGAATTATTATAAATAAGACCGTGCCAAATGTCAATTGATTATTCAGGAGTAATCAATGGAGAGAGAGAGAGAGAGAACTTAGATTGACAAACAGCAGATTAGAACATATAGCAAGGCAGGAAAATGTGCTGTCTTCAAACCACAGACAGGTATATAAAAAATAAATGCAGATTTTTCCTCAGTTGAGGTAAGCAAGCAGCGGTGGGTCCACAGTCCTTTATAAACCACTGGAGGTGTTAAAACTATTTCCTTGCCACAAACGGTCTGGCTTCTAAATATCCATCTTATTTAGTGACATAAAATATCATCTGTCATTTTTTCTTTTTAAGGAGCAGCTTAGCAAAGCCGCTACTCTTCCATGCTGGGGTGAAAAGGAGAAGATGACCTTTCTGCTTCTAAAAATGGAGAAATGAGGTGGCTTTTGTGGATAATTTTGGGGAACTCCTCTTAATCATATGGGGCAGCAAAGCAGAAGGCACAAATCTAGTATGCAATTTAACCTGTGGGTGATAGAAGCTGGACTCATTGGCTGATGTAAGTTGAGTGTTTCATAGCAAGTGAAGAGCAAAGGCTATTTGCCTTTACTTACATTTGCGAAACAAGTGCGTGGGGAATGAGGGAGAGGAGGAGCAGCTGTGATTGGTAGAAATATGGATGTGGCTGCAGAGGCCAAAGGTCACATTCCATCTCAAAGGGAGTGGACCAGGACTTCATCGTTCAAAGGGGTATGGGCTACAGCTAGCAGAGATCTCTGGTTGCTGTTGCGTTAGTGTTGCAATTTTAAATAAAAAGAATGTAAGCAATGGGTACAAGCTGTGCTTTAAAAAGAACATGGCCTACGTATTTTGTCCAGTGACAAATTCTACTGAGAAATCCCTGGGACAGTTTAGCTCATAATGAAAGTATTTCCAACTCTGAGTTCCCAAACATGTCCCCCAAAATCATGGGCCTTAAAAAAACTGAGTTCATTTTCTTTGCCTTATGGGTTTAGAGCCATTAGGGGCTATATTTTCAAGCTTTCCGCACAAGCATGCTTGCTAGAAGCTTCTTTTTTTTAAATGGAAGCTGAGTTCTCATGTCATCTCTGGATTCCAGCAGCTGAGGCTTGAAGAAAAACATCAGATGATATGCTAGTTGATACAAATTGTGTGAACTGTCAGTGATGTATAGTCAAATTAGAGTTTCTAACAATTATTGGTGCATTCTCTTTATGTGAAGCCTAATAATGTTTTTTAAAATAACTGTGCTTCATAAGGATAGATATATATATAGTTTAGTCATGGACCTTACATGCTGTATATGAAGCTATATGGCTGCTAGTGGATATGTCTACACTATGGGCCTAAGTCAACTTAAGGAGGCTTAAGTCAACTTAAGCAGAGCCCTGGCCACATTTGGGGTTCATTGAGTCAACTTAAGGACTTCCTTAAGTCGACTTAATAACTCTCACTCTTTAAGTCGACTTAGGCATTAAGTCAACTTTATTAAGTCGACTTAAAGCAATGTGGCCATCTAAATTGTCTTAAGAAGCTCTATGTAATAACATGTGCGTATTTAAGTAGACTTAGCAAAGTCGACCTAAGCAAATACATTTTTGTTAGGATACTTTCTTAAGTTGATTTAACCAACTTTGTTAAGTTGACTTAAGAGAAGCATGGATTCATTTTATTAAGTCGACTTAATGAAGTTGACTTAGCTTTTGTAGTGTAGACATAGCCATTGATAGCTGGTAATGTGTAATAGTAAAGACGTAAAGTTCGAAAGGGGGTAGCCGTGTTAGTCTAGTTCAGTGCCACAAGCAAGGAGTCCTGTGGCATTTAAAGACTAACAAATTTATTTATCATATGAGCTTTCACTAGAGACAATCCCACTTCATCAGACACTTTGAAGATGGGGGAACTTACAGAATGGGAGGAAATAAATGCAGGGAAGTGTAAGTTGTGGGATCAGGTCACACTGTAGTTATGATTCTTATCGTATGAATTGACAAGTTTCCTGTCTCCATGGTATTCAGATGCTAAATTGAGAATGACATGTTTTGGAGTGGTGCATATAAATAAATAATAATTAAGGGCTTGATCTTCAGCCTGGTTTTAGCCTTTCATCATTTCTAGTACTACTATTTTAGGTCCCAGGTACCTAAGTAAGCTATTTGGACATCTAAATGGCTTGAATTGAAGCTGTGAGTTTGTGCATGCATTTTCTCATTTCTACATGTGCAGTAATGTTGATAAACATTCAGTTCTGTGACTGCTGCTGAATGTTGATCCCATCTTATCCCCTTAGATCTTCCCTCTTAGGCCTCAACTGGAGTATTGTGTCCGGTTCTGAGTGCCTCATGTCAGGAAAGATGTGGACAAATTGGAGATATTCCAGAGAAGAATGACACAAATGATTAGAGATCTGGAACACTCGACTTATGTAGGCAGCCTGTACTTTAGGGGCCTCTGAAATCAAGTAGGAGGTTAACATTTAAGCAGTTCCTATATGCTGTAAGTTTTCCACTGAGGGACTATAACTCCCATGATCCCTTGGGAAAGAAAGAGGGACCCTGCCTGCTCCTCCGGGAAGCAAAGGGGGACAAAGGGGTCTCCTCAGAGGGAGAGACATGTCTGAATCTGGAAGCTGCTGTGAGTGCTCTTGGGGCTCCTGAAGCTGCTCCTGGGGTTCCTGAGACTGCTGGAGGCTCACTCAAGCAGGGAGCTTCAGATGTTGGTGGCTTATTCTGCCCAAGCAGGGTCTGAGCCTAAAGCTGACTGAGTTGGATCTGCAGTGAGGGTGTGAGTGTCTGTCTCCCTCCAATTTGAAGCAGGGCTTGTAAAGCCAGGGAGTCTGCTCAGAGACTGGGCCTGAGGGGAAGCAGTGTGGTAGTGCCTTTGAACCAGGGCCAGGACTACACACATTTGGTTGGGCTCACTCCAGATCTTCAGCGTGGTTCTGAGTGGATACACTGAACCAGCAGAGCATTGCCCTGTCTCCTTCCTTGACCTTCCAAGCGTGCCCACAGAAGCAAGGGGTTGGGGTTCTGAACTCGGGAAGTGTGCTCTCTGAGTTGGAAAAAGGCCTGTGAACATGCTAGTTAGATTCCTTGAAACTGTATTTGGTGTCTGTTCACTGATTTATTTACTTGCCCCTGTGTATTTAAATTAGTAGTAATATCCAATTCCATCCTGTTATGATAAGTTTCTTCATTAAGTAAAGGTTTGTTACATGCAATTAAGCACCATGAATGTATTATATATATACTTAGTAATTTTGATTTAGACCCATCCCACAGGTTATTCTTAGCCACATGGATTCAGTTCTGGAGGCTCCCAAGGCATGCCACTGAGCATGTACCAGACCCAGCCAGGTGGAAGCATCGCCAAGTTTAATTTCCTGTAAAGCAAAGGGACTGCAGCAGAAGACTGGATAGAGGATTCCCACAATCCCAACATCACCACTGGGAAACTCAAGATCCTTTTTTGTCATCAAACTTAGGTGCCTGTGCACACGAGTGTTGCCTGCTCTCAGGGAGAAAAGGGAGAGGGTTATACTTATGAGTAGAGCCCTGCGCGGATAGAAAAATCTGGAACCACATCCAATTCGCATCCGCTCAGTGATAACATTAATCTGATCCGAAATCCGCATGCCAGAGTTTAGCTGCATCTATAACCACAGCTGTAACTGAGCTTGGGCTCACACACAGCCTTTGATTGGTTTATTCCCCACATGGGTCCCACCCACTTTTTCCTTTCTTGTCTGTGGTTCGCATGCTGTGCTATCAATCAGATTTCTTTGCCCACCTATGAAATCTCTGATTGACAGCAATGGCTTGCCAACTGGAAGCAAGAAAAGGAAGAAGTGGGCAGGGGAATGAGCCAATCAAAGGCCAGCCATGAGTCTCCAGGTCCCACCTTGAGACTCTGATTGGCTGGCAGATCACAATCTAGGACTGGCCAGAGTGCTTCCTCTGCATGCTGCCGACACAGACCAGTGCAGCAGGTTCAGCAATGGATCGCAGTGTCATAAGGTAACAATAGAAGCTGCATCCGTGAGTCGATACACAGCAATGGGTCTGCGGTTATCCGCACCCGCACCCGTGGATGCGGATACCTGCAGATCTGCAGTGGATACCTGTGGATTTGTAGGGCTCTACTTATGAGGGAAGATTGAAAGAGCTGGGTTTGTTTAGTCTAGAAAAGAGGAGACTGAGAGGTGGCATGATAAGTTTTCAAGTATCTAAGAGTTTGTCATGAGAAGAAGGGAGAAAAATTGTTCTCTTTAATGCCAAAGATAGGACAAGAAGCAATGGTCTTAAATTACAGCATGGGAGGTTTAGGTTGGACACTAGGAAAAAATTCCTAACTGGCAGGGTGATTAACCACTGGAATAAGTTGCCTAGGCAAGTTGTGGAATCTCCATCATTGGAAGTGTTTAACAGCAGGTCAGACAAACAGCCGTCAGGGATAGTTTAAGAGTGTACTTGGTCCTGCAATGAGTGCAAGGGGACTGGACTTGATGACCTCTCATGGTCTCTTCCAGGTTCTTGGATTCAATGAAGCTGTATCACCCTATTCTTCTGAACAGGAGTTAAAGCAGGGGTGTCGCTGCCCCAGGGAGGGATCCGGGGCACGGCCCCAGGCCCCACCCCCCCAGCCCACAGGCCACTTCCCCTCGCCAGGGCAGGGCTGGAAGCTGCCGTGTGCCACCGCGTTTAGCTGGGCCCCGCATCCCCAGCTGGGGACAGGGACGGAAGCGGCCATGGGCGGCTGGGCCCCATATCCCTGGCCAGGGACGGGGCCAGAGCGGCCCGCCCTGCTGTGGGCAGCTGAGTCCTGGATCCCTGGCTGGGGACAGGGCTGCCGTGGCCGCAGGTGGCTGGGCCCCGGATCCCCGGCTGTAGATGGGACCAAGAGCAGCTTCTGTGGTCGAGCCCCAGATCCCCAGCTGGGAACGGGGCTGCCAAGGCTGTGGGCAGCTGAGCCCCAGATCTACGGCTCGATTGGGCCGGAAACCGAGGGGGGGCCCCCCAGACCCGGGGCACCGGCGCTGGGATTTGGGGCACATGCCCTGGGTGCCCAGTGCCAGCAACGCCCCTGAATTAAAGTATAATTTGGGTGGCCCTGGAACGCTCCCATGCCAGTGGGCCCCTCTCCAGTGTCAGTGGGGCCCCCTGGACCCCAACTCCTGCCACCTCCCTATGCCAGCACCCCACCCCTGCCCCCAATTCCCTGCCAGCATGAGTTGGATGCCCCCTCACTCACTGGGCAGTGATGAGGTTGGGGAGGTGGGAGTGGTAGGCCCTGACACCATCGCTGTGGCCCCGGCAGCAGGCCCCAGAATGGGGCAGGGCCTGGAAGGGGAGGGTTTTGGGACAGGGCTTGATCATTGCCCAGGAATGCCCCTGGCATCGCCCCCACCCCTGCCTGCAGGAATACCCTGGAATGCTGCTCTGGGGCCTGCTATTTTTAGAGGCCAAACATTTGGGCCGTTAAAAATAGAATGTGGACTCAGAATACTCTGTTCGGGGTCCTGCTATTTGTCAATGGTGGGCCCCGGAACACAGCGTTCTGGCTCCACGTTCTAGTTTTAGGGGCCCTGGAATGCTGAGCCCCTAAAAATAGCAGGCCACGGAACAGTATTCTGGGACGTTCCAGCTAACTTTAACCTCTGCTTCTGAAGGAAGTACACTTTCCCAAAGCAAGGGGACTGTCTTGTCCTCATCCTGTGGTGTCATGGGGAAAAACTAACTTTTCTGATGCTCTTGATTTCTCACTTCCCTCTACTCCCTTTCTCCTTTTTGCCCAGCTTCCTCTTTACTATTGCTAGGATTTCACAGGGCATGGGACAGAACCAGTGCCAGAATTAGACATTTTGGCACCCAAGGCAAGCAGCCCCAAAGGCACCTTCCCCCAACCTTGGCCCCAGTCTGGTCCACGGTCTGATCTGGCCCCTGCTACCAGTGGTGGATTAGGGATCACATGGCCTGGGGGGCTGGTTGGCCCTGGGGGGAGGTAGAGCTGACTGCTGTGCGTGGTGTGCCTTCCACAGCTTTGGCTTGTGCTGAAGTCCATGCTGCTCATATAGCACGTAGCCAGCCCTGCCACCCAACCCGCCCCCAGGGGCAGAGTGGCTGGCCCAGTGGTGGGGTGAGACTGGGAGAGCTGGCCTGTGGGCTGGCTCACCCTGCCCCTGGGGGCCAGTTGAGGCAGAAGCTCAGAGTCCAGCCTCAGGCTGGCTGGGTCCAGTGCCAGGGGGAGGGCGAAGGGGCCCTGGCTCCTGCACCTTCTAAAATAGGGTGACTGGGGAAAAGTCCTAGTTACAGTGCTTGGCAGAGCAAGAGTCTTCTTGTAAGATCTAAACTGAAAGAAAATCAAACCAAACCAGAGAAGAACATTGGTATAATTCAAAGGAAAGCTCTACTGTCAGTTCTCTGTGTACTATAAAAAAGTCATTTTATTTCAAGGTCATCCATTTGAAACTTGCCCCTTTATCACTTTCAGAACATGAAACTCTGAACCCAGAATGGGGAGAAAAATATTTTTGTGAAATTGGGAGGCAGGCTGCATGATGTATTGTCATTAAACAGGCAAAATTGCTTCTTGCCTTCACTCTGTTCTCACCCTCACTGCCAGAGTGCTTGCTGTATGCTCCAGTTAGCATGATGGTTTCAGTACCAAGTGAAAGGAACTGTGGGAAGTAGAGAAAATTGCCATAGCTCTGAATGAGGTACAAACTGGACAGAATGTGGACATGTGGAATGGAGGCAGAGCTGTATCAAAAACAAAAGGAAAAAATGTAACTGACCTCAATGGAGTAAATCAGTATGGTTCCATTGATTTGCACCAGCTGACCATCTTTGCCATAGTTGTCTGATGCTTTAGTATCTGCTGCCATTTCCTGGATCCTCTGTTGACTGGACCATACCAAGAATAATGTTTTTGTTGAACACTGGCAGAGAAAATAGCATTCTAGTGCTAGTTAGCATTTTAAATTGTAAATGCCACAGAGCAGCTGGGTTTTGTGTGAAAATCAGAAGTAAGGTCAAATCACAGAGTGTCAGATTGTGAACCCACTACTCACAGGAGAGCCCAACTGAAGTCAGTAGTGCAGCATGAGGACTAAGGTGCTACTCAAACTGAGTAAGGGGATCAGAATGAGCACCAGAGGTAAGAGGCCCCAGGTACGTTCACCTGCTACTGTATTCTTTGGCTTACTTCTAACGGTAAATTAAAACACAGTGGGACAACTAATCCCAGGTGTAAGTCCACCATCTTCAATAGTCACACCGAGGATAAATCTGGTCTGTATTACAGTGTTGTCAATGCTCATGAATTCATTATAGTTATGTCTACACTGGCAAATTAGTCTGGACTAAGGAGGCTTAGTATGGACTAATTTAGCCCCTGGCCACACTAGGCCTTGCCTAGTGGGAAATAAGAAAGTTCTTAGTTCGGACTAGGGAAAGTTTCATCTGGACTAGTTGGTACCAGGGTTAGTTCGGGCTTCCATGCTTAGTTTGAACTTTAGTTTGAACTAAGCACTGTCAAGACACAAACTAAGCTTTAGACTGAACTTAAGAAGTTTGAACTGAGGCATTAGTTCAAACTAACCATGCATTCTAGTTTGAACTAAGCATTAGTTTGAACTAGAGCATGCAGTTAGTTTGAATTTAAAAGTCTGTAGTTAGTTTGAACTAGCCCAAGGTTAGTTTGAACTAGCCCAAGGTTAGTTTGGACTAACCACAAACTTCTTAGTTGGGACTAGCAAATCCAAACTAGTTTGCCCTGATGGACACATAGCCTATGACTTTTATTGATATTTGCTGTTTTTTTCCTTAAAGTCCCAACTTCTTGAGTCTCTGTGTTGCATGGGATCTGGCCTGTGTGAAAAGCTTGAAAACATCAACTGGCAAAACAAACCCCAACTATATTATCATTTAAAAAAAACCCATAATCTCATTATTTGTAAGCCAATGTTATGATTTTTTTTTCAGGGCTTGGCTCATGATTTTTAAACACTTGTTGTCAGTCCCATGATTCAGAAATGCAGTAGGGATACATGGCTCTGAATCAGTAATGTCAACTTCAAGTGTTCAAAAATCCTGAGTTAGACACCCCACAATCATGAGATTATTTTTTAAATAATAAATTAGAAGATCTTTTTATTTGCCTTCTATTTTCTGAAACTTTAGAGTGCATTTCCTTCTCACTTACTAGCTAGTCTCTGCATCCATGAGGACTAGAAACTTACTTAAAAAAAAGAAGAAGAAATCTGAGATTCTGCCATTTTCACACGATTCCAGGTGCTGGGGATCCCCAAAGAACACCAGATATCTCAAGTAAAATCATGGGTTGTCACAGGGGCTAGATCAGCACCTGGGTAAGAGACAGGGTGGTACCCTTAGAAATCTTTTCTCCTGTGCGCAGTGGTGTAGCCTGGCTTGCAGTTGAACCCAAGGTAATTGATCTGCAGGGCTAGACATGAATACGTATTAGACCAGCGGTAGGCAACCCCTAGCACATGTGTCACCAGTGGCATGAAAGCCCATTCAGAGCGGCATGTGGCACCCTCTGCAATGCCACAGAAATTGTGGCTCCTGGCACTGAAAGCCCCTCTAGGCAGCTTCTTTCAGGGGCAGCTGGGGCACAGAGGTTCCCCCCCATGCCCATGTTCCAGGCATGGTGCAGAAAGATGACTGGAACCGTTTCTCTGTATGGTGTGCAGCTGACAAGGAACCACTCTGGGTAGCTTCTTTCCTCAGCATGCCTGGGGACCCTCCAAGAGGAGCTGCTTCAGGCAGCTTCTTTCCATGGCATCCCTGGGGACCCCTGTCTCCAGGCATGCTTCCAAGACGAGCCACCGCAGGCAGCTTCTTTCCGCAAGTGGCTCCTGTCAGTGGCATGCCAGGGAAGTGCCCCCCAACCTCCAGCCCTGGCTGCCACCAAATTTTCAGGCAGCTGCTGCTTTTATTTCTGCAGAGGGAGCCACTGGCACTGGCTGACAGTCGAGGAGGGGCCGGCACAGGGGTCACCAAAGGTTGCTGAGCCCTGTACTAGAGCATGTTACCTTGTCACCAACTTACTTGTAGCAGTGCTTTTTCCTGTGGCCAGCAGCTTTCTGTTGCTGCATCAATAGCTGAAGAGCCTCTGCTTGCTTTTCCAATTGTCATGCAGCTACCATCACATTAACTAAAAATACTGTCTATGCATGCTGCTGTGAACAGTGGGCAGGTAGCCATTGATTACAGATTGTCATAACTTAAATCAGAGATAAAAACTAAACAATGCACTTTCAGCTAATACCATTAGCTTGTGGGATTCAAGGGGGGTATGTGCTGTTTTAAAGTTTATAACTCAGCTATGGAAAAACAGCTTTTATTAGCCAGCATATTTATTCAGCACTCTACTGTTGTCTCTGTGTTTGGATGTGGATGGGCACGTTAGCTAGATTGTCTGTTTGGAAGCCCTGAAATAGAAGCCCTGAGAAGCCCATAAGTATAACATGGGGAGTGTGATGGAAAGAGAGAATCGCAAAGGTACACTGTATGTAGCATAACATAAAAGTACATACATGCTGGCTTGCTCCCGCAGTTCTTAGTGTAAATAATAGACCAAACGTAACGCTGAAGAAAATACCTCAGGGCTTTTCAATCCTGTGTGAAACTCACAGTGTGCAATTAACCTTCCCCTAGCTGTACTCCCTCCTGTGTGGCAGGTTGTAACAGAAAACACAAGAAAGATGTTTGGTTCAGGACCCCTAGAGGGGATTTTTCTTACAGTCCCTGAATTTTTGTAATATTTTTGATGACTGGTGGTAAATATGCCAATTGCCTGTGATGGAATGATTGATGGGGTGGGTTCTGAGTTACTGCAGAGAATTCATTCTTGGATGTCTGGCTGGTGAGTCTTGTTCACAAGCTCAAGCTGAATGCTATATTTGGGGTTGAGAAGGAATTTTCCCTGAGACCCTGCTGGTTTTTTTTTCTTTGGTTGGTTGGTTGGTTGGTTTTTGTTTTTGTTTTGTTTGTTTGCTTTGCCTTCCTTGGTAACATGGGGCATGGGACATTTGCTGGTTGATCCTCCGTACCTTGAAGTTTTTAAACCATGACTTGAGGTCTTCAATACCTCAGTCATAGACTGGGGGCCGCTACAGGAATGGATGACTGAGGTTCTGTAGCCTGTGATGTTCGGGAGGTCAGACTAGATGATCAGATTGGTCCTTTTTCACCTTAAAGGCTATATGCGCCTATGAGGTCTTTGGCTCTTTTTGTAGTCACAAGGCCTACTGTAAAGTCCATGAAATCAGGGGGAGGCTTTCCATTGACTTGAGTGGGCTATAGACCAGGATACAGCCATTTTAAAACAGGGCAACGATGAGTCAAAGCAGGGACAGTGAGTGGTTGAAAATTTTCTTTCAGAATTGTTTCTTAACAGATAAGTAAATAAATGAGTAGATTAAATAAATTGTTTTACAAAAAGTGCTGCTCGAAACCCAAAATATTTGAACTGAAATGTGAAATATATTGACTTGGAAAGATGTTAGGATGTTAGCTGCATCATGGGAGCTGTATTTTCATGGCCTCATGTCCCTATTCTCCTTTATGAGCTCCCCTAACAGGCTATATGTTTCATGCACCATGGGCGGGAGCTCCCACGATGCACCACCCCTCCTCTTCAAGAAGGAAAACCTTGGTGCATCGTGGAAGATGTAGTCTGCCCAGAGAGTCTGCCTTATAGAAGAGAGTGGGAGCATGGGACACCTGAACTACAACTCCCACCTCAACAGCATTTCCACCTCAAAATAATTTAGTTTAGTGGCAAAAATATTTTGGGTTTTGACTGAAAATTTTCAGTATTCGAATTTCCACTGAAAAACTGAATTTTTTTCTGGAAAATATAAATGAAAACAATTTTTTGAGCAGCTGTAGCAATCTGAAATTTAGAAAAAAGACAATGCTGTCATCTGTACAATGATGAGTAAACTAAGGTTTTGCTATGACAGTGCCAAACAATGGAGCTGGATATTATTGAGGATTTGCAGAAGGTTATACAATTTATTACACCCCAAAATTCATTCTAATAAGCTCTGTACTTCTGAACTAGTATAGGAACCTTCTTATGCTTCTTCATCATTTTCCTTCCCTTTCTCCGTGTCCCTTTCTAAAATAAAACTTGGCATAATACTTAAAGTTATATTAGAAACATAAAACAGGTATCTGCTTTTGTGTTGTCACATTTCTGACCTAAAGTTTTGTGTGAAACACTTTTCTCAGCTTAACTGCATAGTGAATTTGGATGTTACCTTTTTAATTTAATTTTATTTTTGCATGATGGGGAGACCTGAGATAAGGTCACTTTTAATTGGGGATTTCTTGGACATGACATGATATTTATTCCAGATTTTTGAGTAGCTGGGTCTTTCCCATGTGATCAGGGATGGAAAACAATGGAAGCCATTTGAATGTGGTTTTTTTGGATGCTTGCTCTCAACCAATTGGAAAGAGTCCGAGGACAGGGCTGGCTCTAGGTGGTAAGCAGCCCCTGTGTCGCAGGGGGACACTGGCATTTGAGGGGCGTCAAAAGGGGACAGCGCCGTGGCACTCTACTGATGACGTCACTCGTCTGTGCCGGCGTCGCTCTGCTGTGGGGGGGGGCACCACAGTCCCCAGTACTGGCCCTGCCCGAGGATGACTTTTCAGCTGTGGGGAGATAGAGCTATACACACCTTTTAGGTATGCCCAGTTCGTGTGTAAGCAGACTCCAGGTTCTTCTTCGAGCGCTGCTCACATCATTCAGTTATGGGTGTCTAGCAATGTTCCCTCTAATTACTTGTAGCTTGTGTGCACAAACAATTTCTTTGTGTGCGCAAAAACATTTCTTTGTGAGCACCAATATTAGCACTATTGAATTTTTTTGTGCGCACTTTATTTTTTTGTGTGCGCAGGTTTCATGACCTGTGTGCGCGCACACACGCGCACAGCTTAGAGGGAACAGTGGTGTCTAGGTGCTGCAGCACATGGTTGGCTGGAAGCTTTTTGCCTTCCCTGTCAGAGCAGAGTCAGTGGCCAGCGCCGCCTCTGTGCCACGTGCACAGCTATATAAATGACTCTGATCCTGACCCTCTCAGTTCCTTCTTTCCACCCTCAGTGACAGTACCAGAACAGCCCGCTCTTGCATTCATGCAAGTGCCTGTCTCAACGGGTACGAACCATCCCTTTAATTTAGAAAATCTATTTGAGGACATTGTCCTCCCATGATCGGATGTCCCACTGACTCCACTCAGCATCCAGAGTCCGAACATTGCTCTGACCCTCCACCAACCATGCTGGACTTCAAACCCTGCACCAGCTGTGGCAAGGCCTTCCCAGTGAGTGATCTTCACGAAAAGTGCATAAAATGCCTGGGTGAGACCCACCAGGCTAACAAATGCTCCATCTGTCATTCCTTCAAGTGAAGGACCCTGTTGCAGGGTAAGCCCTCCTTAGCACCCCCTTGTGCAAAAACAGGGGAAACACTAGCAGGGGGGGTGCCTCTGTGAGCTTCTCACCATACTGTTAAACTGTTTAAACTCAACCCCAGAGTCAGGGAAGCATAGCCTAATAGCCAAAGTCTATCCAAAGTCTTTCAGGAGCCCTCAGGTCAGGGCAGCAAGTCCTAGCAGCCAGAGTCTATATAACAAAGTCTATCAGCAGCCCTTGGGTCAGCGCAGCATGGTCTAATAGCCAGTGTCCATATAACAAATCAATGATGGGGCACTGTGCCCAGGTAGGGGGGCTTAGGCCCTTCCACTCTACTGAGCCCCAGCCCAGGGTCCTATGGGTGCTGGGGGTACAGCACCCAGTCAGTGGGGATCCAAACCGAAACACGCTGACTAGCTCTTCCCTACACCCCAGCTCCACCCTTTGGGCCCCCTGAGCTACTTCCTACCTGGGACAGGGTGAAGGTCTGGTTGGGTGTTGAACTATGATTCCCTCTTTCCTGGGACAGCAGTTATTGGCTTTCCCATGGGTCCTGGGCATCAGTCACAAGACTCTCCTTCTGTGGTAACCACTCCATAGGGTCCACTCTGGTCGCCAAGCCTCTTATGGAACAAGGCTGGTGTAGCTCTGGGGCAGGAGCCTCCAGCAGACATCCTTCCCCTCTGCTGGCCAGTCCAGACTGATCCGTGCTGCTCCCCTGAGCATGCCCAGCAGGACTTAAGGGGCAGAGCTTCTGCCACCCACAGGGCTGGCTGGGGTGCTGCAATGTGGGGTGAGTCAGCCCCATCATAGACGCAAAAAGACAGGGAGCAAAGGCTACGTACAATGGCCTTGGAGCAGGCACTACAGCCAGCCCCTAGTATGTCTGGGGCCCCTAAAGAACCATCAGCACCACGTGCCAAGTTGGCACCACAGCCTCCTCGGTGCCACTCCCCAGTGGAGCAAAAGAAGCCTTGCTCAGGGTCAGACTCGGCACCGGCACCAGTTGAGCTCCCCATGCCCCCTCCTGCCCGACGGAAGGACCTCTAGTCCCTTCAACACCAGAGGCCTTCGAGGAAGTGAAGGCTCTCCTTCCATTGCCAACTCCCATGCCTCCCAAACCCTCCAGGCCTAGATGCAAGCCTGCCTTTCTATCAAAGGCATAGGCAGCTGCAGAGCATGGTCCATTTCTGGCACAGAGATGGAGTAAAAGCCTGCCCACTCCACTAAGGGCCACTCCGGCACCGGCTTCATCCCCGACGCACTCTGAGCCTGAGCATGTGGAGGAAGGGGAATATCCAACCTTCTCCCCAGAGTCTTCTAGAGAGTGCTTCATGCCATGGTCGAAAGGCTCCAGACATGCGGGGTGACAATCTGGTTCTTCTGGTACCTCCAACACCACATTGTGGCACCGACGCTCTCCCTAATCCCCAGGACTGACCCCTGCGGCCAAAACACTGGCAGGGAAGTGTCGCCGAAAGCAATCACCAACACTGTTGTGATGCGGCAGCTCCTGTACTGGATCCTCGCTACCAGCTACCTTGGCACTGACATTGGCCATCTCTGCCTCTCCAGCACCGGCTAAGACCAAGGGCCAATCATGTAGTCATCAGCAAAGCACTGATCAGCACCATGGCGAGAGAGGCCATTCCCCAACTTGCCAAGAATCAGCACTGCTTTCCTTTAGGGAGTAGTCCAGCCAGTGGATGGACTGGCCCTCGCAGGATGAGCTTATAACACGAGTCTCCTCCAGATCTCCCTCCTCCACATCCTCTCATTCCCTGGGGGCCTCTGAGGAAGAGTTTGACTCTGGCACTGACCAAGCTCAGCGCAGTAGGTTAAGGGTTCTTTCATCCTCCTCCCCAGATGAGGCTGCATACCCTAGATCCCTGACTTATAGGGATGACTCTCACACCCACTAAGTCCTCCTGTGCCACGTGGCAGCAAACTTAAACCTGGAGGTAAAAGTTGTTAGGGAGGACTTCGATCCCCTCTTTGATGTGGGTGATGCCCCCCTGCTAGAATTTCTGTGCCGCTCCATGAGGGGGTATACAAAATAGCTAAGGCCCACTGGCAGGTACTGTCATCCATTCCATCAGTATCTAAGACTGCTGAATGCAAATATCATGTGCCACTTGAAAAATTTACATTCCTTTTCAATCACCCCACACGAGGGTGCCTAGTGGTTGACGTGGTCAACCAAAATGAGAGACAGGGACAGCTGGCTTACACTCCAAAGAATAAAGAGGCCAAAAGACTGGACCTCTTTGGGAAGAAGGTTTACTCCACCTTGGCCCTCCAGCTCTGTATTGTCAATCACCAGGTGCTTATCAGGTGATGCATTTTTAACTTATGGAAGTCCATGAAGCAGTTCCAAGACCTAGACCCTGGAGAATATTTCAGGGACTATGAAACCCTGGTGGAAGAGGGTATGCTGGCTTCACATGATGCCCTCATGACTTCTTGGGATGCGTCCAATATGGCCAGCTGGGATGTAGCCTCAGCAGTGGCTATGAGGAGAGCGGTCTGGCTGCGAGGGTCCGGCCTACCTCCCCCAGATGCAGCAGGCAACACAGGATCTCCCCTTCGAGGGCCATACGCTGTTTGCTGAATCTACAGATTTCAGGTTGCATGAGATGAAGGATTCTATGGCCACCCTGAAGTCCTTAGGAATGTATACACTGCAGGTAGCCAGACATTCCTTCAGGCCACAACAGACCCAGAAGCAGACTCAACAAATGCAACAACAGCAGCAACATTGGGGATTGCGTCAGAGGTCTTACCAACAACTTCAGCACCAATATGGGGGCCCTGGCAGAGAAAGAGGTGGAGGAGGGAGGGCCCCTAGACCTCAATCATCCTGCCAGACGCCCTGCCAGGGTGGTGGCAGTTCCCGTTCTGCTAACCCGAGGCAGAGATTTTGACCCATTCCCAGAGGGCCACCCCACCTGCCAGCCCCCACTGTTCAAGAACCAGCTACGCCCATTTTTACACCAGTGGGCCACCATCACATCAGACCGCTGGATACTAGATATGGTAGCCAGGGGATACTCCATCCAATTCAAATCCAAACCTCAAGACAGAAAACTGCCCCCTCAGTCATGACCCGCTGCTACAAAAGAAATGCAAAAAGTTGCTCACCTTAAGGACAATGGAAAGAGTTACCAAAAAAGAACAGGGGAAAGGGTTTTACTCCCATTATTTTCTGGTCCCCAAACCAAACGGGGACCTGAGACCAATCCTGGATCTCAGAGCCTTAAACGAACACTTAAGGAGAATAAAGTTCCGTATTGTTTCCCTCTCACAGATTATCCCGGGTTTAGGCCCAGGGGAGGGGGGGGTTTGTGCCCTCGAACTCAAGGATACTTATTTTCACTTAGCAATAAATGATGAACAGAGATGATTCCTCCATTTCGTGGTGGGGGGAACACTTCCACTTTACCTCACTCCCATTTGTTCTCTCCTTGCCCCCAGGGTATTCACCAAGTGCATGGTGGCTGTAGCAGCTCACCTAAGAAAACGAAGTGTAGGGATATACCCTTACCTTGATGACTGGCTGATAATGGGAAATCCAAGCACCAGGTATGGCACAGCATCAGGTTAACCATGCGTCTATGCGAAGGGCTAGGGTTCCACTTAAACTTAGAAAAATCCAAGCTTTCCTCAAGAAAGAAAATAGAGTTCATAGGGGCCCTACTGGACTCAATAAAAGGGAAAGCATCCCTGCCCCCATCGAGGTTTCAGTCCATTTTCACCATCATTTTGGACCTTCACAGTGCCCAGATCACTATGGCCATACAATACCTTCAGCTCCTGGGTCATGTGGCGGCCCCCACATCTGTGATAAGAATGGTCCGCCTGCATACGAGACTGTTCTAGCTTTGGCTGGCCATGGTTTTTCACCCCCGCCAGCACCCATTGAGCAGGGTGCTTTCTATTCCAGCCAAGGGCCTGACGATATTGGAAGTCTGGTGGCATCCACAATTTGCCTTCAGCGGTATCCCCTTTGAAACCGCCAACCCTTCAGTGGCCCTGATCACCAATGCTTCAGACAGGGGTTGGGAGGGGCCCATATCTCAGGGGGGTCTATCAACTCAGGGGACCTGGTCACTCAAGGACAGCCCCCTTTACATCAATGTAAAAGAACTCAGGGCAATTCTCCTGGCATGCAATGCCTCCTTGGACATGGTAAAGGGGAAAACAGTCCAAGTTCTAATGGACAACACAGCTGCCATGTTTTACATGAACCATCAAGGGAGGGACCCACTCCCCTGCCCTGTGCACGGAGGCCCTCAACCTCTGGGAACCGGCCCTGAGACACAGGTTCACCCCAATAGCGGCTCATCTACCAAGGGCAAGCAACAACAAAGTGGACTCACTGAGTAGGGAATTTCTTTCACACCATGAGTGGTCTCTGCATGCAGAGACAGTGAAGTTAATCTTCAGTTATGGGGCACATCCCAAATGGACTTATTCTCAACACACCAGAACCGGAAGTGTCTCCAGTTCTGTTTGCTTAGGGGATAGGAGAGGGGTTCACTATTGGACACCTTCCTGATCCCATGGGGTGACCCCTTGATGTACACAGTTCCCCCAATCCCTCTGATCCACAGGGTCCTCTTAAAAATAAAGAGGGCCGGAGCAAACATGATATAAATAGCTCCAGGTTGCCCTGGCACTCAACACTATGTGACTTATCAATAGACACCCCTCTTCACCTCCGATACAGAATGGACCTGCTGACACAAGTTTCAGGCAGCCTGCATCACCTGAACCCCCCCTCATACTACTCCTAACCGCATGGAGGCTGTGTGGCTAAACGAAAGTGAGAGATGTTGTTCAGAAGGGTCAGAAGAGTACAAGTTGGTAGCAGAAGACCCTCCACCAGGGCAACTTACACCAATAAGTGGAAGGGGTTCTTCCTCTGGTCATGGGATAGAGGGATAGCCCCAGAGTTAGTCCCAATCCAATCTATACTGGACTACCTCCTAGACCTTAAAGATAGGGGCCTTTCGACTCCTTCTCTCATAGTACACCTAGTGGCCATCTCAGCCCTACATGAGAAGGTAGAAGCGGTTCCAGTTTTCTTGCACCCCACTTCCACTAGATTCCTAAAGGGAATCAAAAGGATCTACCCACAGCCCAGAGATCCCACTCCACCGTGGGACTTGAGCGTGGCACTTCGTGACCTAACAGAACCACCATACAAACCCGTAGACTACTGAACTCCTTTGGTCCTATCCTCCTGAGAAGTAGCCTTCTTGGTAGCCATAACCTCGGCTAGCCGAGTATCTGAGCTAAAGGTCCTCTCCTCAGAACTTCTGTATACTAGGTTCTTTATGGACAAGGTGCTACTATGCCCGCATCTAGCCTTTGTCCCTAAGGTGGCTTCTCCATTCCACCTAAACCAGGACATCTGTCTCCTGGTGTTCTTACCAGACCCTCAGGTTACAGAGAACCAGAGGAAATGGCGCACTTTAGATGTCAGGAGAGCACTCCTGATCTATATAGATCACACCCGCCCATTCCGCAAGACATCCCAACTATTTGTCACAGTTGCAGAAGGTAAAAGCGGCCAGCCAATGACAACTCAGTGTATTTCAGCGTGGACAGTAAACTATATTAAAGACTGCTAAAAAAGGTCAAATACGCCCATCCCTGGGAGGGTCAGGGTACAATCAATGAGAGCGCAGGTATCCTCAACAGCCTTCCTAGCGCAGGTCCCGATCCAGGAGATCTGTAGAGCAGCAACGTGGTCATCAGTACACACCTTCAAAACACACTATGCAATTGTCCAACATGCCTGAAATGATGCTTGGTTGGGCAGAGCCGTGGTCAAAGTGGGTAAGCTGCCCACCATCCATGGTATGGCTAGCAGTCACCTGTAACTGAATGATGTGAGCAGCATTTGAAGAAGAAGGGTGGGTTACCTGCAGTAATGTCCTTCTTCGAGGTGGGCTGCTCACATACATTCAGATCCCGGCCTCCATCCCCGCTACTCGGAGCTGGCAAAAAGAAGGGACTGAGGAGGGTCAGGGTCATATATAGCTGCACATGTGGCACAGAGTGGGGTGTTGGCCACTGAGTCTGCTCTGACAGCTTAGGGCAAAAAGCTTTCCAGCCAACCGAGTGCTGTGGCATGTAGGCACTTGTAACTGAATGTATGTGAGCAGCCCATCTTGAAGAAGGACGGTTACTGCAGGTAACCCATCGGTACTTACAGAGATCCTGATTTGTGCACACAAGTACATACAGATGTGCAAATCAGGGTTTGCTTGTATGTCTGGTAGTTGTGCATGACTCAATCAGCTGTGTGTAGCAATTTTGAAATACAGCCTTTGCTGCTTGCGATTTGCTGCTCTGAGGTTTCACTAGAAAGCAATTTCTGTCAGCCAGCAGCAGCAGTAGCAGTAAAAATTGGCTTTCTGCAACTCCTTCATGCCATGTAGGGGCCCTTGTGGTGAAGGGCATAATTTGAGAATTTCCAAAGGGATAGCCGTGTTTAGTCTAGTCCAGCAAAAAAAACAAGGAGTCGTGTGGCACTTTAAGACTAACAGATTTATTTTTCGCATGAGCTTTTGTGGGAGAAAATCCCAAAGCATCTGACAAAGTGGGATTTTCTCCCACAAAAACTCATGCGAAAAATAAATCTGTTAGTCTTAAAGTGCCACACGACTCCTTATGATTTGAGAACCCAAACAAACTAGAAGAACCATATGCTCCCTGGATGACCACACAAAAGAGGCCATGTGATGGGGTGTCTATGATGGTTGAATTCCATCATACACACACCATGTCCATTGAGCTTAAGGCAAAAGCAGACAGATTCACTTATTGGGAGACCTAAGAAGGTATGTGCATTCAACAGATCACCTGTTTGCATGCATGTAAAGGAGTACATATGCAGACACTCCTACTGTGGCAAGACATCAGAGCAGGAAGAAGAAGATGTCAGCAGTAGTGTCCAAAGGCATGAGGAGCAAGGAGTCCTGTGGCACTTAATGACTAACAGATTTATTTATCACATGACTTTTGTGGGAGAAAAATCCCACTTCGTCAGATGCTTTAAAGATGGGGAACTTACAGAATGGGAGGAAAACGAATGCAAGGGAGTGTAAGACATGGGATCAGATCATATTGTAGCAGCAAATCAGAGCAGTTGTTAAGAATCAAACACTGAGAAACAGCACATAGAGGAGGGTGAAGTCAAAACACTTGTTGTAATGGGAAAAGAAGCCATAGTCACTATTCAATCCTGCTTTCACACAATCTAATCTGCATATTAATTCCACTTCAGCTGTTCCTCTTTGAAGTCTTGATGTCCCACTGACTTTCTTGAGCATGGTCATTAACAAATCATCCATAGAGTGATTAGAAAGATGGAAGTGCTCAGCAACTGGTTTTTGCATGTTGTGATTTCAGATGTCAGTTTTGTGCCCATTTATTCTTTTGCACAGTGTTTATCCTGTTTGTCCAATGTATAAGGTGTCAGGGCATTTTTGGCACATGATGGCATAAATCACATTAGTGGATGAGCAGGTGAATGAGCCCTTGATGGAGTAGCTGGCTTGATTAGGTCCTATGATGGTGTCCTTTGTGCAGATATGTGGGCAAAGTTGGCAGCGTGGTTTGTTGCAGGGGTGTGTGCCTGCTTTAATGTTTCTGTTGTTAGATCTGGAGTTGCTGGTGAGTATCTGCTTAAGGTTAGGCAGCTGTCTGTAGGCAAGGAGAGGTCTGTCTCCCAAGGCTTGAGAGAGTGAGGAATCATCTTTTAGAATAGGCTATAGGTCCTTAATGATCTGTTGCAGTGTTCTGACTTGGGGGTTGTATGTGATGACCAGTGGCGTTCTATTGTTTTCTTTTTTGGGCCTCTCCTGCAGTAGTTGACTTTGGGGTCCTGTCTGGCTCTGTCCATCTGTTTTCTTTCTTCGTCAGGTGTGTACTGTAGTTTTAAGAATGCTTGATAGAGATCCTGAAGATGTCTGTCTCTATCTGAGGGATCAGAGCAAATGTGGTTATATCTTAGGGCCTGGCTGTAGACAATGGATTGTGTGTTGTGTTTTGGATGTAAGCTTGAGAGATGTAGGTAACTATACCGATCAGTAGGTTTTCAGTATAGGGTGATGTTGATGTGTCCATCCCTAATTTGTACTGTAGTCATCAGAAATCACAACATGCAAAAATCAGTGGCTGACCACTGCCATCTTTCTAATCACTCTATGGATGATTTGTTAACAACTGTGCTCAAGAAAGTCAATGGGACATCAAGACTTCAAAGAGAAACAGCTGAATTAGAATTGATATGCAGATTAAATTGTGTGAAAGCAGGGTTAAATTGTAACTATGTATTCTTTTCCCACTTCAACGGGTGTTTTGACTTCATCCTCCTCTATGTGCTGTTTGCCAGTGTTTGAATCTTAACAACTGCTCTGATTTGCTGTTACTGTATGACCTGATTCCATGTCTTATACTCCCTTGCATTTATTTTCCTCCCATTCTGTATGTTCCCCCATCTTCAAAGCGTCTGATGAAGTGGGATTTTCTCCCACAAAAGTCATGTGATAAATCTTTTAGTCTATAAGTGCCACAGGTCTCCTTGCTTTTTTTGCTGAACTAGACTAACACGGCTGCCCCTTTGGAACAATGACATGAGGTATTCCCATGCCCTCCCCCCCATCCTGTCTCGGCCCATATGTGGAATTTAACACATAACAAAGAGCCAGAATAAGGGACCTAAGATGTGATTGCTGCAGGAAATGTAAAATGCTGTGGGATTTGCTGTTTGGAGGTAAATAACACCATGAGACCTCTGTGTCATCTTCTTTATTTCTGATATAAATAATTTTCACTGATAGGCATGAGGGTGCATCACACTCATGTAGAATGCAGAGCACTCTGGGACTCAGATGTGTGGATATCTGAAAAACATCTCTCTCTTTGTATTTTTCCCTACATGACACAAACTGCTTTACTGTTTCACCCCAACTTTCCCAAGTTTGCATATTGCAAAGAAAATCATAATCATCTCCCCAGAATTTCCTGCTAAAGCAAAATCTCGAGGTGGGCTGGGAAAATATCCCAGACAAAATGGTGACAGTAAATACCTGCTTTTGAGCTGCTCAACCTTGGTTGGTTGCACAGTAAATTGAAGGCACAGGGTGTGGCCCGCACTTGTGTGGGGAGGAGGAGGGAAGAGGAGACACAGGAAGAGATTCTTTCAGCTCTGCTTCTTATGTGTCCGTGTGCACTGCATGAGCACAGCGATTTCTCTCCCCATCAGCCCAGTGAAGAGGCTGATAAGGGCATGGTCATTGCCTTGTTCTCATTTCTGGCACCAGCTCATGCAGCCCATTCAACTTCCAAGCTTGGATGTGGGGGGTTACAAACCCTGTAGTGCAATGCCTCCCCAAGGGATGGTGTAGCTCTGCCTTCTCCATGGCTTCTTTGGTTCCATGTATGATTTGCAGGAGATGTGCAATGCTCACTGATGTCAGTCCAAACCCCGAGAACAGACACAGATCTCTGCTGCCCTTGACTTTCGTTGACTAACTTGAGATCACTGATCGAAAACAGGCACTTAAAGGAAAGTGAGAAGAGTTCCCAGTCCATCATTCCTCCTGTGCAAGTATTAACTAGGTCAGATAGTTTGTGCATGTGTTGTAATGGTCCCACAGCAGTTTACTCTATGGCAGGCACCTAAGGGATGGACTCCATTGTTTATGTGGTATGGGTAATTACTAGTTTTCTAAATGATTTTAGAGGATGTTGAATGAGATTGAGTTTACTGCTGATTCTCTCTGGGTGCTGGGCAGTGGATTGGTTCTGGATTTGCTTTGGGATGAGCAGTGCAGACCTCTCAGTGACTGGATTAGTATTTGAACTGAAATGAAATAGCTCTTTACATCTGAAGCCTGGGAATGAGTGACTGTAGTACGCAGTCACACGTTCCTTATCCTACTGCAGCTTTTTCTATGTTTATGATATTATTCTGCTCATTCTCATGTTTGTGGGAGGCCACAAACCAAACTTCCAAATTCTGATTGTTCTGGTGCATCCTGGGTAATGTAATTGTCTTCTCAAAGAGAACTGTCATGGTGGTCTTCAACCTCTTCCATGCTGAAATCTCCTTTTCCATAGCTGGAATCTCCCCGGGGAAAATCTCTTCCACCTAGCTGGGACCCTCCCTCTGCCGTAATATTGGAAGGGCAAGGTGGTTGAGCATTCCAGGAGGAGAACTCGTGAGCTGAGTTGCAGTCCTAGAGATACTCCTACTTTTTCTGTCAGGTATGACAATGTTGATGCACTGCTGTCTAAGGCCTGACTTTTATTGACCACTCATGAGGAACATTGTTAAGGTTTCCTTAGCTAAAAGCAGAGTTAGCATTTTCAAACTTGGAAGCCTGAAATTTGTCACCTGTGTCCCAAACTCATTTAAGTGCCTAAATATGGATTTGAAGCACCTAATGCTAGGCACTCAGCTTTGAAAATGTCAGCCTAAGCTTTTATAATACAAAGGAGAGATTTCCAAGTAATGATGGAAATCAGAAAAGCAGTCTAGGCTTCTAAGAAAATGGGTACTTAGTCTTCAGACTAATTTCAGATGTGGTTCATAATATTAGTTGCAACAATATATCACCTTTCACTTATCACAGGCTTTTTTAGCCAATAGGAAAAAAACCCCCCACATATAGATTTCAACTCACACCGTGTATATGTGAAATAATTAACCCTTTATTTCTTGGCTCACCACTCTGTGTAAAACTCATGTTTAAGAGTCCCATAAAGTGTAATGGAGAATGTTTCCTACTGATTGATGACATTATCAGACAGCTAAATGCTCTGGAAGAGACAAAAGCTTTCTGAAATATCAACATAAAAAGCAGACTCAAATGTATTTAACTTGACTACTGCAGCTGTTAATGCCAGACCAATCTGATATATGACATATGCTGGAATATAAACATTTTTTGACATATTTCACAGAGATTCATTTCTAAGACCCTGTATGGAGCACTGGAAATTTGTTATATATCACCTGGGTTCTTTTTTTGTTTGTTGTTGGGGTTTTTTTTAATGAATTAATTGCCAGGGCTGCAATGTATTTGAATAACTCAAGAGAAGCAGGCTTTTAAACCTGACATAAATCAATGGGAGTCCTAACTCAGGATTATCTGCTGGCAAGAAACAATCAATGATCTTGGAAGGGCTCTTTTCTGAAAGCTCTTCACTTTAAAATATTAGAGCAACAGCTGGGAAAAACTAGAGTTTTAAATGAAGCAGTTTTTTACATCAAATTTTCACTCAGGCCTGTGTAGTGACCATTTCCAAGATGCTGGGGTAGCTGATTTTGCAACCTGGGACTGTGGAGGGTGCAGACAGAGGTGTTAGCTGGGGAAACCTTAGATTTCAGAATGCACAGCATCTGCAGCTGCACCTTGTGCCATTATGCATCCTGCAATGTCTGTTCAAATCAGGTAGCTGTTGGGAGACTGGGCACATGCCTCACTCTTTGAGGCTTCCATAAATACTCCCCACCTCCACCCCTCCTCTGAGTATCTATCCAATTTTGCCTATGTTCTTTAATTCTTCTGAGTAGATGGAAGCAGGAAGCTTGAGTGTAGATCTGAGCAGGTACTGGGTCAGGGAACAAATTCACTTCAGTAAAAGACCTCTCTTCCTTCATCATGGCAGTGCAGGTGTAAAAATTGACTTAGGCAGCATCAATGATCATTACATAGTTACCTCAAGACTGCTAGACTTGCTAGGGCTCTGATTGTTGCAAATTCCACTTTTGAAGGTGCAGATGAGAGCCCTTCTGTTGGTCATAATGGGCCTGGTACCCTGGTATAAAATGGCAAACTTCAAGGGATGTACTGGCATGTAAGTGATGTGAGGAGAGAATTATGCCTTGGAGTTCTGTCCTGGGAATTGATAGACTGAGCTTCCTGCTTTATGTTAGCTGCCCTGAAAGGGGATGGGAGGGGAAGTGGTGTCTCACACAGACAGGTCTCAAACCTTCAACATCTTAAATCACTTCCAGAAGCGTATTGGAAGCCCATGGGTCCAGCTCCATTCTGTGCAATCCAGTTTCCAGAGGCAGATGATGACAACCATGCTTGATAAATAAATTTGTTAGTTTTTAAAAGTGCCATAAGTGCCACAGGACTCCTTGTTTGTTTGTTTTACTGAACTAGACTAACACAGCTACCCCTTTGGATCTATAAAACTTGTTTGTTATACTCCAGAGGGTATTTCATGTTCTTCGGTGGGAGATCGGTGAAGTAGGGTGCTGTTCAGTGTGAGTCAGAGGGTTAGAACCTGCAGTCAGAGTCACTCTGAATGCTGCTTCGTAGCTGGCTGTCTCTTTAAATGGTTAGGTCTGTGTCACTGCATGTCTTGTGTAACTGCAAGTAGTCACCTTTACACAGTGAGCAGTAATGTCATACCTGCTCCTGCATTCTTCACTTTTCCAGCAGTATATCGTCATGACTGTAACCTCTGAGCACCTTACAACATCCTTTTGATGTAGGGTACTACTGTCCCCTGTTTCACAAAAAGGGGCAGAAAGGACAAGATCCGCAAAGGGCCACAGATGCCTCGTAATTACCTGTGGCTATGTCTACACTTAGATTGTTAAATTGATTTAACTTAAATTGATCTAATTGAATCAAAATAAAAATCATTAAATCAATTTAAGTTAAATCAATTTAATACATCCCCACTAGAAACCCAAATCAAACTAGTATGTCCATGAACAGGACTTGCTAGTTCGATTTAGGAGAAACCCAAATCAAACTTGTATGTCCATGAACAGGACTTGCTAGTTTGATTTAGGAGGCGGGCGCCATGGGAGGTGTGGCAAAATGGCCCCCTAGAAGGACCATGCCCCCGCCCAATATATACAAAGAGCAAGGCACCCTGGGAGGGAGAAGGTCAAAAAGTGTTAAATCGACATAAAAGTTAAATCAAAATAATGTGGCTACGCTATGTTATTTTGAAATAATAATTTCGATTTAACCGTCATTTCAATACAAAACAAGGTTTTATTATTTCAAAATGACTGTTCCTTATTTCAAAATGAGGGAGCTCCTCATTTTGAAATAAGGAAATTGAGTATAGACATGCACTACTTTAAATTGAAGTAATCATCAGTATTTCGATTTAAAGTGTAAGTGTAGGCATACCCTATGTGATCTGCCTGAGGTGACATAAGAAGCATAAGGTGTGACAGGAATTGAATCCTGGTGCAGGCCATCACTCTAACTCAGTGGCTCTCAACTTTTTGCGGGTTGCAACACACTTGGTGGCATATTGTGGCTCTAAAGGACACACCCACCTGTCCTTCCCAGGCCAAATCCAGCTATTTCCCTGGCTCTCTACACGCTTACTGCTATGTGGCAACACAGTAATGTGTCCCCAAACAGTGGCTGAGAACCACTGCTCTAATCACTGGACTGTCCTTCCTTTTCCAGCAGTGAATGGGAGGGGTGAGAGAGATCAGAAAGTGGCAGCTCTAGATAGACACTTGCAAGCAGGCATAGATTTGCATTAGTGCTTTTTAGGTCACATGCTTGATTTTTTTTTTCCCTCTCTGAGCAGAACTTGACAGTAGCAGTGTTTGCAGAGTGGAAATTGCAAGCTGAATTTTGCCAGATGATCTCTCCCACATGTGGCTGGTAGCAGGATGTCAGTGTTTCTCCTGTTAGGGAGGCAGTCTGCTCATGGTCACTGATATTTGTAAGTGGCTTCATTTACATGTCACTAGTGCACTAATTGACGGGGGCTTTAATTAGTGGCTATGATGGCCAGTGAAAAGGTAGAAGTGTCAATATTGCTTAATGGCTTCCTGAGGAATTTACTGTGCCCAACTGTGGGCTGCCACACTTAAGGGAAGACTGACAAGGAGGAGGAACAAAGTTAATAAATTCAGTAAGATGGATGGGAAATAAAGATCACCTGAGAGATGAATTAGCCAAGTTGGTGATGTTATTTTCCGAGCAGAGGCCAGTGTACATGCTGTCAAACTCACTGAGCCAAATTTTTCTTCACTCGTGCTGACATTTTATGATGATGATGATTCTGAGAGTTGGTCCCAACAATAAGTAAGTTTTCAATCCCTCTTCAAATGCATGAGCCAGCTGTTCCAGATGTTTATAGCTTCTGCACCCATGACTGAAAGGTAGCAGTTGGGGCAATGAGAAGTGGGTGGAACTGAGAAGATCAGAATGTGATAAATAGCTTACTTATTAAAAATAAGGAGAGAGAATTTCTCGGTTGGAATTGTTTTGCAGCACTACAGGGCTATGGGAACCACCCTACAGCTCTGGACCCTGCCTCCAGTGCCAGCCGGGCTGGCTGATCACTGTGGTGGAGGGAGTGGGGCCTCTGGTCTGGTGTGGAGAGCCCATGAAAGTGGATAGCCTGGGGCTCCTGGGCCCCTTAATCTGGCCCTGCAACTGACCAGTAAAGTCGCTTTTCTGCCTGAGCTGCTACAGGTAGTCAGAAACAAAGGAGAAACCACTCTGCATTCCACTTCCAGCCCACCTCCCAAAGACAGCAGCAAAAGCCTTCATAAGGATTTAAAAAATAAACCAACCCAACACTGTGGTAATGCAACAATTTCTGCTTCTTATAGCCACTGCCTCTTATGCAAACCAAGGCAACTTTGCAGAAGCATCTGTGTAATAAACACCTCCATGTAGCACCACCCGAACAGGCAGAAAATTAAGCAGCTCGAGGAGTGCTCTGTGGAATGATACACATTCAGATTCTGCATCACTGTGTAATGCAAGATGTGTGGGAAGAGGGTAGCTTCCCCCCGCATCCCCAATTCCCCACCCAGGCCTGATCTGGCCTCTGGCTCCTGTCACTGCCAGCCTGGCCCCAGATCCCTGGTCAGGGATGGGGTCAGGAGAGGTAGGCGCCACTGCAGGCACCCAGGCCCCAGATCTCCAGCTGGGGCCAGGGCCGGGAGAGGAAGGGGCTGCCCCGGGTACTCAGGGCACTGGCACTGGGACTTGGGACATGTGCCCCATGTGCCAGGCACGAGTGACGCCCCTGCCTTTAAATGATTTTGCTGCATGCCCCTCTGAATGGACTCTCGTGGCACAAGAGTCCATTCAGAGGGGCATGCAGCGTCCTCTGCAATGCCACAGAAATTGTGGCTCCTGCCACTGAAAGCAACTCCAGGAAGCTTCTTTTGGGGAGCTGGGGCATGGAGGGTCCCCACCATGCCCATGTTCCAGGCATAGTACTGAAAGAAAATGCCTGGAATGGCTTCTGTCCATTGTGTGCAGCTGCCAAGGAGCCACTCTGGGTAGCTTCTTTCCTCGGCATACCTGGGGACCCCCCAGGAGGAGCTGCTCCAGGCAGCTTCTTTCCATGGTGTCCCTGGGGACCCCATCCCCAGGCATGCTGCCAAGAGGAGCCACTGAAGGCAGCTTCTTTCTTCAAGTGGCTCCTTTCAGTTGCATGCCAGGGAAGTGCCCTGCTCTGCACCTCAACCTCTAGCCATGGCTGCCACCAAATTTTCAATCAGCTGCCACTTTTATTTCTGTGGAGGAAGCCACTGGCACTGACTGACAGTTGAGGAGGAGGGGCTGGCAAAGTGATCAGCAAAGGTTATTGCTGCCTACCCCAAACTCTGCCTGAGCAGCAGTGCATGTAGGTAGTCAAGTTTTGCATGTCACATGTGTCTAGTAAATACAGTCATTAGCTCCTTGCTCTGCCCATGTGGATCCTTCATCTCCTGCACCTTGTGTACAGAGGAAAGGTACAGCACTGGGGCATCATGCACCTGACAGGGGGCCTGCTTCACATTTGGCCTGCTCTGTATAGTTGTTGTCACTAATGCAAAATGAATGAAAAATGCTATCAAAGAAGAATGAAAAAAAACAAACCCAAGGAGTTTTGTGGCAGTTAAAGACGATTTGAGCTTTCGTGGGAGAAAATCCCACTTCGTTAGACGCTTTGAAGAGGGGGAACTTACAGAATGGGATAAAAATAAATTCAGGGGAGTGTAAGACATGGGATCAGGTCATATTGTAACAGCAAATCAGAGCATTTGTAAGGATTTAAATGCTAGGAAATAGCACACAGAGGAAGGGTCAAGTCAAATTACCAGGTCTGCCAAAGTGGGATTTTCTCCTACAAAAGCTCATGTGATAAATAAATCTGTTAGTCTTTAAGTGCCACAAGACTCCTTGCTTTTTTTGCTTTACTAGACTAACATGGCTGTCCCTTTGGAACTTTGCAAAGAAGAATGACTGCATTTCACACCTACTTTGCACAGGTGTAAACAACTACAGGTGGTTCAAGGGCAAAGTAAATAAATCCCCATAATCTCATCCTTGGTTTTCCTCCCCCCTCTGCTGCTTCCCAGATTTCTGTTCATTCAGCTTCATTTGAAAAAATCAAAGCAGAGGCAACAAGCCCCACTTCTGTCCATAAATTTCTGTTTTCCTTTATGCAATGGTGAGGTTTTTTTGGTCCAATAACCTAAAGTTTCCATTTCTGTGGCCTCCCAACATGTCGCAGATAGAATACTCATTTTATGCCACTCAGGTATCTGAAAGCTATAAAGGACACCGCTGGAGAGCTGGTCAGAAAAAAAACTCAGCTGTTGTACCCTGCCCTGAGAGCTGATGTGTTCCCATCCAGCAGCAGCCACCAGAGGATCCACAGCAGGCAGACACTGTAAACAAAACAAAACAATCAATAATAATTTGTTTCTTCACACAAAATGACGTAAAAAAATGATTTCAGGATAGCGGAGGAAATAGCTGCAGAGGTCATTGAATACAGAGCTTTTTCTTACATGAAGGCCATCCACCACAAGCCTATCAATCATACATGATTGCTAGCCAATCTTCTCAGCCTGTAATTTCTCCATCTAAAGAGAGGGCAGCAAGCCCAATGCTTTGATGAAACTTTTATGAAGGGAAATTTACACTGGTTGTACCTGATGGTGGGCTGAGAGCCGATTAAATGAGATTTTTTTTTTTTTAACATGGGGTCAGAAAGACTTGGTAGATTAAAAAATCCAGGAGGTACTGCTTCATAGTGTACATTACATCTTCAGGTCACAGCTGGTAGAAATTGCTAATGTGGTTCAAGGTGAGTTCGGGAAGACTGACTCAATGAAAGGGGATTTCACCATAGACAGTTACAGCCCATCCAAAGGTCTTTTGTGGGGCTGCTTATACTTTAGGAAGAGAGGATGGTAAGGGGATCGGGCTTGGACTCTGGAAATGCAGCTTCAGTTCCCAGCTCTGCCACAATCTCCTTGACTAGCCTTGTGCATATTGTATGCTCTTTCTTTGCTTCATCTGGACAGTGAGGATAACGTAGATGTCAGATAAGTACCTACAAGCATTTGAAATGCTGGGGTACCATAATGCCATCTTTAAACATTCAAATGGCATGCCCCTTTAAGAATGAGACCAGCTGAAATATTATGAGATGTAAATAAGTACAGTTAGGGGCTTTTTTATTTGTCATTTGGTTTTGAGGCCTTCCGGTGTCACATTTTCAAGCTTTTCTTGGCAATCATAAAGGACAAAAAGTCCCTTTTTCTTTCAAATCAAAACTGGGATGCATCTATAACTATGTGAATCCAGCTACCCAGGCTTTAAAAGATAAATATAGCTGAAATTCCTTAAGATTTAAAACAAGTTAAAACACGTTGTAGAAAATTTTGCACTAAAAATTTTTGATGTTCCTCATGGAAAACATTTCTCAGCTATCACTAATCATTAGAGCTGGGAGAAAGTTAAAATTTCTGTCCAGTGGAAAATTCCAATATTCCAAAGATTGTTTTCATCCTGAATTGGGAGGAGAAGCCAAAATAGGAACATTCTTTTAATAGGAAAACAAACAAAAAAAATTCTTAAAAGATTCAGTTTGGAAATGCTGAAACATTTAGTTTGGACATTTTGAACTGACATGAAACATTTCAACATTTCTGAGTAAAAAGTACTTCATTCTGAGTCGGGAGCGCCCCTGGCCTGGAAAAAGACCTGGTGCTCTGGCACTGGGACCTCGAACTCCATAAGACTGGCACCAGCAATGCCCCTGTTCTGAGTCAGGAGAACAGTAAACCATTTTTCTCTGTGGTGCTGCAATGGCTCAGAAACTGACCCCAAAATATTCTGCTTTGATTTTTTTTTCTCCCCTACAGGAAAAAAAATAAAATTTTGATTTTGCAGAAGTTTCATTTTCCATTGAAAAAAATCCTTGCACTATGAGCTTTAATAATAACAAAGGTCCCTTGAACTCTTATAATGTGTTGCATAAATGTAAAGCAGTATTTGTATCAATTACATGAAACTGATAAAAAAGCCAAGGCAAAAATTATGCTTACATGTGACCTGGTGTTGGTCAATATTGTTGACTTTTTTTAATGCACTGAATGAAGTAAGTTAGATACACAGCTGGGTTGTAGTACTCTCCGAATCATGTCACTAATGGGTAGCAATAACAGCCACCTAAATTAAAATACAATAAAAAGGAGCTGCACAGTTTTCTTCAGACTCTCCCTTTCAGGAGGACTAAGAAGAGATTGTTGTTTTAAAGCTGGCACTGCCATGTCTGGTTCCTGTCAGAGAGAGAGAGAAAGAGCAAAGAATAAGCATCATAGACTTAGTATTCCCTTTGGGTTGTTATAAACAAAATAAGTATGTACTAATGACTGCAGCAATAAATTTAATCATACTTCATATGGTAACATTCTGTACTTACCCAGTTGTAGGTTTGACAGAGAGTAATAGAGTTTACCCTTTTAAAGTTGTAAATTACTATGAAAACGCTGAGCCTCACGGTAAAATACATTCCAAAATGTTTTTAAGCTTAGGAAATATTGGTGATACTTTCACTAAGCATACTATTAAAATAAATAAATAGTATTTATTGCTTGATTCCCCAGCTGTGTCTGGATGAACAAACAGAACATACATATTCATCACACGGCTCATGATTTTCTATTTGTCCAAAAACTACTTGAAGAAGGCAGCACTAGATGCTTTTTCTCTAGCAAAGCTGGTCAAAAATGTTGTTTGCCACCAGAAAAAGCTGACTTCACAGCATCATGCAAACAAACTTATTAGTTTAGAAACTATTTTTGGTTTTATTTTACATTTAGGTTTGGCAGCATTTGATTTGTGTTTTTTATAGTTTTGACAGATAATATCAATGATTATTTGAAGACTTTTTGTTTTTATTAATTTAAATTTTTACAGTTGTGCAAAGCTACGACTTTTAAGCAATTTTATTTTTTTAACCTATTTAAATTTTCACACAGGGAAATTGTGAGGGAGGTCTGGCAACAGGCGGGCTACAAATGATTTAATGACAGAAGTTAAGATTAAAAAAATTAAAGCTTTCTAACTGTTAAAACACAAATTGGCAACATAGTATGTAAGAAATATAGAAAATAAATATCCATACATGAAACTCTAGTTCTCCAGTAGCATTTTTCTCACTTGGCCTGTCTATGGCTATGTCCACACATACATCGTTATTTTGAAATAAGTTAATTCGAATTAAGGGAAAGCCTGCTATCAAAATGGCTGTTATTTCAAAATGGTTATTTCGAAATAACGCCATTTGGACATGTTGTTTTGAAACAGTTGTTTTCGAAACAATGGTGGTGTTTTGAAACAACATGTCCAAACGGCATTATTTTGAAATAACCATTTCGAAATAACAGCCGTTTCGAAATGAATGGGGTTTAAGCTGTTTCAAAATGACAGTTCTTATTTTGAAATGACAGAGCCTGTCATTCTGAAATAAGAAAACATCGTGTGGGCCTAATCTTTTTTATTTCAAATAACCAGTGTTATTTTGAAATAAACGAGAGATGTGGACATACCCTGTAAATTTCAGTTATCTGTGGAAAAAGACTCGTGGCTATGTGTGCGCATCGTGACATTGATTTTTATCAACATTTGCTGGTAAAAATCTAACCCTTCCAAGCCCAGATATAGTATCTTATAAATTACAAGTTATAATATCAAATAAAATATATGTCAAAGCTGAAATGTTTTGATCAGCACACAAAATATTTCAGACTTTCTTTCTACGGGAAATTCTGACTTTCCATTCTGCTTCAGAATGGAAACAAATGTCCTAATGGCTGCCCATGAAACAGAAATTCTAGTTTCCAGAAAGCTCCGTTCCTCAGTTTTACCTCTTGCTTGATCCTTGTGTCATAGAAGAGGGCAGATAGTCTGGTAGGTTGAAATGCAACCAACTTGTAACAACTATTTAGGCAATGAGATAGTAGCAGAATATGTTTGTAAGCTTTTCCATCAAATCCTCTGAAAAGTAAGTTGTCTAGTTTTTTAATGATTTATTATTTATTACCTTACAGTAACATCTCAAAGCCATTTTGTCCTATGTACTATACACCTATTCTGTGGCAGATTCTGGCTAGAAGAGTTTACCATCCAATAAGAGAAAACTGACAAAGATGTGGCAGGGGAGAGAGAGCTAATATTATTTCTGTAAGGAATCATCTGTACTTTCTAAACCACTGTGGGCCAGATTTCCAAAAGGACTCAGTTGGGTTCAGATTTATAAAATTACAGAGCCTTTTATAGTCTAGAGCTGGCCAGTCACAAATATTTCAAACACAATTTGGATCCAGGTCTCTGCATGCTTACACCAATATTGGATTGGTGTCACTCCCCTAATAGCAATGGAGTTCCTCCAGGTTTACACCTCCCTTCTTGAAAGAAGGATCAAGCCCAAAGAATAATAGTCTCCCAGCTTTGTATCTTTCTAATGTCCATTATTGAATACTCAGTACTACTATGGAGCTGAAGATAAATCAAATGTTGCACACTGTTGGCAAAGGTCTGCACAGACTTACATTCCCTACAGTATGGATTACTTTATTATGGTTTTACTGCTGTAAACCACCATGGAATTTGGCCATGTATCCTGTCGTTATGCAGTTGAATCTACATACAGCATCTGCAGCTGTCCATTGTCTCGACTATGACTGTGGAAGAAAGAAATTTAGCACTTGTTAGCTTGGCAGTGAGCAGTGAGTCCAGCATTTGAAATAAAGCCTCTGTGACAGTTTGGGCAGGAGAAATTTGGGAGCTACTTGATATTATGCAGTGGAAGTTAGTGCTGTTGATATGCTGCCTCTTTGTGCAAGTCAACTGCTTGGATAGAATTATACACTACAGATCTCCATTTACATCTCTCTCTGACCACTTCTTCCCAATTCTCTGTGTTAATACTTGCTTGCCCTCCTCTACCATGTCTTCCTTCCTACAGTTCACCATAGAGAAGAATCTGTGGGCATCAGTGATCTGGCATACAGACAACATGACCTGTTCCTCTCAGTTATAGAGCTTTTATACGTGCTCTAAGTAGGCATGCCAGCTCTTCTCAATACCTCCATGTTTGTAACTTGATGTTACATTTAATTCCAAGAATTTGTTGCAGATGTCTCAGTTGCAGGCTTGTAAGCTTTTTGATGGTTGCCTAGATAGGGTTATTGTCTCTAGAATGCATAAGGGCAGTCTGCCCCACAGCATGGTAGATCTTCATCTTGGTGCTGTAGTGATGATGTGCTGATACCAGAGACATTCCAGTAGTCTTCCAAATGCTTCAGATGTCAACAGCATTTGATATGCAACTTCTGTATCAGGGGTGTTGTCATTAGCAGCCCTGCTTCCTAGATATATAAAGATATTGACACATTTAAGGGTTTTCCCATTGACAAAGACTTCTGGTTGACTCAAAGCGTTCATCATCTCCGCCATGCAAGACCCCACCATCTCTGAAATCAAGTCATCTGTTAAGGAACTCATCCAATGTCCTGATGTCAACATTTTCACTGTTAACAAGTACTAGGCCTTGCCCAAGGGCCACCTGTGAGCTAGTGGAAATAAGGGCTGCTCTATTGCCCATTCACAAATCAAATTTGATTGTGTCACTGCTAGTGCATACAGCATAGTAATCTCACTATTTATAGTGAAATAGAAGAGAAATCCCATATTGTTTTCAGTGTCTTACAACTCACTGTCATAGCGAAAGATCCAGTGTCAATGAAACTGAGCTGTAAAAATGTGATGCAATTACAAGGAGATCCTACTATATATGTGTGATAAAGTAGAGAGATTCTTGGGGTTTTCTTTGAGGACTGAGTGTGTACATCAGTTTCCCCCAGATGTTGCTCATGTACTTTGGTGATGGGACCTGGGTGTGTGATCACTGCAGGGGCCACTAGAAGGTAGATGGGCCTTCCTCCGCCACATGTACACAGACATAGAAAGGATGTAACATGTTTTCATCAGTTGTGGTATGTGGAGACTAGGAGGACTGACCACCTTGCCTATGAAGGAGATTAAAGAATTGGGTAGGAGCAAGAGGGCATGTCTTGGTGGGTGGATGGCTGGAAGGGCCAATCCCCCATAAGGGAGCTTGGGAGCAGTATCTAAAAGTGGGCTGTGAGGCTCCGTAGTTGGCTGCTGCTGTAACTTCTAATTAATCTGGTAAGAAAGCCTTTCTGTGCTGTGATCCTGACAACTAATGAACACTTCTGACTCCCACACTGGCTGGTAATCACTTCTCGCTGCAAGGTGGAGTGCATGTCCTCTTTCAAGTGTGTATGAGCTCCTGAGGGTCCCATCCAGGGGCACATGCAGGAGGAGATCAGGTGGAGCACGGGTTCTGAATACTCCAAGGCCAGATTCAGGAGGTGGCTGCATTGGTGTTTAGAGAACTGGGTTGGGGTAGGGTCCTGACTGGCTTTAGCCTGACTGCTTCCAGAGCACTGTTCCTGTTGGACTCTGTCACAGCATAGCATGGGCAGGGAACAGGGCGAACAAAGGTCAGCCAGTGCCTGAGGTCCTTTTAGTGATAGGCAATTGATTAGATGAAATATACTGAGTTGATCCCAGCAAACTGCTCAGGCCCCATGATGAAGATGAAAGTGAAAAAAAAAATCCTAGGGTCATTGCCTATCTGAGGGAAAATTCCTTCCCCAACCCATTGACGGTAATCAGTTAGAGCCTGCGTGTGCCAAGGTCTCTTTGTAGCAAAAACTAAAAAATGCAAGTCCCATTTTAAGCCCATCTGGGGAAGGCAACCTTAACTTTAGAGTGGGACCACTAATTAAGGGAGAGGCTAGTGATAGGATGGAGCAGAGGTATAAAGAGGAAATTTCAAAAAAGTGTAGTTAAGGACATCAAGGTTAACAGAAATTGGTACTAAGTGCAGCACAGCTTTATGAAAGGTAGATCTTGCCAGACCAATTTGATCTCCTTTTCTGAGAAGATAACATGGGGTTTTTTTTTAGACAAAGGGAGTGCAGTGGATCTAATTTAGCTAGATTTGATATCGTTCCATATTGGGAATTATTAGATAAATTGGATGAGATGGGGATTAATATGAAAATTGGAAAGTGGATAAAGAATTGTTAAAGGTACCAAAGGGATAGCTGTGTTAGTCTGTATAAAGCAAAAACAAGAGTCCTGTCCTGTGGCACCTTAGGGTATGTCTACACTTAGAAGGTTAGTTCGAATTAACTGAATTTGAACCAATCAATTCAGACCAATAAATATTAGTTTGAATTAAGTTAATTCAAATTAACACAGCCACACTAGAAACCCAATTCGAACTAGCATGTCCATGTACAGGACTTGCAAGTTTGAATCAGGCAGGGGGTGATATTGCATAGGGAAAATCCAGCTGTGGTTAATTCGAACTAACAGTTAATTCGAATTAACACAGCTACATTGGGTTAATTGGAACTAAATGAGTTCAAATTCACCATCAATTTGAACTTAAGGGAGGTTTTTATAGATTTGAACTAGGCTTTCCTTAGTTCGAACTAAGGGAACTCCTCAGTTCGAACTAATAGAATGAGAACACGTGTGGACATGCACTAAGTTAGTTTGAATTAAGCCTCCTTAATTCAAACTAAATTGTAAGTGTAGACATACCCTTAAAGATTAACACATTTCTTTAAGCATAAGCTTTTATGGGGTCCAATGAAAGTAGGTTATACTCGAAGTAGATTGCAGTCTACAAAAGCTTATGCCTGAAGAAATTTTTTAGTCTTTAAGGTGCCACTGTACTGGTTAAAGTGGAGACTACATCGAATCATACTGTAAGGTGAACTGTCAGGCTACAAGGAGGTTACTACTGGAGTTCCTCTGGGATTGATCTTGTGACAAATTTCTTTAACCTTTTTTTTTTACTGATCTTGGCAAAAAAGAGAGAATGCACTAATAAAGCTTATGGATGACATGGAGTTGGGGTTACCAAACAGAGAAAGATCAGGATATCATAGTGGGTGACCTTTTAAATGGGAATAATAGAAACAGGATGAAATTTAACGGTGGTAAGTGCAAAGCCATGCATTTAGGAACTATTGATGGAAATTTTTGTTATAAGCTTGGAACATATCAAGTGGAAGTGACAGAAGAGGAGAAGGACATGGGAGTATTGATCATATGATAACTATGAGCTGCTGATGTGTTGTGGCTGTGTAATGCATCAGACAAGGCATTTCCAGTAGAAACAAGGACTTGTTAGTGTCATTATATAAGGCATTGGTGAGACCTTACCTGGAATACTGTGTGCACTTCTGGTCCCCTGTGTTTAAGAAAGATGAATTCAAACTGGAACAGGTGCAGAGAAGGGCTACTAGGATGACCCACAGAATGGAAAACCTGCCTTATGAGAAGAGATATGAAGAGCATGGCTTGTTTAGCCTAACCAAAAAGAAGGCTGATGTGAGATATGATTGCTCTCTATAAATACATCTGAGGGATAAATACCAAGGAGTGAGAGGAATTATTTAAGTTCAGCGCCAATGTGGACATAAGAACAAATGGACATAAACAGGCCATCTGCAAGTTTAGACTTCAAATTAGGCATAGGTTTCTAACCATCAGAACATTGATATTCTGGAATTGCCTTCCAATCGGAGCTGTAGGGGTAAAAAAATCCAGCAGGCTGCAAAACTATAAATAAATTTATGGAAAGGGTGGTATAATGGGACAGCCTAATTTGGCAAGTAACTGCTCTTTGAATACTAGTGATAAATATGCCACTAGTCTGTGATAGGATGTTAGATGGGGGGGAAGCTGGGTGAATTTCAAGTTGGTGTGGAGAATTCTTTTTTGGGTTTCTGATTGGTGAGTCTTGCTCACATGCTCAAGAAATAGCTGATCACTGTATTTGGGGTCAGGAGGGAATTTTCCCCCACAGCACATTGGCTGAGGCTCTGGAGGATTTTTGCCTTCCCCTGTATTGTGGGACTTTGGGTCCCTTGCTGGTGGTGTCTCTGAACCTTGAAGTCTTTAGACCATGATTTAGGGACTTCAGTGATTCAATCTTAGGTTAAGCATCTATTGAAGGAGTGGGCAGGAGGTTCTTAGGCTGTAGTTGTGCTGGAGGTCAGACTAGATCAGGGGTCTCAAACTCATGGCCCATGGCCTGCATGTGGCCCTGGGAATTACCACCTGTGGCCCGCAGCAGAGCTACAATTCAGGTTGTCCCAACCCCTGCGGTTCGTACCCCACTGGTTAGGAGCCAGCAACTGGGCTGTGACTGCCGGCCTCACACCCAGAAGTGCTCTCGCAGTGCTTCTGGGTCAAGCAACACCTCCCCACAACCCCTCGCCATGGCCCTGCTTCACCCTGCTTGGGGCAGGAGGTTTCTCCTAGCCTCTGAGCTGGACCTCCCCACCTCTGCTGCAGAGCAGCCAGGCCTCTCTAAGCCAGTGCCAGTCTGTCCCACGCAAGTCAGGCACTGGCCGCGGCTGGGCTCCACTGACAGCAGAGCTCTCCTGGCCAGTGTGCCGGTGGTGGTGCAGGACCAGCTCCCAGTGATGACTTGGGATCCCTGGCCATGGCTGGCGCACTGGCAGCGGTGGCCTCAACTGTATCCCAGCATGCAGCCAAGAGCCAGCCTATGGCTGCTTGCCTCCCCTTAAGGTTGGGGTTGCAAGCAGCCCTTTCCCTTTCTTTCTGTCTTTCTTTGTCTGTCTTTCCTTCCTTTCTTCTTTCTTTCCATTTCTTTCTTTCTTGTTTCCTTCCTAGTTCTTTTTTCTTCCTTTCTCTTCCTTCCTTTTCTCTTTCTCTTCCTTCCTTCTCTCTTCCTTCCCTCTTTCTTCTTCTTTTTCTTTCTCTTCCTTCCTTCTTTCTTTCCTTCTGTCTCTCCTTTAAAAAATAACCTTTAAGAATTTTTATTTTAATTAAAAAGCTTTCTAATAATTAAATTTCAATAAAAAATTCATACAAACTCAATCAATTAAACCCAATTAATTAATTCTATTTACAAGCACTTTGAATTCAATTATTTTAAATTTAATTTTAAAGAAAGAAACTGGTGGCCCTGCAGTATGAAAAGGTTTCAGTAATACAGCCTTTGGGCCACTGTTCCCTCCAAGCTGTGCGCGTGTGTGTGTGCACACAGGTCATGAAACCTGTGCACACAAGAAAAAAAAGTGTGCACAAAAAAATTCAATAGTGCTAATATTGGTGCTCACAAAGAAATGTTTTTGCTCACACAAAGAAATTGTCTGCACACACAGTCTACAAGTAATTAGAGGGAACATTGCCTTGGGCCAATATCCTGGTCTTCATGCAGCCCTCAAGGCAATTCTAGTTTGAGACCCCTGGCCTAGATGATCATAAAGGTTCCTTCTGACCTTAAAATCTATGAATCTAAGATCTCTTCCCCTGTATGTAAGACCTGGAGCTGTGATTTTATCTAAGTGCATGTATGGCCCCTATCTGTATGGTATCTGAAACCCACACAGTTGTTAATGGTTTGTATCCTCATTGCACATGTATAAAGACAAGTGATACTGCCTCATTTGAGATGGAGACCTTAGGCACAGAAGAGACTTAAGCTTAAATTTTCAAAAGCAACCTCAGTGACTTAGGAGCCTAAGTCCCCAGTGAAGGTTAATGAGACTTAAACTCCTAAACAACTTTTGAAAATGGGACTGAAGTTCTTTTGAAAGGTTTGCCCTAATTGACTCACCTGAGGCAGACTGTAACCAAGCCAGGATCTGAACTGAACTTTTTGAAGTTCTGTGCTAGTGACCTACCAACTCAAGTTACTAGATCTTTTTTTCAGTTGTCCCTCTTTGCAATTGATTCATGAAGCTCTAATACGCTGTAAAATGCAGAAGGCTGTGTTTCCTAGTCATCACAGAGAGATGCTCTTGCTCAGTATGATTCTAATATTTGCAAAAAGGATAAATGACATATTAATGAATTAACAGAGTTCTGGGTTTTTTTAGGCTTTTCTGATAGAATTTACATGAGCATTTTAATAATTTATTAGTCAATAGCCTTGCATATGGTATGGTCTGCAATGCATTTAATTTCTTTTACAGTGAATATAAAATATATGCAGATTGATAATCTTAGCATTTCAGCATACTTGGGGTTTAAAGATGACAAAATGCTTTAGAGACTGGCATGCATTAGCTGCTGTGGCAGACTGAACTCATTTGCCCTTGAACCAGGCTAGTCCTCAGTGCTGTTCATGCAGAGAGCTCCCTTCACCCGAACACCTGCACTACAAACACACAGTATGTGGCATGGTTTACGTCTTTTCATCAGGAATCACTGCCACAGTTAGAAAACTCAGAAAATATTGAAAAAAAATTGAAAAAATTGTTTAATGTATGTGGGGTGGCTGGAAGGGGCAGATCATCCTTAGCTTAAAAGGATACAGGTCCATGTATGGAGCTGTGCCCCTTTATTTCCATTGAGGATTCAGCCTTTGCTTTCAGCCTTTACTTGTTCATTTCACTCCCTTTCCTGAGTTCAGGCAGCCACAGAATCAGTCAGGGCCTGATTTTGCTCCTGTTGCAATCATTATGACTTTTATTTATTTAGCTATAACCTGACTTTTATAGCAACTTTGGAGCTGCGGCTGCTCAATCATCCAATAATGTTTCAGTTAGTGAGGGATTATTCAGTGTGTGGGTTAGTCCAGTGGTTCTCAACCTTTTGTGGGTTGTGACAACATTGGTGACATATTGCGACCCCCCCGGGGACACACCAACCCACCCACCTCAGACCGAATCCAGCCATTTCCCCAGCTATCCACAACACACTTAGCGCTTTGTGGTGACACAATAATGTGTGGTGACATAGTGGTTGGTTTTCACAAACTAACTGTTTGACCATGGGCTAATCACTGTAGCCTCTGTGTGCCTTGGTTCCCCATCTGTGCTATGAGCATAACAGTGCCACCCTCCCTCACTGGGGTGTATTGAGGATAAATTCATTAAAGACTGTGAGGTGCTCAGATAGTACGGTGATGGGGGCCAGGGAAACATCTAAGAAGACTTATAAATGCTGGGGAAAAGGTAAGAAATGAGGCAGGAGCACTAGGTTCATGAGACATGATGTGGGGACAGGGCAAGGTAGGGTGTAGGTAAAAGCAGAATGTAATAGAAGTGACTTTGGCAAAGTGGTGGTGTGCAGTAATCAGTGTAATATGCTTGGAGCTGATATCACAGAAAAAAAATGCATCCACAAATTTTACTGTTGACTCCAAGATGACCATGATCAGGCCATGTCTCTGATAACAGGCTCCACTGGGATTAATAGCCATTTTTTAGCAGGATTTATTTTAACAAATGGAAACTTAGATTCCAGAGATGGCTTGTACTGTTATAAAGTAAAGGAAAGTGAACTATATCCAGCAGGGGAAGATACTGGCTGGCTTTAAGTAAGAAGCTCCGAGTTGCTCATGCACTGGATCTGATTCTTCACGCTTCATGATTCTTGATGTGGTTGCAACTTTAGTTGGTCAGCATTTTCTCATAGAAACAGTTTATTCAAGCAAGAATGGATTTGCACCACAAAATTAATTGTGTGGTTGACGGTTTCTACTTTTTTAATGAAAACTAAAAAATGAAAAAAAAATCAGCTTTCTTTCTTTCTCAGAGGAAAAAGTGAGAGGAAAGGATATATGAAATGAAATCCAACATTTTCCTGTCCTGGCATTTTTTCTGATTTTCTTTTGTGAACATTTTCATTTCCTTCTAAATTTTTCTCATAAAATCTAGTATTTTCCAACCTGCTCTAGTCTTACATACCATACATAGTCCCTATTCTTCCAATATCTGGGCACCTCATACCCTATTATAAATTTATCCATAGAGCCTCCTTGGAAGTATGGCAGGGTTGTTATCCCTATTTTACATATGGAGAGCTGAGACACAGAGGTTAAGAGACATGCCCAAGTCACACTGAAAATCTGTAGCAAAGCAAGGACTTTAACACAGGTTTCTAAAGTCCTAAGCTCATGCCCTAACCAGTAAATCATACTTCCTCTTGCATTATAGGTTAATTATAATCCAGAGACCGCCTTAGGCAATTGGAGGCCCTAGGCGACAGCCCTTTTTGGGGCCCCCTAAGCCCCCATGCCACCCTCACCAGGGCCCCAGGCCCCCGCTGCCACCCTACCCTGCTCGCAGGGGCGTCGCTGGCTGGGGGAGGGCCCCACATCCCAGGCCGGGGATGCGGCCGCGGGTGGCCAGGCCCCGGATCCCCAGCCAGGGACGGGGCTGGGCCCCAGATCTCCGGCCCAATTGGGCCGGAGATCCGGGGCTCTGGAGTTGGGGTTTGGGGCACGTGCCCCGGAGTGCCCAGCGCCAGTGACACACCTGCCTGCTCCCCCCACACTTCCAAATCCCATCGGGAAGTAGCGGGGGGCCATGGACTGCCAGGGCGAGAGGCTGCACTGCCCACCTGTCCGCTTAGCCTGTCTGCAGCAGGGGCAGAGCAGAGCTCCCTGCCTACCCTCAGCTGGCCGCACCTTCCCGGGGGAGGAGAATGGCTGGCATGGCGCTGTGGCTTGCTGGGAGCGGGACCCCCTGGAGCAGCCCACTCCAAACAGTTCAGGTGGCTTCGCCCCTGGCCACTCCAGGCCTGAACAGAGGCTGCCTTGCCCCCAGGCCCTGGATTGGGCCCGTTCAGCCCTGAGGTGGCTGGAGGCAATGCGGCTTGAACTCTTTGGAGCAGGCTGCTCCAGGGGGCCCCACTCCTGGCAAGCCGCAGCTCCGTGCTGACCGCTCTCCTCGCTCACCCTGGGGAGGCGCGGCCAGCTGGGTGTACGCAGGGAGCAGTGCTCTGCCCACGTTGCAGAGATGCCGGTCGGGCAGGTGGGGGATGCAGCTTCTGGCCCTGGCAGTCCCCAGCCCCCCAAGTGCTAGGGTAAGTGAAACGGGCAACCAGGAGCCATCTCTGTTATAATCTTCCATGCTATAATCTTCCTGTACCTCCTGTATGTGCCAGCGAAAGTCAGGGGCACTGATAAAATTTTTGTAGTGGGGTGCTGAAACTGAACAAAATTGTAAACTCTGTGTATGATGGAAGCCAAGCAGCTGTTTTTTTCTCTTCAAGGTACTAACCCCCCACCTCTCTGCTAGCACTCCTAGTCTCAGTACTACTGCCAATGGTTCTCTAGGTTGGACGTGTCACGTTCTTCCACTCAGTGGAAGCTAATGAGCCTACCCTAGGAAGTCTGTCCGTGACTGGCCAAGCATGCTGAAGGACTAGCAAGATGGACTTAACTAATAGCCAGCTAAGCTCTCTTCTGTCAGGACTGGCACTGACTGCAGCCCTTGCTGGCTGTGCGAGTGCAGATGTAAAATCCCTTATCTAGGGAGGCTAAAGGAAGAGTGTGCTTGTCTGCAACATCCTCCCTCTGTGGCCTCATTTGTATTCATCCCCTGACTCTGCTCCTTATCTCTGTTCCGACTAGGCATCCTCCTTGGGAATAAGATGCAGAGCTGGATCTCTGCTGCTGTCTTTGGCATTTCTGATGATTTCACCCTGCAAGCCCTCAGATCTTTCACTCGCCAAGGGCTTTGCAAAAGTAATGGCTCATGGCAGAAGAGCAGAGGCTGAAGGTCAAGGGTTAACCTCTGCTTCAGCTAGGACGTGTTCTCCAGTTGGAATCTTCCCAGAGCAGAAAGTCATCCTATACACAGGGATGGGGTGAAGTGGGTGCAGAGGATGCACAGTGAGAGCCACCTGTAGAGATGAGATGTCTTGTGAAAGAATCTGCAAAGAATACGGAAATGCCTAAACAGAATAACAAATATGCCTACGGGCATTTCCCTGCCTCAGTTTCCTCACCACTCTGGAGAGTTCTTTGGGCTTGGTCACATGTGTCCAGGACACTTCTGCTGCCCTTGCGCATGGCTTCTCCTGCAGATCATGGGATTGCTGGTCTTTTCTCCTTGCCTGCTGAGAGACACCCACTTTGTTGGCTGATCTCTGATCTGCCTCAGCTAGTGACTTCACTGCCAGGCAACATCTCCCCTTGCGAGCCAGTTCTTCTGAGTAGGAGCCAACCTACTGTCTTGAACAGGTGACCATTTAAGATCTAATGAGCCACTATTTTACTTTGTCTGTTGGAAACATTCTCCCGCCTCTTTCAGCAGCTAGTGGATTCCACATACACCAATTGATAATCCATCATACAACTCTTTCATAAGGAGAGCTTCATATTGTCAGCTGGGATGCTTAAGTTGTTCATGGATTCTCCAGCTCCTCACAGCATGCCGTTTAGATACCAGGCTAATTAAGCACCTCAGAGAAGCATAAGGTACACACACACACGCGTGCACACACATACACACACAAACAACAACTTAGCTAGCCAGCAAGTTAGTGAGAACCTTGCTGCTTTCCCCAGAAGTGACTTGGCTGGATTCACACCTGTCTCTAAGCCCATGGTTTTCAATCTTTTACTGCTAAAAATTTTTGAATGGAATTGCAGACCCCTTTGGAAATCTTTAACCACAGGTTGAAAACCACTACTCTAGGCTAAAAGACTGTGGCAAAAAGACAGTGTCAGCTTTGGAACGTGGGTTCATAATGCAGGAAAGAGGGTGGGTGGGGGCTTCTCTGTTAGTTACCATCCTTCAATGGGCTATTCACCTGCCTCTTTCTCTGGGGGCAGCCCAAAAGGAAGTCAAGGTGCTTACAGAGTTTCCAAGGCTTAGTGGTATCAATGAAGGCTTTTTTTTTTGAGCTGATTAGGATCCTAGTTCTGCTCTACCCAGGACTTGTCCATTGGGATATGAGGACTGTCATACAATGTGGTTCTGTTTTGAAGCAAACGGTTGTAGGGTGTGTCAGCACCAGGCCATGGTGGACTGGGTTGTGGGCTGAGATGATTATTATGGCTTTTGGAAGTGAGTAAACTGGAATCTTGGGTGTGTTATGACACACATGATGAGTTAGTTGTTTCAGATGAAGACACAGTGTTGAAGGAGTGGCAAGTCCATCAGAGGGGAGTTTATGGCATCAAAGGAAGGAGTAACTTCCCTTCCACTGACCTGTAGCAAGTTAGATTGTTCTGCTTGTGGGTCATTGAGGCAGCATCATTAGGGTGTTCCTGGATGTGTGCTGAGGAAGCATCTGCCAGTGGATACCACATGGGAAGCCATGAAGACAGCCTACCCAAGTGAACACTCAGAGCAGAGCAGGATGATGCCGTGCTCACTGCATCACCAGGATGCCCAGCACTTTGGGTTAAACCAACATTTTTGAACACCACCACATGTCATGTTCCAGAGTCTGGTTTTCAGTGAAAACTGTTGTTCAACAATCAAATGTTTTTAAAGATGTTTGGATGGTTAATTTCCATCAAAATCAGTGTCAACGAGGCATGTCAATGTCTTTAAAAATCTTCCTGTCAGTCTCTGGGCTCCAGTTCCCCATCTGTAAAATGGGGATAATAGCTCTGCCCTACCTCACAGGTGTGTCGTGATAACAGACATTAAAGGTTCGGTGGCTCCTAGATACTAAAGTAATGGGAGCTATGAGACTCTAAGATCCATGTATGATCTGTTCTGTCATTGACTAGCTGCCCATCTTCCACAGGGGAAGAGAGCAATATCTGTAGGAATCAATGCCACCAGATCATGGAATGCCTCCATGTTACTTCCTCCATGGGTTCCATCAGTGATGAAAACACAGACTTGATCATTCACATTTCTTCCTTAAAAGCAACTCTCCCTCCTCTCCCCAACTATTTGATCTAAATCCTTCATTGCTGATCATCTTTCAGTAAGGTTGGCATTTTGGGTTGAAGGACTGTATTGAGAAAGGACAGATTAAGGCAATACATTAAATTCCTAGTTTGTCAAACGTCTCAAGGCTGTCTGGGAAAATTAGTTCAATATCATAACTTGTCTGTATATGTGTATAGAACTACATTTCACAAAACAATAAATTACATTCCTATTATGTATTGAAGCTGCTAGCAATGCCTATGTTAATTTTCCACGGCTTATTAACAAAATCATAACAATGCATGCTATTTATGCAGGGTGCATTCAGAGATTTATCTCCTTGGTAATGTATTAAATTAGCACAATGACATTAGAGACATAGATGAATACATTAGCATTTCTCCCCTAGCTTAGAGTTAGGGTTATATCACAAAAGAAATTAGCGTCATGGCGTCATCACAGACCCATTTTAGGGTCTATCCTTCATGAGCTCACTGTCAATCATGACCACAAGGAGACATGCATGATTGCGCAACTTTCTCTTCGTGTTGCATTCTTGGCTATAAAAACGAGACATCAGGAATGGTGATATCTAGCAGAGTCTATAAAAGACAAAAGCAAGCTTTAACCTTTTAAGCTTGCAGTGTTTGGGTTGGCTGGCTGCCGTGACAGCTGTGAAAGAAAATTGAAATGTCCAACCAATCGAATTATAGCACAGTGCAAAGGTTAAAACCTATACTATTATGGCTGGCTTTCATAGAACATGCATGAGGAAATTAATCCTACAAAGGTTAGAGCAGCTGGCATGTTCTATTTCAAAACACAGAATATATATGTGCTAAAAGGGACAGAGTCTAAGTCTGGATGAGCAGCATAAACATACCAGTATGTATTGCAACCTGTGTTACAGTGACATTAAGAGGAATTTTCCTGTGGAATGCTAGTAATAGCCTAATATTGCACGCATGCTGTGATGAGGAAGGTCTGTTGTTGGGATTTGATATTGCTTCTCATTGTGTTCTTTGGCGAGCAGGCCATACAGCAGTGGGTCAGACCCAGCTTGGAAACTTGATGCATGCAGTAACACTAGTTTATGAATTGGAGGAGACTGGATTGATCAAATGGTTGAGTGGAGATTTTACTTTTAACACAGCATGCCAGCGCTGAAAATGAACTTGAAGAGTGGATCGACCTACCGGAGGAGGATGGGGATCATGTTCATCATGTCCAGAGGAGGTCCGAATGGAGATTATCTCTGGCTAACGTCTTCATTGAAGCTGACCAGTGGTTTCTGTGACATGGACACCTGTCCACTAAAAATGGGATTGAAACAGGAAATCTTTCTACAGCTGTCCCACGACTTTTGTTTATGCTCAGTATGGAGATGGATCTGAACTAGTGATCTAGTGCAGTGGCTCTCAAATAGTAGGCTATTAGGGAGTTAGTCACACGGTGTTAATGGACCTCTCTTCCTTGCTAAAACCCATGAATGAGAGCCAAAGCTGTGTAGTCTAGTGGGCAGACTTTGAGTAGGTCACTTCCCTCTGTACCTTTATTTCTTCTCCCACCCTTTGCTTGTTCTTTCTATTTAGATTGGGATCCCTTTAGGTCAGGGATGGTCTTTTACCATGTGTTTGCAGGGTGCCTGGGAGACTGGAATCATGACCTCAGCCTCAATGCCCCTGTCATATAAATAATAACTTATCACACATCACAGCTTTCTGCAGTCTTGTTTTCCAGGTGAGCCAATGGAGCTGTGTAAGGATTGTTATGTGATTATGAAGGTGAGGTGGGATCAGCTATAAGGCAATGGCTTTAGGAAGAATAAAGTCGATTGGCATTTTTTCCTCCAAATTTTTAAATTGCAACACAATTCTGAGTTTCAAAATGGGAGGGGAAATGTTAAGGAAAAAATAGTAATGAAAAAACTCTAGCGGCTTCTTCTGATTCCTTCACCCCCTGCCATTATTCTTCACTGTGCCCCAGTTGAAGGGTGGGCATGTCACTGGGTAGCTGACCCACTAAATTGGGCTCCATTCTCCAGGTCCCATCCAGGCACTCTCCATCTGGGCCAGTTAAGATGGCAGAACAGCCTCTGGGAATCTATTGGAGGCCTGAAAGTAAACGGGTCAGAGCACACTGATTAGTCAGGAAGAGTAGACCTGAGTTGAAAGCAAGAGAGCAGCCAGGGGATCTGCCTGATGTCCCCAAGCCAGGGCTGGAGAGGGTTGCAAGCAGGAGGTGCAACAGCAGGAGAAGCCTGTTGGCCCTATGCTGGAGTCAAGGCCAGAGGGCTGAACGGATGAAGCAGTCAGGGATTTATCTGCTGGAGTCTTTGTTGGGGAGCTGGGTCCCAGAGAAACCAGGGGAGGCTCTCAGCAGAGGAGCAGTGAATGTTCCCACTGAGAAGAGTGGGGTTGTGCCTCAGAAGGAAGGGCAGGGGTGATTTATGCAATGGATCGCCAGAGGATGACTGATAAAGAGTCCAGGTCTGGCAGAAGACACCAGGTCCTGAGAATGGAGCTGAGTTTTAGGGTGTGTTCACACAGCAGTCTTATTTCGAAACAACAGAGGTTGTTTCAAAATAAGAAATGCTACGTTCACACCATGTACTGTTGATTCGAAACAACGGGTTCCATTGTTTCGAAACAACGGCGTTGTTTCGAAACATCTTAAACCCCACTTGGTGTCAAAACAATGTTGTTTCGAAATGATTGTTTTGAAACAATCCCGTCAGAACATGTTATTTCGAAACAACAGTGACTCGTTTCGAAATAACTGTTGTCCAGACATGCTATTTTGATTCCTGCTTTTTTCCTTATTTCGAATTAACATTTTCTTAATTCGAATTAACTTATTTTGAAATAAGGCGTTATTTCGATACAAGTTGTTTCAAAATGACTTGTATCGAAATAACCCCCTGTGTGTGAACATAGCTTTAGAGTACGACCACAGGACTGAGGTGGAGCATATTGTGAGATATCTGGCTTGACATTTTTGCACAATCTTTTGTATAATGCACTGTGATGGACTTGAGGACATGCTTGTATTGGATTTACAGTGAACTCTAGAGGGAACTGAGGCAAGTGGCCACTCTCAGGGCTTCCTTGAGGCCACGAGGGGACACTTGGGAGGAGGCCACTCATTTACAGGGCATCTTCATAAATCACTATTATAACCCCTTCTTTGCAGATGAAAGTGTCTGCTAAGCAAAGCCTCTGAGTTATGAGTCTTCCATATTGCTACAGATTTACTATTCCAGTAATGCTGTGCCCTGTTGAAATCTTTTGTTTCCATGGAAAATCTGTAGCAATGTAAACAATAGAGACCCATTGGGTAAAATATGGCAATTAGTAAATATTGTGCATTTTGGCAAGATCAGAGTATGCCTAGTAAGTCCAGAGAGTGGGAGGGTTTTTTTTTGGCAAGATAATTAGTTTAAAATTTCACCATCCTTTGAGATATTTCAGATGTGAATATACGCATGCAGATTGTTCATGCTTCTCTATAATTTTAGCATCTGCCATTTCAGTAAAACATTTGAACAAAACAAACAAGGCAATTTCCTGGAAGTTTTCGGTCTTACGGAGCTAGCTGCCAACTTTATTTCCATAGGAATGCAGTTTAGATGTTCCAAAGCAACAAAGATAAGACAGAGCCCTGTTTTCACTAGGGCTGGCTCTACTTCCATGTCTTGGTGAAGCATGCGGTGCAGAGACTAACAAATAGTTGAACTTCTTTTATGGTGCTGTTATCAAAGGTGTTCTAGTACTAGAACTTTTAAAACTGTGGCTCTTCCACTCATTAAAGACAAGGTGGTTCTTCACTTTACTTATTTTATGTTGCTGTAACTGTTGCTGCAGCAGTCCTAGCATCTTTTTCCAAATCAGCTGGTAGTGGCCACTGCTAGAAGACAGTAGCCTAGGTCGACCACTGGTCTGATCAAAGCTGGGCAATTTCTGTGTTCCCACATGAATTGTTTATCTCTCTTTGCTGCCATAGTTACTGTAGGTGAAATTATGATTTGATTCACTTGAGATATTTCCTGATTTCAGTGGAGTTAGTTTTGCCCAGTAATTTGCACTGTGGAACATGATTAAATGGAAAGATTATAGCAGTAGTACAAAAGGATGCAGGGGGATAAAAGGATGCATTATTAAATGTTAAAGACTTGATACCAATGTAGACAACCACAACTATTAAAAAATCGTGACCTCAGATCTCTATAGACCCACAGACTCTAGGTCAGAAAGGACCAAGATGATCATCTAGTCTGACCTCTTGCACAATGCAGGCCACAAAACCTTAGCTAGCTCGTCCTACAATAAACCTTTAACCTATGACTAAGGTACTCAAGTCCTCAAATCATAATTTAAGGACTTTAAGGTACAAAGACTTTCCCAGCAATTAGAGAATCCACCAGTAATTCATGAGATTTACAAAAAAATAATTGAGTGTGATAGTCATTAGTGGACTCATTTTAAAGCTTTTTTCCATATCCATGAGACTTGGACATATAATTCATATTTTTAAATGGAAGTTGAGAGTCTCACATAATCACATGATTCTGAGAGCTGGGGCTTTAAAAAAAGCATAATATCTGAAGAGACTCATGGTAAAATTGTGAGAGTTGGAGGGATTCTGTGGGAATCTGTTTTTGCAAACCACAACTGACTAGGAATGAGAAGTAGCTGTTAGCCAGTGAAATCAATGACTTGTTGACTGAATGTGTATGTCTCAAGGACTTCTTTTCACCAGGCCTATTGCATGTTGACACACAGCTTACTGGCTCAATGAGCTGCCCAACAAATCCTTGAACCAGCTCTCCAGTTGTGCATGCCAAGATTAGAGTTGCATTAGTGCCAACACTTGGCATAGGACTTCATTGTGAATTGGGTCCATGTCTTGCCACCTATTGGAACAAAGGCAGACCTTCGGAGTGTGCAAAGCTGGAAGAATTTTATGTTAACAGATTGGCAGGTTAATGGTACCATGTACATGTGAAGGACAGATATGTTGTCCTACATATGCACCATAAAAGAATTCAGCTTCCTATGGCACTAAGAACCATGAATGTGCCACTGGGAGTTGTACACACTGAATACAGAGCCAATGTGCTGACACAGGGCATTACAGCAGCATAAATGTTATTTCTCAGTGTGGTTGCTCCCAGTCATGCTAAACTAATGCAGATCACCTGAGTTTGACTCTGTAGAATCAGCGGCTTGGAGTGGCAGACAGGGGAAAAGCTAGGAGGCATGGATGACCTTTATATTCTTGCCTTTTTATGAAAACCACCTCAATGCCCATCCAAACCTTGCTATCCAGGAGCATAGCCAGTTCCCAGTATCCGCTGGGCCCCTGAATTTGCAAAGTGGGCCTAGCCAAGGACAGCTTCTGGTTATGTGGCTGGAAGTTGCAGTGGGACACTCCAGTTGCTACATAACAAGTGGAGCTGAGGGAGGAGGGAAGAGGAGAGGTGGTGTGATGAGGACGGCCCACTGCAACGATGCAGACTTCACTGTGGCTGTGGGGCAAGCCAGCAGCCAGAAGTTGTGGATATGAGCAGAGGAGCTGGTGCTCAGGGCTGTAACTAGGACAGAGTGACTGGGTCAAAGCCACAGGTACCCCATTTTAGAGGGCGCCGCTCATGCTCCACCCTGCCCACAGCGCTGGGAAGGTGAGCGGAGCTGGGCTGGCCAGTCTGAGGCCAGTCTCTGAGCTCCCACCCCAGATCCACCCCCAAGAAAGGGTGAGCCAGCCCACAGGCCAGCTCTCCCAGTCTCACCCCGCCCCTGAACTGGCCACTCCTCTCCCAGGGATGCGGCTGGGCAGGTGGGAGCTGGCAGGGCTGACTGCCACATGAGCAGCACCATGTGCTGCAGTCAGCCCCACCTGCCCCGGGGGCCAACCAACCAGGCCGCAGCTGGCTTCTGGCCCCAGCCACCTGCCCCCCGAGCTCTGGCCTGCTAGCAAGATGGGAGGCCCTGCAAAGGGGAGGGCCAGCAGTGGGGAGGCCCCCACTGGCAGCAGGGGCCAGAGCCTATTCTGCACCGCCAGCGAGCAGTGGCATAGCATTGGATCGGGCCCTGGGTCAGGTGAGGGCACCTTTGGGGCTGCTTGCTCCAGGCGACAAAAAGTCTAGTTCCAGCCCTGCCAGCGCTGGCACCACTTTGTTGCTTAAGGCCACACCCACTGGTGGGACAGTCCCGCAACTGCGGCAGCAAAGATACACACTGTGTATGATGTACATCTCTTAGCACTTTTAATCCTCAAAGCCTAGTCTATCAATACAATCCTGGAGGTTTCGTCTGACACACCACATTAGGGGAAAGTGTAAATCCTAAAGTGCAAAGTATGCTTTACATGGTATAGCTCAGTGGTTCTCAGTCACTGGGTTGAGACACATTACTTTCTCGCCACACACTGGTAAGTGTGTCACCGAGAGCCAGGAAAATGGCTGGATTTGGCCTGAGGGGTGTGGGGCTGGTGAGTCCTATAAGGTCCCAATATGCTACCATGTATGTTGTAACCTGAAAAAGGTTATAAAATGGTAGCTTCACTACTAGGTGGGGTCAGAGAGAGTTCATTGTTAATGGAAGTGTCTCAAAGGTGGAGCTTCACCAGTGGGCATTTATTATTATCCCTTTTTGTCTTTACTTCCAAAGATCAGGGGACAACTTGAACTTTTGTAGCACAAATACTTGCAAAAAGTGCATTGTTAAGTTCAGATATTCACTGACAGTGGATTTTCAATCGGTTACATAGTTGTAAAGCTAGCAGTTCACAAGACACACTGTAAGCATTATTATGACTATAGCTCATTATTTGTGTTGTGGTAGCACCAAGGAGCCCGGTCCTGGTGCTGGGTGTTGTACAAACACAGAATGGAAAGACTACCCCTTTCCCAAATACAATATAATCTAGTTACGTAAGCCATCCAGTTGAGGCAGAGAACACATACTCTGCAATCTATGATCCACACAGTACAGTGCAAATTGTATCCAATGACTCTTCAGGAACAATTTGCAAGCTAAGAATTATTTTGTTGAAACAAAATTAGGGAAGTGTTTCAAATAAATGCATTTTGGGATCTTTGGAAGCAGAAAAGATACCAGCATTGCAACTGGAAGAATATGGGGAGGGGTTCCTTCTTAATGAAGTGCCACAGAAGTCAATAGAGGAGAGAATATAAACACATTGGTTAAAATATGCTACTCAGTGGTTGGTCTAATTAGCCAAGGTAGGTCCTATGATGATTGATAGTTGAGGAAGGGGGTTGAGAATGTGGTACTCTATGGCTAAAGGAGACTTTGTGGTCTCTAATATATCTTCTCTGGAAAATGGAAGGACAAACTCATTGGTCAACTCCCCCTGCTTTGTTCCAGCTTGCACCCTGACTGTGCAGGAGGAGCGTAACTTGTCACATACTCTTTATGATAAACAGCTTTGTAATGCTCCTTTTAGCCTGACCCTCTCCTGGGAGAAACTAAGGGCTCGAGCCACAAAAGGATATGGATGCCTAACTGCCACTTTAGGTGCCCAAGTCCAACATTTAGATCCTCTGAAACCCCCTGTGGCTGCTGCCTTGCCTTGTAAGGGTTGACGTTCCCTAGGTTTCCAGCAATAAAACCCCCATGTGACCTGCAGGCATGTGCATAGCCAACTAAGTCCTGCCATCTGCCCATGCTCCAGTGGGTGTCAGAGCAGTCCAAAGGGTGGGGGAGACCCAATCTCAGCTGTATGTGCTCAGACAGAGCTGAAAGTGAACCCAGATCTGGAGTGACTTAACCATCCAGCTGTGGGGTATCATGGGTTGGGAAGCTCTGTAGATGATGCTGGTTGCTTACCTTAAATAAATATTTATTTGGACAGAGTAAGACAATGCAAATAACTTCATATGAAGATTAAGCAGCAGCAGTTTGCCTCACTTGCAGTAGATGAACCCCTCATGTCACCGGCAAAGGTGGCCACATAGTTGAAGGTGAAGCACTAATGGGTAGGAAAACGGCTTCAGTCACTGTGCTTCCGATCCCCCTGCCCTGAGGCAGCAAAGTAGTAAGGGATATATGATCCAAGATGGCAAAGCTGTTGCTAGAGTCCATAAGGAATTGTGCAACAGAGCTGCGCGGTCTCAGAGACTCTAAGGTCAGAAAGGACCAATATGATCATCTAGTCTCACCACCTACACAATGCAGGCAACAGAACCTCACTCTCTCCTGTAATAAACCCCTAACTGAAGACTGAGTTACTGAAGTCCTCAAATGATATTTTAAAGACTTTAAGTTGCAGAGAATCCGGCAGCAATTGAGTCATGCCCCATGCTATAGAGGAAGGTGAAAAACCTCCAGCCCTTTGCTCTGGGTGGGGCAGGGGGGATTTCTTTCCAATCCCAATATGGTGATCAGTTGAACCCTGAGCGTATGGGCAAGACTCATCAGTTAGACACCCAAGGAAGAATTCTCTGTAGTAACTCAGAACCCACCCCATCAATTATCCCACTGGTATATTTACCACGACGAGCCAAAGACCAGTCAGTTGCCAAACCAGACCAACTCATTATACCATCCTCTCCACAAATTTATCAAGCTCAATTCTGAAACCAGCTAGATATTTTGTTGCCACAACTCCCTTTTGTAGGCTTTTCCAGAACTTCCCTCTGATAGAACTTTTAGCTGTCTAGGTGAATTAATGATGATGCCAATGGTGAGGGCCTGTGGCTGGGATGGAGGCACAATAAGATTCGAGTCCTGGTTCCAGGGACTCCCTGGCTTTTTCATGTAAAGCAGAGCAGCTTGAACAGGAGAGAGTGTTTTTGATCTGGTGCAGGCAGTGAGCACCTGGGTGTACCCTCACTTGGTGGTTAGGGCGCTCAAAGAGAAAGCAGGAACCTTAATCCCTACCAGACAAAATGGGGATGGAACCTGCCTTCAGGTCCTACTTGCAAGGGCTGTTGGTAAACTCTTCCTCAGCTTTTTGTGCTGCCCTTCTTTTTAATTAACTTACCCAGCTTGCTTCATAGTGTGCTGGCTTTAGCTCTCCTCAGGCATTGTGTAGCAATTTCCAAAGGGATAGGCGTGTTAGTCTATCCAGCAAAAAAACAACAAGGAGTTGTGTGGCACTTTGGCTGTGTTCACACAGCACTCTTATTTCGAAACAACAGAAGTTGTTTTGAAATAAGAAATACCCTGTTCACACGATGCACAGTTGTTTCGAAACAACTTAAACCCCATTTGGGGATAAAACAATGTTGTTTCGAAATGATTGTTTCGAAACAATGCCTCCGAACATGTTGTTTCGAAACAAGTGACTTGTTTCAAAATAACTGTTGCCTGAAACTGCTATTTCGCTTTGAGCTTTTTTCCTTAATTCAAATTAAGAAACTGTTAATTCGAATTAAGTTATTTCAAAGTAAGGCATTATTTCGATACAAGTTGTTTCGACACAACTTGTATCGAAATAATGCCTGTGTGTGAACACAGCCTTTGAGACTAAGGCTGTGTTCACACACAGGGGGTTATTTTGATAAGGTTGTTTCGAAACAACTTGTATCGAAATAACACCTTATTTTTAAATAACTTAATTTGAATTAACAGTTTGTTAATTTGAATTAAGGAAAAAAGCTCAAAGCGAAATAGCAAGTTCAGGCAACAGTATATAACAAGTCACCATTGTTTCGAAACAACATGTTCGCATGGCGTTGTTTTGTCCCCGCATGGGGTTTAACTTGTTTTGAAACAACGCCATTGTTTTCAAACAACGGGACCCATTGTTTCGAAACAACCTTGCGTCATGTGAACAGCCTAAATCTTATTTCGAAACAACCTCTGTTGTTTCAAAATAAGAGGGCTGTGTGAACACAGCCTAACAGATTTATTTTTCACATGAGCTTTCGTGGGAGAAAATCCCACTTCAAATCATCTGAGGTAGTGGGATTTTCTCCCACGAAAGCTCATGCAAAAAATAAATCTGTTAGTCTCAAAGTGCCACATGACTCCTTATTGTGTAGCAAGCCAAGCACTTGTCTTGGGGCTGTGGATTCAACTAGGCAGCAGGGTGCCTAATGGTTGGAGTTGGTATGGTCAGCCTGAGTGCCCTGTGTGCATCTTGCTCTGGGGACTGTTTCTCAGTCACAATGAAAAAGACATTTGGGGTTTGCTGGTCTGTCAGGCTTCTTTGCTGAGATAAAAAAAAAAAAGTTAGAAATCCACTTTACAAATTCATGATGGGTAACCTATTGAAACACCATCAATTCAAAACCCTGTTTCTGTCCCTTACCACCACCTTCCCTGAAAACCTCCTGCCCTAGAATAAGATGTGGCCAGTGAAATCTCAGGGTGATTGATTTCTTCCTGTGGTCATTAGTAAGGTTGAAAATCAGGCTTTTAATGGGACGTGATCTTCTACCTGAACCCTGAAGCGGCTACTCATGTTCCACAATGTGTTATTTAAAGCCTGTTTTATAATAGAATATGGTATTACAGTATGTATAATTTATAGTATATTAAAGACCATTTCATAATATATTTCAATCTCTGTGATAAATAGCTAGGCCAGTTTTGAATATTCTATAGTATCACTATGGCAACATCCCTTAGAAGAAGTAGGGCGATTCCGGGATATCAGTGATTGGTCAGGAGCAGAATAATGCAACTTGTTAATTTATAGCCTTAGCTAGTCATTTTTGTAAGGTGCTACCATTTCAGTTACATGGATGTTTCACGTACTGCACAACTGGAACACTGCTGGTTCTTTAATATTTGAGGGCTGGATTTCCCAATGAGCTCAGCTCCTGTTTAGGCACCTAAAGGAATCAGCTACATGTCCTACTAAACTACTGCTGGGTGCTGAGCTCATTTGAAAATTTGGCCTCAAATGGACTCTGAAATAAGACAGTGGGATCTACTGGATGTTTAGCACTTGTGAAAATCAGGCTGCTTAATCAGGAGCCCACTTTTAAGGAACACATCTTTTTTAATATTATCTGTGTGTCTTATTAATTGTTCACCACACTGGAAGATGAGCATTCTCTTTTCCAAGGGCCACTGGACCTCTTTTTAACCACAACCTTTAAAGTCTAGGAACTGTGAAATTTTATAATTAATAGACAGTGGAATAATTAAGAAGAATGCCACAAAGACAATATTTACTTGATCTCTCCACTACTACTTCTCATATCTCCCTTTAGAGAGCCACATTTTACTTCACCTAGAGAAAATTAGCTTTGAAAATGCTGATGTACATGAAGCCAGAGGCATCGCTGGCTGGAGGAAGGACCTGGGGCACAGGCCCAGGCCCTGCCCCCAGGCCACAGACCCCGCCCCCAGCCTGCAGGCCCCACCCCCTGGCCAGGGCCAGAAGCTGCCGTGCCGCAGCAGGCAGCTAGGCCCTGCATCCCTGGCCGGGGATGGGGCTGGAAGCGGCCACGGGTGGCAGGGTCCTGCATCCCCAGCCAGGGATGGGGTTTCTGCCAGTGCGTGCCGCTAGGCCCCAGATTGCCCGCCGCAGCCGCAGGTGGCCGGGCCCCAGATCCCCAGCCGGGGACGGGGCCGGAAGCGGCCACAGGAGGCCGGGCCCCACATCCCTGGATGGGGATAGGGCAGCCGTGGCCAACGGCGGCTGGGACCCGGATCTCCGGCCCAATTGGGCCGGAGATCCGGGGCACCAGCGCTGGGGTTCAGGGCGCATGCCCTGGGGTGCCCAGCACCAGCAATGCCTCTGCATGAAGCACCAGTGTGATCTTATGGGAACACAGGGCTCCTGTAGCAAGCGACTGTCTGATGAAGTGTGATTTTCTCCCACAAAAGCTCATGTGATAGATAAATTCATTAGTCTCTAAGGCTATGTCCACACATACATCATTATTTCAAAATAAGTTATTTCAAAATGAGTTATTTCGAAATAAAGTCCTTATTTCAAAATACAGTAATTTGAATTAAGAAAATGTTAATTCGAATTAAGGGAAAGCCTGCTTTCGAAACAGCTGTTATTTCGAACGTTTATTTCGAAATAAGGCCGTTTGGACATGTTGTTTTGAAACAGTTATTTCGAAATAATGGTGTTGTTTTGAAACAACATGTCCAAATGGCGTTATTTTGAAATAACCATTTTGAAATAACAGCCGTATCGAAATGAATGGGGTTTAAGCTGTTTTGAAATGACGGTTCTTATTTTGAAATGACAGAGCCTGTCATTTCGAAATAAGAAAACGTCATGTGGCCATTCAGTTTTTTATTTCAAAACTACCACTGTTGTTTCGAAATAAAAGACTCGTGCGGACATACCCTAAAAGTGCCACAGGACTTCTTGTTCGTTCTGCTGAACTAAACTGACACAACTACCCTTTTGGAATTTGCAGTGGCTAACTCACATCTGTTCAACCAGGACAGTCAGGCCAGAACAAGAATACAGGTAAAATTGTGAAAATCAGCTACCAAAGAAAGTTAGATACCTAAATACTTTTGAGGCTCCAGGCCTCAAGTCACTTTTGAAATTGGGACTTAAGGTTCAAAATCAATATGGTCCCTTAAAAATAACCCATCTCTCCTGTAATGGGGTGCACACCAATGTTCACTCTAAGCTCTGTGGGGAAGGTGGGTGCACAGCCCCCGTCACTCACCCGCACAAGGGCTATGTTCACACACAGGGGGTTATTTTGATACAAGTTGTTTCGATACAAGTTGTATTGAAATAACGCCTTATTTTGAAATAAGTAAATTTGAATTAACAGTTTGTTAATTCGAATTAAGGAAAAAAGCAGGAATCGAAATAGCAGGTTCAGACAACAGTTATTTCGAAATGAGTCACCGTTGTTTCGAAACAACATGTTCAGACGGCATTGTTTCGAAACAATTGTTTCGAAACAACGTTGTTTCGTCCCCACATGGGTTTTAAGTTGTTTCGAAACAACGGTGCGTCATGTGAACATGGGCTTTCTTATTTCAAAACAACCTCTGTTGTTTCGAAATAAGACTGCTGTATGAACACACCCAAGGAACAATGCCAGCTGTGCGTGGCTGGCAGCCATAGCCTCTACCCAACCAGAAGACACTGTCTTCTGGCCAGCAGAGAGCTTCTCCTAACCTGGGAGCTTTTAAAACTCCTGCCCTGAGCATGCTCTGGCTGAGCATGCTCAGGGTGGGAGGAGCAGTCTGTGGCTTGGTTGGTCCACTCCAGCAGGCAGGTAAGAGGGTCTAGAGGGGCAGCTGGTGGAGAAAGGGTGCGGGGGATTTGAAGGAAGATGGGGTTGGGCCAGCTGGCAGGGGTGGACTGGAAGAGCAGGCGGGCAGGTTAGGGAGGGAGGAGGGGATCAGGCTGGTTTGGAGAGGGGTTAGACTCAGAAATTGCCTGCAGTGAACAGCATAACTTGCTTAGCTGCATCAGCGGCTTAGAGGGAACATTGATGCACATCTGTGCACCCCAAGGTTATGATCTATCTAATTTTTCTGTTCACTTTTGCAGTGTAGTTGTATGGTTTGATGCTAGTTTTGCCATACAAGGTTCCCTTTTGAATGATCTGCCTTATTGTTGTGGTATTATGCTTCCTGTGGCTTCACATATGTGTACAAATGTAAAGCATGTTACATGGCTCAGACCATCAGGGCTAGCTCTTAGCACAGAGGCAGGGAAGGTACATGACAAAGGCAATGCAAATTGAGCTGCCTGGCTCAGGTGGAAAAAAAGGGAATCACCTCTATCCAGGAAGAGGAGGGCCTGAGGGGGGATTGAAAGCAAATACAGACACTTTGAATGGTTAGGGGCTTTTTGCCAGAGAAACACCATCTTGAAACATCCTCCAACTTCAAGAAAGATCTTGGCCCTGCATAGTATTAGGCAGAGATTAGCTGTAAAAACATCTCTCAGCTGAACATCTTTTGAGTAATCTTGGACCACGAAGATTAGGTCAGGTAGTGTTTTTAGATTAGCATCCATTTTATATCTTTTACTTGCTTGTGGTAACTCCTGACTCCTTTATTAAATGATTGTGCATTGATTTGTTGTATACTCACTTAAAATCAGGTTTTAATCCAGTGATTCCCAACCTGTGGGATGCAGACCCCTGGTGGGCCACAGCGCTGCTGCAGGGGGTCCGTGGATAGGCAGGGAGCTAGGGCCAGAAGTGCCAGAATCTCTGGTTGCCATGGAGACCCAGGCATCTGGCAGGGCAGCAGGGAGCTTCCCCCAGGCTGGAAGTTTTTAAAACTCCCACCCTGAGTATGCAGAGCATGCTCAGAGTAGCCCAGGGGGCAGCCAGGTGCCCCAGCTCCAGTGGCCAGGTAAGGGGGAGAAGGGATGGGGGTGTGTGGAGGGGAAGCAGTGGGGAGAGTAGCCACAGCCACGGCAACTCCTGGCTCCCCAACCAAGGGCAGGGGGCCAATGCTGCAGCGGCTCCCAGCCTGAGGGAAGGGGCCGTGGCCGCGGCTGCCAGGGGGAAGTGGCCATAGCCCCAGCAGCTCCTGGGCCAGAGGAGGGGGCCACGGCCATGACGGCTCCTGGCCCGGGGGAGGAGGGCCATGGCTGCAGCCGCTCCCAGCTCCCCAGGCAGGTGGAGGGGGCCCATGGTCGCGGGGACCAGCGGGTCACATTCTTCCTCCACGTGGGCCATGTTTGCTGTACAGTGGCACCTCATCCACCCAGGGGGGCTGCGGACTCCCTTCCCCCTGCAAAGGGGGTCCCCAACCTTGAAAAGGTTGGGAACCCTTGTTCTAATCAATAAAATAGTATTTGTTTTATCTGAAGCTGTGTGGACTTTAGAGGGTGTGAATGAGCAGAGCGGGGTATCTCATTTCTTTGTCAAATGTCTGAACCAGAGCCCACGAGCCTAACGGTGATTGGGGGAAGGGTCCCAATCTCTTTAAGATGGAAATTCGTGGCGTGGGATCTGAGGGCTGGGGGTGCTCACTGAGAGACTGTCTCCTAAGTGTCTGGAAAGCATATGCCCACTGCCTTGGACTGATTACATGCAGGAGGCTGGCATGAACTGCTTCAGGAGTGAGTGGCTACCTGGCATAGTGGGGTAAGTCATGAGTCAGGAGTGGAGATCAGGTGGTCACAGCAGCACACTGGACCAGATTCTGGGATGGGAACATCACATCTCCATCTCTTCCAGCAGGCAATTTCTACATGCAAAGCTGCTGCACAGCAACATCCTAAGATCTTGCTTAGCCGCTGCCTACATATTTATGCTGACATCACCTCAGCACCAGAAAACTCACATGATAACTAACTGCTAATCAGCAGGTTCCAGATGCAAAGCAATCTACAACAGCAAATCCCAACCTGTGGTCTACAGACCACCGGTGGTCTGCGAGGGCACTGCAGGTGGCCTGCGGGCAGGGCTAGGGCTATCCTTGGGGTGGGGGCAAGAGGGGCAATTGCCCCTCTCCCCATAGTTCCCTGGGCCCTGTGCTGCCTTGCCATGAGCATGGCAGCATGGAACTGCTGCCCTCCCCATGGTCACGCTGCCCCTCACCTCTCTGCTACCTTTGGCAGCAGCCGGGTGGGGGGCCAAAGCCGGCCTTTTCTCTTGGCCGGTCTGCCCTGCCCCTAGGGCAGTGAACAGAAAGCCCAGGGGCGATGCAGGCTGGCCCAGAGGCTGGGCTCTGCTCTCCTGCCCCTCCCCGGATCGGCTGTTCTGCTCTAGGGATGGGGAGAGCCAGCCCAGAGATGGGGTGAGAGAGCAGAGCCCAGCCCTGGACCCGTCTGCTCTGCCCCCAGCTCAAAGGAGGGGAGGGAATGCAGGGCCAGCCTCTGGACCAGCCCGCCCTACCTCCCCCCAGCATGGGAAGGGGGCCCACAGGCCAGTTGGCCCTGGCCCCTGCACCCTCTTAGGGGTGGCCCTGTCTGCGGGGGAACAGGTCAGGAAAAGTGGAGATGGAGCCAGGGTGCACAGGGCCACAGGGGACAGGAGCAGGGTGGTAACAGGCTCATGGCCAGGGAGTGCAGGGGGATGGGGAGTGGGACTTAAGAGCCTCGTGGCCGGGACTGCACAACTGCAGTGAACAGGGGTGTGGTAGGATGCTGGAGACTGGAGACTGCAGGACTGTGCGGGACAGGGGCACATTAAGGGGTTCGGGGGCATGGTAAGGAGCTTGTGGTCAGGGACTGTAGAGCTGGGGGGGGGCGGTAAGGGACTCAGTGCTGGGGAGTGAAGGGTGATGGTCTGCGAAAGCTTTTGATAATGAGGTAGTGGTTCGCATAAAGAAAAAGGTTGGGAACCACTGATTTACAGGATGTAGAAAAGCAATATAGTTTCCATGTAGGATGTCTCTCTTTTATGCAATGATGAGTGTGTTAATATGAACAAGCTTTTCAGATCTGAGCATTTAAAGTTAGGGTCCCCAGATACCCAAGTAAACTGATTGCCACAGATGATATGTGACCCATTGCCTGAATGAGACATGCTGCATGCCTGCACTTTTGAAAATCTTGCTTCCTAGTTTCAAAAGTGCTCCGCACCTAGCTGTGCATTCTGAGAACAATGGGAACTAATGGGTTTCAACTGTTCTGACAATACAACCACTTTCTTAAGTGCTCTAATGTAAGTTGCCAAACTGAGTTTTCTTAAAAATCTAGCCCTAAAGGATTAATTTTAGGTAAGCAGTTTTGAAAATCCTGACCCATGTAGATAATCAAGGCATATGTGTTGCACAGGTGGGGTGGGATTTTAAAAAAAGAAAAAAGAAAAAAATTCTACATAACAATATTTTAGATGATCTTAAAAATGCTAAAATACATTTTCTGTAGCGTATAATGAACACAGTATTGAACAGTGTGGTTGGAGGGTTTTTTTTTGCATGAGTTTGAGATGACATATTCAGTCATACCTGTTAAACATTTAATCCACTGTAAGACACATCTATCTATCTACCTATCTATCTATTTATCTATCTATCTAATCTCCAAAAGAAGAGCTGTGTGTAGCTCTAAACTTGTCTCTTTTATGAGCAGTTGATTCAGTAAATGACATTACGTCACTCATTTTATCGCTTTATGATACTAGATCTCAATCCAGATAATTAAAATTATTCTGTTTAGCTACATGGGAAAATAAGACTATAGTAGGCTATTTTGCATTTAAATACCTCTGCCTAATTCATAAACTGAAGGGATGTTGCATGAACTAGTTTTGTACTCTGTATTCACTCTGGAGTCATGTGTTACCATTTAAAATTTGTACTTGAACTGAGAACATAGAGAACGACAATCTGATCTTTTGGTCTAACCTGCCTCCATCTGAACTTATAATATTTAAGCCTTACATTGCCCCAGGGGCCTGTGGACTGTGTCAAGAAATCTGCTCTTTGAAGGTTACCCGACAGGCATGTAAGAATTTTTAGGTCAGTATATGTTCTACTATTTCATTCATGGTAGTATTTAAAAAAACCAAAACAAAACCCAACAGTATTGTATTCAAAGGAACTCTTATTTATCCTGTGCTGTGTTAACCAGATGTTCCTTTTACTTAACCAGGATACATAGGTTTGAGTATAACTTCTATTCCAGGTGTAGCAATTCATTATGAGGGACTAAAAAATGTTTGGAAGTTCTGTTTGGATAAAGATGTTTCAATGAATCAGGTCTTGGCTAACACCAAGTATCAAAGAGACACCCAAAAATGAAGTAGAAAGAAATCTAGACATTCTAAACCTCAGAACATATGGTGTAAGTTTAGTTAAAAGTTCCAGTGCAAGTTTTGAGTAATTATTTTCTGGCCTGCTTATGACCTTGTCAGATCTCACAAACCAAGCAGTGCTGGATTAAGTCAGTATGTTGTCTGGAACCCTCCAAGGAAAAAGTAAAGAAAATCCTGCAGAAATTCAGGTACTGGAAATTCAGTAGATTTCTCTCTTCCTGCTGGGTGAATGTTGAAATAATTCCACAGTTTTTCAAAATGACTTTGAGGGCAATTTCAGTGGTAATGCCTGAGGATGTTTATTTGCACTAGCATTTGTTACAGTTTTGCTTTCCATAAATTGTCTTTACAATAAAAATCACTCATTCAGTTGCATATAAGGGTGAGATCCTCACCACTGTGCTGGCCAAGTTGCTCTGGGTAAAAGTACTGGAGCTGTGCAAGGTCAACATCAAAGCTCCAGATCCATGGGGCTGTAAAACTGCCGTATGGACATTTGGATTTAGGATGGAGCCTGGCTTTGGGACCCTCGCCTTGCAGGGTCACAGACATCAGGCATCAGCTCAAGCCCAAAAGTGTATGCTGCAGTTTAACAGCCTCCATGTCTAACTGCAGTGTAGAGATACCCCACCTTGATGTCAGACTCCCCGGCCACCAGTCACTGGCCTGCATGCTCCGTATTGTCTCACAGGAGGGATAGAGTTTGGAACTTACAAAGAAAAGGGGTGTGATTGTGTATGTTTCATTAGCCAAAAAAAAAAAATAAAAAAATAAAATAAATAAAAACCCAAACCCCAAACAAACAAACAAAAAAACAAAAAAACCCAACCAAACAAAAACAAACAAACAAAAAAAAAACCCACCTCTTTTTTCAATCTATCCAGAAATATTCAGCTAAGGAAATAAATCAACACATTTTAAACAATTTTTATAAAATGGAATTCAGGGGGTCAGTTTGCTGTTTCACTATTCTAATCAGATGTGTTGGTGTTTGCTTCCATCACACTAGAGGTATGAGAAAATTACCACCTTTGCACTAAAGCAAATGTTAGAATTCCCAATACACAGGCTTTAGGGTTATGTTTTAATCCTATGCGCTAATATGCCAGTTTAGCATGTTAATGCAGATTAGCTGAAATAGCTTTGGCATTTAAGGATTTTCCAGTGTTCCTAAGTATTGTAATCTCTTTGCTTTGGATAATGTTTATTACACACAGAGATAATAGGTTTAGTGCCTTTCTGACCCCTGCAGCACATTCTTTTTATGATTGCATTAAGAGCTACTCTTGCTTAGCATCCACGCCAGTCATTAATCACCCTGGCATGATTGCTGTGGTCACACAGGCATTCTTTCTGCAGACCCCTGTAACTGTAGGTTGGTTAGATAAGAAAATAGACATTTTGGCTTATTTAAGCCCCTTCTATGCGCCCATGACCAACACAGCAACCATTTTCAGTTCCTGCAGAGAGAAAACTTCTACTCCTGACTCATCCAGAATGGGCCAGAGCCTGTTTCATTTAGATTGCTGTCATGTCATGTTGCTGGATCCTGAATCCCAGACTGGCAAAGATCCTTGCTGGCTACAGAGAGGCATTCAAAACATGTCAAAAACACCTCCTTTCCAATTTATGTGGCTGTAGCATGAAAACTGCCATCTAGCCACTTTACTGCCACAGTTGATCTTCCAAGGAGGGCCAGTGAACCCCAAATGGCTTCGCCAAGAGATCTTCTGTCCGCTTCCTGAAAGTCTGTGTGTTCAGCTCTTGCATTAGGCAGCCAGGAGCTCCTCAGCAATTAGAGAGGAGAAAGGCCTGTTATATCAGCAAGGTATGCACCTGGCTCACCAAGTTCAGCAGTGCTCCCTGTAGTTTATTCTTTTGAGTCAATATGCTGCTAATTCTCCTGATAGATAAACTAAACCATAACAGAAATATGTATGTATTAACCCAGTGGTTCCCAGCCTTTTGGCTTGAGAGCCACAGATGTCATTGTTACAAGAGGGCCACTACTCTGGCAGCAGCCCCAGCAGCCAGATGGAAGGTGTTCAGTGAGGAGGCTGCATCCCTCTTCACTGATCTCCCTTGTATGTATCACATACGCTTCACCTGGGTGCCTAGACAGTGGCTTGCTTCTGCAGCCAGGAGAATGGGAGATCAGAGCTCCCCTCCCTGTGTCTCCAGCAGGGACCCCGGTGTCTATGGACCTAGGCAGAGCTCCTTGCTACAGCCAGTGTAGGGGAGCACTGATGTCCCATCCCCTTGGCTGCAGCAAGGAACGCTGGGCTTTTAGCCGTGTGGCAACATGCTCTGTCAGGGTCACTAGGCAGCAGCTCCCTTCTGCAGCCATGGTACCGGGGTGGCGAGCCATTCTGAAAGCCCCAATGGGCCAGTTTTGGGCCCCAGGCCATAGGTTGGGAACCACTCCTGACCAATTCCAGGGCTTTGTCTAGCAGTTTCCTAGTGTTTTTGACTTGCTTGGTTATTGAATGAGTCACAAATAAAACCTGCTTCCCAACCCTATTATGTATTATTTAGGAAATGTTAAATGTCTCTTTGAATTCCTTTAGTTCCTACTTCTCTTCAACTTGGCAAACAGCAGCTGAGGGAGCCATACGGCCCTGTGGTTAGGACAGCAACTTGAGACTCAGCAGCCTTGGGATAACCTGGTGTGTGGCCTTGGGTGAGTCACTTCATCTCTTTGCCTTAGTTTCCCTTCTCAGTCTTTGTCTGCCTTCCTGGTTTAGACTGAAAGCTCTTCTGGAGTATCTCTGAGAGCTAGTCTACACTAGATGTACTACATCAGCACAATTGTGCCATTGTAGCATGTCTGATGAAGGGGTTTCAAACTCAAATCACCATGAGGGCCACATGAGGACTAATACATTAGCATGAGGGCCACACTATTGAAACCTTTTCATACAACATTATTGCAAATATCAGTAACAATAGTGTCATTGGGGGCTGCAGGAGATAGCTTTAGGGGCCGCATGCGGCCCACAAGCCACATGTTTGAGACTCCTGCTCAATGCCAGTGGGAGAAAGGTCTCCTGTAGGCATAATAATGCCACCTCTGTGTGAGGTGGTAGCTATGTTGGTGGGAGAAGCTCTACTGTTAATGTAGTGCTGTCCATGCTGATGCTTAGGTTGGTATAACTTACCTTGCTCAGGGGCATGCAGTATTCACAGTGGTGAGTTACACAAGTTATACCATAGTAAGTGATCGTGTAGACAAGACTTATGTGTATACAGCACCTAGCACAAGGGGCTATAATCTCCACTGGGTCCACTAGCCACTACTGTGAGACAGAATAATGGTGAACCCAGAGTAGTTGGGAGCTCTGGGTAAGCTAAGTTCTACTTATTGCCCCACAGAGTGCCAGGATGCACCATCGGCAGCAGAACCATGCCTTAGGGGTATCTGCAAGATGTTAGTGACAGCTTTGAGTGTGCTCACCGGTCTTTTTCCCAGTTGGAATGTGAAACAGCCTGCAGGGCTAGGAAGCGATGACTACAGAGGAATTTCTGATGTCCTCATCTCCCTGTCATAAAAAACATAGGTTGCAGTCATCAAAAATACTCTGGCTTGGCCAAGGTCTGCTTCTGTCTGTGAGGTTTTTACCACTGAAGAGAATGCAGACGCGTGTCTTCCCTGCTTGGTGCCTTGAGTCGATGTGTGACAGCATCTCCAAGAATTGGATATTGCAGGGAGGGAGCATGTGCTTGGAGTCTCTGTCAGAGTAGGAGAGACACCCCACATCAGTGCATATTCCATGCTCCCAACACTGCCTGCACGGGCTGTGTAATGACTGGACAGTCCCAGAAAGAATCCTACAGAATGTGGAGAAAAGGCAAAATTGCTAGGAAGGAGTACGAAGCAGGTAGGGACAAAGTCATAAAGGCTAAGCGTACGGTAAGATACGCTGAGCAAGGGACTCAAATGGCCATAAAAGGAGGTTCTTTAAATACACTGAGAGCAAGAGCTTGATGAAGGACAGTGTAGGTCCTCTACTTACTGGGAAAAGAGATGACGTCGAGAAGGCTGAGGTGTACAGTGCCTGTTTTGCATCAGTCCTTCCTAAAAAGTTTAACAGTGATGAAATACTCCGTTCAAGCAGGGAAGGAAGGCCAGCCAAAAGAGAGAAAGACCAGGTTAAGAATACTTAGGTAAGTTGGATGTATTCAAATTAGCAAGGCCTGATGAAATTCCTTCTTCGGTGCATAAGTAATTAGCTGAAGGAATTGCAGAACTGTTGGCAGTTCTCTAGTCCAGAATAAGGGATAGACGAGATGACCTCCTGAGGCCCCTTGCAGCCTAATATTTCTATGATTCTCTGTATACTGAAGCACCTGCAACCACATCAGTGGTGGGTATTGCACTCCGTACCACATGAGCTGCTGTACACAGTGTCTGTTCTACAGTGTGGCTGACATTATCGGAGGAGCTCAGCCCCATTAGCCATAAAAAGCCAGCAGCTCCTGCTAGTGTAATGAAGAACAGAATATGATCCTTTATCTGCAAGGGTTATTTGTGAGGAGAAAGCTCAATCTCTGTCTCTGATACAGAACGGGAATGGCCATAAGCATGTCTGCTTTATTAAGGGTAATTAATTCTGCCGCTAAGAAGAATTCTTGTGATTTTTGCTTAAATTTCTCTTTGCCCTCAAGAGGACGACTTTTGTTCACTGATGGCATTCAAAGCCTAAGCTGTTGTCTATACCTTTCTTAGGCACCAGAGAAACAGAGCTCCCCACTATTTGTGATGGCTTGGAAAATTGCAACTTTTTTCTCATGTTCTCTGCCTTCACAGAATCAAACGATGACCTCAAGAGCAGCCTGCGTCATTTTTTGTGCAGCCCCCCCTCCCTTTTTGTCTATTTTCCTCTTGTTTTGGAAATAATGAGAGAGCACGGCTTCCATGTGCCTCTCATCAGTGGAGAGAGCTCTTCAGAAGGACTCATTAAAATAATGAAATGGCTCCAGAATGGTTAATTATGTCCACAGCCTCTTACTGCCCAATGGGGAGAAAGCATTCCAATATATGAAGCACAGAGCTGCAATCCTGTGATGACTGTCCTTTCACCAGGTGCTTTAAAACATCAGAGAGAAAAGTAGCACATTGTTACTGCCAAACCTGGATGAATTATGCGCTTCATTGAGCCAGATCAATCTGATAATTGGGAGTGAATGAATTTCACATGAGCAGAATGGCAGGCATTTGTGGGGTATCTAGGAATCACTGAGAATTTGCAAGTCATGTGGAGATTGAGATGAATTTAAATGTGGGGATGGGGCAGGGAGTTGCCTTCATTCAGGCAAACTTGCTTGAGGAGAAAGGAATTCAGACTCCCCAAGCTCATCAAGCTGAACTGTCAAAGAAATATATTTTCTGATTAATCCATCTCCTTTGTTGACAGGTTGCATATGGTGAACTGGTAATAAGTGCTTGCTTTGTCTAACTCCTTGTTCCTCAGAGCCTGAATTCAAAGGCTATGCTGGGAACAGCAGAAGTTAGTTTCAATAGTTTTAAACTTCTAAAACCAAAGTCTATGAAATCCATGTGTATGTTAATACGTTTCAGCTTTCAGAGCAGTGTTAGGGCTGGAATTTCAAAAGTGCTTTGTGGGCACGCACAACTGGTGATGGAATTCACTGCTCAGCTCATGTTTAAGCACCTCAATGAATTGGCCAGATAGTGAAAAGGATTCAGCACTCACCAACTCCCAGTAGTAATAGTGGGTTGCAACCTAACATCCTCTTTATGCCAGCTGGTAAGGGCACAATCAACACATGGTTGTCAGCATATTTAGCCCAACAGTGTCTTGTAAAGAATCATATAAAAAATGACAGGATGCTGGTCATGAATAGCATTATGTGATATATGGAGGGGCTGCATATACAAATGTGTGTGCTTGAAATATTTCTTTCAACTATGTTTGGGGGATAGCGTATAAACATGCCTGCCCTAGACAAAAGACTGTGGCTTTACCTTTCTGACCAACTTTGTCACAACCAGAGGACAATGAAAATATATTTACACATGAGGTAAATGAAGCTGTCAAGTAGCAGAAGAAATATTTGGTAAACACCCTGGGGGACATGCCAGCATCTGAACCCTTTCTAGCTTGTTCAGGAAAGATGGGCATGGTAAAGTAAAGAGAGTACTGATTCATATGTTCATTATGTATGTATATTTTCTGAGGTCCAGGAGGAGGTGGGAGGCAAGCCACTCAAGAATCTTTGGGCAAAAATAAAAGAGGTAAAAATAGGGGATATTGTTGTGGTAGGAGTCTAGCATAGACCACCAACTAAGGAAGAGGAATTAGATGAGAATAGATGACATAAACATCCAGAACACAGAAGCTGGTAATAATGGGGTATTTTGGCTACTCAGACATCTGTTGGAAAACTAATATAGTAAAATACACACATTTCCAGTATGTTTTTTGGATGTTCTGGGGACACCTTTTTGTTTCAGAAAATAGAGTAAGTCATCTGGTGGACAGCCATTTTAGATGTGATTCTGACCAAAAGGGATGAGTTGGTAGAGAATCTGAAGGTGGAAGGCAATATGGGTGAAAGAAATCATGAAATGATAGATTTCGTAATTTTGAGGAAAGAAAGAAGCGAGAGCAACAGAATAAGGACAATGGGCTTCTAAAAAAGCAGACTTTGACAAACTCAGAGGTAGGTCAAGTTCCATGGGAAGAAAATCTAAAGGAAATAAGAGTTCAAAAGAGTTGACAGTTTCTCAAGGAGATAATATTTAAAGGCGTAGCTATAAGAAGGATAGGAAGAATAGGAAGACCCCAATCTGGCACCATCAGGAGCATTTTAATGACCTGAAAATCAAAAAGGAATACTACAAAAAGTGGAGACATGGACAAATTGGCAAGGATGAGTAGAAAAGAGTAGCATAAGCATGGAGGGACAAAATCAAAAAGGCTAAAGCACAAAGCAAGTTACACCTAGCAAGGGACATAAAGAACCTCTTCTTACTGCCTTTTAAATTCATTAGGAGCAAAAAAAAGATGAAGGGAAGTTTAGATCCTCTCTCTGCTTGGTGACATTTAGAAGACTGAGGCATTTAACGTCTATTTTGCTTCAGTCTTCCCTATAAAGGTTAATAATTAACAGATACTCAACTCAATTAATTTTAACAAGGGGGAAAGAAGGCAAGCCCAAATAGGGAAAGAACAGGTTAAAGAATATTTAGCTAAGATAGATGTATTCAAGGTGGCAGAGCTTGATGGAATCCGTCCTAAAATACTTAAGGAACTTGCTAAAGCAATCTCAGAATCTTTAGCAATTATCTCTGAGAACTCCTGGAGGACAGATAATGTCCCAGAAGACTGGAGAAGGGTTCAAACGTAGACCCTATCTTTTAAAAGAGAACAAAAAGGAACTGAGGAATTATAGAACGGACAGCCTAACATCAATACCAGGAAGGAAATCTGAACAAATTATTAAACAATCAGTTTGTGACCATCTAAAGGATAATAGGCTTATAAGGAACAGAACAAATCATGCCAAGTCAAACTAATTTCCTTCTTTGACAAGGTTACTGGCCTAGTGAGTAGGGGAGAAGTGGTAGACAGGCTATATCTTGCTTTTCAGTTAGTTTTTTGACACAATCCTATATAACATTGTAATTGGCAATCTAAGGAAGTATGGTCTATATGAAATTATTACAGTGTGAGTGAAAAACTGATACAAAGATTGTACTCAAGTTAGTTATCAAAGATTCACTGTCAAACTGGGAAGACTTGTCTGGTAGGGACAACTGAGATCAGTCCTGGTGCTATTTAATATTTTTGTTAATGATTAGGATATTGGAGGGAGAGTATGCTTATAACATTTCTTGAAGACATCAAACTGGGTGGGATTAGAAACACTTAGAATTCAAAACAGTTTAAGAAATTGGAGAATTGGTCTGAATTAAAGATGAAACTCAGTAAAGACAAGGACCAAGTACATCACATAGGAAGGAAAAAATCAAATGTCTGTCTAGAAAATGGGAAATAAATCTGTCTAGCTGCTGAAAAGGATCTGAGGGTTATAATGGATCACAAACTAAATATGCATCAGCAATGTTGAGGCAATTGCAAAACAGTCTGGGGTGTATTAACAGATGTGCTGCATATAAGATACAGGAGACAACTGTCTGGCCCTAGTGAGGCCCCAGCTGGAGTAATACATTCTATTCAGCATGCTACACTTCAGGAAAATTGTGAATAAGAAGAAGCAACACAAATGATAAAAGACTCAGAAAGCCCAACCTATAAGCATGGGTGGCAGGTACCATAGTCCTGGGAAGGCTTAGCCTTCCCAAGCAGTCAGGTGGACGCCACCACACTTTGCTCTGAGGCCCCATCACCTCCCATTGCATCCTGCTCATCCCTCATAGCTCCAGTCCAGGCAGGTGGGTGCTGCAGTAATTCTTCCCACCCTTGCTCGGTCTCTTCCGTCAAGCAGGCAGGAGGGGGAACGGGGTGGGGATGAGCCAGTCATTGGGCCATGTCTCAGGGTGGCTGGTACTGGTGCTTGGATTGGCTGGTACTCAGGCTGCCTAGCTGATGCCCTGGGGTGGGGGCCAGGGTCACACCTGCTGGCACTCTGGGGCTCAGCCCACTGGGGATGGGGACAAGCCTGGCTGATGCTCTGGGGCTGGAGTTGTCCAGTACTCAGATTGCCCATAGCTGGAGCAGGCTGGCACTGGCAGCTGGGGCCTGTTGGCAAGTTGGGACTCAGGGTTCCTGGGGCAGGCTGGCAGGGGTGGGGCTCCTCCAGCATGGTAGGGGGCTGTGGTAAGGGAGGGGGGTGTAGGGGATGTGGCATCAGGTGCAAGGGGTGGAGCCATTTGCTAGCCACCCTGAATGGGAGATTCACTTGTCACCCATGCCTATGAGGAAAGATGAAAAAACCTGGGCATATTTAGTTTTGAGAAATGAAGACCAATGCTGAGGGTCCAGAAACTTCAAATCTGTTAAGGGCCGTTAAAGAGGATGGCAATCAATTGTCTTCTATGGCCACTGAAGGTGGGACCAAAAGTAATGGGCTTACTGTGCAGCAAGGCAGTTTTAGATTAGGCATTAGAAAAGCATCAATCAATGGCACCATTGCTCTTCACAGAGCATGGCATGTGCACTGAAGAGTTTCCTGATGGCTGCTGAGTCTGATGTGTGAGTGACAGTCCCATCCACAGGGAGGCAGGCCTACACACTAGCAATGCTCTGAATCCAAGCAGCTGATTCTTTCGCCCTCTGACATCAGTCAAAACAGAGCTTGATCCAGTCTGCCTCACAATGCTTACTCCACCTACAAATTGACTGCCAACTGGAGCAGCACACTGCATCCCTGGGCTAGGTAAGTCTTGTAACTGCTTTCCAAGGGAGATTGTGGAATCCACATCATTGTATGCCTTAAAGAACAGGTTAGACAAACACCTGTCAGGGACAGTTTAGGTTTACTTGGTCCTGCTTCAGTGCAGGGGGTTGGGATTTATGACTTCTGCTGGCTTTGCATTTCTAGGGTGCTGTAACTGTAAGGTAGGGTAAGTCCTGGCAGTTTGCTGTTGAGGTGGATGGGGAGCAGATTCACAGCTTAAGTCTCAGGAAAGCTCTCCTTTGCTAAGGCACAGGGTAGCACAGGGGGATTCACCATGCTGTATGGCCTAAGGAAAATGTCACACAGAAGTTGTTGGATGCTGAAAATTCAGCCACTTGGTTACCTTAGGGCAGAGATTCTCAGCCTTTTCTGTGTCATGACACAGTTGACACCATGGCCAACAATTCACAACACACTAACTCTTTCTGCCAAAACCAAATCAGTCACTGCCTGAATTTGGAGGCTTTTGTGTCATGACACAGTGGTTGAGAACTGTTGCCTTTGTGTATATCTCCACTAGGTGTGAGGACAGCTCAGCCAGGCATAACTAGGCAAACTCTCACTTAGCTAACTGCAGTTGCGTAGAGCAGTGAATAGCCAGGGTGGTGTGGGCTCTGCACCCTGGGTACATACTCTCCTACCCCTCCCTAACCTCCCTGTCTTCACTGCTATTTCAAGCCATGCTTGCTTGATTAAAGCTAGAGCTGGTGCACCTACCTTAGCCTCACTCAGACCTCTGACTGCACTGTAGGTGCACCCTTTATCCTCATGCCAACCAGCATTTTTGCTATTTAATTGCAGAGTGATTTGGGGGAGATCTCTGCAGGATAGACTGGAGACTCAGTCGGCCTTGCATCAGTGGCATACTGGGGGTGGGAAGGAGCATGCCCCTGGGGTGGGGCCAGCTGTGCCCTTCTCAGAGAAGTTGCCCCTCGTTGTCACAGGCAGCTGCTGGGCTTTAACCCTAGCTGAGGCCTGCTGACAGCCAAGGGCTCCCACTGTGGGGGGAGCTATGCCCTCTCAGCCCTTCCTCTCATGCTGGGGCAAGGAGGGAGCCACAGGGATTCTGGCCATACGGGGTGACGTACTGAAAGGTGGGGCTGCGGGACAACGCCCATTATGCACCCCTCAGTGGGAGGGAGAGTGGGAAATAGGTCACAGACCCTCCCAGAGGATGCCTCAACTGCCACCGATGGAGGAAGGCACAAATTTAAGTATTGGCCCCTGGGTGTCAGAGACCCATGGTATGGTACTGCCCCACCCTAATCCTGCAGCAGCAGCTCCAGTTCTGCGGGATTTTGGCCGAGCTCCCTGCTCTAGCCCATTGACTCTTGCTGGTAGGGCCTTTTCCCCCATAGTGCTCCATTCTGCCCCCTTCCTTGCCCTGGTGCCATCTTCCCTGAGAACTGCCCTCTGGTAGCAACACCTGTCAGCTAATCTCCCTAGTGGCCTGATGATCCAAGGAGGTCTGTTGTCTTTACGACCAATGGAGAAAGCTGGCAGCATGGCGAGAGTAAGAAATGAAACCCGGCACCTCATAGTCATGCGGAAGGGAGTGGTCTCGGCATGACTGTACAGCACAGGGAGTGTTGGGAGTACCACCATAGTGCCTGTCAGAGGCTGGCGGGCCCTGTTAAGGCAGGCAAGATTCAGCCTCGCTTGTGAGCTACCCCCCAGCTGATGGTCATATGGCAAGTCAATGTTAATTAGGGACCTCAGCTGTTCTGTAGAGCTGGGCATTCAATCCCAAGAGAAAGACAGCAGACAAAGCAGGATTTGCCTGAAGGAAAGAGAGCCCACAGGGAGCAGGAGCAGGTGCTGACAAGAAATGTCCTGTGCTAGGGCCTACAAGAAGCAGAGCTATCCCTAGGAGAAGGTGCAAGACTCCCTGAGAAGGGACGGAGACCCTACGAGGACAAAAGAAACAAAGGAAGAGCTTTGCAGAAACGGGTCAGGCCCTGAGGAAAGGTTACCAAAGCTCTTTAGTAGAGCCTAAGAGATGCAGAAGACTCCTTAGTGCAGCGGAGGAGAGTCAGGGATCTGAGAGCCAAAGGCAGCTGGGCTCAGCACAGGCTGTTGAGAAGCAGCAGAAGGGGGCTTATATTGGTAGCGGCCCAGGGAACCAGGAGTACATCTGAAGAAGCAGACCTAGCTTCCCTTCTGCAGCAAATTAGGGGGGTCCTGTGAGGGAGGATTAGGAAAAGCCCTTCACTAGAGCCCGGGAAGGCAAAAGAATTATTATTTGGGTGTTTAATTTGGTCTTTCCATTGGACCTTTTGTCACCTCGGAAGGAGAGTGAACTCTGTGAGAAGGCTGGAGGTGCAGTCACAGAAGACCTAGCAGGAGGCAGATAGCCTGCAGGAGGTGCTGGAGACACAGGTTTCTTGTGGTATTACACCCTGTCACAGGAAGGTGCTACAAATGGTGAGTATTCCACCTCACAGTGCCTTTAATATAGGGTCTAATCCTTGAGACTGAGTCACATAGGTGCCTCTGAAATCCTTCTCTGTAAGGTTATAGATAAAAAGAGCCTTCCATAGACTTGCATGGAAGCAGAATATTTTAGCCTCATTTGGCTAAAGAGGAGCCTTTGATATTGCGAGCTAAGGACTTGCGAGCTTTTTTCATGGGAACTAGAGAGAGAATAAACATGTACATTAAAGTTCTGTGGGGCAGGGACCATCTTTTGTTATACAGTACATGTGCATGCAATGCCATGGATGATGCAGCTCTGATCCCTGACTGGAGCTGTGCTACTGTAATACAAAAAAGAAGCAGTAATCATAGAAACCTTTTTATCATGGCTTAGGCCCTGATCCTGTTTTCATTTTTGTCCATGCCAGACAGGTCTCATACACACAGTTGTGTGGCTACAGGATCGAGGCTGTACAAAAATGTTTGTATGTGCATGTCCTTCATTCTGATATGTACTTATGATCTATAAGTAACATCTGTTCTTGGAGGGTAGCAATTTCTCTACAGCCTCAGCTATTGAACATTGGTAGTGTGCTGTGGAATGGCAATCCTTTTTTGTTTCTTCTCTTTTCCCTTTCATGTTGAGTCTGTATGAACTGAACAGTCATGATGACAGGGAGAGAAGTAAATGTATTAGGGGAAAAATTAGCTATGTATGGTGGTAGGTTTTGTCACTATAAAAGTATGGGTGGCTTCGACTTAAAGCCATAAATTAAAAAAAATCTCATAAATACGGCATTCAGGCAGCTGTGCAAGGCATTAAATCACAGGTGTCAGTCACTCACCCTGTGTGGCAGATGCAGCCTGCTTGAGGTATTCATGTGACTGATTCAGATTTTGCAAAAGCTTGAAAGAATTACTTTAGGATTCCTGAGGCTGTGGAGGACACCCTCTAAATATGAATGGAAAGTAAACCAATGCAATATCTGCCTGGGTCCTGAAACAATGTAAATGACACCTGACCGAATACAACTGCTCAGTGGCATATTGATTCTCAAACCTAATGATGTCATTTCCAGAATGAGGTTTTCAAAGCCACCAAAAGGATTTAAATACCCAATTTGTGCAATTTCAAACAACTGAACCTAAATGTTACTATTTAATTGCTGATGAGTTTTGCAGAGGGGATGGGGGAAGTGATTGGGGTAGGCAAGAGGAAGCTACAGAATCACAAAGACAAGAAAAGAGCCAGGTGAGAGGGGAAGAAAGAGGGAAGATGGAGAAAGACAAAGGTCAGAAGTAACGGTGGCCTTAAAGGAGCAATGCTTCTGTCAACCTAGCCACCCTCACTGTTGGTGTACCAACACTGCCTTCCCCAGAAAAACCCTTTCCCTGGTGTAAGCTGAATTGTGCTACAGGGTTAGGCCAGCATAGCTCTGGCACCACGAATACACCAGTATAGTCCCTGTAATGTAGAGGTGGCCTAGACACTCACTGCTGTGAGTAAGAGGTTACAATCTGGCGCTCATTGTCTAGTTATGTGATGGGCTGTGGTGTGTGCGTGCGCGTGTGCACATACAAACCTCGCACTGACCACAGGGAGTGGTCTGCTGTGGCTTGCGCGGTGCAGTATTCTACCTCTTATGGCAAGGAGAGAGAGCATTTAACACTTACATGGTTTTTCTGTAAACAAGTCATCTACCAGCAAGGAAATAAAGTCATAATCCAGCACTAACCTGGGTCAAAGGAAAGGGCTCTGAACTGAAGTAAATCCATCTTGTTGGCTTGAGATTTATTTTAACCCCTGAAGCATTCACACCATTTTTTGTTGTTGTTGTTAAAAGGACTAAATAAATAAAGCTCTTGAGAGAGAGGCTGGGAGTAGAATACTTTAGCACAGGCAGCTACCTCCCCGTAGAATATAATATATTTTGATCACTAAGGTGTCAGTAAAAATAAATCTAGCTATGGCACCTCATTTCCAGGGTAATTGTCGTTGACTGCCTCTAAAGATGCTCCCATGGAACGCTGATTTCTTAGCTATATGTAGAAGACTGCACAAGGAAAGGAGGTAAATGCATGGCTTTGGTTGAGCCCCCAGGGAGTCAGTTTCTCTTCATCTCCTCTCCTGTTCGGGAGGATCAGTAGGTTACTTCACCCCTTAGTTTTCCCTTGTCTTTGGACAGTTCTGTTGGTGAGTGCATGGGGGCAGGAGGATGGGGGGAGGTGGACGGGAATAGTCAGAGCTTTGCCAATACCCTGGTGCCTCCTTGATTATGGGTGATGTTACAATATGCCTTGAGTCAGAGAGGAAAGACTGACCAGTGGCTGTAGCCAGGGTCATCCCTAGAGGGGTCTGGGGCCCTGGGCAAATCGCCCCCTGTGGGGCCCCCCTGGCACTGGGGGCAGGGCAGGCCCCTGCGCTCCCCCTATGCTGGGGACTGGGCGAGCAGCCAAAAGGGCAGCCCGGTGCAGTGCTGCCGGTCCACTCCCCCCCTGCCCCACAAGCCATGTGCGCTGCTCTGGGCTCTGTGCTGGAGCAGCGGGGAGGGGGTGGGAGACAGCATGGCTGGGTCGGGGGGTAGCAATGCCAGCTCCGTGCTGCCTCCCACCCCCTCCCCACTGCTCCGGTACAGAGCTGAGAGCAGCACATGTGGCAGGGAAGAGGGGTGGTTGGACTGGCAGCACTGAGCCTGGCCGCTCTTTTGGCCGGCTTGCCTGGTCCCCTGCATGGGGGGGCAGCGGTGCGACTGTGCGGGGACCCCCAAAGCGCAGGGGCCTGGGTGGCCGCCCTGCTTGCCGTACCCTAGGGACGGCACTGGCTGTAGCCTAGGTCTCAGGCTTGAGTGATCTGTGCATGTTTCTCTGGTCTGATCTCAGGCAAATCACTTAGTCCTGAATCTTCAAATGCAAGTCAGGTTCCTCACGTCCATAAAAATTGGTGGAAACTAGGAGTTGAAATGCCTTTGTTCCCTCTTGGTACAATGGGGACAGCTATGTTTCCCTACATTGGTGTGGTATCTTGCCTTAGCAAGAATGAGATCCTACTTTGATGGGGGCTGTATGATGAGTGTGCCATAGAGAATGAATGGCAACAGGTATCTGAATTGAGGAGTATTTAAATGCAATTACTTTCCTTAGGTGTCATCAGTAGGACTACTTGTGTGAGCCCTCATCAATTTAAGCAGGGGTTAGTTTCATCCTGGGTTCTGTTCCTCATGGGCAGGTATCCAATATGAAAAATTGGCCACCTGTTCCCAGGAATGAATGATTCCACTACCCACACACCCAAGATGTCCTCTCTAATGGTCCCACTAGAGCATGGCTGAGTCTTAGTGTCTGGGGCAATATTTGTATAGGGAGACAGGATACTATTATGGTTAAGTTAATGGACTGGGATGCAACAGGTCTGAGATCAATGCCTGATGCTTTCCAGGACCAACCTGTTAAGACCCCACAGTGTGTGCCCATCACCACAGGCTATAGTTTGGCCCTCAGCATCTAGTTACATGAGGGTGGGACAAAGAACTTGAAATGCAGGAAATGTCAACAGTTGTGAGTTTAATTTCTGTGGTATAAATAGCTTTCTGTAACCTCAGTGTTGGGATTCTTTATTTCTGTTGTAAATTGGAATAGTATAAGTTGCAGGGCACCAAATTTGTGTGGAATGTAGGGACCTTTGAGCCTCATGTAAGAGATGTCCCTTGAAGTAAGGGACAGTTCACAGATACGCTCAGACATCTCTCTGTGCCCTCAGTTCCCTATTTGTAAAACAGATAACAATTCCTTTCCCCCTACACTTTCTGTCCAGCCTATTTGGACAATAAGGTCTTGGTGAGGTGGAGATCATCTTATTATGTATTTGTACAGCACCTAGCACAATGTGCTTTTTTTTTTTTTTTGGATGAGTCCTCTACTGTAATACACATAACAAATAGAAGTTTGCATTGCTGCTGCTGCTGCTGCTAGCTTCAGAGAACATTCTACAATTTTAACAGGAATTTCTGCCCTGTGCTGATCAGGTGTCTTGCAACTACCCCTTTCTTCCCCAATCGCATTGTCCCTTCACCCTTTTCTCCCCTACACTGGCCCTCCAACCTCTTTCCATTCACTGTTCCCACCCCTTCTCTTTCCTTTCCATTCAGCTGATCCCTTTCTAACTAAAACCAACTAAAAATGTAGCATGAACATGCTCTTTGATGCTTTCATATTTTCCCTCTGTTTAGGTTTTTGGCCCATTCCCTCGCCCTGTATTGGGTCCATTTAGCTTGTAAGATCCTTGGGGCAGAGATTATCTGCTACTACATGTTTTGGAAATGCCTGTCACAAAACAGCCATGTTCTCAGTGGGCCCTTAATGGAAGTGCTTATGAACATGATCAGTAGTAAGTACCTGCTCTGTAGATAAACAGAGGAGCTCATGCTCCAACATCTTTCGTAAGCAGCTGTCTTTCTGCCTTTCTTGTTGGCTATTTGTTAGCTGCGATTCATGTTTCATACAGCCAGCCCCTTAGCAAGCCCAGCAAAACTGTTGTCTCTGAGCGGGGTTGCTGTTACCATCTGTCATGGGTTGTATTGAAACAGAGAAAAGTGAAATTCTCAACAGTCTTTTGAGTGTAATCATCTGCGCTGTTCTCAGATACAATTTTCCAAAGGGGCAGCCGTGTTAGTCTACTTCAGTAAAACAAACAAGGAGTCCTGTGGCACTTAAAGACTAACAAATATATTTATTGCATCAGCTTCATGGGAGAAAATCCCACTTCATCAAACGCTTTGAAGATTACCATGACTTACACTTCCCTGCATTTATTTCCTCCCATTCTGTTAGTTTCCTCATCTTCAAAGTGTCTGAAGTGGGATTTTTCTCCCACAAAAGCCCATGCAATAAATAAATTTGTTAGTCTTTAAGTGCCACAGGACTCCTCAGATACAATGTCCATGAGCTGTATGTTGCAGTCCTTAAAGGGGCCAGATTTCCCTAGTAGCACAGTCCCCATCTTCCATTATAATGCTTAGAGTCAAATTTTAGTGTCCAACATGCTAAGCTCATTTGAAAATCCAGCCCCTTCTTCGGATGTCTAAACGCACACTGAGCGCTTCTTGAAAACCTGGCCTCTGACGGTTGTGTTCAGCACAAGGTGGGAAATGGTCGGGCAAAAATAGGTACATGGGGTGAGATATATCCTAAGGGAATTTGGCACCTAATAGCCATTGGGGAGTTAGGCCCCATGGCACAAATAGGGGCTTTTGAAAATCTCAACCGTTATTCTAAATGGGCTGGATCTGCGCTTCTAAAAGGGCCTTAGTGTAAGTGGAGAAGGGTCTTGAAGTGATAGTGGCTTACTCCTACTCCCCCTTTATACTGCCCTAGAGGAAGTGAGACTTAGGCCCAGTGACTGCATGCGGGGACTCGTCAGCGGACTAGATGCCCAACACTGAATGTCCCCCCGCTCCCCCCCAAATTCCCTAGTAACCATGCACCATCCTCCAGCTGATTCCACAGAGCCAGCTCTGCCCTTCAGGCAGTGGAGTCAAGGGCTGCAGAAAGTGTTGCCTCTTTGGTTTGTAATTAAAAGAAAGGTACTTAACAATAACCTATTCATATCCTTTATGATCTCCCTCTGGACCGTTTAAGTGACTAATTCGGACAGCCTAGACAACAAAGGACGACTTGGTCTCCTCTCTTTCTACAACTCTGTAAACATGATCCCCGATTGATTGGCCTCTAATACATCAGAGCTAAATGAAAAATTAATTAGATTGTCTACAACCCTGAAGTGAGCACTTTACCACTTCAGTGTTTGGTCCATTTGATCCTTTCTCCTTTGATTTATGGGCAAAGCCAGGGGAGGGGGCAAAAAAGAGGTTAGTACTAGATGTCATATGAAATCAGACAGGCTTAATGAAAGCAGAGCCAGGTTTCTGGTAAGTAAAAGAAATAAAGTTGCAGTACTCACCTACCAGGAAGGCTTGGAGACTTCACTGAATTGAAGATAGTAATGTAGTTACAAGAGCCTTTCTCTTCTAAGTGTGAGTGTTAAATAAATTCATTTATATGCTGCTGAGATGCCCAACGACCCCTCAGCTACCACCTAAATTACGCTGGCAAAATCCTTTAGGTGCCTAAATTTTCATTGCTGAGTCCTGATGCTAATGAGTTACTTGGTGCCCTAGCTCATGTTTAAACCCTACCAGGATTTTCAGATTCTCTCACCCATTTGTGAAGCCTAAACCCCTTTGTTGTTCTAGCTTTTCACCTATTTGAGTCTTTCTTCTCTCACCATTTGTCTGTTGAGATTAAAGACTGTACAGGGTGAGGGGTATCTCTTATTAGATGTTTGTGCAGTACCTAACTCTGTGGAGTTCAGAAACACTACAGTAACAGAACAGAATTCTAAGATTAGGAGACTATGATTTGGGGCACACAGGTCAATTATTTTCCCTTCAAAAAGTGGCCTATAATCCAGGGTAAGAAGTTTTTTCTGCACACGCGTGTGTGCACTGACATCTGTATGAGTAAATGTCATAAGAAGCTGTTCAGTTAGTGCATTTGATTGCATAAATGGGGTGGTTCCACACCATTTCTTAAACAAGCAAAATTTGTGAATGGAAGACTAGTGGATGGCCTGCAACTGGCTGGATATTTGGTCAACACATCAGCTTGAATAGATATGAGAAAGGCCAGCTGATGGGCTTGAGAGCCTCCGTGTGTGCTTAGTAAATCCTGGGGTTGTAAGGTAATTGAGTAATTCCATGTTGGATCAAATCCTGCTTGCCTTACACATGTGAGTATTTACTGAAATAAACAAGGAAAGTGATGAGAATGCAGCCCCTTCTGGGGCTATGTGACTGCCATGTTCTGAATGCTAAAGCTGTTGTGATACCCCGTAGCCTGGGCATAGCTTAAAAAGACGATGTGCTTTCTCTAGAACATGGGCAATGATGGGAACAGTTCTGACCTGTGCACACCCGTCACTAGGGCTGTTAATAGAACAGAAGGAGCTGAAGGTAGACCTCTGACCACTGACTTAGCCAGTGGCGGATTAGGGGCCTCTGGGCCCCAGGGCCTTCTACACTGGTGGTACCCACTTGGGTCCTCACCCACCCTCATCTGGGCCCACAGCCCCCCTCCAGTCTACCCCTTTGCGAGAGGATGGCGCTGGCAGGGGGGTGGGGAGAGCTGGGCTGTTTGGCCCCCTAGAGCGGCAGGGCTGACTGGCTCACGTTGGGTGACTTCTGGTCTGGCCTGGCCGTGCCGAGGCTGTACTGTACAGCCTAGCAGCCAACCCTGCCCCCGGGGGTGGACTGTACAGCCCAGTGGTGGGGCTGGGGTGGGAGAGCAATGCAGAGCCTAGCCTCTGGCCCAAGGCAACTCCACTCTCCCCTGGCGCCGCATGGCAGAGGGAACCTCACGTTGTATGAGCCTCTGGGCACGGGTCCCATAGGCCCATGTGCTAATCCGCCCATGGTTTCAGCACCTGGTGGTGACTCCCTCTGTTCCTTCCTCCAAGCACTATGGCTTGGAATTAGTTCTTGGAAATGTAAAGAGAAAAGGGAAGAGGCTTGATTTCAGCCTGCCTTCCATTGTCCAGTGTTGGGCAAACTCACTTTGTGAGATCATTATCTTCAGCTCTCAGGAGGCTAGCAACTCTGGACTGCTCTGCATATTTTGTAGGACAACCCAAAACCCAACAGGGTCAAGACAACAAGTAGGTCTGCTCCTGGTATTGTATTACTATGGTTGTGGGGGGAAGGACACCAAGGAGTCCTGTGGCACTTAAAGACTAAAAGATTTATTTTTTGCATGAGCTTTCATGGGAGAAAATCCCACTTTGAGATTCAGTCAGCTAGTCTTTGACACCACCACTCAGCACTCATCTCTTACTGGCCAGCTGATGTATTTCAGTTGAACTGTGGTGAGATAATGCTTCCCTGCCCACCCAGGTTAAATCATTTAATACGGTGGTGCTTCACTGTTGGCGTGGAGCTAGGCATTGGAATGGTGCAAAGTGTGCAAGGACAGTGCCTTTGGTCATAGGTATGGCAGGTTTTCAAATGCATTGTTTAGTACAGCGGAGGCAGTGTGTGGATGGAACACTGAATGCAGACCCAGGAGACTTTGTAGGCCCATTTCTGACACTGCTAAACCTGAGGCAAATCATGTTTCTTTTTTTGTGCTTCAGTTTCTGTAATTGTAAAATGGGGATAATAATACTGTCCAAGGTCTTTGTGATTGACAGATGGGAAAACTCCATGTAAAAGCTTGGAGTGATGATGGTTGGAGGCACTTTTGAAACTTTGGCCAATATAGGGGAATTATCATTCATGAAACTTTTCCTATATGCTTGTTGAATACTCCAGCAGCCTATGTTGTTTGAGTACACCTGTGTTGCATTCACCATATTTAATGACCTCTCAATAAGAAGAACATCTCAAGGCAAAAAGGCAATGGAGTATCTCTTAACTCCATTGCATATTCTATCATTCAGATCTCCCCAAACTTAGACTACCAGCTTGAAAATCCTTATTTAGGGTTGGAGACAAAGAATCTCAACACTAAAGAGCTATGGGCCATGGGTAAATGACAGCACATTATTAATTACAACTAGAATTTGTTAAAGCCTAAGGCTCAGAAAAGCAGTTGATGAAAGTAGCAGAATATTAAAAAACAAAACAAAAGCTTATGACCAAGGGGTACTAATGTTCTGCAAACCCATTGAAATGAGAAACTTTCTATAGTGCCAGAAGAATTATTAAAAGAAGTGAGGCCAAAAAATGAAATTTTTGTGCTTTTCTATCTTTAGCAGTAAAACTTTCAAGACCGGATTACAAATGCCATTGTTTGTAAATAAATCACTAGTTAAAAAAAAAAAACAGTGTTCAAATTTAAACACATCCAGGTTGATATGAACAGCTAAGCCCTGATTTAGGAAAGCCGTGTACGTTCTTAAACATGTACTTAAGTTCTCTCCTTAATAAAAACATGCTTCAGTGCTTTCCAGGTTCATAGCCTTGATAGACAGTGCACACAGGGCTGGATTCTACAATCCTGACTCACTAAGGCAAAGGTTTGAGTCTGAAATTTCACTCTCTCCACTCCAGTCTCAGAATCATAGGGTTGGAGGGGGCTTCATGACGTTATCTAGTCCAAACCCCTGCTAAAAGCAGGGCCACTCTCACTAAATCATCCCAGCCAGGGTATTATCTAACCGGACCTTGAATATCTCCAAAGATGGAGATTACACCACCTCCCTAGGCAACCCATTCCAATGCTTCACCACTCTCCTAGTGTGAGAGTTTTTCCTAATATGCAGCCTTGACCTCCCCAGATGTAACTTGAAACTGTAGCTCCTTGTTCTGTCCTCTGTTACTACTGAGAACAGACTAGCTCCCTCCTCTCTGGAGCACCCCTTTAAAGTAGTTGAAGGTTGCTATCAAATCCCGCCTCAGTCTTCTCTTCTGCAGGCTAAATAAGCCTCTTTCCTTGTCTTTCTTCATAAGTCATGTGCCCCAAACCCCTAATCATTTTCATTGCCCTCTGCTGGACTCTTTCTAATTTGTCCACATCTTTTTTGAAGCGGAGAGCCCAAAACTGGACACAATATTCCAGATGCGACCTCCCCAGTGCCGAATAGAGGGGAATAATCACATCCCTTGATTTGCTGGCAGCGCTCCTACGGATAAAGCCCGATATGCTATTAGCCTTTTTGGCAACAAGAGCACACTGACTCATATTCAACTTCCCATCCACCATAACCCCAAGGTCCTTTTTTACAATGCTGCTGCTTAGCCCATCAGTCTCCAGCCTGTAGCAGTGCATGGGGTTTTTCCATCCTAAGTGCAGGACTTTGCACTTGTCCTTATTGACCCTTGAGAGATTTCTATTGGCCCACTGCTCCAATTTGTCTAGGTCTCCCTGAATCCTGTCCCTGCCCTCCAGTGTGTCTACCATTCCCCCCAGCTAGTCTCTGTTTCATATTCATATTCTGCATTGAGTCCCATCCATGCCAACAAGAATCCTTTGTGTGACACAGGTGCAGAATTTAAACTGAATATCTGCATGGCAAGTGAGTCAAATTTCATGTTAAGGCCCTGATTTTTCTGGGCCATTCTTTTTTTCCCAATAAGCTCATCAATAACTCGATCCTGCAAGTTCCAAAGGGGCAGCTGTGTTAGTCTAGTTCAGCAAAACAAACAAGGAGTCCTGTGGCACTTTTAAAGATGAACAAATTTATTTATCACATGAGCCTTTGTAGGAAAGAATCCCATGTCATCAGATGTATCGAATGGGAGAAAAATAAATGCAGGGAAGTGTGTGTCATAGGATCAGGTCACACTGTTACAGCAAATCAAAGCAGTTGTTAAGATTCAAACACTGGAGAACAGCATACAGAGGGAGAAAAGGTCAAATCACCTGTTGTAATGAGAAAAATGGCAAAGTGGGGTTTTCTCCCATGAAAGCTTGTGACATAAATAAACTTGCTAGTCTTCAAAAGTGCCACAGGACTCCTTGTTCATTTCGATTCTGCAAGGTGGTATACATAGCTGGTCAAAAAATTTTCCCATCAGAAAGAATAGATATAAACTATCCATTGGGAGGTTTTAGCTTGAAATTAGATGCAGAGGAATGAAGTTCTAGAACAGCCTTCCAAAGGTAGCTGTGGGGGGGCAAAAATCCAGCTGGCTTCAAAACTGAGCTTGATAAATTTATGTAGGGGGTGGTCTGATGAGATGGCTTAATGTGACAATTGACTGGTCTTCGACCACGTGTAGTGAATATGCCAGTGGCTGAGAGAGGTCATTAAATGCAGTGGGTTCTAAGTTACTACAGAGAATTCTTTCTTGAGTGTCTGGCTGGTCATTCTTGCCCACATGCTTGGGGTTTAGCTGATTGCCATGTTTGGGGAACTGGGAAGGAATTTTCTCCCAGGGCAGATTGGCAATGTCGGGGGGGGGATTTTCCCCCCTTCCTCTGTAGCATGGGGCATGGCTCACTTGCTTGCACATTCTCTGTACCTTGAAGTCTTTAAATAATGATCTGAGAACTTTAATAACTCAGTCACAGGTTAGAGGTTTATTACAGGAGTAGGTGGATGAGGTTTTGTGACCTGCATTGTGTAGGAGATCAGAGTAGATGATCATAGTGGTCCCCAAGGGCATTGCGGATGCAGAGCTCTCCCCCCACCCCATCCCTGTGTTTCCAGCCCAGCCCTGGCACTGGCAGCAGCAGGGGCCAGATCCAGCCCAGGGCTGCCTGCCTTTTTTTCAGGACAGTGATGCCCTTGGTGGTCACTTCTGACCTTAGAGTCTATAATGCTGGTTCCTCGATACAATTTTTTAAGAAATGTTTTTAATCAAAACCTGAGAAAAAGGACACCTCCCAGATTAATCAGTTGCCTCCCTTTGGTGGCAGAGACCGAGGTTCAAGCCCCTCTTCTAAATCACATGGCTCAAGAGTCTGGTGTACTCTTATGGTAGCTGAGCACCCTAGCCACCAGGGTGTTGGCTATGCTGAAGCTTTGGTTTGTGTTTCTTGCCCCAAAATCAAAGGGTCTTATTTTAGTCTGCATCAGAATAAGAAAAAATTTTGAAACCATGAAATGTTTCACAAAACATTGTCATTTTCAGCCAGCCCTAATGCTTGGCACTCTGGCATATGCTGCCGTATAAGCAATGGGACTGCCTCTCGGATAAGGCACTACTAAAACAGATTAAGGGCATCAGAATCTGGTCTTTTTAACGTTTAATGAAAGGATGACTCTGGGTGCCTGTATGTTTGTTTAACTGTATCGTTGATTTCTGTGTGTGTGTGTGTGTGTGTGTGTGTGTGTGTGTGTGTGTGTGTGTGTGTGTGTGTGTGTGTGTGTGTGTGAGAGAGAGAGAGAGAGAGAGAGAGAGATTTGATATAGGTATTTGTTTTTCAGGTATTAAGATTGTGATTCCCCCTCTCACAGTGAGAGTCACTTTACTTCACACGTTGCCCCAGTGAACCCACATGTGGTCGAAGATGATGTTCAGTGTAAGGAAGGATAGCACTGTCTGACCTGTTGTTCATTTTCGAATCCCATTATCTGGCCCGTGGATTTGTATCTCATGGCTCCAAAGTGATATTTATCAGGCAGTTGCATGGTTTTATGTGAGGAACACAATTTATTGTTCTAAAGTAACCTATGAGAATGACAATAAAAAGTGTAGGGAGGGGGATTAATGCGCGATGACTCACTTTTGCATGTATGTGCAACAAAGATTGTAATAGGGACAGAAAATGATATAATTTAAATCCATTCTTGGCAGCGACACAGACTGTAATGAGAGTTGATATGAACATAACCTAGTGCATTCTCATTACAGTTCTTATCTTCTTCCCCTTCTCAGAAGCAGCTACTTCCCAACTCTGACGGATGTTTCTAAGGAGAAAGAGCAGGCATTCAGAGACTGAAATAAAAAATATCTTCGTTTCCTAAATTGAGAGAAGATTGAGAATTTCTTGGGGAAGAAACAACTGCTTTCACTAAGGGTAGTATATTATAACAGCCATGCTTCTGTTAGGGCAGAGGTTAGCAAGCCAAAAGATAAGAAGAGCCATTTTTAAAAATTCCTTCAATAACCAAGTGCCTTGAGAGCTGCAGTGGGTGTAGCCTCCTGGTGGGGATGGGGGAGCTGGGCCAGGGCACCAGCCACGGGGTCCCATAGCCAGGGGTGGGGGAGCCTGGAACCAGGAACATGCCCCTTGCAAGGTCTCCCAGTGGTGGTGGGGAGCCTGGAGCTAGGCAGTGGATGCCCACAAGGTCTCATGGTGGCAGGGAGCACAGGGCCAGTGCCCAGAACCTCAAGGTGGCAGCCAAAGAGCCGCATGCAGCTCTGGGCTTGTCTGTGTAATGAGGGTGTGGTGATTCCCAAAGCACATTCCTGTCCATGAAGTGACCCTGCTCATGCATGCTAAAGGTACCCCAGTGCACTTTAATATAGGGATGGGTCTGGCACAGGATGCACAGAATATAATTCTTTTTGTGTGCTGTTTATACTTGTAGTCTTGGCTGGAATTTTCACAGGGGCTAAAGGAAGTTAATGAAGATAAGTCATTGGGAGTTAGGCACCTAATCTCTGAGACTCTGTTTGGATTCCTAGCCCCCTTAGACCACATAGAAAACCCCAGCCTACGGGTGTCATGGTTCTCAAGGTACCCAGGACTGTGAGACACCTTGTTACCCCCCTGCCTTCAATGAAAGGGAAACCTGCCTGTGTGTAAGTAGCTGCAAACTCCCTTGATACCTCCACTCTGCTAGCCACCCAGACAATCTCTTCTGGGCACTGCCAGTCCTTATGTTGCCTGTAGGTTAGCAGTAAGTGTACCCCAGTGCCCAGGTCCCTTTGAAGTGGTTCCCTATGGTGTTCAGTTCGTTAATCACTGAAGACTCCCAGTAATGCCTGGTCTTCTGTCTCCAGGGGACCAGCGTACACACCAACAAGAATGAGTCAACTCAGGATCAGTTCCTTGTACAATACCACAGAACTGCAATTTTTTTTTTTAGTGAAAAGAATCATAAGGGCTATGTCTACACAGTAACTATTATTTCAAAAGAATCCCTTTCGAAATAACCCATTTCGAAATAAAATCCTTATTTCGAAATAAGGTCATTCGAATTAACAAAATGTTAATTTGAATTAAGGGAAAGCCTGCAATCCAAATGGCTGTTATTTCAAAATGGTTATTTTGAAATAAAGCCGTTTGGACCTGTTGTCGAAACAACAGGTCTAATCGGAGTTATTTCAAAATATCCATTTTGAAATAACGGTCATTTCGAAAACATCGGGGTTTAACTTTTTCAAAACAACGATTCTTATTTCGAAAGGACGGGATCCATCCTTTCGAAATAAGAAAACGTCGTGTAGACTAAATTTCTTTTATTTCGAAATAATGAGTGTTATTTCGAAAGAAAAGTGCTGTGTAGACATGATAAGATATGATAGATAATGGAAACAGAAGGGTCACACAGAAAACATCAGAACATGCTTTTGTGTACTCTTGGGGCCACTGTGCAAGAGCAGAATTAATGTCCTCTGCATATTTTACTCTCTCTCCCTGCAGACAAACTGATTGACACATCCCTCCTGGGCAGTGGTCCAGGAGGCGGGAGCACATCTGATTCATGTATTGAGAGCAACTGGGGGACAATTCAATCAGCACCTCAGGGGCAGGGCTACTATCCTTCTGTATTTCTTGCTTACTACTGTAGTGCACCCAGGGAAGGGGAGGGATGGAGCTGGGGACGCCCTAGCTAGTGGCTCCTATCATGAGCTGGGTTGCAGCTGCTAGGCCTGGCTGAGCTGGAGGGGAGGGAATGGGGGACCAGAACTTCTTATTCCCTTTCATGGAGGGGTGAGACCAACTCCTCTTGGCTGCGGGAACCTCCCTTGGCTGTGGGAAGCTCTGTAGGCCTCCCCCTCATCCCCCCATGCTTACTGTCCTCATCACTCAACGGTCAAGGGGAGGAGTCACAGTATTGGGAACTGCCCCACTGTCTCGACAGCTCCAGTGCATCTGCAGCCCCCACTCTCCGCTGAGTCCCACTCTTCTGCAACCAGACCACCCACTGCTACCTGAGCCACCTGCTAAGCCTTCCAGCCACCACCACCTGCTCCCTTCTGCAACGTCCTCTTGGCCCTGTGCATGCATATTCCCACACACACGCAGCCCTCCATCTCACCCAGGTCACCCCACACAAAATCCTCTCCCTCCATACTTGGATCCTGTCAGGTCAAGCCTGCCTGCCTGATGCCTGGGTTGAGGACAGGACTGGGCATGCATGACTCTGTCCCTCTCGTTCACTGTGAAACCAAAGGCCTAGGCTAGTATGACTAGTCAGGAGTCTATTTGTCCAAAGCTATTTCCTGAATATCTTTTGTTGTCTGTATTGTTACAGACATACTTGCTGACAAGTATTTTGAAATAACTGGGGAAAATAGATGAAAATGGTGTGATTAAGATGTTATTCTGACAAATAAAATATGCAGAAGTTTGAAGAATTCTTGGGTGCAGAGTTTCTTTAAAAGTATTCCTGGAGATTAAATTTAAAGGGTAGTTAAGTTTCTCACCCCAAAGTACTCCCTGATCTTTCAAGCTTGCAGTCCCATTTTCATGAACGTAATCTCCTTGTGTGATTATTTCCTCATCTATGTTCCCTTCCCAAAGATCTTTTTCTTTGTACTTGGCTAGGCTAACTGTACTAGCTTGTTTTGTTTCTTTATTTTTTAAATCTGTGTATTCCTTTGCTATTGTCTCCATCTGTGAATAGGGTCTCCATTGTGTTGGTTGACAATGTTTAATCCTTTTCAACAGAGTTGTGCATCTTGTCTCTTCACTGGAAGAAACCTGGTTTTATTCTTTCACTGGGGACTAACTTTAAAACATTTTCTATACATATACATGGCTCCTTAAATATTATCCCCACACAATCTCTCAATTCCGAGGATCGGTATGGCATAAGCTCTTTTCAAAGACCTCGTATGACCACATGCCAGACACAGGAGATATCTATGACCTCTCAGCACCCCCTTTATGCCAGCTTGGCAACATGGTTCTCTCCATGTCCACATTGGTCCTTCATAGTTTTCTATAGCGCTGGTAAGAGTAGCAGTGGGTGCCGTTCTCTGTATCTGAGACCTTGTACGCAGAGGCGACCTTGGGCAATTGTGGACCATAGCCAAAGACCCATTGTGGGGCCCCCTAAAGGGCCTCCTATAGGCCCCCACTGTTGCCCTCACTGTGGCTCTGGTCCTCCCTGCAGCCCTAACCATCACCCCCAACTCCCTGCCACTGCCCCGCACCACATGAGCACAGGTGGCTGAGCAGAAGTGCTGCAGACCCGAGTGCTTGCAGTGGGGGCAGGAGGCTGTGGACCACCAGGGCCAGAGGCTGCACCACCCGCCCTCCTTCCAGAGGGAGCAGAGCAGTGCTTCCTGCCTGCTCCTAGCTGACTGCCCCTCCATAGGGGGGCGAAAGCAGCCTGCATGGAGCTGTGGCTTGCAGGGGTGGAGCCCTGGAACAGCCCGCTCCAGAGAGTTACATTAATGGTAACAGTGTTGTTTGGTAAACAGGGAGTCCTGTGTCACTTAAAGACCAACCAATTTATTTATCGTGTGAGCTTTCGTGGGGGAAAATCCCACTTTGTCAGACGCTTTGAAGATGGGGGAACTTACAGAATAGGAGGAAATAAATGCAGGGAGCTGTAAGTCATGATTTGCTGTGACAGTGTGACCTGTTCCCATGACTTACAGGTCCCTGCATTTATTTCCTCCCATTCTGTAAATTCCCCCATTTTCAAAGCGTATGACAAAGTGGGATGTTTCTCCCATGAAAGCTTATAGGATAAATAAATTGGTTAGTCTTTAAGGGTACGTCCACATGTCTCTCTTTTATTTCAAAATAACACTGGTTATTTCAAAATAAAAGAGATTAGGTCCACATGATGTATTCTTATTTCAAAATGACGTGGCTGGTTATGGGTAGGTGGAGAGCACTGCTCTGGCCCCACTGGAGGAGGGCAGGTGGTACAGCCTCTGGTCCAGGCAGTCCATGGCCCTGTGCCCCTTCCCCTGTGAGTGCTCAGGGATGTAGGTAACTATTGAAAACCTACTGATCGGTATATAGAGTGGTGCTCATGTGTTCATCCCTAATTTGTACTGTAGTGTCCAAAAAGTGGATCTCCTGTGTGTACTGTTCCAGGCTAAGTTTAATAGTGGAGTGGAAATTGTTGGAATCTCTGTGGAAATCTTCAGGGACATCCCTCCCATGGGTCTAGATGCTGATGATGTCATCAATGTAGCATAAGCAGAGGAGAGGTGCTGTAGGATGAGACTTGAAGAAACATTGTTCTAAGTCGGGCATAAACGGGTGATTTGACCTCCTCTTCCTCTGTATGCTGTTTCCCAGTGTTTGAATCTTAACAACTATTTTGATTTGCTGCTACAGTGTGACCTGCTCACATGACTTACACTTCCTGCATTTATTTTCGCCCCATTCTGTAAATTCCATCTTCTTCAAAGTGTCTGAGGAAATGAGATTTTCTCCCATGAAAAGAAACAAGAAAGAAAATCTGCCCCAAACTGTGAGTACTAAGCAGTTTTGGCTGTCTGTCTCTATCTATAAAACATTTCAGGTTATAATTAAATGGTAGGAGGTGATTATTGATTTGATCAGCTGAAACCTGTAAATACCATGGTCACACTACTGATTCCAGTTTTTCATCTAGCTTCTTTTTTCCTTTATTTTATTACAGAGAAGGATAAAGCCCAGAGGGATTTTTCATAGGACAGTGGCCAACATTTCCTTCATAAAATACTTCTCCTATCTTTGGCAATGTGTTTCTTCTGCAAAGAGAAATATTCTAATGACAGTAGGGATACTTACTGTCCTAAAATAGTGCAGGGCCCAATCATTCAGAGATCCAAGTCAGCAACTGTTATCCCAGGAATAATCCTATAGGAGATGAAAGGGCTGGTATTATGAGTAAAGTTACTCACACGGACGTCTTTGTAGGATAGGCCTTGATAGCACTAAAGCATAGTCTTACTTTTAAGCATGTGCTTATATCCCACATGCTTAAAGCAAAGCCTGTGTTTATTACGTTCTTTGCTGAATGGGGATGGCTTTAATGACATCCTTAGATGCTTTTCTGAACTGGGGCCTTAATCTCCAATTTCTATACCGTTGTCTATATGGAGAGACACTGTGGCCACCTGACGTCCCACTGAAGTCACAAGAACTTGATGCCAGCAGGTCTTTGTAAGAAGTTTACAGGATCAGGAACTTAGTGATAAAGAGAGGTTTATGATCCTAACTAAAGAAAAAAAATATAAGGCTCTAGGGAGCAAATGGTAAATTAATTAGCCCAATTCTTAAGTGAGGCACAGTGTTAGTGATTTAGTCTTGCATCAGGAGGTTCTTAGGACCATCTTTGCCTCCTAACACTGACTTAGCAGGTATTCTAGTTGGCATATAATGTGCAAAAGAACTCCCATGAACAATGACGTGAATTGTGTGCTTTGCAGAAAACTCCCCAAGTTCCACATTGCAAACTGATCTTTGAACCACATTTGCTGTACACTTTGATCTCTGGCAGCAGGGATTAAAAAGCAGATGATCATTTTCTACTCAGGCATCATTCTCTCTGCTGAGATTCTTGTGAAAAAGAACAAATACCTTCTAAATAAACAGTGCATTTTATTCTGAAGTCATGCTTTGTGATGGCTATTTATTGCCAAGATAGAGTTGCCCAAGAGCAGCAGAAGACAACTCAGCATTGTAGTAGGTTGATTGATTGGCAGGTCAAATATTCACATGCATTTAATTTTCCTTGCCTATATTTAACGGTAAGGAGGTGTGATGGTAGCCTCATAATTAGAATCCTAGGTAGCTCTGCATTCAAAAGAATCCTATAATGGGGAAGGAAGGGAATCACTGGGATTTAATCTATATAAATGTTCCATTTCACTTTAATATTTTGGCCTGTTTTTAAACTGTCCAAATAATACCCCATAAAATCAATTCCACTGTGAACATTGGAGAAGTCAATTGACTGACCTTCCATTTCTTCCCACTCATTACTGAACAATTCTTGTAGGAACCTGACCTGGATAATTAAGTTTCCTTTAAAATGTTGCTGAGATACCAAATAGTGTGTATCCTGTTTAAATTACTTAACATCCGGGCTAAGTTTTTCTATAGACAGGCATTTGAATGGCTTCCATTCCTAGTACTCAGCAAGTAGTAAAAAAGAAATAAAGTAGATGAAGAGCTTAGATTTGTATTTCCTGTTGGCAACTGTTTTGTGTTAAACAATGCAGATCACTCACTAAGACCACTGCAGAATAAGGCTATTCTTGAGAAGGTGGGGAAGAGAGAGGCAGGATGCTGGCTTCTCTCAAGCATCTCTGCCATTTAGCTTAGCTATTTACCATCTTCAGGTTTTGGTTAGGATTGTCGCAAAAGGCTGCAGCAAGAACACTGAGCCATCAGAATCTATGGATCTCCCTGACCTATGTTAATCGGGGCTTAGACATGGATACAACCCAGAGGCTCTGTTGCTTGCCTTGATCAAAATGATTCTCCCCTTGGCTATGGATAAAGATAAGCAGATGTGCTGTGGAGTGAAAAGAACGCATCTCAGGAGACCCGGTTTGCTTCTTTTGAGTGTTCTCCAAGAGTGGTCCCCAGGATTGCTCTCACAGGGGGATCCACAGAAGTCTAATGTCTTCTCTGCTGGTCAGTGGATGCATGGGGCTGTGAACAAGCCGCGGCCCTTTCAGAATGGCAATAGCATCTCTTCAGATTGAGCCCATGATGATGTCTGTCAGAGAAAGGCACATGGATGAAGGCTAGCTGACTGAAGCCCAATCTAAGTCAGACAGAAGTGATGCTGTCAGGCTGAGAGAGCTGCCCTGGAAGAAATGACAGATGGGGGATGAGGGGAAGTCTATGGGAGTGAAGGGCTTTATTTCTTTATACTTCTTTGATAATCCAAGCTGTAACATGTAGAGCTTGTTGAAATATTTGCCTGAAATTTTAGGAATTGATACCTATTTTTTTCTAAACACAGTGTAATGAAAAGTTGTCAACATTTTTTCATATTTTTAAGAAACACTAGAATGGTTACAGAAACTTTTCACTTACAGAAAACTAGCTTTTGGTTCCAAAGGGGCAGCCATGTTAGTCTTGTTCAGTAGAACAAACAAGGAGTCCTGTAGCACTTAGACTAACAAATTTATTTATTGCAAGAACTTTCATGGGAGAAAAATCCCACATCATCAGGTGCTCTTTTGGTTTGATTTTTTGGGGGGAGGAGGTAAACATTCAAATATTCAGTAGCCATTTCACTAATGTTTTGATTAACAATTTTGGAAAAAGTGAAATGAGTCCATTTTGAAGCTGGTGGAATGAAAAACTGAAAATGTTTGGTTTTTGTTTGTTTGTTTGTGGGGTTTTTTTTTGTTGTTGTTAGGGAAGTATGTGTGTGAAATTGTGAGAATGTGGGTCCCTGTCCCCTTTCTCAATTAGGTCTAATAAAAAAGTGCTTCATTCTTGAATAAGCACTTTTATAACAAATCAAAATAAATAATCAAGAAATAAAATGTCAATGCTGGTAGGGCATGTAATGTTTGCTACATGATTAGAAAGAACAGAATACAGTAGGAACAACAAGTATGCTGCACTCTTTGCATTCTTCAACTTGGGAGGTTTTTCCAGTGGTAATTAACATTTAACTTATCTCAAGATTTACAAACATTAAATGCCATTAAGCACTCCATGCTAAGAACATCTTAGAAGCTGGTATGACTTTGGATGCATGTATTGCTGACATTCAGAACAATCTTGTCACATAAATGGCACTCAATCCACTTAAAATTACAGCGATTATGGAAGAAACGGCAAGTATCATCAAAACTGATTACACTGCGATTAGCATAGGCGCTGCACATACCCCTATTGCTATTACACAATTGTCAGTTTGCAAAAATCTTTAGAGAAGTGGGATACATGGCTTATTAGAGAGACTGTGTTTGGACCTTGCCAGCTGCACATTCAGTACTTCAAGTATGTTGTTTTGCTTGACCTGAGAGAGAGAGAGACCTCCGTGTGGGCCAGATGTTTCTCTTCTCCTGAAAAAAATGTTGGGAAGGGCAGCATCTGAACAGTCACCTCATTAGCACAGGTGAAAATAGAAAACATGTCCTTCTACTTCATAGGGGTGGAGATATACTGTGTGGTTTTGGGGGCTGAGATGCATCTAAGCCACAGGGGTTAAAGTATAATTTGGTGAAGCCCGGAACACTCCTAAATTGGCACCCCATCTACTGTCCCTGGTCCCTGTCTCCCCTCTGGTCTCCCAACCCTCCCATCCCACGTAATCTTCCCCTGCTGCCCAGGGCCGACTCCCTCCCAACCACCCGTTCCCCTCCAGGTGGGCTCACATGTCCCCAAACTAGGGATTTCCCTAATCCCCCCCAACACCTCCCTGCACCCCCTGAATTTCCCAACACCCCCTCCACTTGTCAGCTAGTAACAGTGTTATATCAAAATAGTGAGCACCCCCTAACCCTCCCCAGTTTCAAGTCCTAGGGAGAATACTGCCCCCCAAGGGGCCTCCTTACCAGGGGCGTCGCTAGCGTTGGGCACGTGCCCCAGGTCCCAACGCTGGTGCCCTGGATCTCCAGCCCAATCGGGCCGGGGATCCAGGGCCTGTTCCACAGCCAGCCGTAGCAGCTGCGGCACCGTCCCCAGCCGGGGATCTGGGGCCTGGCTGGCTGCCTGGCAGGCCCCGCCCCTGGCCAGGGATAGGGCCAGGGGGAGGCCACCCCGCCGTGAGTGGCTTGGCCGCGGTGTGGCCAGAAGCGGCCACTAGAAGCTGGGCCCGCGCCTGTGGCAGCAGGCGGCCAGGCCCCTGATCCCTGGCCAGGGATGGGGCTGCCGCGGCCGCCAGCGGCCAGGCTCCGGATCCCCAATGGGGGATCTGGGGCCTGGCTGGCTGCCCGCAGTGGCAGCGGTCCCGTCCCTGGCCGAGGAGCTGGGGCCTGGCCGGCTGGCTGCCCGCAGCGGCGATGGTCCTGTCCCCCGCTGCGGATCTGGGGCCTGGCCGCCGGCAGCCACAGCGGCCCCGTCCCTGGCCGGGGATCTGGGGCCTGGCCGCCCGCTGCTGCTTCTGGCAGTGCCGCGCTGTGGCCTAGCTGCTCGCAGCCGCGTGGCCTCCCCCTGGCCCTATCCCTGGCCAGGGGGCAGGGCCTCTCCCCAGGGGGCAGGGGCTGGTCCCACGCCCCGGGTCCATTCCCCCCCCCAGCGACGTCTCTGCTCCTTACCTGGCCACCATGTCAATGGAGCAGCCCCGGCTCAGGCTGAGCCTCCAGCCTGAGCCTGCTTTTACTGAGCATGCTCTGAGCATCCTCAGTGAGAGCAGGCTCAGACTGGAGCCTCAGCTCAGGCTGGGGCAGCTCCCCTGCTTCCTGGAACATGGTGGAATGCTGTTCTGGGGTCTGCTATTTTTAGGGGCTCAGTCAGGGCCCATAAAAATAGCAAATGGAGCTGGAATGCTGCATTCTGGGGGCTGCTATTTTAAAATAGTGGGCCCCAGAACACAGCATTCAGGCTCCATTTTCTATTTTTAGGGGCCCTGGAAAGCTGAGGCCCTAAAAATAGTGGGTCCCTGAACAGCGTTCTGCCTTACTTTAACCTCTGCTAAGCCAGTCTGATTCCAAAAAGGAGAGGGGACGTACAGGCAGAGTGTTATAAGATCTGTGACTTTTGAAAGATCTAAGTACCTTGTAATTTATTAGCATCCCGTTGGGGGCACACAGCATGTTGGGAAGGGCAGCATTGCTGGCATGTCTATGAGCAGGTTTTAGCTTACATGGCATAGAATGCCTGGCACTATCCCTAGGCATTCTGCCATTATTTCTGTGTATACAAATTACATCCTAAGTATGGCTCAAGAGTAGCCATGCTAGATTACACTGGATTTTCCTTCTTAATTGATTCCTGTAATTTGGGGGAATGTGGGGCCTGGATTTGTGAGGCTGACTGCTCCTACCTTGAGTCTTGACCTGCCCCTTCCTATATTCTCCTATTCCTGGGAAGCAATGTTTATCCTTCTCCAGAGAAGAAACCCTAAATTCCAGTCCGACATCTCTGCAGACCTCCAGGATCTGTCTGCCCCTCCTGTAGCTTGGGTTTCAAATCCTCAATCTGCAGAGAGCATTTGGAGACAGGCCACCACCCTTTCTAGATGAGAAGACAGAGATCTGCATGTGCGGAGGATCAGGGGTTAAAGTATAATCTGGCAGGCCCTGGAACCCTCCAACATAGTGTGCCCCCCCCTGCATGTCCAGGCTCCCGTCAAGCACCCCAGCTACTGCCCCCAATATCCATTCCCTTGTCCCGAAAATCCACCCCCAATACCTACTCCCCTGTCTCCAACAGCCACCCCCAATTTCCTCCCTGAGCTCAAGTCAGGCTGCCCCTGTACTGATGGGCAATGTGCTGGGCTGGGAAACTCTGCAGCTTGTGCATGCGCAGGGGAGCCCATCCCACTCCCTTGCCTGCTGGAATGCACGTCAGAGTGCTATTCCAGTGCCTGCTATTTTTAGGGGTCCAGAGTTCAGGCCCCTAGAAATAGAAAACGGAACCAAAACCCTGCATTCTGGCACCATTTTCTATTTTTAGGGGGCCCAGCATGCTGAGCCCCTAAAAACAGTGGGCCCCGGAATATTTTTTTGGGCCTTTCCAGCTTACTTTAACCCCTGCAGAGGACGGACCCTAAGGAATGAGCAGGCTGTGGCATGAGTCTGGCTTGGTAAGGCTACCAGCCAGTGCTGTCCTTCACCAGTCCCCACTGAAGAGCTCGTACTGGGAACTGGGAGGGTGCACAGATGATTATCAAATCAGCTGGGGGGCAGGTTGAGAGGAGGGCAGGACACTGAGTCACATGATCTACTGGGGAACATAAAGGTCAGTGAGGGAGTGGATGGGTCAGCAGAGAGGACATAATTATGAGGTTGGACTTGTGTTAAACAGTTCTCTTCTGGAAGAAATAAAACAAAAACCCTGAGGAAAAGGATCCAGAATCCTATGACTGGAGAGGGTTCTCTGGTTCATGGGCCATTGAAGTAGGTCACTGGCTCTTCCAGGCCTTTGATTTAAGTTTTGCCCCTTATGTGGGAAAACCAAAGGACATCATAAACTGAGAATGAGGCCAACAGAGTCTGGCCAGCTGACAGGACTGTTCGGTGACAAGACCCAAACCTCCATCTGAAGACGCTTTAAAGGGAAATGGCTGGCTAAACGCAAACTGTCGCATGCAGTTTTTCCAGCCCATCTGCTGCAGCAGAGCTGTTTCTTTCTTGGCAGACGCTGCTTATGAAAATCCAGCTAGGCACTTGGAGTTTTAAATAATTAACAGGCAATATGCAAGGGAAGGTTTTGGGTTCTTTTCACGTTTGTTTCTCTCACCAAGGAGGGGTGGGACTGTTTGCTTTTCTCATTGTGCATAGGACCGTATGTCTTTTAACTTGCCTATTTAACTAATTAACTCTTGCAGGACTACTGCCTATTTAACTAATTAACTCTTGCAGGACTAAGCTAACAGGAGATCCACTTGACAGTCCTGGAATGTGATGCAAAGCCCATTGAAGGAATCGTGGGAGGCTACACGGTTTTGGACTGGGAAGAGGCAGAACAGTTTTTGAAAGAGTTCAGCATTGCTTATGTTCTGGTCCCATTAAAATTTGTTGTAAAACCCAAAGAGTGCTAGTGATGATAGCATTTTTTTTTCTATTCTGGATATTATGGGCCAGATTTTTAAAAGAGCTCTGGTCCCAGGAGTTCCTTTTGAGAACAATAGCTGAGCTCTTGCGGGAGTGTAGCCTTGTTTTGGCAACCAAAACTGGACATAACTACATTTACTTGAGCTACATTTGCAGCAATTTTGTGTTCACTTCCCAAAAAACATTCTTGGAAACAATTTTACAAACAGGAATGTTCATGGAAATGGGAAATTTTAAGTGATGATTAGAGAATATTTTCACAAAGTAATCTTTTCACTTGTAAATATGAATATTGAAAACAAACCTCTGATTCTAAGAACTACTCATCTAGTGAGAGAGGAGAAATTGTACCATGGACCTATGTGTACAAGGAACACTTACTAATCCACTTCCAGTGCTTTCATTTTTGATGTTTAATACCACAGCTGCTTACAAGCAATCCATAGCCCCAAAATTATTCTGCATATTATTCTGAATAATATATTTTTAAAGTGATAAACCATAGAAAAAGAGGCTACAATATCTGAATAAATTATTGACTAGGGCATTCACTCTTCTCAAATTGAAACATAACTTTTGGGGAGGGGTTTATTAGCTAATAATGTGCTTTATCCAGTAGTTAACCTATTCTGCCTATAATAAAAGTAAGCTCTTTTTTTAAAAGATGAGGCAAATAAAGCATGTTTAAGTGAGGCCCTAGATAATATCAAGTGTGACACAAACAGGTTCATATCCAGACTATATCCTTAACATTAAGGCATTTCATTTCCTTTCTCAGTGGAAAGACGAAAAACTCCAGTGGAAGTACTATATTTTTCCAATCCCAGCTTTAATCGTTGTAGATGTATGCACTCAGCCAGCAGTAAATCCCTTTTTGTATTGATCCAGCTTTGAATTGTGGGTGACTTCGGACAGTTTCAATCTTGTAAAACAGAACATCCAGAAATGACATGTCACAGAGGCCTAAGCTACATCACAGATAGAAACAGATTTATTCCGGTCATCATCAGGCACAGTTAGTGCTGCCAGGCATAGTTGTGCTTCATATGACCATCTAATACATATGTAAATCTTTCAGATGTTATTATAGGTCATGGTGCTTAAGTCAGGCCAGAGCACATACACTCTACTAGAAACTGGACCTGTGCATCTGTTCTATTGCATAGTTTATCCATGCACTAGAATCTGTGTTGTAAATACTAGAGTTACAAACTGACCAGCCAACCGTACACCTCATTTTGAACCAGAGGTACATAATCATGTAGCTGTAGAGAGAGGAAGAAAGCAAATATTGTTAATTGTAAATAGCAAATAAGCAGTAATGTGCTAAACATGAATTATTAAACAAATAAAGGGAAAGCAGCAGTTTTCTTCTGTATAGTAGGGTTTCAAAGCTGTATTAGGTTAATGTTTAGTTGTAAACTTTTGAAAGAACAACCATAAAATTTTCTTCAAAGTTAAACACACTTCAGAATTATGAACAACCTCTGTGATTCATCATATGTTTGTAACTCTGAGGTGCTACTGTATTTATATGTGTGCACACACGTACACGTACAGTGTGTGCATAGAGAAAGATTCTTGAAGTGGACTTAAGGATGTTACATGTCCAAATACCATTAATTTTCTTTGTGAGCTGGGTGTCTAACTCCCTGAGATGCTTGGAAGATCCTGCTGTACATCTAGACTAGGGATAATGGAAGTTTTTCTTTTTTTCTGGCACAATTTTGAACACAAAATTTTCATGTGAACATTTTTGTTCTAAATGGTTGAAATTTTTATGGGAAGACTTTAGGGAAAAACAAAGTAAAATAATTTCAGTTTAACTGAAATTGTGTTTTGCTTTCATTTTGGATTTTGAAGACCAAAAATAGAACAAAAAAAACTTTAAATTCCCAACAGATTTTTTGTATCCCTCCCAGCTTTAATTTTTGCTTTGCCCCTGAATTCAACGCCATGAATTATACTGAGGGATCCTTTTCAGTTTTCTTTTTGCATTTTATAAGTTTTCCAGCTTTGGAAAGGTACAGTGTGGCCAAAGGAAAAGTGAAAGTCTGCCGTAGTGCCAGTTTTCAAATTCTGAGATGTTAGTTACAAAGTAGAAAAAGGGAAAAGTAATTTTTCCAGAGTTGGAGAAATTTTGCAAACTTCTTAAGTTGGGGAGAGTAGGAAAAAGAGTTGGGGACTCCTCCTCCCCCTCCTTTGTCTCCCACTAGACATTTTTTATTTTATTCCCTTTTCGGTGAAAAAGTAACAAAAGAAAGAGGAAAACGCATCACTAACCAAAATGAAGCCAATAAATTAAAATTAAATGAACATTTTTGTTTGAAAATTTCTTGTAGAGAAATTAAATGCTGTCAAAATATTTCCCATGGAAAATGACTCTTTTTCGATACAACCCATTTTTTCTCAGGAAAATTTTTGTTACCCAGAAAATTGTGAACAGCTCTAACATACATGTAACTGATAAGGAAATCTTCATAGAATACCACTGGGGAAACCTCATATTTCACAAGCAGTGAAGCAACAAGTTATACAGCTCATCACAACTAGTGCCGATAACACTTTTATCCCACATCATAGAGCCTGAGGGCAGGTCTACACTGCCTGCCCTTTTGTGTTTGTCAAGCTGAGACATGCAAATTATTTAAAAAAACTTGCATCCCTCAGTTTGAATGTGTAACTCCCAACTTGTCCACTGTGCTGCGTTGAAGGGAGCCTCCCTTTGACTCAGAGCTACCTAGTTGATGGGGTGACATTTCAGGACTGAACTTCCCGAGCAGGTCTTCACAGAACTGAGCAGTCAATCAGGAAATTTGAAGTGATGGTGGGGAATTTGCTGTCATCAGTGAAAACTTGTTCTGTATGTGCCACTTACTTTAACAGAAGGAGAATTGTTGGCCTTTATCTGGATAAACTACATAGCAGTCCAAACCCTTCCTAGATCTTGGGCTGAACTTGAGTTGTTTTTAAAGATTGAAAATATTAGCTTCAGGGGTGGTCTTCTTACCAATTTATTTACTTGGGGCTGCCCACCATTTCAGTGGTTCTCTGTTTCTAGCTCAATCAGAGTTGGTAGGGTGTGTCTCCTGGAGCTGGCAATTATACCTTCCCCCTTGAAGTGCAGACATACTCTTGGAACAGGAACAGGAAATGAAAACCAAACTTGTTGTGTCTCCAACTTGACTGATCTCAGGAAGCTCTGGAATCCTTATGATCAGGAAATTTGAACCTGATTTCTCCACCGAATAATCCAGGCACTTTTGAATAAACGCTTGCAGTTCGTTGTCTTGTTCAAACTGCACCTTCTGCCTTTTGCAATTGGCTCATCTTCCTGGAGTCTTGGTGTTAGTGAATATGAATTCTTTCCACTGGTATTGGTCTTCGGGATTTATTTCAGTAGCACGCTTCTCCATTTTTATACTTTTCAAGGTGAAAGTTACCCCCTGATGATTTCATGGGCCTTCGATTCCAATCCTGACACAATCAGTTTTCACCTTTGCTCTTTAAATGTCACCATCATTTAAAATGCCCTTTTAGTTCTCTACTTGAATTTCATCGCTTTCTTTGCTGAAAATGCCATTGACAGTATAATCAGCATTCTTCATGGAAGGGCCTCGTTTGTTTTGCCATTATGTTCTTTCATCGAACCTGATTTCATTTTCTTTTAAAGCACATCCCTTTTTTTTTTTTCTGATTTCTGATTCAGATGCAGTGTAAATCATTCATCATGTTGATTTCATGACAAATCAAATGGTGGTGATATTTCTTTCCTTTCCTTTTCTTTCTATCTCACATCTTAGTCCATCGTGACATAAACATATGGGAGGGTAAAATGATGGGAGGCAAACTGTTAGATTTCATCACCATTTTGCACCTTTGCATGTGCTGCCTAGATTCTGTCGAAAGAACTTGTATGTTCCCCATCTTGTCATCTCAGCCTCTACTGTGGTTATCTTCAACTCTTGCGCAGCAGGGCAATGCTATCTTCCCATTGCCCAGGTAGGGAACTGAGCAATGGAGATGCTAAGTGACTTGGCAAGATTGCACAGAAAGTCTCTGACAGAGCAGGCACTTGAACTGAGCTCTTCCTTTTCCTAAAATGGATCATTTCTCCCCCCTCACGCTCTAAATTATATAACTAATAATATTTTATTCCAGTGGTGATTTTTTTCCCCTCCTCGTTCCCATGCTTGGAAAGAGGCACACTGGCTTTGCTGTGAAATGCTATAGGGATACTACTCTCCCAATGTTTATATTTCATAAACACCGAGTATTTTCTGCCTAATTATAGTTCCCAGAACAAAAAACAAATTAGTTACTAAACAACATCCCACCATTTGGAGTTGCACATTAAGGCCATGCTGGTGTGGACAACTACAGAAGAGTCCATTATAATTGGTCAGTGTAGAGAAGAAGCACGTTTTTGAACTTCTTCTGAGGTCCACAGTACGAGATTCTGTTATTGTATACTGTTCTGTATTCTGTCACTGTATTCATCTTTTATGCCCTCTTCTCTTTCATTTCACTGCCAAGTCAGCTTTTTAACTTTTGCTGTGCTCATTGGAACAGAGCTGACAGAAAGCTGAGAGAATATAAGTAAACATGATCAGTGCTTTTGAAAATCCCACCCAAGCAACTTAGGCGTGGCCTACATGAGAAAATTTATACCAAAATGGCTATGTCAGGTAGGATGTGACTAATTTTTTTAACCAATACAGTTGTATTTGTCTATACCTTAGTGTGAACACAAAAATACAAGTATAACTGAACCATATACACTGTAGCTTCTGCCAGTTAATTAGCCAGCATAAACCATATGGCTATCAGCTCTTTTGTGCTGGTAGCTGTGTCCACACTATGACTTTTTGGCTGGTTGATCTATACCTCTGTAATTAAATTGATAAAAAATGTCTAAGTCCAAGACACAAACCATTTTTGCCCGCCCCCCCCACCTCTCCCAAAAAAGGTGGAAAAAAATGTTGACTAATTCTTTAGCAGTTATTGATCATTATTAGTTTCCAGTTTATTCAACTTGAAAAAGCTGGTGGATTGTAGGGCTGCAGTCCCAGAATCTGGCACAATACAATCCAGGTGATCAAGGTCAGTGTCTAGGTGGGAACTCCAGTGTGCCTAACTCAGTGAGTGAAAAGCAAAATCCCAAGCAATTTTATTGGCACAATTAACAAAGTCACCAAATGCTTCATTGCACATAAAAAGATGACAAAAATACAGAATTAAAGCAATATTCATATCACTCCTCATATATGTAATCAGAGTGTCCCTTTAAAGATGTGCTGCTAGGAAGAAAAAGGTCATGTGGGCCAAGATGGTCTAACAGTACAGATGTAAAGTGACCAGTCTTTCTTATGCTGTAGTCGTGCCCATTATGCAACTGAGAGGCTGTCATGAATAGTCCTTCAAAAGCTCAGCTTGCCTTGTCTGTATGTAATTTCCTCAACCTAATAATGTTGGGGCACCTTTATCCTATGGGTTAGTAGATTGGTAATCTTAGTTTATTACCATATACATCAGTTTGTTCCCAAGGCAAGTTCATGGTTAAGCATTTGTCAATTTTATCCTAAAATATGCAAGCCTGGTATCAGTTCAGTGTTCTTATGATTGCCTGGTACAAAATTCCCCTTTAGATACCCTCCCACCCACCCCCAGTTTCCCAGAACTCAGGGTGACTGTGAGCCTTTTATCTGTGCCCAGGTTCACAGACCTCAAAGCTTTATCCTAACTCCTTAAGATAATGGCTTATAGGATACAGGCTTACAGGGTCCCCGGTGTTACTATTGAGTGAAATAAAACGCTAAAGCTAGGTCTAAATGGCATAACATCCATTTCCCATCCAACTGTAATTGAGAAATCTGAAGGAGTTCTCATTCTGCTTCTACAATGTGACTGAGGAGAAATTTTGGAGAAAGCATAATTTACCCAGCACAACACAGAACTCTGTCAAAAAGGAAAGGAAATTTCAAAGGTTAATGTATGGAAAACCAAAGGTAGTACAAGGATGCTGTTGACAAAGGGTCTGTATCATTCAACAGTGTTTTTCCATCAATCAGTTTTCTAATGTTTAGAACTAATGGTTGGTTACACACTTTGCTAGTATTAAAGGAAAGTGAAATTTGAACCATAAGCGATTTGCTTTGCATGAGTCACGTGGCTCTAGCAAATGCAACCAAATAGGTTTGACTTGTGATCTGGTTAGGATTTAAACCTAGTTCGCCAAAGGTAAATGACATCGACTGATGATTGTGCCACCATCCAGTGATCTCCTCAGCAAACTGAGCTGACCAAATTAGCTTTTCATTTTGCGGGGGAGGGTCTGTCCCTTCCTTCCCCCCCTCACCCCCTGCTAGTTCCTGCTGGATCCAATTTGGGGCCAATTTTTGGACTGTTTTCTTCTTTTGGGGCTGAATTCAGACAGTAATGAAATAAACTCGCTGAGGACAGATAAAAGCACGAGAACATTAGCAAAGTTGACTTACACTACTCTTCTCATTTAGCTTTCCCATTCCAGCGCTGATCATTGATGTTTCTGACATTGCTTTAATTTGATGTATTCCAAGTTGGCTGGTATAAACCAGGGAGTGGGAGCTGCGGAGATGACACTTTAATGAGACAGGAAAACAAGTATTAAAATAGCATAATGTTTCCCGTTTTCATCAACAGACTTAATAATGTGTTCTTGGAGCTGTTGAGGGAGGGGGTAATAATTAGACCGAAAGTATGCAGATTTTTAAATTGCAGACACTGCCTGACCTTGAAAAGCACATTGTGCTGACAATTAGACTTTTGAGGACAAATGTGGGGTCTTTTGCTTGGATTGTTGACGTCCTTGGGAGGCAGTGTGCAGCCCGCTTTATTTTGATGATAATTTATTACTCTTTCTATGCTAGAAGTGCCGACTGAGGTCAGGGCCCTGTTGAACTAAGCTCTATATAAGCATGTAGTAAGAGACAGACCTTGCCTTGAAAACTTTACATACAAAGTTAGCAAGATGGGAGAAAGGAAAGTATGATTATTTCCAGATGGGAAACAAAGAGGTGAAGTATCTTGCCCAAAATCACATGCCAGCCAAATTGGATCAGAACTGGAACAGAACACATTTGGTGACTCCCAGTTCACTATTCTCTAGACATCAGTGTCTCCTATCTTTCATGTTTTATAAAATACCTCTTTCTGTCTGTAAATTAATGTATAAGTTGATGAGAATTAGGCACCTTAACTCACTTAAAGTACATGCTTCTTCAGGGGATATGTAGTGTGTGTGTATATACACACACAACCGTACTGTCAGCACACGTATAAATAACGGTGTGACCTAAATCATGAGTCATGGTCGAGCACAGTAAGTGTGTGGGTGTGTTTTCAATACATACCCAATATGGCTCTCTATTTGCCCAACAGTCCCTCTCCCTCTACACTGCTATTTTTAGCAGTGTGATGCCTCATTGTTGCTGCCAAATCTTTTGCAGCTTCAGGGAAAGGCTCTGCCAGCTCCCTGTTGTAGGGAAAGACTCTGGTAGTAGAGAAGGGCTCTAACAAGGTGGAGGCAGTGGGCAGAGGCTGGGCCTTTCACCCTTACCTCCCCTCTGCCAGAGCTTTTTGCCAACACACATAGCTCCACACCGCAGTGTGACCGCAGCCTGCTTTTCACTGCAGGATGCAACTAGGTGCGTTTCCTGTGCCATCATGTGGATGTTGCCTTAGGTGCTTTTGTAAATCCTAGGGATGTGTCTGACAGGGCAAATCATTCCCTAACCCCTCTAGGTTCCTGTTGCTGAATATCAGGAGCCAAGAAACTCCACAAGTTGGAGGGAGGGTGGTGGATCAGACTGTCCCTGGGACTTCCAGCCAACTTGCATAGGCTCCCCATGCACTAGGGAAGTTGATGGCATCTGGGTGCACAGCTGGCACATGGCTCCATGCCCAGCTGTGAGATGCCACCCTGCTGACCCATACCAGACACTTCTACTGCTGTGGTTCCCAAGATTTTTAAACAGATCCCACCCCTCCCATGAACTTTGCTGTGATGCTTGCCTTCCCCTTCTGAGTGACAGCAAGAGAGTGGGGAGCAGGGGAGGTTAGAGTGGGGTGTCAGGAGAATAAGGGCAGAAGTGCAGCTGGGTGGCAAGCACCAGGGAAGGCAGCACGGCATCTACAATTTGCCATGCTGTTCCTGCCCGAGGCCAAAGGGCTGAGCATGCTCCTGTTGAAAGGAATGGTGGTGGGTGGGCGCAAGCCCACCTACTTCTAAAACCCCTCCCCCAGCCTATGGGGAGGTGGCACTGGACCGTCTTTCAAATAGCTTCTTGGGACAACCAATGAGAGAACAGGGACGGGTGTGAGGTCACAGGTTTATAACAAGGGATTCGGAAGGGTACACCGAGCAGAGAACCCTGGACAGCACCCACTGCTCCCAGAAGCTGTCGAGGGAGCCAGTGGACGCCACCCAGAGGAACTCTGCCTGGAGATGTGCACGAACAAGGGATCGGAAATAAGCCCCACAGTCGCAGGCCCCTCCTTCAGCCAACCTCCTCTCCCTGGTCCTGTAGATGCCTGGGCATGCTGCAGGGCAGGACATTTAAAAAGGCTCTGGCCTGGTCCCAGCTTACATGTGCATGCAAACCAGGTGTGGGAAGTTATGGAACCCATGAGGCAAACAAGTCCATTTCACTCAGGATGGGAAAAGCAAGAAGCATCCACACCAGAAAAGGGGGGGTGGGGGGGAGAAAAAGGAAAAGAACAAAACACAAGATGAAAGTCATATCTGATCACCAGCCCTTTACAATGATCACCCAGGAGCTCTGAGGAAGCAAGACACAGGAAGTTCCATAGATTAACTTGAGAGTCAGCAAATATAAAAGATGAGTAGAAAGATGAAAACTTACCCAGTATCTGTGGGAGAATGGGCAGGCAACACTAATTGTCACCTATCACCCTGGGATGGGCAGGGGTAATTCAAACATCAAGAGGTTAGTTTAAAAACATAGTATAATCTTTGGCCAAAAAAAAAGACTTATTTTTGCCATTCTTTTGATTTTTTGATTGCTTGAAACTGGCAATACTTCATAAGTTAATACCACATACTTCACTCAAGGACTTCCTTTCCCTGACTGTATTCTTCCTGCTAGTGTAGGGCCAGGCTTCTGTAGCCGCAATGTAGGGACACAGATAGATAAAATGAATTGAATGTACCTTTAAAGCATCTGCTAGGCAACGCTGTATCTGTTCTTTAATATCATAACTGAAATAACTAACTCAGTTTAACAGACATTATATCCAATGTCCAACAAAGCTGGATGTTGTGAATTTAGCACTCCATTTTGTATTCTTGATAAAACTCATTTTAGCTGTATACTCTGGAATTTCATTTAAATGTGTGAACAAAATGTGTGAATGAAGGGTGTGTGTAATGGAATCAGTCAACACCAGCCTGTCCTGATGAAATTCAAGTGCTACCTTAATGGCTTAAGCCATGCAAACAACTCCCACAACAGCAAGGATCCACCCAAGAAAGAAAGGAACAAAACACAAAGTGAAAGTCTTGTCTGTAAATGGCTGGTGATCAATGATCACACAGGATCCCTGGCCAGGCCTGCCTGCTGCCCCCCGAGCCTTGCCCCTGGGCTAGGTGGAGGGGATCCTGGCCAGACCTGCCCACTGGCCTGGAGGGCAGGGGTTTGACCCCAGGCCATACCTGCTCACCAGCCCACTGGCCTGGGGGGCAAGGGTTTGACACGGGGCCAGATCTACCCACCAGCCCACTGGCCTGGGGTTTGACCCCTGGCCAGACCTTCCTGCTGCCTGGGCTGGGGGAGTGACTCCTGGCCTCGCTGCGGGGGGGGCACAAACCCTGGCTCCATCTGCTCCCCAGCATTGCTGCCTGGACTTGCGAGGTGACCCCTAACCCAGCCTGCCCTCCTGGGCTTGGGGAGGCGTGAGTGTTGACCCCTGCCCAGGCCTGTGACCCTGGCCTTGCCACCTGGGCTGGTGGTGGGGGTAAACAACCCCTGATCCAGCCTGCCCATTGGCCTGCTGGTAGTGCCACCTGGGCTTAGGGGGATGGGGTAGAGGTGCGGATGATGCCTGACTCCTGCCCTTGCTGTCTGGGCTTGTGGTGGACAACCCCAGGCCCATGTGCCCCCCTAGCCCTGCCACCTTGGCTTTGGAGAGGAATGACCGCTGCTTGGGTCTGCCCGCCTGGGCTCACCACCTGAGCATAGGGGAGGAGGGGGCAACCCTGGCCCTGACCTTGACCTCACCACCTGGGCTTAGGGGAGGTGACCCATGGCCCAGCCTGCCTGCTGACTCCCCAGCTTCACCACCTGGGTTTGTGGGGTGACCGCTAGCCAAGTCTGTCTCCCAGCCTGACCACCTGGGCTTGGGGGAGGCGACGCATGGCCCAGCCTGCCTGCTGGTTGCCCAGCCTTGCTGCCTGGACTAGGTGGAGATGACCCCTGGCCCAGCCTGGCGCCTGGCCCCTGGCCCCTGGCCAGGGGGGATGGGGAGGGTCAGTCCTGGGCCTGGCCTACCTGCCATCCTCTTGCCTGGCCAGCAGCATGACCAGGAGCCTAGAGGGGCATAATCCCTGATCCACCTGCCCCCCACTAGCCCAATGTGACTTGGGGCCCAGGGAGAGTCCTGGATCCCCAGCCCCCCGCCCCCCTCCAGCCTGGCCACTGGCCTACAAATGGCCCAGGTGGGCCTGACCCCTGGCCACCTGCCCTACAGTGGGCTGGCGAGATCCATGGCCCATGGGGTGTCCTGGATCCCCAGGCCTACCCCTGACCTGGCTGCTGGCCTGACCCAGGGTCCCCAGGGGATGGGGGGCAGATCCCCAGCCAACTCCCCCCCTTGCCTCCGGCTCAGGGTCCCACCAGACATCCCCCCCCCCAGTACTTACCTGGCTGTGCGTTCCCTGGGCTGGTGCTAGCAGTGTCTGCTGGAGGAGGAAAGGGTTAAACCAGGGGAAAGGGGCAGCAGGCTACTCACCAGCAGAGCAGCCTCTGAGTGAGTCTGTGTCTGCCGGGGAAAAACATTGGGGGCTCGCTGGGGGAGTGCAGGGGCTCCTGCAGGCCCCCAGCATGGGTGGGGGTAGCGGTGCAGGCCCCACGGGGCCCCCCAAAGTGCGGGGCCCAGGGCGGCTGCCCCACCTGCCCTCCCCTAAGGACGGCTCTGCTGTCTGTGTCTCTAAGCAGCTAAATACTTTGGAAAATCTGGCCCGTAGGAGCCTAAGTCCAATGGAATTAAGTCATGTTTGAAAATGGGACTTGGGCACATTTGAAAATTTTGCCCACTTCCACCAAAGTGCTAGATGAGCACCATGAAGTAGCAGGATCGAAAACAGTCTTGGTGGGCTGCAAATTCCAGCCACACCCATGAAGATGAGAAAGGAAGTGTAGAAATGTGAATTCAAGGTTAAGATTCTTAAAGGGGCCTCTGGGAGTTAGGTGCTCAACTCCCACTGAGTTTCAAAGGGATCTGAGTGTCCAGCTTATGTAGTTTGTAAACTTTTTAGAAAATCCCAACCTAAATCTATCAATGGATGGCTTGAGAGTTGGAGAAAGTGTTACTGTATAAACAGAAAAAATTGTGGTCAGGCTGGTTATGTCTGTAAGGAGTCTGCTGTGAACTGGAAACAGAACTCGTTCGAGATGTGTTTTGGCCACCAGCCTAAGAACATATGGAGTATGGGTGAAAGAGGCTTGCTTTTTCAGGCCTTAGTCACAGACTCAGTTGTGGAAGCAGTCATCTATGTCAAAGATAGAAAATTGGCCAAGGAACCCATAGCTGCTGTTCCTTTGTGGGGTAGCATGACTGATGAGAAATGAAAAGCTGCTGCTGAATTGGCATAGCATAAAAACTGGATCATTTTTTGTAACATTCCTATGCTCAATCTGGTAGCCATGTGGAAAGCAGCACAAATGTCTTGATGGCACCTGACATCTAGGGAAGATTTAAAATTGCATTTAATAGAAGAATACTGCTGCAAAGGCCTGGTATTTGGTGATAGAGAGCTAAATAAAAAAGGAGTCTAACCCCTAAATAAAAAGAAGTCTTTCTGATGTGAAGCCAGAATGATGGCCAGAAAACTTCCCAGCCAAGATTTTCAGAAATGGGCAGGTAAAGTTGGGCTATTACATCCATATGTACTTGTTATTCTCAATCATTGTCATCAATGGCCAAACTGCTGTAGACCAGGGGAACTTCTGCATGCTGATCATTTTTGGAAATTTGGCCCCATCTTCTTTTTTAGTGTTGAGATAAATAGCCTGTCTTCCAAAAGTGCTGAGCATCTCCCAGTGAAGTCAGAATCTCAGGCCATTTACTTGGGTTCTTAAATGTGGATTTTTGCGCTTAACTTTAATCTCTTATTTTTGCAAGTCTTATTCCACATCCTGTGAGCAGCTGGTGGATGGTAGGATGGCCACTGGCAGTATTTAATGATGTCTCTGTTGCTAACATATACTTCTGAATGTGCAACTTTTTTTTGCATAAGAAATCAACCTGCCTGGTCCATGTCAGTAGCCACTGCAAAATGGAGGTCACTGAGGGGTTGCACAGTTCTGTGGGCTTTAATTTCATTTTGCACAGAGCTGTGTTCTTTCGGAGAGAGGTCTTGGGAATTTGCATTGACTCACCTTCTGATAGAAACCTTCAAAATATGATTGTAACTAGAACTAGGTGACCTTCCCCCTCCCCAGTGAATAGTAAATTTGCCAAAAAGTACATTTTTCAGAACACTGACACTAAAATTTGGCTCCAAAACAGCAAATTGTTTCAGCTGAAAATAAAGTTGAAATATTTCATTTTGACCATGTCAGAATTCACTGGTTTTGCCCCCTTTTTTTAAACTGATTTTTATTTGTTTTTTGAAAACAAGAAAAACTACCACCAAACAGTGGTGAACATCTCCTACCCTACCCCAAATAGGAAATGAAGGCCTCCATAAAATATTTGGGCCAAAGAAAATGTTTCATTTGACCAAAAAATGTTTTTTAAAAAAATTTCCTGATTTTGTTTTTGTGAAAAATTAAAAACTCGTGCAAAACCAAAAACTCAGTTCTTCACTCATTTCTAATGGAAATTGCAGCTTCTTTTGTACCCAAAAGGATGTAATCACTCCAGTTGTTTCATTCATTTATTTGAGGGGGGGAAGGTGAAAAGTGAAGAGCGTGAGCTTTTTTTGCTTTATCAGGAGTAAAAATTCAGCATTCATTAAGTAAAAGCATATTCCCACCAGGGCTGGTTGAGAGTTAGGAAAAAAAAAATGTAATAAACTCTTTAAACATTCGAAATGTTATGACCAGCTCTCATCCTGAATGAGTTTGCATATCAAAAAACTAACTAAATTCTTGTTGCTCATATCATTAGTTGTTAACTGATGGGAAATGCTTATGATGGTGTTTAAATAGACTGATTAAAACTGCAAGTCCCTTTTCTGAGATTTATCTCTGTCTTTTTTGATCCAGTTATGGAATTCTTTCTTCTAGTTGAGAAGGTCTTGCTCAGAACTCCTAACCTAGCCTTAAGCGCCTGATTCACAGCTCATTGAAGGCCCTAAGAGAGCAATTTCCACTGTCAACCTACTGTTCACTATGTAGCCACCTGCTCCTGTTATCCATCTATCTGAGACAAGGGATTTTCTTTCTAAAAGAAATTGCCCACAAACCCCCCCCCCCAAACCTAATGATTAACTTTCTCACCATAGCTTTGGTTACTTCAATATGAATTAGTATACTTGTTTTCAATTCAACACCCAAGCCCATTGCTTTTCTAACCACACACTGCACACAAACAATCATGCTATGTTTCCATTAGTCCAGATGGCAGGCAGGCTTTAAAAAATGGAGCTAAGCAGTAATAAACTGTGTAATTGCTGAAGATCAGTGGGGAAAGGTTACATTTAGCTGACTTAAAATAGGAGCTTTGTGCTCAGAGGAAAAGAAAAGATCTTACTAGACCATTTTGTTCATGTCATTCTTTTTTATATATCAGAGACCCATCCATAGTTAAAATAACAGGAATTAGCTTGACAAGTTTGGACAGAAAAAACGAGTTGCAGTTGAATGGAAAACAAACTTCTGGTTTGTGTCTGCGGAGCACCCTTACTGAAAGACCAAGGCGAAATTACTATACGATACAGAAAAAAATTAGGGTTGCTCTTTTTTTTTCTGCTCTCCTCTTCTTAGAGGAGAAATAGTGACTTTTTTTTTAAGTCTTATCTTTGCTTAATGTACAAACAAGTGCCAGAGAGATGCAAAAATATCCAGGCATTTTACCCTTAACTTATGTCTCAGTACCAAGTAATGAAAGATCAGCTCTGAGTTTGGACTTCATGCCTCATTCGTTTCTGACATGCCTTGTCCTCTCCCAGGGTAACATGGCCACTTGGGACAATGTGCTCACTGGCCTATTCATCATTTTGAATTGTAAATCTGAGGAGAGGGAGAGACAGCTCAACTGAACCCAAATTACGTTACAATAGATGGTAATGAATGTCCTGCTTTAGCAGGATAATAGAACCCCTGCTTGTTGGCAGACATTCAGCCTCTGTCTCTCTCATCCATTTGCTTTGTTGGCCTTGTCCCTAATCCAACAATTGCACATCCCCAGCTGCTCTTTAAGCTGCCTCATTAGTGGCGCACCATTGGGCAGCTCTAGTGACAGCCATCCAATGGGATGGAAGTGACATGGGGCCAAACGCTGTAACTGATTGGCAAGCATTATGCTGAAATATGAGGCTGGGCTGGCAGAAGCAGCATAGGACAAGTGGAGGAGATGAACATTGCTAAGGCCGTTAGGTACAGACTCTACTCTGTAACTCAGCTTTCTTTCCACCCTGACTGCAGGAACGTGCATATCTCTCCTCATGCACATATACATTTTGACTCTTTTTCTGTGCCCCAGGGTAATATTTTTAAATCCATGTGCCTCGTTGGACCAATCAGTACTGATTACAAGTCTCCATTTTCCTAGTTTATAAAGTTTTGTAACATAAAAATCTAAAAAGACAGGACGCTGCAGGACAGAAGGTCCATTGACTTAGGCCCTGACTCAATACGAGATAAGCCAGTGCTTATCTTTAAGCATATGAGTAGTCCAGCCCAACTGAAGAATGGAGAATACTTGTCTTGTGTCTAGTTGTTTGGAGACCATCACAATTGTGATAAATTTCATCTCTAGCTTGGTTAATTCCAAAGGGGAAGGGCAGTGCACAAAAACTGGGAGCAAAAGGAGAAATATTTGAAAAAAGGATAGTGGGAGTTAACGACAACTGATCTGCAGCCAGTGACCATGATGTGTGACTGAAACCAAAATCATATCTAGTTTGGAATTACACAAATTCTGCTACAGTGAACTGTGATCCATTGCTAGTTCTGAAATGAGCAGAAGTGCACTTGAGTTTCTTGATAACACTGTGACATGCTGTGACTTTCAAGTACATTGTGTCTATATATCTGGAAAAACAGGCCATTACAACCAGGTAATGATGACTTCTGTATTCTCATAAGTCTAGAGCTAGTCTCTTCCAATATCTGTCTGGGAAAGGTATTGTAATTAAAGATTCTTCATGTTGTGGTGGTTCTTCGAGCACTGCTTGGATGCATTCAGTAATAGATGTCTCTGTGCTGGAGCGCGGGATTGGTCGGAAAAAACTTGTCCTAGCCTGTCAGAAGAGGGGAGGTGGCCACTGCCCCACACGCCACCCATGGCTATATATACGGCCACCTCCCTGCCCCCTCCTCAGCTTCATTTCTTCCGCCTTGTGCATCAGAATTGGAATGTCCGCTCCTAGCAACTCGCAAGCAGCCTGTCTCTTGGCCTTCTACTCACTGTTCAGTGGGCCACATCTCTTTGTGGATTTAACTCCACCGCAAGAGTCCCAACACTGGACCGGAACATCGATTCAACGATGCCGGGGTTTAAACCCTGCACCGAGTGTGGCAAGGCTTTCCCCCGGGACAACCCCCATGGGAAGTGCCTTAGGTGCCTGGGCAAAGACCACATGGTCTCGGCGTGTTCCATCTGTTTCTCCTTTAAACCAAGAAAGATTAAGGAGAGGGAACAGCAAGGCCACACCCTAGCCTCGGAGGAGGCTCGGCACCCTTCACCCAAGGCTTCGGGTTTGAGCCTGGCATCAAGACCCAGCTTGGCGCTGGACCCTACGCGGCACCATGCCACTGGTGGCCGTCGCCGTCGCCGCACCACCTTGGTGCCAACTCTGGCACCACAGCACATACCTGGCACCTTGGCACTTTGGCACCGATCGAGGTCGCCTTCAGTCAGCCCGGCACTGTCGGTACCAGGCTCGCCTTGGCACCGTGCCTTATCATCTCTGGTGCCAATGACATGGTACCACCCGGTTTCACAGGCGCCGACCTCACCCCGGCACCGGCTGACTCCACCCTTGGCACTGCAGAGCCCGGTGCCGCAGGAATAGAAGCCTTCCTGCCCAAGCAGTCCTCCCTTCCCCAGCGAGGACTTGCCAGCGACTCACGTGGAGTTGCTTCTCGTCTCGTCCACCCCAGAAGCAGTGGAGGCAGCACAAGCCCTGCTGCTCCTCCTGACTCCCCCTGCCGCACCTCCAGTCAGAAGGGGCAAACCAGCCTTCATCTTGAAGGCCTGGGTTCATCCGGGATGCTCACGCTCACCTTCCAGCCCCGCTGTCTTCCACCCCAGTGGGGGCTGACAACACTCCACTGCCAGCGCTGGGCTGGGAATCCCAATTCCCTTCCCCCATCTCCAGCCCAGAAGAGGGACCTTCTAGGGTCTCCAAATGGCCCCGGTACCGCATATCGGCCCCATCACCCTTCCAGTTTCGGCTGCAAGAATGGTCCCCTGAGGGAACTCCCTCCCCTCCATGGTGGACCCCCGGTGCCGTGCTGTCCCCAGCACCAGAGTCCTTTACAGGAAACCTCTTGGCGCACTTTGACCTGTTGCGCAGGGCCACGGCCCATTTCGGTATGAAGGTGGAGCCCCTGAGCCTCCCCCCTGACACCCTGTTCGGACCGGCGTTCGCCTCCACGACGCCCTTAGCAATCCCGCCCCACCCAAGCGTATGAGGCCTCACATGCTCCCGGTGGCAGAGTCCAAGCTCTGTCCCCCTGGTTTTGCATACAGTGAGCATGAAGTATCAGGTATCTGAACTGGACTACCCCTCCCTCGCTGGCAACCCAGTTCCCCCTACGGACATGGTCCAGATGGCAGTGGGGGCCGGAGTACCCCCAGGGACTCCCTCCCCCCTCCGGGGAAACTAGGGAGCTGGATCTGTTAGGTCGTAAGGTGTATTCTTCATCGGCCTTTCAATTGCGAGTCGCAAACAACCAGGCCATAACCAGCAGGTACTTGCTGGATGTCTGGGAGTCACTTGGGAGATTTAGAAATATGATTCTGCCCAAGGCCAGGGACGCGTATGATGCCTTCCTGGAGGAGGGCAACATAATCTCTCAAGACCTCCTTCTTTCAGTCTGTGATGCGGTGGACACCGCTGCTTGCATCATGGCCTCGGCGGTTACTCTCCGTAGGGTAGCATTGCTTAGGGAGGCTAGAGCGCCCCCTAAAGCACAGCAGGCAGTTCTTGACCTGCCCTTTGAGGGGAATGACTTGTTTCCCCCTGAAACCCTCTTTGTGGTGGGCACAGCCTGGGATCCTCGGGGAGAGGCCAAATATTTCGGCCTTCTCCCTCCTGGACCCACCCCCTCTACTTAGCTGCCCACTTCACCGGAGGGGACAACCCCTTTTCCTTCCTGCCTCACTCATGGCGGGAAGAGGGCCTTCGCCCACCCCTCTCCAAGACGGACCCCTCTGACCACTGCCACCCTTTTTACCCTTAAGGTGCAGGGGGTCTTAGTGCATCACTGCCGCAGACGGCCAACCAACCCCCACCCCCCCATAGGGAAGGCAGGTCCAGTGGGAACCATCCCAGTCCTTCCTCGTTCTTTCACTTCCCCAATCATGGGAACAAGAATTAGATTGGGACACCGGGGGCTGACAATATAACAACGCCCTCCTATAGTGCTGGTACCCCAATACTGTAGCTACCACCCTCCACCCCTCACCCCTTAAGCAGCAACCTCCCCGAAGACGGAAACCGCCCCTCTCCTGTTCCTAACAGCCTTCCTTCCTGAATATTCTCCACCACGTTTCCCCACCCTAACCCCTCGCCGAGGGATGGAGGCACATCTTGTTGTAGCCCCAGCTGTGGCGGGGGTCCGAGATGTGCACATCTGAAGCCTACGCACAACAGGACTGTGCCTGTGGCCAGGATGCGTATCCCAGGTAGGCCCCCTTGTTCCGGGTCAGGGGAAGGGGAGGGGACACCCCTGGCCGCATCACAGTCTTCTGTGCTGCGACCCCAACCCCCCCTTCAACAGGAATTTCTCCTGCGCAGTAAGGGGACACCTCTGTGTAGCAATACAGCTACCTGGATAGCTATTTCATCGGGAAGGTGTCTCTAGTTTGGGTTTTACCCCTGCACGGGCCCTAGGTACAGCCCACTCCTCCCCTTTTCCCACCCTTGCACGGTTCCTCGTCTCTACCCTCTGGTCATCTAATGGGAACCAGGGGCCCACCTCAGGAACCCTCACCTTGGCCTACCCTCTCCGAGGTAGCCCACACTTCCCTGGCCTCACTAAAGCATGGCCGGGGGGACCCCTTTAAAACCCTGAGGGGGAACACCTTGTTGTGTACCATATGTTGGGAAACCGAAAGGTCTATCCCTTCGAGTGCCCTCCTGCATATAGTTCCCGCCTCCGTATCCACTGCCTTCTGGACAGCTGTCTACGTCAGACAGAAGGTTCCCTACTTCCAGGGCATTTGCGTAATCCTTTGCCCTATGGTCATATTCCCTGGCAGGACACGACCCCCTCCCCTCTTTTTCCGCCCTGCCTCCCCGCGGGACCGTCCCGCTACGCTGTGCGTAGCCCCTTAGTGCTACTGTGGTTTTTTTCCCATGCGCGTTGGTGGCACCTGGCAATTCTGCGGTCCCCTCTTTCCTTTCTCAAGGACCCGCTGGCACCCACTGCCGTTCCGATGACATGATACACAGAGAACCCATTTCTATAGAACATATAACAGTTTGGGGTTGTGCCCCTTTTATTCGCCCTCTGGCTCCCTACAGGGAGAAAACTTCATTGGGTTCTCTGATCCTGGGGTGCCCTTCAGATGCAGCAGCTGCCACCTTGTTGTGGTTCCATTCTCTAGTCTAAGCAGGACCCTTCCTTGGCAGCAGAGTTCTTCAATATCCATGTATTGAAGATTTTTTCCTCCTTGGCAGCCCTGGCATGGCAAAGTGGTAGCATTATCACTCCGGCAAGCACCATAAGTACTGAGTCCGTGGCCTTTCATGGCCCTCCTTCAATTCTTCGGTCGCCGAGGGGCTGACTAGACAGTAGTAAGAGCTCTCTTCTGTCCCTCTCCTTTCCTCTCACGCTAGCGAGAGCTTCGAGAGGCAAATCCCGCAAGCTTAGACTGGCAGGGCCCTACATTCTAGCGCCCTGTGAGCCATAGTAGGCCCATCTCGTCAACATGGCCTCAGGCCACCTTGTGGTCAACAATTTTTCCAGAACCTCTCTCCTGCAAGAGCCAAGTCGTGCTGCCGGCTCAGCTGAAAACACACCCTTTTGTGCTACCAGGTCGTTAATTAGCATGGCGTAGGCCCCATCCTGCTTGGCTCGACTCTATACGCCGTGGCTAGTGTCTCGTGGTCTTCTCAGTCGTCCTCGAGCCCATCTCATGACCTTGTATCCTTATTTCTCTCTTTTAACCAGATGGCTTGCTGGGCTGCATCCTAGATAAGGGGCATTGTCATCCTCCTTATTTCTCCCTGTGTACTCAGTAGTCACCAGATCAGTCCATGAATACATGGCTCCTGCAAAGCCTTTGGGTGCTCTGTGCCTTCCCTTTCTTGTTCTCGCAAGAGACGCGCCCATATGGCTAGTCTCATTTGCTAGCTTTTAGTGTTCTCCTTTGAGTCCATGTGACATGGCCTAGGCCAGACATTGTAGTCTGTCATTTACATTTCATGTTTTCCTCCTAGGCAGGGTACCCATGCAACCCATTTTCTTAGGTTGCGTCCTTTTCTCCAGCTCAGGTGACCTTGCCTGACCTGCATATGCGTTCTGCCTCGGTGGGTTCAGTTTTGCCCTGTTCTGGTTGACCCTCAGCTCTTGCTTCTGCTGGGCCCATCAAGGCCCATCTGCCTCTTGTCTTCAGCAAGCATCTTGCTGTGGGGCTTCTACCTTACAGGGTTTGTTGCTGTGCTGAAGGCGGAAGTACCAACTCCACCCGCCATCCATCAGCACGGCTAGCAGTCACCTATTCCTGAATGTATCCGAGCACTGCTCGAAGAAGAACGGTGGATTACTCACCAGTAACCATCCTTCTTCGAGATGGGCTGCTTGGATCCATTCAGGTCCCTGCCTCCATCCCCGCTTCTGGAGTTGGCGACTCTAAGGAACTGAGGAGGGGGCGGGGAGGCGGCTGTATATATAGCTGTGAGGGGCGGTGGCCACCTCCCCTCTTCTGACAGGCTGGGATAAGTTTTTTCTGACCAATCCGGCGCTCCGGCATGGAAGCACCTTTTACTGAATGGATGTGAGCAGCCCATCTCGAGGAGGGATGGTTACTGGTGAGTAACCCACCATTGTTCTGCAGAGCTTACAGGCACATACTTTATTCTTTATGTCCTTGTTGATGCCTGGCCACCACATGGACAAGTTGGCTTGTTCATGGAATTTAGTTAATCCTTGATGTGCTTAATGGATGAGGGTTAGGGTTTTCCCTTCCTGTGTAAATGAGTCCAATTCATACAGATATCTGTAAAGTCCTCACATGCCCGTGTGCTTCTAGGCGCTCCTTTTCAATCTCTGCTTCTTGTTTTTCTGCATCGGTGAGAGAGCAAAATGCAACTCAGAGACATGTTGCTGTAACAGTACAACACCCAATGCTGAGGGATATATTTTTCTCTCATGATTTCTTGATTGTCTTTTAAAAGCTACACAGATGTGCATTTTTCCACTTCTCTTTATAGCTGCTACCATTGCAGCACACCATGTTTTTGGCTCAGATATTTTCTCAATTGTGCCAGTCCAGTCCATTCCCTTTAATTTAGTTTCTTCTTTATAAAGTAATGATAGGAATCCTGTCAGGTGTATGTACACCATATGGTTCAGTGTTGTCTCATAAGGTTATTTGTACTAGATCTCCTTTCAGAAGTCCAGTATCACCACATTTCCATTGAGCTCTTCCATCTTTCTCATTAAGCTGCCATGCGGTGGTTGAATAGGCTGGTGGCCTACTATCCGTTGATCACATGCACTCTGAATGCAAAGCTTTTGTCTTTTGTAAGTTATTTCTGTGGTGAACTGACCCATGCATTTCAGAGAACCTCCAGGGCTGTGTTAGGTGACTTTAGCTTTGGGAGGGGTTGAAAATTTCTGTGAATCCCGTCTGAGGTGACTGTGACTTCTGATCCTGAGTCATTTTTAAAGTTAATAAAATTGTCCTCAATATTCAGTTTTACTCTTCAGGCAGGTTCTGTGTCATCATATATAATAGATTTCAGAAACAATGGCTCCTGATTATCTGTAATATTAGTCAGGTCCCTGACTGCTCTCATGCTGCAAAATGTCTGTATTTTGTGCATATATTACGGCTTGTATCTTTAGCAAAATGTACACAGGTGTTAAAGTAAGCTTTAACAGCCTGGAACGCCATTCCAGGGCCCACTATTTTTAGGGGCTCAGCAGTCCAGGCCCCCTAAAAATAGAAAATGGTTCTGGAACGCTGCATTCCAGGGCCCACTACTGAAAAATAGTGGGCACCGGCATGCATTGTTCTGGTTCCATTTTCTATTTTTAGGGGCTGGAATGCTGGGCCCCTAAAACTAGCAGGCCCTGGAATGGCATTCTGCCACATGTTCTGAGATGCTGGGGGCGGGGGGGGGGAGCTCTCCTGCACATGTGCAGGCTGCAGAGTTTCCTGGCCCAGTGCACTGCCCCTGAGTGCTGGCGGGGAGTATTGGGGGCGCCTGAGCGGGTGGTGGGTATTGGGGGCAGGGGGTGGATTTTGGGGGCGTGTATTGGGGGCTTGGTGGATATTGAGAACAGGGGAGTGGGTATTGGGGGGTGGGTATTGGGGATAGGGGAATGGATATTGGGGGGAGGAGCTGGGGTGTTTGAAAGGTGCCTGGACATGCAGGACAGGGGCCTGGATGTGTGGGAGGGGGCCCACCCATGCAGGAAGGTTACCCCCCCCCATTTAGGAGGGTTCTCAGCCTGCCAAATTATATTTTAGCCCCTGAGCTGGAGGACAATGAATTTTTCTACATCTTGTATATTTAGGCTGAAGGGCTTTGTTGTTAGAGGGACAAATTCCCGTAGTAGTTCAGGAGCTATCTTTTCCTGCATCAGGGAGAAAGATTTTAGTAAGCATGCTCATTTCTTAGTATTTTCCAAGCTAATTTCTTGGTTTTTCAAGTTTGGCAACTTGTTCTTTGTTTTGCTGTCTCACCAGTTCATACTGCTTTGCTATTTGAATTGTTGTGGGCAGGTTCAAGAATGTTTTTAATTGCAGATGCTGTAAAAAGTTTTCATCTGGTAACCTAATAACTGACCCATCTCTGATATTTCATTTTTTGGGGAATTCTGAAATGATGGTCTTGAGCTAGAGCTTGCAGAACTCTCATAATTCATTCAACATTTTCCCCAGGTCATTGAATTCTCTGGTGAAATCATGCTCTTTTATGAACCATATTTCTCAGAGGTAAAAAGTGTTTATCAAACATGCCCTTCATAGGCGTATTGTGACTCCCTTCAGTTAAGTCAAAAGATTTTAAAATATGCTTTGTCTGTTTCCTTACAGCATAAATCAAAAAGCATACTTGGGCATCTTCAGTTTCCTTATGGCATTTTGTAGCAATCTGAAATTGTGCAAAATACTGTTTCCTGTCTGTCCATTGAGAAGGTTTGTCAAAGCCAAAGTTTTCCAGAGCATTTGAAAAAATGGCATCTTAATGAGATCCTTCAACTTCTGTTGTCTGGCTTCTTCCAGCTAAGTAGTCCTGCCAGAAGGTGAAAATTATTTTAGAATTTTTCAGGTGAATTTTAGGAGGGAGGAGCTTATGAAAGGAGAAGTGAGAGAGGGAGAAAATTGTCAGACAGCTGAGGAAGCAATAAGAGCTGAAATGAGAGAGAGAGAGGAAGTGTCATAACCATGATGCAGTTCGGGCATCGAGGAATTCTTAAAGCAAAGGGCTAGCTGGAAGAGGTGGGATAGATGGGAAAGTGTCAGAGGGAGAGGGGGAATCTAGTTTTTTACTCAGGTTAGTAGCTAGTTTTTTACTCGGGTTGTGTACAGTATTTTTGACATCATATGACATGCTTGGGGCTGGCCTTGATTCAGTGAAGCTCCTTAGCATGCGCTTAACTTCAACATACAAAGTCAATGGGATGATTCACACATAAAGGTAGGCATGTGCTAAAGCACTGGTTCTCAACTACTGTATCAGGACACATTACATGTCATCACACAATGGTAAGTGTGTCATGAGGAGCTGGGGATATGGCTGGATTTAGCCTGGAGTGGGTGGACTGGTGTGTCCTGTACGGTTGCAATATGTCGCCAAGTATGTCATGACCTGCAGCAGGTTGAGAGCCACTGTGCTAAAGTGCCTTGCTGAACCACAAGCTGTGAATTTATATTTTATATTTTTTAAGAATGGGGATTTGTTTTGGACTCCTGCATTTGCACAGAAGAAAGGAAGTAATCCTTAGGTTACAGAAGGAAATCCAGAGAACCGGGATTGTGATCTCAGTGTAGTCAGTCTCCCAAGATGGCTGCTTTCTGGGATGTTTGCTATTGGTAAAGTGGTTTCTAATTAGTGTTTCCCCTACTCTGAAGTACTTTCAGGGCTAACTTGCAGCAGATGGGAAATGGGTGGCATCTTCAACAGTCAAATAGATTGATTTGGTTTATAAGACAGCTGGCAAAGATATGAATTAAACACCGATTTTTTTAAATACTTAAAGCATACATAAAATTCCCCTGTATTTAAAGGAAGATGAAAAAATCTTTACCAGCTACGAAGTGTTGCCACGTTGTCTATGCTCAATAAGCAATGTACAATAATTATTTCACTGAGGGTTCAGTGTTTCTGTGTACATATGCAACATTGCTGAGCTATTGGAAATTACTGTATTATTGCATTCTTTTCAATTACCTGAACATCCCCTGGGTCTTCAAAGATGAATAAGATTTCAAAGATTGCTGACTTGCTTATCCTATTGGAAAATATTGTTTCCCCCTTGATTCTAACTAGAGTATATGAAATTCAATCTTTATTGGTGTTTTCAGTTGCTGTTGTGATTTTGGACCTTTTATGTAAAGTCAACAGTTTTTCTTTTGAATTTGTGCCTGCAAAGAGCCAAATAGGTATTTTTTTCTCTTTCTCCATATACACCAATTCAATAATAAAATAACAGCGATAAAATGTTGTTTTCTTGGAATTTTCTAAATATATAATAGAGCTAAAGGGGCTAGATTTTTCCCAAAGCTCTCAACCCCCAACAGTTCCCACTCAGTTCTAAATGGGGGCTGAGCCCTTTGGAAAACCTGATCCCTTCATGTAGGCCCTTAGATGGGAAAACGGTCCTTTAAAAACCTCAGCCTCAATTTTGGTTGCTGAGTACTTCTGACAATCTGGCTCAAAGGCCTTACTGGAGATAGTTTCTTTCAAAAATTTGCAAAGTCCTGATTATTGGTAAACAGACATTAAAAGGTCTGGGATTTTAATCTGTGTTATATATATTTGAAACTTGCCCACATTTCTTTGAAATTTTGATGGTCTTCCCTCTACCAAAACCAGCCCCCTTCTAGCATTCTTCATTTGCCACCAATCACAGTTATTTTTCTAAAGGGTTAGTCTAGTTCTCCATCTTGAAGCATCTGATGAAGTGGGATTTTCTCTCACGTGATAAATAAATTTCTCAGTCTCTAAAAGTGCCACAGGACTCCTTAGCTATTTTTGTGACAGCTGAATTTCCTTCAACTGACTCATAAGAGGTTATATCGTTCAGTTGCCCTCTTCTTAATTCCTCATTACTCATGGAGCTCCACCTGATCAGAGAACACACTCCTCAAACCCCACTTGTCTTCTTTTCTGTTTTCTGTAGCACCTACAGGCTGTAATCCAAATGGGCCCCCATTATAGCAGACTGAGAGACCTCTGCTTCAAGGAGAGCATAGTCTAAGGGGACATGCCAGAGAAAGGTTGAAGGGGAAATGGAGGTGACATGGGCCACCCGATATCTGGTCAAGGCACTTCCTGGTCCAGTAGCTGGAGCACTTTGGAAGCACTGAGTACGCTAACCACTGGACTGCAGAGTCTCCCTGTCTAATTCTAAAAAGTGTAAGAGCCTTCCCCGCAGCTTGAGCTGTTAGTCAGTGTGTTGTGTTCTTGGGGTTGCCACCTTCCACCTTGGAAGCAGCTGCATTTCAGTGGCGCTACATAGATACAGGTTTACAGCAGTTTATTTGTCCCTATCCCAGATGGGAAGTGAGTCATACCCACCATTTCAATGCAGCCTCCCCTGGGGACTGATGGCCTGAAGCAATAATTTATTCAAACACACAAGGTTCCGCTCTTCTTACCATGAAGACCATAAAAAGAAAAGCAGATGAAAAGCCCCAGTGCTGGAAACAGGAGGGGCCCAGGCTCAGAAAGAGACCTGGGGCTCGGGTGCCAGGATTCAGGACTCATGTGCTTTAAACGCGCTGCCATGGCAGACTCGGGGCTCAGGCACTGTGACTCGGGGCTCGAGTCCCGGAAGTCCAGCACCAGCGATGCCCCTGGCTGAAAGACTTTGCATTGAGCTTCCCAGCAGCTGTGAGGTGCCATTCCTAGTGCAAGCTCCGGAGGGGTAGCTGTGTTAGTCTACTTCAGCAAACCAAATAAGGAGCCCTGTGGCACTTTTAAATATGAACAGATTTATTAAGGCATAAACTTTTGTGTGCTGTACCCACTTTGTTAGATGCATGAAGTGAAAACTGCAGTACTTGGGGGGGGGATGTAATATAACACAAACATGCAAAGAAGGGTGAGTTAACAAGGTCATTTCAAGCAGTGGAGGTGTGGCCCATTAACAATAATTGATGACAAGGTGAGAGGGTTCAAAGAGGGAAAATTGTCTTGGGACCGGGAGTGACTAGCACATGTGTCCTACCAGCTTATGACAAATGGTCTAGTGGGAGATAGCTAGGATAGCAGCTATGGCTGGGAATAAGGAGTAACAGTTGTTTTTTTTTTGTTTTTTGTTTTTTTTTTGGAAGGTTCTATGCTGATCAGATGGTGTCCATACTTCTGGGTGTACATGTCAGCTCCATGGAGTTACCTGCCTTAAGAACCATAAAGGTATCCTTCGCTGATTTATTCATCTTAGGAGGCCTGATTGCATCAGGATCAAATATGTTCACCCTTTAGAAAGAACCAAAACAATCAGAGCTCCTCTCTTACTGTACACTGTGCAACCCACTTTCTGTACACGTTTGCTATGGAGGAAAAATAGATGCAGAAGGGGCAGAGTTCCTGCTGATTGTCTGTCTCTCCTTTGTGAAACACCCTCCATATTCCCTCTGTGGGAATTAGGGACAGCGCCAAGGAGGAGCTGCAGCTCTCATTCTCTTGTGCCTCTCAGGACTCCATGGATCGACACCTGTACATTAACAAGAATGGAAGCAACATTGAATTCAGCACCACACTTCTCTCTCCAGTAGAGAAGGGTGGGATTTGGGGCTGGGAGAGGGGGCACTGCCAACCCTGTTGGAGCCATGTCGTTTCTGTTGAGGGTGCCTTGCGTCTCTGGAGCTATGTGGTTGCCCTTAATATTCCTCAAAGCTCCTGGGGATACTGTGTTGGCAGACCTCATTTCCTTTGCACTCCAACAGGTATCTAGCTAGGCAGTACTGTCCTCATTTGGCTGTACCAGAACAGGTATATTGAGTCCACAACAAGATACACTCAGCTTGTGAAGTATTACAGACCATTTTCTAGAGCTATATACTTCGAGACTTCCCAGGAGGTGTAAATCCAAGTGCTTTGTCTGCAATGGGCAACATTGGCCGATTGCAGAAGGATCCCATGTTATAGCAGAATACAGCTCTCTCTGCGGCAGTTTTTGTTGATCCAGGCAGACACGTACCAGGCTCCCCACAGTCTGGCAGGGTTGAAGCAGGGCAAGAGATTACTTCTGCCTCACTTGTGCCCTGCTACAGGTGTTGTTTATGCAGCCTGTTCCTTGTACAGGGATGGATGGGAAGGCATCTGACAGAATTTCTCATGACACCTCCATTAAACTGAGGTGTTTCATAAACACTGATACCGCTGCTTTCACAGAAAAGTGTTTCTGCCAGCAGCTTCTCAGTTCCAGGTGATTGGCAGTCTTCTCATGCTAGAAGCTCAGTTTGTTCCTTGCCCCCTGGGGGTGTGAGGGGAGGTTCCCGGGGAAGGTGAAGGGGGCTGTTCTAGGATAGCAGCCACAGAGCGTCAAGGGGAGTTGTGCCTGCCGAGGGGAACTGCAAGGACAAGAAGCCCCTTTAGAAGCTAACGTCGAAGGAACACAGGCATGTGGGGAGGTTATAGAATGGGGAGAGAGAAATAAATTGCTGGTATAGACTGGCGGTAAATGACTGCTGCCTAGGAGCAAGAAGAGGAATGGCCTCCGAGTGGTACCACTGAATCCCAGCACCTCCTGAAGCTTCTTCTGGACAGGTATACTATACCCACCACCCAGCACCTCCTGAGGCTTCTTCTGAATAGGTATACCATACGTGCTACCTCTTGCTGAGGGCTACACATAAAGGTACAAGCTACACTAATGGGACAGCACCTGCCACCTGTACTCACATTGAGACACACATTACTCCAGGAGTCACTGCTTAGCCCTAAAATAAGGCAAATCCCAGGCTGGAAATTTCATAAAAACGAGTTTTCATTTTGGCTGTCTGATGGTTGGATTATCGTTCATCAGATAACATTCTTTTAATATTTATACTGTTTGTATGATCAATATTTATAATGTTTGTGTGATTTTAGATGAGGCTTACCAAATTACTTATTTACAGATTTTTATTTAATCAAGACTGATCTCTTCCCATAGAGAACTGTTTACTTTTTTCTCATACGATGTATTCGGTTTTCTTTCTTTTCGTCTTTGCTATGTAAGGAAAGTTGCTCTCTAAATATTCATGTTCCAAACTATACATTAAGTACCATAGGTTAGGTTAGGTTTGATTTGGAAAAAGAAAGGAAATCAAATCATGGCAGTTGACAGAAAATAGGTCTAATATGCTTAAACCCAATACTGTGAGGGCATTGTTCTATTGCGAATGGGGTGGAGAACCTGATTTACCTCTTTTTAGTCGTGATTTTATGTACTTCTGTTGTTTCACACTTTTCTAAGCTAAATGTTTCTTTGGATTTTATTGAAAGATTTCTTTTTTTGCCTCCTATCTGATTTTCCTTATCCACTTGCTTAAGTGGGCCAGGTGTCACACCATAAATTATCTTTTATCATTCATCAATGACAAACATTTTCTCCAACTGCTAGGCCATGTGCTACTTAGACAAATGCCATCATACTGGATTCCTGCCACATTTTTATCATGTTAATTGAAGTTGGATAGCGAGGAGTTGAAATCAACAAATGGATGTGTTTGTCATGTTGTTAAAACTCAATCTGTCCAACAGTGGAAATGTTTTTCAGCTCCTTAAAATTAAAGAGAAACTGTCAACTTAAAAATTGCACTTCTAATGGAACAGTATTTAACAATAGCTCCAGGTAACAGCTGAGATCCTGAACTGAATGACATTAGAGGGAAAACAATGATTTTCTGCCTTTTCTGGATTTTGTGCATTTGATAGCACTTTGGCAGGGATTTTCAAAGACAATTGATTTTGGCCTACATCAGTGTCAGTGTGTGTTTCCAGACCTAGACTGAAGTCCCCACTCTACCTAACTTGGACTAGGGACTTATACTGTGTCTCTCCGGGGCGAGACTATCCCTAGCCACTTGGTTCTGGGATATTCCAGGTGGGGTGTCCCTCAGCCTCTCCTCTTGCTGTACCATTTTGTATTAAGTAAGTATACATTGGGCCAGAGAAAGCGAGTGACTGACTCCAGATCCTAGGGGATAGAGTGATCTCCTGGAGAGAGATGGGTGCAAATCCGTGTATGCTGCTGATCTGACCCAGGGAAGGGTATATTAAACTGGAGGAAATTATTACCCCTGACTAGGGTTACCAGATACCAAAGCACAGAAAGGAGGACAGGGAGGTCCGAAAAGAAGGACATTGGAGGACGTGGAGAAAATGTAACTGTTATTACCATATTATGTCATGGAAAATGGGTAATGATTAATGAATGAAGCATTAAAACTGCACAATATCTTGTGTTTTTAATTTATTTTAAACTAAAGAAAATTACCAAAATGTTTTCTTTTACCGAAAACTGTATTTTTTCATTAAATGAAAGTTTTTCATGACCCTTTCATTAATGTTCATGAGACTAAAGTTAAAAAACAAAATTTTCAAATATAAACTTGAAAAGTACCTAAAAAAGTTAAGAAAAAATACCAGTTAACTCACTTCTCATTTTTCATTTTCCACAGCAGCCCATTTGTACAGTTAAAAAATGTCCTAAATTGTTTCTGTCCAGTTCAAACCTGCCCCTTTAGTGATTTTATTTAATTGGTCCCTGTTAGTAATTTTATTTATGGTAGACTTTATTTTCCTTCATTTTATTAGTATCCCTATTCCTCCCCCCCCCCCAATTTAGCCATTTTGTAGGGAGCAGGGGTCAAAAATAAAAGTGCTTTTCACCACCCTTGAACCCACATCCCCAAGGTTAAAAAGCTATCTTCTCGACCAACTGAACTATCCAGGCAGCTTGTAAAAGTAGCTTGCAGAGTCAGGGGATACCTGAGCTCTTAGTGAAAAGGCCTGGTTTGTGCTGAGCTGTGATTGGATGGTGTGTGAATGTGACCAGCTCTGATCTCCAGCCGTTGGGGGAAGATCCCCTGCTCCGTAACTGAGCAGTTAGAGAGGTTTTTAACATTCTGTTCCTGATCAGTAAAAAGCCAGACAGAAGCACCTATTTTTTAAATGCCTGGAGGACGGAGGACATGAAGGCAAAAAGGAGGACGTGTCCTCCTTTTGCCGGACGTCTGGTAACCCTACCCCTGACTGCCCTAAGTCAGGAAGACGTGGCTGAAGTTGTGATTCCCAGAGGTGTCCTTGAGGTCTCCAGGTGTAGACTAATCCAGTGCAGCTCACACAATTGCTCATGCTATGGGTTCTGCTTAAAGGGGCAATCTAGTCCTTCATTATCTTTGTTTCTTGCTATTCCCTGGTTGAGTTTAGCTTTACTGATCAGAACCGTTCCCTGTATCTTTGCTGAGCGATTCTTCACTGACCAGATGATTGACTGAGGCTCAGGCAAAGACCTTTCTGACCTTGACTCTTCGGCACTCAGCAGCTCTCCCCTTGATAAGACCAACTCATCCAGAGGGATATGTGGACTGGGTCCATTCATGCAGCCAGTGCCATTCTAGGCAAAAACCCTGGCAACACTAGGAACGTGCATTAGCATTGGCTATTGTCTGAGTCAATGCAGGGTGTGTTAGCATGCCTTCATGTGTTTGCTCAGTGGTGGTAAAGATGACAGTAATGCCTACCACCCCAGTCAGGGTCAGGACATTATTGTGCGGTGCTCTACAAACACTTATAAAGATACAGGTCCTCCCGCTGAGTAAACTCCAGGTGTCATTGCAGAAATGTGCTTTTGTGATACCTGTATCAGCCCACAAGAAATCCCTCATTTGTTGCGTGTTTGTTGCAGGAATTAAGGAATGTCATGAGGTTTGGCTGATTTTTTTACTTGTTTGCTGGAACAAACAGCCAATAGCCCTTTTCTTTTCCATCATTATGCCTCTTTGCCTGGGCTGTAGATGTGAATGCTAAAGCGTCCTCCCTGGTTTGTTTCTCCTCTATCATTGCTACAGAAGCCTTGATGGGTTCCAATTTAGAAAGGCTTCTTTCGGGTCATTTAAAAATGAATGAGTTGGCAAATATCTATGATGAATAGCCCAAGGGCACATAACCTAACTGTTCACCAGTGGCTGCTAGTGAGCTATGAAAATTGAACAATTACCTGAGGAAATACTTTGCAAAATCATGACCTTTGGCCTCCATAGTCTCCATGGATACCAGCTGTACAGGATGGAGATACAGTATATAGGAAAGGGTGAATGTGCATATGTGCAGAAGCAAGACTGCTCTTTCTAAGCTTTACCTATCTATTTTGATCATGTTTTTGCTGCAATTCTGTACAAAGTCGATTTTCTACTCAGGAATACCTTGAATTGTGATATTAAAAAAAATTGCATTTTTTTTTGTTGTATTGCATTAACAATCTAAAAGGCTTTCAATTCGTTACAATTTTCCCCTTTGCAATTTTACCTCCAGGCATAAAGTCTGTTAGTTTGGTCAACAGCAGGGGAAGCGACTCTTGCAGGATCAGATCCTCAGCTGGTGTCAGTCAGTTTAGCTCTATTGGCTTCAGTAGAACTATGACAATTTCTACCAGTAAAGGAGCTGTCTCCCCATCCCGATTCCCATCAAAGTTAATGGGTTTTGCATATTTGATTCTCTTCCTTCCCCCATGAGTCATGATGAAAATTAGTCCCATAAAGGTTAATGCTAGCATGATCATTGCATCCACTGGTTATTACACTGGATTGGTTTATCAATATACTTCAGACATATTCAATATCAGTGCATTCTATAAAAAATTACTGTGAGTTGCCATTCTCTTTTATTCCCTTATTGTGTTTTCACAGTGCATTATAGGAATGCTAAAACTGCCTGAAATGCAGCTTTAATGGTCCAGATGATCAATTTTCTTTCTAATTTTGGAATGGAAGCACACACACTGTACACACTTTGCTCTGGTATGGAATATTCTGCTCATCTTTGTGGCAATGTTGGGACATTAACAATAATGGTTTATAATCGTGGATTTTAACAAAACAAATTTCTGGCTACATAAAAGGCATGTTATCCATTTGTTTCAGGGTCGATGTACACTATCTAATACAAGCACACAGAAATGTGCATCTTTCGCCATTCATCTATTTCACAGGTGCCTCCAGGTGAAAATATAATAAAATCACCCCAATTACAGCAAAACTACGCTGCAGCTACCGTATAAAGCTTAAACTTAACCAGGGCACTGGCTCCACCTTCTGCTATCCAGGACATAACCACTTACTGCAGATTTATCATCATTTGAACCTTGAGTTAGAAAAATTCTTTCCTCCAAACATTTTGGTCCAAACTGTCAGTTAGCTGCTCTGATCTGTGCACTACATTTATTAGCACTTGCTCCACTGCACCTGTAAGGTTCACGTTTGTGTGTAGAAAACTAGTATTTGCATATGCAATTTACAAGTCCATTTTGTGTACAAACTAGGGGTTTGCAGACAGAAACTGGACCTGAGACAGTACCCATAGAACTCAATGAGGACTTTTTCTTTGACCATTGGGCAATGGATCACCGTCACTGAATGGGAGCATTTAGGGTTTGAAACTCACCCTTTCAATAATGTGATTATTTTTAAAGTTCACTTACGGTATTCACCACGGGTTTCCTTAGTCACTAGTGCAAATGTAGGACATCCTTTAGCAAGACAGAGGAGTTGGAGGGACTAGCACTTCTGAAAATCACATTATTTACCTACGTGCCTACATATAAATTTAGGCTGTAGGCTCCCCACTTTAAAATTCCGGCAGATGGCAAAAACACTCCTTGCCCAAAGCTTTAACAAACTTAGTTATAAATATTTTATAAATTAGAACAAATATCTTTTATTGCGGATCTTTGTAAGGTAATGTCTTATGAAATGGACTCTTGTGAATTTAGTGGGACCCAGACAATTCAAAAGTTATATGATGAAATTTTGGCCCACTGAAGATGACAGGAGTTTTGCCTTTGACTTTAGTGGAGTTAGGATTTCACACATTCCACACAGTCTACTGTTATCTGTTTTTGAAAATTTCAGTGAATATTCTCCATTTATCCTATAACTTTCCTGTTTTTGGCATTCTGGACAATGATGATAGAAGATTTCGCTCCCCTGGTTCTCATGCCCTTGTGCAATGCTACTGCTGTGCAGCTGAAAATTCAGAAATGCTTAGGTCCTGGCCTTTGCCTTTTCAAAGATGGGCCTTTGAGTCCTAGGAGCTGAATTCTTTTGAAAATTGGATCCTTACTATAAACTTTGTGATAGATAAGGCTTCATTCCTGGTGATTTTTAAACCAAGACTGGATCTGTATTCTAAAAGATCCACTCTGGGGTTTATTTTGGGGTGGAGGAAATTCTCTAACCTGTGTAATGCGGGAGGTCAGACTAGAGTCTCACATTGCAAATGTCCTTGGAAGAGAGAGACGAACACAGTAACTTAGTGTAATATTAGGGCAACACTTGTATTTCAGAATTGTATTGATATAACATCTAGGTATGGCTCGGGCTTTATTTATTTTTTTATGGGTGTTGTGATACGAGCACCGGTCATGGACATGGACCTCATTGATTAGTTGCTGTGCAAATTCAGAGTGCAAAGATGGTTTCTGCCTGTAAGTATTAAATTTAGGTAAGAGAGAACAAGTGGATTCTGACAGCCGGGACCACAGTTTCTGTCGTTCACATACAGAAGCAGTGTGACGTACTCTTGAGGACCCTTTATAAGCAGTAAAACAATATTAAATGAAAGTAGTTTCCTTCCACATCCAACCTTGGCATTTAATCCCACCTGAGTGAACATTAAGATGAACTATTTAGGGAGGAAGCACGGAGCGTAGGTGTCCAACTGCCACCAGACATTATAGCACATTGGTGCCATCTTAGCTAATAAGTCACCAGGGAGTGCTTGAAAAGGATTAGTCAATGGTCCTCTTGTCTGCTCGTTGGTGAAATAAATCAGGGATCACTCATGCTGTTTTTAAATCTTGGTGGGTTTGTTTTGGAATGTTCCATGCTCAGGATTGATTTGGAAGTCTCCTCTTTTCTTTTGATCGGAAGAATTCTGAGTTGGAAAAACATTATGAACCTTTGAATCATGCCTGATGAACTGCATAATAAACACCATACTGCTAACATCTCACTTTTGTGCACTGAAGGATATACTGTAAGTTTGGTTTGATTTCACCTATTGATTGAGGCAGATGGTAGAAAGCTCGTTCAGGCTTTCCAGCAACTCTTCCATTCCATTTAAAAGAAAATCTACCACTTGCAATCTATTGTCTATTTAAAACTATTTAGATTACAATTAACAAGACACCTCTTGCGTTTGTGAGTTAATTAAAGAGCTGGTGACTCTTAAAAGGATGGAAATGCAATAAATAAGATAACCTAGTTGGTGTGTAATTAGGGAAATTTACATAAGTAATAAACATGGTATTGCTTTCTTCTTAAAAAAACCCATTGAATTAGTGCTTACTTTTTAATCTTATATTAAAACAAGTGCTCAGGCATTTAATTAGCATAAAACGAGATAGCTGTGGCAAATTAATTGTCATTTCCTTTAAGTAACTGTTGAAAGTGTGACAAGGAGAATGTCTTTTGTGTGCAGTGTCAGGAAGCCAGAGTTAACCCCCTGCCTCTTTGGCTAACCCCCTCTGTGCTTCATCCTGGAACTGTTCTCCAACAAACCTTTATGGAATATGCAATCTGCCAGACAGACAGTTTGCTAGGCTGAGATTCTCCCCCACCACCCCAAATGCTCATTTGACCTTGGGCTAAAAATAAGCCCATTTTTTCCATCTGTTATATGGGGGCAGTTGAAAAGGGAATGACTGCTTCTATTGATGCCATTGTAAGCAGTTATTTATTTAAATTAACATAATGTATGGATGCTGTACAAACAGAGCAAAAAGACAGCCCTTGCTCCCAAGGGATTACAAGCTAAATTGAGATTTGACTGAGGTTTGTTCTTGACCGTAATAAGTAACAGTGGCCATGGCACACGGCTATATAAAAAATGGCATATTTTAATAACGGTGAATAGAATTTTCACTAGCCCTATCTAGTGTTGACTTCCAAGTGTGTGAGAAACAGTGCTATAAGGACGATTGATTCTCTAGCTTATATGTTTTTGTGTGAAACAAATTGAAATGTTAGTTGTGAAATAGACTAAAGGACCAATTTTGCTACCTGCTCTCACACTGAATAGTACCTTCTTCTTCGAGATGGACTGCTCGGATTCGTTCAGGAATAGGTGTCTTTGTGCCGGAGTGCCGGATTGGTCGGAACTTTTAGCCCTAGCCTGTTAGAAGAGGGCAGGCGGCCACCCCCCCCCCAGCACCACCCCATGGCTATATATGTGGCCACTGCCCTACCCCTCCCCAGTTTCATTTCTTCTGCCTTCATGTTGGTTGTGAAACTGCCCGCTCCTTGCACTTTGCAAGCAGCCCGTCCTTCTCTCACTTTATGAGCTTCTCGCCTGACTGGGAGCACATATTTGTGGACGTAGTTCCACCGAAGATGGTCTCCCTGTCTGGGCTGGAATATCGTGCTACTCCATTGTCAGTCAAGCCGGGGTTCAAACCCTGTGCCGAATGCAGCAAGGCCTTCCCCTGGGACAATCCTGATGAGAAGTGCCTCCGGTGCCTAGGCGAGAGCCACATGGTCACCGCATGCTCCATCTGTCTGTCCTTTAAGCCGAGGACGATCAAGGACAGGGAGCAAAGGTGCTGTGCCCTGGCCTCTGAGCAGGCTCAGTAGCCCTCTCCTGAGGCTTCGGGACCTCCTGCAGTACCACATGCCCCTTCAGCACCAGGATCCACATGTCACTGTGCTGACAGGGGCCTCAGGACAAGCTCGGTACCAACGTTGGTACCGTGGCGCTAACACAGCCCCACGTACCCAACACGGGGCTCTTCCCGGGGCTGGTCGCGCTTAACCCTGGTACCATGGTGCCACCATAGCCCCGAGTCTTTGAGATGGGGCTCTTCCCAGCACTGGTTGGGCTTGACCCTGGTACCGCAGCACAAACATAGTCCTGCGTCTTCGACACAGAGTTGCCCCTGGGGCCAGTCAGGTTCGATGTTGATCTGAATAACCCCAGGGGCAGTGGAGGCTGCAAGGGTGCTCCTCCTGCTGCCTACACCTCCCTCCCCAGTGCCGGTTAGAAGGGGGAAGCTGGCGTTCATGTCGAGGGCCTGGGACCAGCATAAGCAGCACCCCTCCCCTTCCTCACCACTGGCCTGGGCCTCCGAAGCCCTGGAGCCGGTTACCCCCCTGAGCCCCGGTACTGTGGAGCCATCCCCACGGCAACATATCACCCTGCTGTCTCTGGTACCATCCCGTGGGTCACAAGATGCTTCTTCCTGTTCCAGCCCAGGGGAAGGGGCTTCAAAGGGCTCTAAGTGGCCTCGGCGCCAGGTCTAGGTGCCATTGCCTTCCCGGTACTGCCCTCACGAGTCGTCACTGCAAAAGGCCCCTGCAACCGCGTCACTACCACTCCCAGCACTGGGGAGAGTCCTAAACCCGGTACCATCTTCTTACACGGGCGATCTATCAGCGCATTTTGATCTCCTGTGCTGTGTCTCCGCCCACATGGGGATGGAGATCCAATCCTCCAAGGTACCTCTGATACTTTATTCGGCCCAGTGTTTTCCTTGGCGGAACCAGTCACGGTTCCCATTCACCCTAGCGCCTGGGACTTTGCTTCCTCCCACTGGCAAAACCCGGGTTCCATCTTCCCAGTCGCAGATACGGCGGGGCTCAAGTACAGGGTCCTGGGGTCAGAGTTCCCCTCACTTGCCCACCACCCAGTCCCACCTCATGCTGTGGTGGAAGTGGCCTTGGGATTGGGACAGACGTCCCATGATTCCCACCCAAGGGATGCAAGGGAGTTAGAACTGCTAGGTAGGACGGTATACTCCTCCTCGGCCTTCCAGTTGCGGGTTGCGAATAACCAGGCCCTAACCAGCAGGTACATGTTGGATGTGTGGGAGACACTAAACAGATTTAGACATCTACTCCCACCAGAGGCCAAGGAAGAGTATGATGCCTTCTTGGAGAAAGGTAAATTAGCCTCCCAGGACCTTCTCCTGTCAGCATGGGACGCGGTGGATATGGCAGCCTGCACCATGGCCTCAGCGGTAACCCTGCACCGTGCAGCCTGGCTACGGGAGGCCAGAGTACCCCCGGCCTCTCAAGTGGTGGCCCTTGATCTCCCCTTCGGAGGTGACACCCTCTTTCCCCCAGAAACGTCCACCATCCTGGGTACCACCCATGACTGCTGGGGGAGTTGAACTACATTGGCCTCCTTCCGACGGGGCCCCTACCATGCCCTTCAGCCCCATAGGGCCCGGAACAACCTGACACCCCCCTCCTCCTTCTCCTCGTTCAACAGCTACTGGTGAGGACTCAATCCTCACTACCACAACTTCATTTTGAACCCCTTCTGGGGGACCTTTCTGGGCAAGGCTCTCCCCCCCCGGTCCATTTCCCGGGAGGGATTCCATTGAGCCACCCAGTGGTTTCGATGATACTCGCAACTCTGCTGTCAATCACCCAGACCCGGCCAGGGAGTGCAGCTTCTTGAGAAATTGAGACACTTGCAAAGGGCGGCTGTTTCATTTCCATGCTGCCCAACAGTTAGCCAATTAGCAGCCTCCTGCCTTCCTGGCTCCTCAAGTGTGCAACTTGTGAGCAAACCCTCCCCTCCCCCCCCATTGTAGGTGGACAGCTCAGAGGTTAAGTAGCCTCTCTCTTTTTCCAAGTAGGATGAAGGTTCCACCCTTATCCATACTTTTGTTGTAGATCCTATAATGCCTCTGAGGGGGGCTTGACCCTCATTACCCAAACCTTCTTGGACCACCATGGTGGACACTATGGAGACCTGCAGTTCTGAGTGCATCCTCTAGATAAAGATCTTACTCCCACTGCGTTATCATGCCCCCACACAATGCCTCTTAGGCAGCAACTCCTTAACCTGCAGGACACTCAGAGGTTCATGGTACACACTCCAATAATCAGAGTGTACCATTTGGTTGATCCCCGCCCTGAATAAGACAAAGTTTTCTGTAACCATTACCACACTGGGGAGTGTGGCTCCCACATACCTCCCCATGGGGAAAGCCCCTCCGCCCTACTTTCCAATAAGATGGATGGCCGCCCTGACCAACGATTATCAAACGCACTTAGCTGGGCCTAACATAGCCGCATTTGATCGACCTCATCGAGATCTTAAGGTATATGTCTCTAACTCAGGGTATTGTATTGCTCTCACCTGTCAAGTACCAGTCTCGCAGACTGGAGCTGGGCTGGTCTTAGATGTCTCACTCGCAGTCTCTATACCCAAGGTAAAGCCCAACGCTTGCTACTCCCAACTGGTCCGCAGCCTGACAAATGACTGGGTGAGGGGTCGCACCAACTAGACTCCCACCCCACTTTCACCTGCCTTACTTCCTCAAAGACGGGCCATCCTAATGGCCAAAGGCCCCTCTTCCCTCCCCTTCCCTCGATGTGATGGTCCAGTGCCCCCCTTTACCTCTTGGGTTAGAGGTGAAGACACTTGCTTCTCTTCCTTCCCCGCTGCTTGGACAGTGCAGTGAGTAGCCAGGAAGTTTTAGCCTAAGGGCAAGGGGTTCAAGGTCTGGCAGAGGCTCCAAGTGGAGCTCAGCGGCTATGGCCAAAGACCATTCCCACCGCTGAGGTGGGAGCCTGATCCTACTGATCATTCCTTGAGGAACACCCAGCAGGGTTCCTCTCATAGTCCTTCCTTCGGATGGTCATAGTGCTGGTTTTGTCCCGGCATAGCTCCGGGACACCCCGCTTGTATATCCTGCGGGTCCAACTCCCTCCCTCTCCTCATGCTTGAGGACCTTCTAGCCATCGCAGTTGCAATTTGGTATTATGCTCAGGCCCAACCAAATACTAAGGGCCTTTTCCGCCTGATAAACCTCCTATTATGCCACCGGTCAACTGACCACGGGTTGGGAGTTCGGGAGCCAGCTGTCTCCGACAGAACCCACTCCTAGGGCATTTCTCCTAAGGGAAGTAACATGTTTGTAGAAAGCCCTTCAGATAAACTGAAGGCTCGTAAGGAGATGGCGGGATGCATACCCTTGAAGTGGCGTTCCTTCCCCACTCCCTTGATAGACGCTTTTCCTTCCTCACGTATGTCCTTGTTCCCTCTAGGGGGCCCTCCCTTCGGAGCGCCCCTACTTGGGCGCATGCATCAGTACATCGCTAGTCGTAAAGTTCAGACCACACTGGCTAGTCCCATCCCGGTGGTATGAGGTCATGTAAACCAATGTCCCATAGGCCACGGGTCTCGATCCCCGGGTTTCTCATTCTTATGAGCGACCCCTGGGCGTCATTTTATAACAACCAGCTCCTTGCTTTCTATACTCTTCTGATTGATTAGCAGCCGCCAAAAAAAAAAAAAAAAAAGGGGGGGGGGGGGAGAAGAGGAAGACGGGGAAATAATCATATTACTACTCCCTTGTGTCGGCACAAGGTTATCAATTACTGACAGTCCCATTCAACAGGGACCACCACAGTGTCATCGGTAGGCTCACGGAGACCTAGGTTATACCCATCAGGCTCATGCAGGGTCCTCCCCTGGTCTGCCTTGTATAGGGCCATTTAGTGGCCAGGCACTGCCTTCTCCATGGTGATCTGGGTACCCTACTAGCAGTGAACTCCTTGAGGTCGTCGGCTGCCACCTCTGGCTGCTAGTACTCCCTCCAACCTAGGACGAGGTAACTCTCCTAGGCCCTAACAGCTGGTGGCCTACCCCTCTATGGGGAGCCAAATGTCTTAGGTTCCTGCACCTATCATGCTCATAGCACGTGAGTGTCCCATACTGCTGGACCGAGGGAAACACGGTATACCTTCTCTTCCCCAGTCCTGGAGGTGCTGGCATGCGCCAATGCCAGCCCAACGATCCTACAGCCTCCTGAATTCCCTTGTAGGAGGTACATTATCACGTGCTGCTGCCAGAACAGTAATCATCTGGGTTTCTCTCGCCTCTGCCAGTATGCGTTTAGGCAGAGTGGTTAGAGTCGCGATCCTCGTCTTTAACCAAGATATGCTGGTATCCTTTCCGTCCGTAAGGTGACCTCAGGCCCTCCTGTGTAGGCATCACACTAGGCGCTTGGGCAACTGGACCTATTTCCTCCTCTGGCTTGGGTCCAGCAATCCCTGTTTACCCTTGCTGGGCAATGACCCTTGGGTCGATCTCCTAGACCTCTCCAGGACCCTGGGTGTGGACAATACCCTTGTCAGAGTTATGCCATGCTGAAGGCGGAAGAGCCAACTCCACCTGCCATCCATCAGCATGGCTAGCAGTCACCTATTCCTGAATGTATCTGAGCAGCGCTCGAAGAAGAACGGTAGGTTACTTACCAGTAACCATCCTTCGGGATGGGCTGCTCAGATTCATTCAAATCCCTGCCCCTGTCCCCTCATCTGGAGTTGGCAACTCCAAGGAACTGGGGAGGGGTCGGGCAGTGGCCACATATATAGCCCCGGGGTGGCACGGGGGGCGGTGGCCGGCTGCCGTCTTCTAACTGGCTAAGGCATAAAGTTCCGACCAATCCGGCACTCCAGCATGGAGACACCTATTCCTGAATGAATCCAAGCCGCCCCTCTCAAAGAAGGACAGCTACTAGTAAGTAACCCGCCGTTACTCTTTTAATAGGCTATTGCACCAGGCTGCCATTCTGTACAAAGGCCATTCAGCATTTCAGGTGGGATGTTCAGTGGTGCTCAAGCCTAGCCTAACTCTGTTTCCACTAGAAGCAATAGTAAAATTCCCGGTGACTTCAGTGAAATTAGATAGATCAATGCTCAGCACTTTTGTACATTCTACCCTGCTTGTGTTAGAGCTATACTATACAAGACACCATAAACCAGATGCAGATACCTTTACTCATCAGCGGCACCCACTTTCCAGACCTCTCTTGTGTATGACCAGCTGCATCCAAGAATTTGGTCCTGGGCATCTCATCAATGACAGTGAGATGAATGTATTAATAAAGAGCAGTTGACATCTGCTGGCCAGCTTTACAGTGCATTGTTTAGGGCCTATTCCTGCCTGCATTCTGTATAATAGATTCACTCCTCTAGTATTCCTCCTGAGTTTTTTTTACTGCTGTAAATATTTGCATTAAAATGGGATTTGTGTTGCACAGGAACGGATGTTCTCCCACTTCTTACTGGGCTCCTGACATGATAGTCCTCTAGCTTGTTACCTCACATCATTTCAGTGGCAGCCATGTGTACTGTCATTGGCAATTATGACTTCAGGTGTAGAAGTGGAAGCAGGAACAGACAAACCCTTTACAGCAGCAGTCTTGTTCTCATGTAAGTGTCCCCAATAACAGATTCAAAATGCAGCAAGAAAAATGAAGAAAATACATAGTACTGCTGCAGAAATTTCTCCAAATGAGATAATCTTCAATTTTTTCTCATGAGGTATCAGCAAGTATTTCATCTTGTTCAGTTAAGAGGCAAGCATTAGATGGAGGACTAACTTTGTCTAGATGACCATTAATGCTTTGCCTACCCTTGCAGTGGCAGGCAGGGTACGTGTAGCAATGCAGCACAGGGAAAAAGCAAGCTTCATCCATAATGGAGTGTGTAGCTTCAAGTGACAGTGAAAGGTTAATATGCGGCAGATTTGTTATTTGGGTTGCTGCATATGGACTAGTCTTCTAGACAAACTCTAGACTTGGGTTCCACTCTAGACTTTGTTTTCGGCCTGCTAGGTGTTTTTGGGAAAATCGCTTCACTTCTCAAATCCTGTATCTTCCCTGTCCGCAGAGAAGGAACAATGATTTTCCCTTCCTTGATAAAGCGTCATGGGGTTAGGTATTGCTATTGCAGAAGATGTTGTCTGAAATTCATACATAGGGCCTTATCCAATGCACTGTCCCTTTTGGTAAATTTCACAGTCTTGGCATTTTGAAAATCTTGAATTTCATGGTTTCAGAAATTTAAATCTTGAATTTCATAGTGTTGTAACTGCAGGGGCTCAGATCCAAAAGGTGGTCATTACTGTAGGATAATGGTGGTTTTGTCATCCTGACTTCTGCACTGCCTCCAGAGCTGGACACCCAGCCAGCAGCCACCGCTGTTTGGCTGCTCAGCACTGAAGGCAACATCGCCACCAGCATCAGTGCAGAAGGGTGGTGGTACCGTACCATGCACCAGGCTATCCTTGTTTCTTCAGCGGTGCCACCTTCAAAACACCTCCAGCAGCTGCCTCTCTCCAGCCCCCCCAGTTGTAAAGGCAGCACAGAAATAAGGGTGGCACTGCAACCCTCCTAAAATATCCTTGCAGTCCCCTTTTGGGTCAGTATCCCAATCTGAGAAATGCTGGTCTCGGCCATGAAATCTAGATAGTACAGGGTAAAGATACACAAAAGACTGACATTCAAGATGATTTCTTGGCTTTGGATGTGCTCTTCAGTGTGCATGGCAGAGGTAGGGGGGAGAGGGCAGACTGGCAGCTCTGAACAAGGCTGCCCTTTTGGCTGGCTTGCCCAGCTCCTGGCATGGGATGGCTGCTGCAGGGGCCTGCCCCCCCCTGGGCCGGCTGCCCCCGCACCCTAGTGCTTGGGGGGGAGTGTGGGGGTCCTGCAGAGGGTGATTCACTTGGAGCCCTGCACTCCCCTAGGGATAGCCCTGCCCATGTGACATCAATACATTGCTGTCGACTGTGCAGGATGGAGTGCGGTCCTGGAGCACTAAGGTGCCCAGTATGGTGGGGCTCATCCTCCCATAGCCCTGTCATTTTCCAAGTGCTAGCTGTTCACAGCAACCTGTGTTGTCAGAATGAGTTATCTGTTGAATTCCCCATGCAGGTAGAACGCCTGTCTTCATATACATGAGTTTGGGCAAGAGCCTTGCTGCTGAGCTGGATGAGAGTCTTGAAAAGGATAGTCAGGCAAAGGGATTTGTAATAACCAGTTTGTAGCAGAAATCGGTACCTCTAAAGTAAAGCACTGTTGTGTGGTGTTTGAGATGACATCAGTCACTAAAGGCCAGGCTGAGATTGTACTGCATAGCGCATAGGGGAGGGATGAGTGAAGACTCATAGTGTTGGCTACCCTGCCACAGGCCAGGCATGTAGGAAAAAGCAGGCCGTGTATGCTCACATGTTAATTCTCTAGATGAGCTGGGCGAGGAGTTCATAAAGCCCCATCTGAATGGACTATTTAGAATGTACCTGTCCTTCATCGCTCTCTAGGTGTGACTGTCCTTGGAAGAGAGGGTGTCAGTCCCAATGGTATATTCTGGGCAGCCAGCCTGTGCTGCTGTTACCCATTCTACCCCGGTGAAGTTGATGGTTTTTAGTGCTCTCAACCACTGTGTCAGGACATTACTGTGTCACCACAGAGTTGTAAGTGTGTCACAGAGAGCCAGGGAGATGTTTGGATTTGGCTGGGGAATGTGGGCTGGTGTGTTCTGTAGGGTCAGGTTACGCTACCAAGTGTATTGCAACCCACAAACGGTTGAGAACCCCTGCTCTAGTTTAATGAGTGCTAGTACAAGCATAGCTGTGTGTAGCAGGAAACATACCTCTGGTCCAAGGGCAGATGAATCAATTGTAAATCCCGCAGGACAAGTGAAACCTGCTTTGTATTGTGTTTGGCACAAAGTGTCCTTTGAACACTACCATAATGTCAACCTTTACTACCACCTCTGGTATAATATATATGGCTCCCATTCCTGAACTATCTCAGCACCTTATGTCTTCAATGGATTTATCCTCACAATATCTCTGTTCTGTAGAGCAGTGCAATTATCCCTATTGTATAAGTGGATAACTGAGGCACAAAGAGACTAAGTGACTTACTTAAGGTCACAAAAGAATTTTTGGGAGACCTAGCAATTGAAATTGTCTCTCCCAAAGCTCAGGTTATCATCTAGATGAGTGGTTCTCAACCTTCTGTGGGTTGTGACACAACTGGCAGAATATTGCAACTCTATGGGACACAGTAGGCTACTTCCTCTAGGCCAAATCCAGCCATCTCCCTGGCTCTCCGTGACACACTTACCAGTGTGTGGTGACACACTAATGTGTCTTGACGCAGTGGTTGAGAACCATTGATCTGGATGCACTCCTGTAAAGTTGGGTCTTCAGAGCACTGATTGACATTGGCAGGCAAGAGTGAGGGAAGGGTGTGTTTTTAGGGGGTGGGAGAGAGTGTTAAGAAGAAATCTACTGGGAATTCCCTTATCCTACAGCTGGCCTTGGAAACAACAGAAGTGGTAAAAGCTGGGATAGATGTAGGGTGTGATACCTAATGCCGACATAAGTGGCTTACATACCTTTTGTCATGTGAAATAGCACCTTACTCCATGAGACTTCCCACCGAAGCTGAGAGAGTCAGACTCAGGTTGCCAGAAAAATCTTGAAAATGTGACCTGAGCCATCCTAAAGGCTCAGAAACCAGAAGGCCCAAAAGCCAACCTCTATATATAAGAGAGAGAGAGAGAGAGAGAGTTAAATTTTTAAGCCACTCTTATCAGTCTGGGGACCAGACTCTTCATCTTTGAATGCTTGGAATTGTCAGTAGAGCAACTTGACAAATCTCATTTGTCAACAGGATCTGTATGAGCTTGACTATGACATTCAGTGGGGGGAAAGATTTCAGGAGGTGAACAGGTTGCATAGATATACCTACTTTGCCAAAGTGCACAGCGCAGTGGAGCTACTTTGCTAAAATGATTACATTTGATGGGTGCTGGGTTACAGATCACTTTAGCATTGAGAACAGGGGGTAATGAAACCTTCTTGCATGAGTAAAGGGCAGTATAACTAAACCTGTCCTGAACCTTGTTCACTTCACCTGGGGTAGGAGTGCCAAATGCTGATGATGGAGGGGAAGGGAGCTCACAGAGTTCTAGTTCCCTTCTCCACCGTCTAAAGATGAAGCTGATTAGACTCAGCTAGCGTGATTGTTCCTGATCAGCGATTACCAGAGCTTAGTCACTGATGAACAGTCCAAGAGGCTTTGCTTTGGATGTGTTGGCAAAAAGAGCAACAGTGCAGAAGCTGTACTGGTAGTGAGGCTCCCTGCTAACCAGTGAAATCACTACAGCTGCGGGTTTTGGGGTACAACCTCAGAACATGGCATTGCAGGAGAGGCAGTGGGAGTCAGGGAAGAGCAGTGGAACTGCCAGTTGCTGAAATGAACAGTGTGACCCCAGAGATGATGCTTGATGCCCTCACTCCCCGACTGTTAGGGTGATATTTGCAACCCTAGCAAACACACTTCTGAGCTCTGGGTATTTGCCTACCGAGGACCTGTGAAGGGAGTGCAGCAAGGGGAGAGGGGAGTGATACATTAGAGACATGCTTCCACTGGGACTTTCCATCTGCAAGATGGGAAACTGAAGCAAAGGTGGTGGTCCAGTGCACTGCAGGGTTGGGTTTGCTAATGGTCACATGCTTTTTGAATGGGGTTGTGGTATTTTCCCAGGTTAAGGCTGGATTCCTTTTCCTGTCTGGCAGAAGTTCTTTCATTACACAGACTCAGTGCTCACAAGGGGGGAATATTTGTTGCCGCTGAGAGGTGCCTGGGGGGAGGTGTATGGTTTTCCCAGATTAGTGGGTGGGAACTTGAGCTGGTTGAGTTTTGTTTTGTTAAGAAGAACCCCTGGATATTGAACACAGCCCTTGTTGCTGCCCCCTCCAGCTGGCAGAAGAATTGCATGTTTACAGAGGGCAAGACTGAGCTATACAAAAGGCTGGATTCAGCAGGGTGCCTGTGCAGCCCAGGGGGAGGGACTTTGAGTCCGCCTACACTGCAGTAAAATATGTCTGCACAGCACTGACTCTCAGTGCTCAGGTCAATTGACTTGAGATTTATGGGGCTGAAATAGCAATGATTGGCTCTAGGATGCACCCCTCCTTCTGGGATTCAGGATCAGTACTCCTGCCTAAGCAGGAACATCCACAGTGACTCCGTGAAAGCCTGAATCTTTAGACCCTGGCTTGGAGACTTACTGCCATTGTAGCAGCTAGGCCCTTCTGCTTTTCACAGTTCTGTGTCTGCATGCTATTTTTTACAGTTTTATGCAGGTAGTCTTGAATTGCAATTAACCAGTTTGAAGTATAGCCACACCTTCAGTTCTCTGGTGGTAGAAGCCCTCTGAGCAACTCTGCTCTCTATCCCTTCAAGGAAGCAAAGGAGCATCACACCCAGCAAAACTGGCAGGGTGGAACCCAATCTTGCCCATAGTGTTTGTCTTTTATTCAGAAATTCACTGTGCTTTGATCTGGGTGAGGATTTATTCAGTGCCTGGGACAGATCCTACCCCATTCTTCATTCACCATTGTCACCTATAGCCATGATATTTTTAGGTGGAATCACACATTTGAATATACCGCAGGCAGGGCCATAGTTTTAAATACAGGGAAAGCAGACAATTTATGGTGGGGGGGGGGAACCCACCCCACAAAATTAAGCCGTTCTTTTTGCATGTTGAGAGCCACTGTGTGCTTTTTTTCACCCACCACAAATGTCATCTGTGGTGCATTGTTTCTAAACAAGTGTACCGCCACCAAAGGGAAATTTGCACATTCATGAGATATGCACAAGTTTACTCATGAAACGGTGGGACTGAGTGTAAAGGCTGCAACCAGCCTTTACTCTTCTTGTCACAAAGCTGTTTGAAATTGCAATTGAAAATTAATTCTTTCCAAGGGTTAAAGTATAATTTGGGGGGCCCTGGAACACTCCTGCACCAGGGCTCCCCCCTCCTGTGCCAGTGAGCCCCCCCCCAAGCCCCAGCTCCTGCCAGCCCCCCGTTCTCCAATGCCTCCCCACCCAGTGCAAGCCAGCCACCCCCACACTCACCAACGATGGCGGGGAAGGTGGGGGTGGTAGGCCCCAGGGTGGCGCCACAGCTGGGGCTTCGGCAGCAGGCCCCAGGTTGGGGGCGGGGCCTTGAAGGGGAGGGGTTTGGGGCAGGGCTTGAGCCCCTAGTAACTCCCCTAGCCCCTGCCCCTGTTCCCTGCCCGCCAGACCGTGGCAGAACGCTGCTCCAGCACCTTCTATTTTTAGGGGCCCAATGTTCAGTCCCCTAAAAATAGAACGTGGACCTGGAATGCTGCGTTCTATTTTTGGGACCCCGGAACGCTGAGCCCGTAAAAATAGTGGGCCCCGGAATGGCATTCCAGCATACTTTAACCCTTTTTTCTTTCCCATGAAAATATTCCCAAAGATTTGTAAACAGACATTTCAGGGAACAGAAAGGCCCACAAGGTAGAAAGTATTTTCTTTTGAAATATATGTTACAATAAACCATGTTCAGCACCTGATTTAATTTCTCTGTTGCTGTGAACTGTAACCAAAAATTACCAAACAAGTGATTTATGGCCATTTTCATACTAATATCCTGACTGAGTTAACAGTGTAATCAAGGGCCAAAGAGTCTTTAAAATTACATGGACACTTAAAAGACTAAAACTGCTAAGTTTGTATAATGCAACCACATTCAATTTTTCATAAACAAGGCTTTTTTCTTAGATGTGCAAGATATTTAGCTGCTTCACAGAGATATAATAAAAGATGACAGATTAATTAAATATTGGAGATGGGCCAATCATGGACACTCTGCCCCAGCAGGTGCCCTGGTCCCCAAGTGCTATAGTTTGTTTGTTCAGATGGTTGCAAACTAATTAGGCTCCACTGGAGTTATTTGATATTATGAATTACTTGGATAATTTGCTCTGAATTATTTAGGCAAACTCAAGCACAGAAAATGCTTGGGTGGGGCTGGTAGGAAGGAAACCTACCTTCTGTTATAGAGGAACATGGGAATTGACATAGTGGTCCATCTAACCTGTTAGCCTGTCCTTGAGAGTGACCAGAACCAGGTAACTTAGCGCAGTGGTTCCCAACCTTTTCTCTTCCATGGTACACCTTGATACCGTTAATTACTTTAAGACACACCACCATATAGTCTCCACATGAACTCCATGAATATTCATGAGTCAAACCGGCACTCTTTGAATAGTTTTTCAAAATAGTGTACAGCACACTTGCTCAGGCCTGATGGTACACCTATGTGCCTTGGCCAACTGGTTGGGAAAAACTGACTTAGGAAGGTTTTAAAACCCCTGAGACTGCCCCCCTATTAGATGGGCTTATGCATGAGGTTCTACGTCCCTTTCAGAATTGCTATTATCATTTTATTACATAAATTCTAGATATTGTAATTTTCCACACAGACATTCATTGGATATGAATCTTGCTAACTTCTTGTCTTCAATGACTTGCTGAGGCAATAAGTTCCAAGGGTTAATTATATGAGGGAAGAAGTATTTCCTTTTGCATTGGCCTTCTCTTTAGTTAACTAAATGCCCCTTTCTGCTTGTGTTATGAGACAGGGAGACTAGCTGCTAACCAAACAATCACCAACATGTGCAGAAGCGCTTGTTTCTTGTGTTCTCACAATATTGTGTGCAGCCACACTGTGGCCATTTTTACTCCCCTGCATAGGCTACCTATATGGCCGATCACAGTGCAAGGAGGCTGGGGAGCAGCTTTCATGGGGCTGCTACTCCCCATCATATGCAGGGGTTATGGCGTAGAGGGCCAGAGGTGTGACTTTGCCCATACCAGTGCAACCAAGCTGGCATGAAGTCATCTGGGCCATGCATGAAACCAGTGCAGATCGATTCCCAGCTAGAGCATAGAGAGAAGCAGGCATCAGACAGCAATTCTCTCCAGGAAGAATCTTTTACTCACTGGCAAGGCCAGTGCAACACAATTACATTTGTCTTAGTGGGGAAGTTCAGTGGTTTCCTGGTTGGGTTACTGGGGGCCTTGGCCAAATATCCGTGCCTCCCTCTTTGTTGGTGTTGTCTGTTTAGACTGCAGGTTCTTTGGGGCAGGGACTCATTCTCACGATGTGTCCATACAGGGCAGCTGATTTTGGATGGGTTTCTGGATGCTGCTGTAGCATAAATAATAATGAAAACCTGGACTTTTTCAGCACAGATACCATTTCAGCACAGTATGGAGTGCCAAACCCATGTCAGCAGCCTCTCTCACACCTTAACTTTTCCTGTTCTTTGTCATATAGAACCCTCAGTTCAATAGTCTGCAGGAAGCTGAGTTTGTAAGTACAGTGCAGACCAGGAGGGACATATACTTAGATCCCTTACTATGAGTGTAGCTCACAAAAGCTCTGCTGATTCTGTAGTGAAATACGTGATAGAGAAGTGCACTGTTCTTGTACCTTCTCAAAAGGTACTGGAAAGCTAGTCAGCATCCAGTGGCAACAGGAAATGACAATCCAACAAAACCAGATGCTTTATTTTTTAACAGCCAAGGCCCATTTTCTCAGTTTTTTCCTACTAAACACTCCTTTATGGTTTAGTCCAAACACTGTTGTGGCAGTAAGCCGAAGGACATACTTTACAACAGGTGTTACACAGTATCAGCTTTGGAATACTTGGATGCAATGTCTATTGAAGTCAATGGGAATCCTGGCTTTTTATGCTAACACTGACTCCAGCCCTGTCTGCGTAGGCTGAGTAGTGTGGCAACAAAATGTCTTTATCTAATTCCAGCCAAAACTGCCTGTTACATAACTGAGCGGGACTTAGAGGGGAAGGATGGCCTTATGGTTCAAGGACTGGCCTGGTTTTCAGGATTACTGGCTTCTATTCCTGGCTGTACCACAGCTTTCCTATGGGACCTTGGATTTGTCTCTTGAGTTGGGTTTTTGAAGGATCTTAAAAGGCGTTTGGGAACCCAAATAGGTTCACTGGAAATCCCAGCCTTAACTTCTCAGTTATGTCCATCTTTGAAATGGGGATAATGTTTTCTTTGTCTATTTAGATTGCCTCTGACTCCATTTGTGTCCAGCATGGTGGGGCTAGACCATGGTTTTGCCTTCTAGATGTGACTGGAATTAATACAAATATTGATGCTAAGATTCTGACAGGAGGGGAAAATGGAAGCATTCAGTCTCCTGGTTCATTGATACAGCTGCTGTGACAGAGGACAAGTCAACTCAAGCACAAATGTGTCCCACACGTACGAGTTATTCTGATGTGTGCCACTTCAATAGCAACCAGATGCTGATGACTTAAATTCTGTTGCATTTTCAACAGCACAGTTAAAAATATTTGTTACCTCACTGCTCTATTTTTATCCAGGATTCTGTTCTCCACCCCCATTTCTGCAGCAATGGTTGTGGAGTCAAATGTTAATGAAACAACCCTTCTGATCCAAGTCACAGCCTTACTGGTAGTTTCAGGGTATCATTTTGGTTACCTACAAACAATACCACCACCACTTAGGGCAAGATTTTCAAACAAGCTCAGCCCCATTCAGCTATTTATTGAAGGTGTTTGCAGACCTTCAGACTATTTGCTTAATGCCAATAACATATGTTGATGCTCTATTTATTTACTCTCCTTTCTCCAGCATACTCTTTCCCGTGTGAGTATTTTAGTAGCAGAGTCAAGTCTCACATGCTGCTTCAGAAAATCAAATTTGCTTCAAAGATCTATTCTGCACCTTCCAAATTCATTGCACAGAACATATGCACTCTGAGTTAATTACACAAACCAAAATGGATGACGTGAACTTGGGAAAGATGTTTATTGGGGGAAGAAAGACAAATTATGGAAGAGAAGAAAAGAGAACAATGTTTCTTCAGGCTGTTCAGTTTATTTAGTGGCTGCATATCAATTATGTGTTTGAACAGGTTTCATTACAGAAAGTGCAAAGCCCCTGAGCGTGTTTTAAAATATGCTAATCCTTACTTAGACAGGAAATGGAAAAGGCTCATTTACAGTTTAATTTCTAATCCATGTGGATTGAGGAGCTCTGAGCAGGGACATAAATAGAAAAGCTGAAGTGACAAGGAGTGCTCATTTACAATAAACATTGCTGGTTGTTTTTTTTCCCCTTCCCTGTCTAGGATCATATGCTACCTGGATTCTGTTTGTCGCCTTAAAAAACGGAGTATGAAAACTGTTCATATTCTTCTCTTCTTTTTATATATGTCATATGGACAACCTGGGGAATTTGATAACAGCCTTTAATTGCTTGAAAGGGGGTTTCAAGGAGGATGGTGCTAAGCTGTTCTCAGGGGAGGCAGGTGACAAAATTAGGAGCAATGGTCTCAAGTTTCGCTTAAATATTAGAAAATTTGGAATTGGCCTATGGTGAGTCTTGGGTTCTGGCTTGGCTTCAGGGAAAAAAGTCAAGATTTTCAAAAACGTAAGTTTAAAGTTTGGCTCCTAAGTTCCTTTTTAGGAATGTACAGGGAAGATTTTCAGAACTGTCTATGGGATCTAGGAGCACATATCCCTACTGAAAATAAAGGGGACTTGCGCTTCTTTTGAGGCTTAGGTTCTTTTGAAAATTTACTTCATAAGTAAAGATTAGGACAATGGTAGCTAACAAGACAACTTCCTATTTCTGCCCTGGACTAAAGGCTTGAGCCCATGCCGCTATGGTCAATGGAGGTTCTTTCCATCAACTGGATGGGAGCAAGTTCAAATTTTGGAATGCATCAAGGGAGGAATAACTTGATCTGGAATTTGTAACTTGACCTGCTTCTACTATACACTGTGTTCATTTCCATTTATTGAAGTCCAAGTTTCCAGCAGTGCTTGTTTACGTTTTAAAAAAGGATCCATGAGGGCTAATCAGAAAGGAAAAGGTTGCGGATTTGTGGCTGTAAGTGCTATTCAATACAAGGGATGTTTTTCAACCACAATATATTGCCTCAGTTTCCCAGCACTTTATAAGTATTCAACTAATGAGTCCCTCACATTCTTCTGTGAGATGTCAGTGCTTACCACCATTTTACAGATGGGGAAATTAAGGTACAGAGGAGCTGAGTCCAATATCACCATCACTGCATGGAGGTGGAGCTGAGCCTGGGGATCCATAGGATACACCTCTTTGCTTGCCAGTCCCATTATTACTTTTCCATGGTACACTACAGGGTTTTATCTGGACAGAGTTAGAAGGGGATAAGGAGGAGTTGGGGGAGTCAGTTTGGCTGCTCCACCTTCTTCTCCTAAAACTTGCTCTGCAAAAGCAGAAATTAAGACAGATCAAGGCTGTATTGTCTTACACTGGCTTGCCTTTGTCTGTAGTGGAAATCCTCCCTTGGTGGTATGCAGGGAGTCGGCACTAAACACAGGAGGACTGAGGAAGCATTATGTTGGTTGGACCTAGAAGCAGAGCAGAGTCAATATGCAGTCCAATACAGATTGTCCCTTTGCCTTCTGAGAGACTCCCTGAGATCCACGTAGATCCTGTGGCATCAATAGACCAAGGGAGGCAGAACCCCATCATCTTCTTCCAAGCTGAGCAAACTATCCCTTGATGGAAGAATGCCTAAGGAAATTCAAGGATCTGATGGGTGATGCCCAATTGATTTCAGTGGGGTCACAGAGGTATAAAACTGAGGTAATAGAATGGGGAATCAGGCCCCAGGAGTTACAACACACACTCCTTCCTCTTCTAATACCATAAAGAGGCCCCAAAATGCCTTTCCCAAAGTTGTGCAATTAGTCACACTTGTTGGAGATAACAAAACCCATTTAGGTTCACACTTAACTCCTGTTCCATATTAACATGTTGAAATCAGTTTTCCAGAATGACAGCACTTTGGCTATCCTTCCTTTATTGGCATTCATTAAGTTATTAACCAAAAAAACAAAAAAACCTCTCTAAATAGCTGCTTATGCAAGATTAAATACTAATACAGGAGACCTGAGAATGGAACTGCAAATGTTGATCAATCATTTGACCTTGTGCTTTTCCTGATGTAAACAAGGACTCAGCAGCATAGTTTATCTCTACTTGAGTCTCTACAGACCCTAGGCTGGGGACTTTCTTATCGACTAACTGGGAGCTGAACTCCTGGAAAAAGCAGGCCTGGTTTTAGGTGGTTATCATGTGATTCTGCTATTACAGGCTTTAGGATTTTAGGGGGAAATTGCAGGACATCAAGAGCTGTAAGCTTACTTTATCACTAAAAAGAGAAGGTTATCCTGTGCTAGAACTGTGAACAGATTTGAGTAAGAGTGGCAGTAATGAAATTGCAAAGACGTCTCCTTGGTCTTCAATTTCCTGCCCTTACCCAGTCCATCTAACTCCAGTGTTGCCATCCCTGCCCCAAAATGAGATGATTGATGTAAAAATTGTGACATTTCTAAAAATAAAAAATATTGAGCTGCTATTATTTGCTTTCTGATTTTGGGGTGGGGTGGGGGGGGAAAACAAAGCTGTTTCTCACATAATTACATGGCTCCAAGAGCTGGGGCTTTATGAAATAAACTGTCATGGGGTTTATGCTAAAACATAACTGTGATTGTCAAGCAATATTGCAGTATTCTTTGGGATTCCCTTGTGGAATAGAGAGGATGGTTGAATGGATGGAGTAAGGATGGAGGGCAGGGCCGTAACTACGGCGGAGCAAGCGGGACTTTGCCCCGGGCTTGCTAGAGCGCTCCATTAAAGGGTGAGCTCCTTGCCATTGTAAGGAGTGCTGAATTTTTTACTAACGGTTCTGATGAAAGGTGTTAATTGGGCCATACATGCATTTACATTGGGCTGGTGTTGTAAATAAACACAGCACATGCCAGAGGCGATGCGGAGGGGCATCCTCCAAGGGCCTCAGCCCCCCTCCCCCCCCGAAAGTCAGGGTTATCCCCTGAGTAGCATGCCTCTAAACTGTGGGGGGGGTGCATCGTCGCACCCTCGTGCAGGGAACGCTGCCCGGGCAGGAGGCAGCCATGGCCTTTACCCCGCTGGAAGACAGTCTTCCAGCTGGTAGGGAGCTGCCCCAGGCTGGGCCTGGGACTTTCTAAAAACTCCAGCCCTGGCCTGACCCTGCTCTGAGCTTTAGGCCAGGAGTTTCAGCCTGTGCCGTGGCCCTGCTCTCCCTCCAGCAGCCAGGTAAAGGAGCTGGGGGATGGGCTGGGGAGTCCAAGGGCAGGCACGCCAGCCCAGCAGGGAAAGGGCATGGGGGAAGGGGGTCAGCCCGGGGCAGTGGGGAGCAGTGGCAGGACTGATGGATTAGGGAAGGGCTCAGGGAACCAGCGGGGGGGGGAATGGTTTGGGGCCCAAGCGGCCGGAGGGAGCCAGCCCCCCCCCAATATATATGTGTAGAGGTGCCGCTGGCACATGCACCTTCTGGTATGGGCCAGTGTATTTGAAATCCAAAGCAATAAACATGAAATGTGAATTAGAAAGAAGCATATGAGCATCTGATGTGGAGCATTTTTGGCAGCTATATGGCCTGAGTCGTCTGTGACTTGACTTTGTCCTGGCACAAATGAGTCTCTTTAAAAAAACCAAACAAACAGATCAAATATTCATGTTGACAGCCACGTGACGGAGTACCCCAGCAAGAACTCTTGGATCCTCTCTGTTCACAGTCAGTCAAGACTCTGCTACAGTGGAGTCTTCTCCCGTCCAGCCCTGGTCTCCGCGCTCCATGTAGCCAGCTCCCAAATCCAGGCTCAGAGGGTCTGACCTTTGCTCTGTCCCATCTCTTTCTGAGGGGTGGTCCTCCCTCCAGGAGGGTCCCAGCCATCCCATCAGAAATGACTCTCAGCCAGTGTAGGTCAGAGGATTTATTAGCAATCCAGTTTGCACAGCAGCTAGGACAGTTGGTTGTCAGATTAACCAGCAGGTATAGCATTAAACCCCAGGATGAGCAGGGTCCTGCCCTGGAGATCCTGCCTCACAGACACCCTTTTCCGTACTACCTTTCTCCTCGCCCAGCCCTTTGTTCTACCCCCTGGCCAGCTGATCTGCCCCGGTCTAAACCAGCCACAACGCGTGTCACCCACAGGGGTCCAGGAAAGGTCTGTCCAAAGCCACTCTCCTTCAGTGGTTCTTGTAGTTATCACACCCCTGTGTCCCATCACCAAAGTACAGGAGCAGAAAAGAAGAGAAATGGGGTATCGCCCCTGACATCCTAAAGTAGCCCAAGAGGGTTTTCTTACTTCATCACAAGCTGGTGCGAGAGAGGTGTGGCCTGGTGGCTCAGAAAAGGCAGTGCCACTCAGGTGAGTTGCATTTTTTAGCCCTATCGCAACCACTGCCCCCTGCACTGGTCACCATCTTTACTTGGGGTGGGGGGAGTATCGTATCTTTAAATCCCAGTACTTCATCTCTTTCACATGAATTAGCAGATACAAGACTGTGGGATCCTAGTCTTTAACGTGACGTGCTAGCTCACATAAAAAACCATAAGCTGCCTCGTTTTTGCTAGGCATTTACACCACATAGTGAAAATACTGTTTCTTTGATCCTGGCTGAATCACTGTCTGTGTGCCTCAGTTAGGTGTGTGTCTAATGGACTAATGATACTTCCTTTGTCTGTTTCAATTGTAAGTTCTTTGTGTATAACACACGAGGGCCCTGATCTTGAAGTGCTATTGGAATACAAAGAGCGGACAAGGGGCATGCCTCCTCTGTGAACAGTCATCGAAAATAAAGCATAGCAGACGCTGTCTGCAGTTGTGGTGATGGGTTCTGCAGTTCTGGGAGATGTGCAGAATTCAGTTCATTTGGTAGTGCAGGATGGACACCTCATAGATACTAGAGAAGATACCTTGTGACCCCAAAATGTGCTTGGAAAGTAATTACCCCCATATTTTATTCTCTTCAACATCCCTGCTATTGCATAAAAGAGAAAAGGGAAAGCAGGTGGAAGAAAGCAATGTAAGACGTGAAGATTAAAGGAGGCTAGCAATCAGAAAAGCAGATTCAAGTCTGGGTTGAAGGCCTTTCCACCCTCTGTCTCTGCCTCCATCTCTCTAATGTATTTCCTTCTTCCCCTAAGACAAGGAACTGGCATGTGGCACAGACTGCTAATGGATCAGTAGAGACATCGGACAGCTGTGTCCCTCAGCCACATACAGGTGTTTACAGGAGGCAGACATCACGTGATTGTGGAGATCACCCAGAGCTATCATAAAAAGAGAAAGACACAAGTTCCCAACTGGCTCCAATTTCCCTCCTCCCCTAACAAGATTCATATTTTAGCCAGAGCTATGATTTTTCTCTACCCCTCCCTGTCTTGTTTAGGATTCACTGTCATATTTCCCGTAGCTTCTCCACATATGTGGCAGATTGTCTGAGCAAACATTAGATGGGCCCAGGTGGCACAAATTCCCTCCTTCTAGTTGGCTGTGCAACAGCCTTCCGTGAGCTGATCTGATAGAGGGAGAAGGGGAAACAAAACAGGGACTGGATTTTATCTCTGTACTACGATTAGATTTCCAAGGCTAGAAGACCAGAGCCGACACTGTGCTGTTTGTCAGAGGGTGTCCTTTTCACAATACCTAGTGTCTATATAGTGCTTTTCATCATAGTACTTTTACATAAGAGGACTGTATCATAATCTCCCTTTTACACACAGGGAACTGAGACACCAGGAGCAGAACTGACTTGCCTTTGTTACCCAATAAACCAATATCAGTGTTGGGAAAAGAACCTAGGGTCTTCTGAGTCCAAACCTAGTGCCTCACCTACTATCACCACTGTTTCTCTTAATTGCTGCTATTACACCAACAACTGCAAAGTGCAACAGGCACTGAATCAGCATTGCTATGGAAGTTACTATTCTCATTGATTCCTGTTTCAAAGAGGGGCTAGCTCAACACAAAATCTGGTGCTATTTGTATCTTTTGTCAAAGCCCCAGCCCCTGGAATCATATGATTATGTAAGTATGTCAGCTTTAATTTAAAAAGAAGTACAAATCTAATTCTCATGGTTGCAGAGACACACTTGAAAATGTGACTGCTAAAGGCTCAAACACCAGAAGGCAAATTAAAAGAACCCAACATTTATAACAACAGATTTTTAGCCAACTTCATTATTTGGCAGGGGTGGGACTCGTGATCTTTGAATACTTGGGGTTCACTGTCACTGGGTTAATAAACAGGGCACCCGGGTGACTTGGAAGCCTTTTTCACAGCCCTGCTTTTGCATTTGCCAGCTGCTTTCATTTCTGCACGAGTCGGCAGTGCATTTTGATCTGGATCATCAGCCCGTCGCCACCATATGCTAATCTCTGATAACAAAGTTTTGTGCCAAGCAGCTTTTGTCTTAGGAGATGAGGCATTACAAAAGAAAGAGACTATCCAAGGATTCACATAAGGCTGATCATTTGTTAAAGATGGGGACTGGGCTTTCAGTTCCACCAGGAACACCACATGGGTGAGTGGAGGATTAAAGGGCAGGGCTGGACACAGGAGGCCCCACTCTGCCATCCCTGGCTGGACAATTCAAAAGGGAGCAGCTCAGCTGGGTGGACAGAGCAGGAAAGCACTGGATGGTGCCCTAGCAGCCTTTAGCAGAGAAAACAAGACCAGTCCATACGATTCCTTTTGATGGCACAGCTGGCAGTTGAGCTCTTTGCTATTTGTCACTGTAGTCCTTATGTTCCAGCACAACCTAAGTTTCCAGGATAGAGTTGGCTAAAGAAGGTGACCTGATTTTTCAAAAATGCATCTTCTGTATCAGCTGCTAGCTTTGGGCGTGTGCTTTTGAAAGCCCCCACCCTTAGTGCCATGAGTCTGTTTTTTCACAGGTTTTCTATTTTACTGCATTTTTTTATTTCTAATTACAATTTGTCGTGTCTCTGTCTCTGTATCTCCTCTGCTTTCTCTGTCTCTTGTCAGATTTGAATCTCCATATTGCGTCTGCTCTGCATTGTCTTTCTGCTTGTATAGCCTGCAGGTCAGCGAGTCAAAAGCTCCCCCTCTGTGCCCGATCCACAGAGGAGGTGGGTCTTTTACAATCCCTGCCGCCAAACCAAGCCGGGTTCTCTAGCTTGAAGTGTGGTGTGTTCCCTGCAGTGGTAGCTAATGTGAGGGTTACTGGAATTGCATTTACCTACAAGTCTCTAGGTTTCCCTCATCCTCCTCCTATCTTGTGCTTCATCTCTTACCCATGTCCCAAAGACCCATTTTTCTAATGCAGTCCAAAGTCCTGATGTTGGCCTTATGTGATAATGGTGGGCAGGAGTCACTTGGATGTAAAATCTGTAGTGTAGCGCTGGGCAAAGTGCTGAGGCCAGCTTTGCTCATTGCTAAGTAACAAACTCCAAGAAATGAGAAAATAAATCAATGCTACCCCGCCCTGGGCCTTGTTGTTGCTGAATGAATGTGACCATTTCATGCAAAGAAGATTTTTACAGTTCTGCATGTTGTACGTTAAAGCCTATATTCAACCCACCAAATTATCAGGTGGTGTAAATCAAAGCAGCTCCCTGCAAGTTGATAAGTTCTTGATGAGGATCTGGCCCCAGGCCGTTTAAGATTCACTCCATTAAAAGAAAACAAACAACGAATCTGGTGGACCTTTTAAAGACTAACAAATGTATTTATTGCATGAGCTTTCATGGGTGAAAATCCCATTTCATCAGACACTTGAAGATGGGAAGCTTACAGAATGGGAGCAAAATAAGTACAAGGAAGCGTAAGTCATAGGATGTGGTCAGACTGTAACAGCAAATCAAAGCAGTTGTTAGGATTCAAATAGTGGAGTACAGCAATTAGCAGGGAGGTGGGTGGGGGACAAGGGAAGCAAAATTATCTGTTGCAGTGGGAAAAGAAATCAATATCTTTTTGCAGGCCTGAGTCCACTGAGTAAACTTTGAATGTGAATTCCAATTGTCTTTGAAGCTTCAATTTGTTTTCCATTTGTCTGAGCATAGCTATTAACAAATCATCAATGGAGTGAGCAGCAAGATTAAAGTGTTCCCCTACTGGTTTTTGAATGTTGTTATTTCTGATGTCAGACTTGTGTCCATTTATTCTTTTACTCAGAGACTGTCCTGTTTGTCCAATGTGTAAGGTGTGGGGGCATTTCTGGCACATGATGGTATAAATGACATTGGTAGATGAGCAGGTGGCTCTTGATGGAGTAGCTGGCTTGATTAGGTCCTATGATGGCGTCTTTTGTGCAGATATGTGGGCAAAGTTGGCCACATGGCTTGTTGCAGGGGCATGGGCCTGCTTTAATATTTCTGTTAGGTCTGTAGTTGCTGGTGAGTATCTGTTCAAGTTTGGGGGGGCTGTCTGTAAGCAAGGAGAGGTCTGTCTCCCAAGGCCTGAGAGAGAACGATCGTCTTGCAGAATAGGCTGTAGGTCCTTGATGAAGTGCTGAAGGGGTTTGACTTGTGGGTTGTAGGTGATGACCAATGATGTTCTGTTATATTCTTCTTGGGCTTCTCCTCTAGTAGTAGACTTCTGGCTACCCATCTGGCTCTGTCAATCTGTTTCTTCACTACTCCAGCTGAATATTGTAGTTTTAAGAATGCTTGATAAAGATCTTGAAGATGTCTGTCTCTGTCTGAGTGATCAGAGCAAATGCAGTTATATCTTAGGGCTTGGCTGTAGTACACAATGGATTGCATAGTGTGTCCTGGGTGGAAGCTCAAGGGATGAAGGTAAGTATAGCAGTCTATAGGATTACTGAATAGGGTGTTTTTGTGTGTGTCCATCACTAAGTTGTACTGTAGTGTGTAGAAAGTAGATCTCCTATGTGAAGTGTTCCAGGCTGAGGTTGATCACGGAGTGGAAACTGTTGAAATCATTGTCAAAATCTTCAAGGGCATCCTTTCCATGGGTCCAGATGATGAAGAGATCATCAACGTAGAGTAAGTAGAGGAGTCATACTTGGGAACGAGACTGGAGGAAGGGTTGTTCTAAATCAGGCATAAAAATTTTGGCGTGTCGTGAGGTCATGTGGGTACCCACAGCAGTGCCTTTGACTTGAAGATATAAATCATCTCCAAACCTGAAATGGTTGTGGGTGAGTACAAAATCACAAATTTCAGTCAGAGGGTGTTCCGTGACATCTGGGCTAGTTCTCCTAATGACTTGTAATCTGTCTTTGTGTGGGATGTTCGTGTACAGGGCTTCTACGCCCATAGTTGCCAAGATGGTGTTTTCTGGAATCTTACCAATGGATTGAATCTTTCTCAGGAAGTCCATAGTGTCTTGAAGATAGTTAGGGGTGCTGATGGTATGGGGTCTGAGGATAGAATCCACATAGCCAGATAAGTCCACTGTAAGAGTACCAATGCCTATGATGATGGGCTGTCTGGGGTTTTCAGGGTTTATGGATTTTTTGTAGGAGATAGAATAACCCCAGTCATGGTTCTAGGGGTGTGTTTGTCTTGATTTTGTTCCTGTGCTGCCTCTGGGAGTTTCTTGAGTAGGTTTTATAGTTCCTTTTGGTATTCCTCAGTGAGGTCTGAGAGAAGTGGCCTACAGAATGCTGTGTTGAAGAGCTGTCTGTAAGTCTCCTGATTGTATTCGGATTTGTTCATGAAGATGCCCACACCTCCTTTGTTAGCCTCCTTGATGATGATGTGTGTACTTGTGCTTCAGGGTTCGAAGAGCTGGGGACCACAGGGTAGATCTTAAACAGCACAAAGGGCAGTTAGGTGGCCAATTTCCACTGATTTTCAAGGGGAGTAGTTCATCGAACTGCCATTTGTTCTTTGTAATTGGATGGAGTTTCATAGCCCGTATTATGCAGGATATTAAAGTAGCTGATATAATGGTCCCTCCTGGCCTGAAGCATTGAATCTATAGCAGTCTCCCTGTAAGAGTGTTGCAAAGCAATCCTCCCCTAAATGCTTATACTGCAAATTTTTGAGGCCAGATTTTTAAGTTGTAAGCTTGTTTTCATTACAAGGGGAGGAGAAGAGGAGAAGGCATGGGATATTTGGATACTGCTGCGGTCTGATGAACAAGGTGAAAAAAGCCAGTCTGCCATACCATCCCAGAGACCAAGCAACACAGCATATGCTATTCTTTGACCACTGGGTGGTCATCCACCCCATTACTGATCTGGCAATTGAACATGTTTCTGGAAGTAACTAGAGGTGGGTCCAAACAACAATCCAGGATCTGAATAGCTCTAACCCTTGAGTTAGTGCAGATATGGACCTAGAGTTTGTTGCCCAGGCTCTTCCTGGATTGCACCACTACAACATCCAGGCTAAGAATAAGCATCAACTTGAGCAGACAAATTCTTCAGAAACAAAGGTCATAATGTTAAAAAGTTAGTAGCTAAAATTAATCATTGTTCCTTCCATATGCATTTCCATAAGCGGGCTGATTTTTCAAATCTTCCTAACACTAGAGTTAGCATATACCCTTTTTTTTCCCATGGACATGCCTTCTTTTTCAGACATTAAATCTCTGTCTGGTTGAGTTTTAAATACCAAAAAAAAAAAAAGTCTGGGATTTTGCCTGTGCAGTAGCCACACCTGTAATCACTTATACTGGTGGCAGTGCGTGAGGCAGGATTGGGTCCAGTGTGGTGTGCAAGGTGCGGCATGAGAGAGAGCGTAGGATCAGGCTTGGGGGGGGCACAGGATGGGGGGCAGTGTGTGAGATTGGGTTGGGGGTGCAGGATGAGGGAGCAGCATGTGAGGCTGGGATCAGGGCTGCCAGGTTGCAGGGCAGGGGGCAGCATGTGAGTTCTGGGGTGGGGGAGCTGCATGTGAGGCCACGTTCAGGGCCCGGGGAGGGAAGATGCAGGGCAAAGGGCAACACCCCAATTCTCTGGAGTATCTTCTTTCTGGAAGGTTGAAATATGGTAACGCTATGTCACACCCCAGTGCTTCCACAGAAATAAATGGGAGACACTAGCTGGCAATACATATGAATATCAGACAGTTTATATATCATCCTGTATATAGACTTCTGAATAAAGGTGGTCAAAATCTTCTCACCAAACTTTTTGGTTTTTTTCCCCTCAACAAAAAATGCAGTTTTGATGAATCAGAACTTTTTTGCTGAGAAAAATAACTGTTTTCTGTGGAAAAAAAAATTAGATTTTTCACCCAGAAACTATTTCTCTCCATTTTTCAGGAGAGAATATCAGTTTTCAGTTGTCCAAAACATGAAGAATTTCAAAGAAAAAATGTGATGAAAATAACTTTTTTTGAATTTTCATTTAAAGTTTTATTGGGCACAGGGAGGGGTGAGCTTACTCTACTTATAAGCTGAGCTTAGATCCTTGTTTTTTAATATCTCAGAAAAAGTTTCTGTAGCTAGGTAGATATCACTTACTTACCAATTATTGAACAAAATTGGGGGACCCAGAACAATGTGGCAGAGAAATTGAATTTGCTCAGCCTAAATAGGATTTTCCAGGAGACATGAGCAGTTCTTTAATCCTTTGCTTTTAGCATGAGATTTCTAAGCAATTTAAAATTTTAAAAAGCTAACAATAGACCAAAACTCTTCTTTTTCTAAACAAATTAATTTTGGTTGTGGCTCTGAATTATTTGTCCAATGATGTGTGTTTGATGAATAAATAGCTGCAAAAATATTTCACCCAAACCTTTTAGTTCCCTTTATGGTATTGATCTGAAAATGCCATAAGCCTCAGTTCTTTGTTATCCCATGTGGGCAGTGTCCTACATAACATATCAGTGAGCCAGCCAGTCCCACTGCCCAAAAGCAATTGCTGTAACTAATAATTACAGCCAATTTGGCAGATGAAGGAAAAATCTTCATTTTCTATACCCAGTTCTGACCCATAATTGGCAAACTGGGTCAAGAGAGAAGTTTCTAACTTTACACTAACCAATGAACACAGACGGACAGACAAAGCGCCTCACAACCCAGCACACAATTCAAAGCTGGAATTCCATCCCTGCTTCTCAGGAATCTGCAATAAAGCTGAAAAGACTCCTCTTCCCACTCACACAAGTTGGAAATACTCTTTTTTAACTCGCCCCCCTCCCCCAACTGAATTATTTGGTGCATGGATGAATATTAATGGTAATGGCATTCAAGACCTTACCAAACTGGGATTGTGGCAATGGCATACCGAAATGCGCAACTATAATAATTATAGTGGATGTTCCTAGGGACCGCACTAGGAACTGAACAAGCATATACATGCACAGAATCTGTGCCCCAGAGATCTTGCAATTTAGGAGACAATGACCTACACTAAATTTTGCTGAGGAATTTAGTCAAAGGAAGAGCAAGAAAAAGGAACTGCTGCCTGCAATCAATGATTTTTAATGAATTTTTTTACTAAGCCCTAGTCTCTGCTTAGGGCAAATTCAGCAGCAGTGGACCACCAGTTATGCAAGGAATGCAGAATTCCTTGCATAAATAGCAGCGACTTTTAAAGCCGCCACTACGCATTAGGGCAAAGCCAACCACAAGTCCCTTGCGGTCAGCTTTTCCAAATCAAATCAAATCATAGGGCTGGAAGGGACCTTGTGAGATCATTGAGTCCAACCCCCTGGGAATTGAACCCAGGACCTTCTGCATGTTAAGCAGAGGTGTTAGCCACTACACTATTCCTCATTTCCCTACACCCACTGGCCCCTCGGACTTCTGGGAGTGGCGCAGCAAGTTCATACTCACCACGAACCACTCCCAGAAGGGCGAACTGATGGCGGCTTTGCAGCTGTCAGTGTAGACATAGCCTACGTAGTTAGAGACTGTGCCTCCAAGAGGTGCAGAGGGCAGTGATTCTAAGTTGGCTTTAAGCTACCTCTGTATCATTCCCCAATTCTTGTTTAAAATGAGACCATTCAGATACACAAGGGGGCATGGCCAAGAACTCACAGAGCAGCCTGTGTTACCAGCACTCATTACTCTCTCCTGCCTCATTCCCCACTATGTCGAACTCAGCATAGGGCAGTCTAAAGCTGTCCTAGGTGGTGCCTGCGTGCAGGGCATTCTCCCAGCTGCGTGCAGGGCATTGACGGCCTCCCTGAACTCCTAAAGGACCCTTAAGGTCTGCAGTAGTGGAGAGAATTTCATCCATTTTTATCCAGACTTTTGCTAATGAATTGTGTTGGTTTAATCAATCGGTTCTCTCTGCCCGCATCTGGATTTATGCCCACCCATTTTGCTGAAGGGTCAGGGGCAGAGGGTCCCGTCCCCACTGGACTGACTTATTATATACTCTGAGAACGGTTTTCTTTGTCTTTCTTTCTCTCTCTCCCTTCCCCTGTCTTTCTAGAGCGTTCCCTTGCCTCTGCTAGAGCAGCATCCACTTACATCTGCTTGACTGCAGCACCTTCAACTTGCAGGCTCCAAGTGCATCTGCTCACTGCAAACCCTTGATCTGTACTTAATTCGGCCCCCAGAAACCTGGCCTCATGCCCACTGGGACTGAATTTCAAGGCAATCCTATTAGCTTATTGTGATGTTTTTATCTTTCTGTGATTGGGAACCATTCTCGACAGCCAAAACAGACACTTCTCTGAAGGCGCTGAGTGAATTTTTAGCTGTCCTCTGAGGAGGAAGCTTCAATAAAACATTAGGCCGCTACCGAAGCTGACTGGCTTGAGTGATGTAACATCTCATGCGGTTCATGCATTTCACTGTACGTTTACACTCATGTGAACATTAACTCTTCTGTCCTGTGTTGCTTTAAGTGAAGGCTTGCACGCAAACATGGCCTCCCCGAAAGTTACCTCAGGCTAAAGTACTTCCATCATCGACAAAATGAAGCATTACACGAGGTCTCTGGTGGGAAACTCTGCCTGTGATTTGGTTGAGGCTCATGTTTTATTAACGGTGTGAGATTGTCCTTTTATTTCCAGCCTCCCACAGCAGGTGAGCTTGTCATATTCACTAAGAGAGAACTAGAGTAGATTGCCAGGCGCTTGCGTGGATTGTTTCCACAGCTCTTAATTTCGGTTGAGAGGCACGCAATATAAACAAAGTTTTGCTTAACTGCTGGAACATTTGTCAAAGATGTGATACACCCCAGCCTCCATTTCGGCGCAATGCAAACATTGCAGCATTTCTTTGCTTAACCCTGTGAGCGCTGAACTTAATTTGCTGCAGTGATAAGATAAAACCACAGGCTAGCTGTGCAATTTAAGTGGCTGAGAGCAGATTCACAGAGACTGCCTTTCATGCTGGTGCAAAACAGAGAGGGCTGTGGAATGGGCTGAAGGAGTAGCCCCCTACCCTAGCCCATTCCTAAGCCAAAAGCTGAGTAGTAAATACTGGAATGGAGAGAAATTCATCAAATTAAGTCAGTTTGGTTTTTATGTTCAGCTTTCTCCTGGGGTGGTTCTAGTCTCTGGGCCATTCTTCCTGCAGTTCACAATGGAAAAGCCTTGCTGATTGAAAGAGAGAGTTTAAAAAACAAAGGCAAGACTGAATGCCAAAAACATCTTCAGGTTAAAAGACTACAGCTCCAAGCACAGTAGTATTTGAGGACTGTAAATTCTCTGGAGCAAGGGTTGTCCTTTACCATACGTTTGTACAGCCTCTAGCATAACGGCATTGACTCTCGTAGGGGCATGTGGGGTGTGTGTGTGTTTTGTGACAAAGTTCCTCCTCTATCTTGGGGGGGGTCCTGTGCTTCCCTTTAGTGGTGGGTCTCTTTCCTTCAGGCTTCCAGGCTCAGGAAAGATCCTTTGCTCCCCTTTTGGGAAGAGGATTTTCCTTCTCCATCTTTGGGGAGTCTTACTTACCAGTATTCTGCACCCTCTGCAGATTTGTCAGCCTTCCAACAACACTTTGCCTCCTTTCACACATTCTAGTGACTCTGCTCACTCTCACCCCCAGCTACCCCTTTCTCTGGAGGGAAGGGTTTTTAACAAGTCCTGGGTGAGGCCTTAATTAGCTCCAAGTGTGTTAATTAACCTGGAGTAACCACTGCTCAGCTGCTGGGGGGGAGAGGGACTTGCTGAGCCTAGGGTTAATATAATGGCTTTCTAGAAGTCTCCAGAAACCCTCCAATCTAATTCTGTCACAATATATATATTATACGTATGTGCTAGTGCAATATACATGGCAAATTCTTGGCATTGTTATCTCCCAGGAATCTGTGCATTGACTTCAGAAATATTTTTGCAGGTTGCAAAGGGGCCAAAGTGACTGTTGGGTGGGTAAGTGATGGTGGAGTGGGCACAGACCTACTACTGAGCTGTGGCTGAGATAAGCTTGGTGCAGCTTGGTTAAGGAAGCAGGGTGGGCAAGCATGCCACATTTTTTCCCCATCCCACAGTGGCTGGCCAGGAACCAGTTTGAATCTAATTTAAACTAGACTGACTGGGTCTGATTACATTTGGGTGCACCATCCCTCCAGGAGCTACTTTGGCAGCGACAAGAGAGCTCTGTAGTGGTATCTATGGACATAGTTGACAAATAAGGTGCTCAGAACTAGGTGGCATATTTTCCGGGTTTTGTATGGCCAATACAAGGTATTGCCGCTTGTATGCACTGCAAATGGTTTTCTGTGAGGGGCTCATTACATATACCTTTTAATAGTAACGAGAGTGGAGAGGTGCCAGAGATGTGACCTCTCTACCTTGGCCACATCCCTGACATACAGGGGACTGCAAGAAAAGGTGGAATAGAAGCATTCTGATGGTTTTGTGCCACATTGGAGATCCTCCTGTGCAAAGGGACTTTCTGTGAGCCTGGCTTGCTGTTTTTCCTTCCCTTTTGCATCAACAGAGCTAGCTACAAGGGTCCTCAGTGGAACCTCAAATGGGAGCGAATGGGTGCTGAATGATTATAGGTCAGTGAAGAGCTGGCTGGATCTCTGGACTGTTCCTTGGCAGACTTCTTAACAATTGGGTCTTTTGGGGTTGTTGCTGTTGTTAAGAAGTAGAACTTTTGCCTAGAGTTTGCAGTATTTGGGGGGTAGATGCTGCATGCCATTAAAACACTTCACAGCCTCGCGCTTCCTTCAGCGAAGTTTTTGGTTTGAGAATTTCCTTATTTTTTTAAATATAGCTGAGCTGGCATATACAGTTGGCAGGAGGAGGAAGGGAACCCCCTACTCTACCAGGTCTCTTATGGCTCCTCTCCAACAGCAAGTGGCAGGCCCATAGAGATATATCTATGTGAAAGAGTGGGCCTGAGGCCCCATGTGAAAGTAGCTGTCAGGGCACAGATGGGGTGAGGACAGCTTTGACCACACTGAAAACTTTAAGGCTGTTGTCCTTCTCCCACTCAGGTATATGACAAAATTCCTATTTATTTCAACAGTGAAAGATTGAAGTCTAAGAGACTTACATCCAGAAAACACAAAGTGTGCAAAGTTTTAAATGTGGATAAAGATTTCATCTTTCTCTGTCCCACTCTGTCTCTTCTGTATCTCTAGTTCAACCTTGGGATGTTTATAACTAGAATAAATGACTCCAGTAAAGTTACTGTGGGAAATAATCCTGTGATGGCCCCAGGGAGCTGGAGTGGGTAATCTCATGGGACTCTTCCATCTTTAATTTGTACTGTTCTGTTATTCCCCTGTCCCATGCTGGTGTTGCTCCAGTTCCAGAGATGCAGGACTTGGTAGTGAAGGACAGGCCAGGCAGAGGGAGAAAATATTGGGAACAAGCTATGGTGAGGGTCTTGTTGAAACTGTGTCACGTAAAAGGCAGGAAAGGGAGGATGAGGAGCCATCAAAGACAAAATGTTAGGAATGGCTAGCAAGATAGGAAAAAAACCTGGGGATACTAAAGAGTCATGGATGCCAAGAACGGAGTCAAATCAGGGATATCAGAGTGCTTTGCAAAGGGGGCTCCCTCTCAACCCCAACTCAACAACTGAAGAAATGGTTCTGGCTATGTACTATCCTGGGTTACCCAGAATTCCCTAGTGTAATCCATACTTTCCCAATCATTAAGTCAAGTTGGGGAAAAAACTACATAGGTTTATTTATGTCACTGGGCTTTATTCTGTGTCTTTCATTGCTTTAGGGGATGTACTTGCTTTGAATTGTCAGAGGACTGACGTCAGTCCTTTTAAATGAAAGACAAGAAATTGTATGTTGTGTAGCATTATATGTTTATATGTAAGCGTATATCTCAGCAATATAGATTGGTGTCACTTCACAGAATTTTGTAGATTAAATAGGTAAGAGCTTTGAAGCTGAAAATGCCATAGAAGTACTAAAGGCTGCATTATTACTTACAAAGTTTGCTTTCGAGTTAGTTAATGCGTGACATTAAATGGCCTCTTAAGTTATCAGACCACAATGTGTAGCATGTCATAGAACGACCGCCCTGCAACACATTTACATGAACCTAGAGCTAAAGAAAGTAAACTCTAAAAATAGTAAAACATTTGCTCAGTTTTCTTCATCTCTCCATAAACATTTTCCACATTAGTTTAATCAGGCAGAAGCTTTTTTTTGCCATTGTCAAGCTGTCTTGCAGTGGCCATGGGCCTGAGTACCAGCATCAGGGCAAACAGATAAGGAGCAGGACATAAATCCCAACTTGGGTGGGAGTCCTGAACTTTGATTGCACCACCCAAGAATCTAGTGTAAAGTTCCCAGGCACAGTAACATCCAGAACATGCAGGCACAGGCAGTTCCCTTGGATACTCTCATCTGTCTCTTCATTGAGGTAAGCCTGCTTTTGTAATAGATGGTCCTTTACTCCAAGAATCACAGCAATATTCAGGTTATTCCCAGTCTTAGCAGATCAGTGACTTACCCTGGTCAGTTGCCTCTTAACTCTGATACCAAAGACAACGCTTGTATCCGATGCTGTAATAAACTATATGCAGATTTATTAATAGGAAACACAAACAAATGAGTCATTTACAAGATTAAATCAGGCAAATACAGGTAAATGAGTTGCAATCTTAAATTTCAGAAGATAATAGAAACTTCCAGAGTAAGCCAGCAGTACAGGGGTGTCGCTGGCCCGGGGAGGGCCCAGGAGCATGGGCCCAGGCCCCGCCCCCCACCCTGCAGACCCCGCCACTGGATGCAGGCCCCGCCCTCTGGCCGGGGATAGGGCCAGAAGCCGCCGCGCTGCCGCGGGTCGCTAGGCCCCTCATCCTTGGCTGGGGATGGGGATGGAAGTGGCCGTAGGCGACAGGGTCCTGCATCCCTGGCCGGGGACAGGGCCACCACTGGCGCGGGCGGCTGGGCCCAGACTCTTTGCCATGGCCGCAGGCAGCCAGGTCCCGGATCCCTGGCCAGGAATGGGGCCGCTGCAGCCACTGGCAGCTGGGCTCCGGCTCTCTGGCCTGATTGGGCTGGAGATCTGGGCAACTGCCGCTGGGATTCAGGGCACGTGCCCCGGGTGCCCAGCGCCAGCAACACCTCTGCAGCACTACATGACCTTTAGGGTTAATCCAGGCTAAACAGATGAGGATCTTTTGCTTATGCATAGAAAACCCTGCCATTCAGCGTCCAAGTACCAGTTCCTTCTGGTTAGGTGAACTATTCTCTTCCCCTTGCACTTTAGTTACAAATGTAGCTCATGGGAGGAATTCATTTGTGTGACTTATCTTCGTGGGGCTTGGGGAGACCAATCAACAAAGTTTCTGTCCCATTAATGTTTCATAATAGTTTGTCTGATGTTTGATGGGCCTTCCTGGTTGGCCAGGACATAACATTTTCTGCTGGAGAAAAGCACTTTATGCTAGTTAATGTCTCTCTCCTGTCTGGTGGCTTACACAGTCACAGAGGCGTATAAAACAAATGCTTAAATATTACCTTACAATATGGGATGCATCTGTTACAAGTGAGATTAATGCGAGCAACATCTTACAAGCATGCCATAAAGCCTAAACACGGAGTGCAGTTTTATAATTCTAATACCTACTTGAATGATATTAACACACAAGTGGACCAGACGGATTCCATCTGAGGGACAGGCACCTTGGCATGAATGAGCAAGTGGTTGGTCAGCATCACAGCAGTTCCTGATATTTTAGGAAATAGCTCATTTGAAGTGTGATTTTTTTAAAGTACTGTCAGTTGTTTATTAAGTTTTATGTCACAGTTTGGGAAACTTGACCTTGATTTTCTTATGCTATTAGGGATTTCATCAAAGGAAGGCAAGAACAGTTTGTCAGCACTTTCTCTAGTGCCGTTAAATAAAAATAGCAAAGCCTTGCAGCACTGTCAAGTGACTTTTCTGTTTAGGCACAGAAAAATATTAATTGGATTTCTAATTATATTGATATATCCAGAGCGATTCCAAATGTGACCAACCTGTTAGTTAATACATGCTCATTATTCCCAGCCTTTGAAAAGAGCTACAGTTCCCAAAAAAGCACTTCTCAGCCCAGAGTAACAGGTGGGGGGATGGCAGACAGTCAAAGGCTAGTGTGGTGAAAAAAGATGCTGCAGCGAGAGAAGCTTTCTTTTAAATAAGAGACCTCAAAAGCAAAGTGTACAGAATATACCGTAGAATCAGTGTTTGACAGCTGATGTCAATAACTGTATTCATACTGCTATGTCCTGGTACTTCCTATGGGACTTGTCATGAGCTTAAAATTATGCTTACGTCCTTCCAGAATCAGGGCCAGAGATAGGTAGAAAGAGATGTACTCATGGTATCTGCAGAGGAAACTGAAGACCCTGAGATCAACACCAGTGGTTATCTGTATTTCCAGGAATGTGCAAATCAATATTAGAAATTTTTCCTACACCTCAAAGCCTTTGGCAGACTAAATCCCACCCCCCATGATTTCAATTACGGTATTGTGTGGAACAGTTTTTAAATGAACAAAACTTTTGATTCTAATCAGACTCACAGATCTCAGCTAGAACTGAATAAAAACTGCACAATTCAAGAGACACTGACAAAGGGCTGCTGAACCAGTTATGAAAAACGAGTGTTCAAACAAATATAGGGCCTGATCCATTGAAATATATCAGAATCTTTCAGCTGCTTTGGATCAGGCCTATTGTACCATATAAGCAAAAATTTAGTTAGCCTGCTTCTTTTCTCTTTGCAGTTCTTTTCTGTGGAGTGGGCAAGGATCACCTGACTACTCATTTAACACACACAAATCTCTGTCGGAATAATTCTAATAATTATAGTTGGCATTGTACATAAAACATTTGGATGTTACAATGTTAGAACAGTGCAAATTGTCTTCAAACAAACATTCATGGCCACAACTTTCCTTAAAATATAATGTCTTTCTACATGTCTTTGATGAAGAAATACTATCAAAACTGCATTTTGTTTGTGTGTGGATAGGGTAACACATGTGTCCCTAACACTTACATGTGAACTTTTTGGTGTATAGCTTTCCGTTGAAGTCCTAGACAGACATTTTATAGAAATTGAAACAATAATGATGCATATTTCCATGATACATATAAAATTAATTTACCATGAATATTCTATTTTCAGAATAAGAGATTAACAGCAGGTATGCAGATAAGGCATTCATTTGTTTTCTGAAAAACACAAATAACACTGAGTGTTCTAGCCTGGGTAAGAAAAGGTTAAAACATACCAGACTGTGGTATAATTACCAAATTACGGAATCTAATTTGTAGGTTTCACTTGCTAATTATGTGTGATACATGGGTGGCTAAGGGTGAATATCAAGCCAGAGAATCCATCCTTTTGTCTTTGTAAATTTGTTTTGATTTGTAAGAGGAACACAGAAGGAACTGGTTTCGCCACATCAAATTGCATCTTCCTCTTTCAATTGCCAGAGTAAATAAAAAGGAAATCTACATTGCTGATTTTTTTTCTTTTCTTTCTTTTTTAGATTCAGTAAAGCCAAGAAAGAAAGGAAAAGATGACATTGAATAGTGCCTGTATATTCCTGTAGTTTACAGGAGCTGTAAGTATCCTCACTGTCATGAGACTTCTCAATGATTCTTTAAAAAATAAATAAATAAAAATAAAAGACTGTTCTTAAAATTGGTTTAAAAATAACCCACCATTGTTTACAGTTTCCAAGCACTGTTATCACTGTGTGTTCCCCAGTAGTTGCAAGATCAGATCATACACAAATAACTGTATCTTTCAAGACCATCACTTGATATTTTCCTTGGCTTAAATTACTTCAAGTGTTACCTAGTCAATATTAAGCATGATTATATGCCCTGTCAAAAATGGATGTTTTTTAATTAATTTTGAAACCGTGACTATAGAGTCTGCATTCCACTTGATAGGTGGTGTTAACATTCTGTCAACGACTGATGTTCTAGGGACTGTGGCAAAATGTAAATGCACAAGCAGCGGAAGGTGGGAGAAAAACAGTTTCAGAACCAGATTGTAACAAAAGAAAGAAAAATCAGAATGACCTATATTTTGCCCATGCAAGCAGAAACCTTGAGCATCAAATGAAAGACAAGTAAATAATTAGTTTCTATCTGCTCACTTGAACAGCCAATATGTCCATGTTAATAATGAAACTATTACTACTCCTTCATGAACTTTCATGAAAACCTTCTGAGTTACAAGTGTAACTGTCTTTTTATAACAGATGGGTTCATCTGTGGAACAGATAAATTTGAAACTATATTGCCAAACAATAATTACTCTGATGATAGATTGAATTTATAACCAGTATTTGCCACTTTCCAGGAAGCATTAATTTTAACCAATTTTGCAAAAGTAAATGTTTTGTTTGTTAGCTCAATAACTTTTCCTTATTGAATTTACTATTTTTATTTTTAAAAAATCTGATATATTGCAGTCAAATTTAAAGCCTGAAAAATCGATCTCAGCAATTCTATGGGAGTTAAAATATACAGTAAATTCCCAAATGCTAGTAGTGGTATCATGGCCTGGCACTCTGGTAAAGTCCTACTGAAATCAGTAAGACCCTATGGGGGGCAAGGAGTCGAATCATGATACAAGATCCTGTTTCAAAATGGTTACATATTTCACTTGTGAATTAAATTTCATATTGAAGCTATTAAAATAAAAGGTAGTTCATTTAATAATGGTGATTTAGATAATAAAATAAAACCAGGCCCACAAAACTATAAATGTAAGGCAATGTGCCCCAATTAAAGTGAGATGGACTGATTCATACAGAAGAATGGAAACTGGATATATTTTGAGCCTCAGACTCCAAGGTCCCAGAGTAAAATACAGGTTTGTAGTGGGGGCCTGATTCTTTTATTCTTAATCACATAACTAATCCTTACTCATGTGAGTGAGGGGTTTTTCACCTTTCCTTGCAGCGTAGGGCATGGATCACTTGCTGGTGGTTTCTCTGTAATTTGACATCTTTAACCCCTGATTTAGGGACTTCAAAGGCTCAGTCTTGGGTTAGGTGTCTATTGCAGGAGGAGGTTCTGTGGCTTGCACTGTGTAAGAGGTCAGACGAGGGGATCACATGGGTCCCTTCTAACCTTAAAATCTATGAATCTATAAATAGGCCAACTGACATCAGTGACACTAATCATGTTTTAACATAATCATTACTCATGCAACTAATGATTATTATAGGTATGTGTACCTTGTAAATTGGTCTTTGTATCACACTGACATGCAGGTGGAAGGATTGCAGCTATAATTAAAAGAACATTTTAGTGTTAAGTCATTTGAAACCGCCCTTACTTGAGAAAGCTGTATCTCTCCTGCAAAATATAATAGCAGTATAATTTTAACAAGAACATTAAATGACAGTCACTTGGCTTAATAATAATGTAGGCAAATTTAGGGTTACATATATTTATCATAAAAGTCGCATATATAACATACCATGGTTTTTCTTTATTTCCTATTCTCACTGGTCTTTTAAAACTAGGAGTATTTTGTATCAGTTATATGTAACACTGAACCTCTTACATAAATATCATGAAACAAAATATGCTATTGAGGAGGGAAAAAACACGATAAACAGTCACTGCAGTCACTTCATAGCTGCATTCCAGAAGAACACGTGACATTGTAGTATGACTTCTTGATTGTCATTTTTAATTGAGGAACAGCGGAATTCAGGTTTGTGCATTTCCCTCATTAAAACCTCCCACCTTTCCCCCTGCCCTCCATGACAACTGGTCACAATTTAGTGAGTGGATTGTATATGCCCCTGTCTTCAAATCCTCAAAGATCTAGGATATTTTTTTTTCTTCTGGAAAAACTTTGATAAAAGCATTGTTGGGGTCTGATTCTGAAGAACAATCCTGACCTACCATCTACTAGGGTGCAAAGCACTATTTAAATCAATGTGGCTGTGCACAATAGGCAGCTATAAAGGGTCCATTAATTTACTGCAGGGTCTCAAACACATGGCCCGTGAGCCTTATGTGATCCCTAAAGCTATTTCCTGCAGCCCGCAATTACACTATATTTACTGATATTTGCAGTATTGTTGTTATGAAAAGGTTTCAGTGGCGCAGCCCTTGGGCTAATGTGACTAGTCGTCATGTGGCCCTCATGGTGATTTGAGTTTGAGACGCCTGGTTTACTGGGTTCTTGCTTTTCCTCAAGCAGGAACAGCACCTGGCTTTCCATCTGTCAGAAAGTGTTTACAAGAACAGGCCCCGAGATATCAGTAAGAACCACTCAGCACCAGTAGTCAGATGAGGAGGAAAAGCTCCAAAGTAAAATTCATAGCATTTCTACCCATCTGCTTACACCATTTATTTCTGAGGGGCTTTTTTGTTTTGTGGCTCTTTCCCGCCTACTGGATAATACTGTTGTGCGTAGCAGCTTAAGAATTCTGGCCAGGGTGAAGTGAGCCGTAGAAGCTTTGGCTAAGGCCAGAGCAAGAGTTTCCCCATATCTGAGGGGCTTTCCAAAGTAGTCTCAGCTGAGCAAATCCCATAGTTGGCAGCTTTGCAGTTAACTGCGTGTGCAAGATGTACCCCTGGGAAGATGGAGGGTGAGCCTCCCAGAAGACAAGTGATCAGCCTCAATACAGAAATGCTCAAGACAGCAGCTTTTATTGTGAACAACAGCAAATTTTAGGCATATACAGCAGCTTTCGTAAGTCAGTCACCCGAAAAGTGCAGTAGGTAGCACAGATGAGCAGAAAAAGTGGGATGTGTGGGTGCACATGTGGCAAGAATTAAAAGTCCCTAGCTAAGAGAAAACTCAATGCCCAATTAGGATCCAAAAGGTGCCGGTCAAGAAAGGGGAAGCAATTCCAAAGATGGGTGGAGGAGGATGAAGACTGACACTCTCCTCAGGACACCCCCTGGATTGATTCATCCATAAAACAGCCCAACCTGGTATCCAAGGGGGGGAGGAAGAGCAACATCAATGCCACAGGGGTCGGTGCCCACCTGAAGCTTCCTCACCCCTTCAATATCAGCACCTGGGCTAAGTTGGCCCTGGCCAGGCTTGAGTAAGCCCTGTGTCTAATAGGTATGAATGTGGCATTTCAGTGGTTGTGTAAGTGTAGAAGTGTTGTTACTGTAATTTGTGTTGCTTATTATGCTGCTTTACTTAAATCATTAATGTATTGGAGCCCCGTTTGCTATATGCTGCAGCCCTGCTGTTGGAAAAAATCCAGTGGCTTATTGCGTGGTTTGGGTTGCCTTAGTGAATGGCAAACTAACCCTGTGAGTGTGTATATATACTGTGTCTTCATAAATATATCCGTGTATCATTGAACAAACACTCATAGAGATTGTACTTGCAAACAAATATACAGTTTACATCCATTTAATCAGTATATCTCAAGCTTCCTTAATAAAAGGTGATCAACCCAAAAGGCGTCTCCAGCATCTTTCTCCCTCCACCCCCCCGACCCTGCATAACACTACTGAGGGGATAACTGTGGCCGCCTCCCCCAGGCCTGCAGTTCAATTGACGTGAATGGCATGGTATGCTTATGGGACTACAGCTCCTAATTTGAATCTAGGATTGTTAAAAAGGCACGAAGGCCCCAACCATCCAGGCCACATGGGTGCAAAGGAATCATTCCTCATGCAGTTGGTCTGGCTGCCATGAAAAGAATTAAACAGGCGACATGAGTGAGTAGGGTGGGATTACCAGGCACCATATCTCTGCCCTCTTGCTTTCCTTCCAGTTCTCAGTGGAAACCGACCGTGTATATTTCCACCTCGTGAACGTGGAAATTTAAGGCTTATCCAGCATGGTCAATTTCTCTCCAACAGGTTCAGCACCTCCTCTCCCTTCAGCCAGGGCTCCCTCTCCTTGAATATGAAGTGAGCAATTCCAGGGGCCATTCTCAGGAGGAAATCTGCTATCCGAAGTGCTAAAGTCACTCCCTCCACAAAGCCCAGCGCAGAAGGGTTGGGCTGCAAACATTCTTCTCCTTCTGGCATTTTTGATGCTCGCTGTGTAAGCTGCAATTGGCCAGCACCTTGACTATCCAAGGGGCTGTTTTGCCTGCCTATTAACATTTATGAAGAAATACAGACAGCTCCCAGGAACTGCTGCTGTTTTGTTAAAGGTAAAAATAAAATTTCAGGCATATGCCATGATTAAAACTTATCTATTTCGGCTGCATCAGTGTCCATGGAACATCTCAGATTAGATTCTCTTTAAGAAAAAAAAAATCTTAAAAATGGAAGCTATTTATGTAATTAAACTGCTGTCTCCTTTTAAACTGTGCTGTATCAATTTTTTGCAGCATTCATAGAGGACAAGATGGATGATTTAAATTACACACCATATGGGACAATGCTAAGGACATTTGCTACCGTGTTAATTGCTCAAAGCTGCATTCTTTCCCCCTTCCAAGTGAAAGTCACGTGCTGTTGTGGCTATGGAGAAAAGAACTGCAAGGTGTGAGCAGCTCTGGCTGCTTTCAGTGACAAAAGACAGCTCTTATAGTGCACCTCTGTTAAATGCAGATGCCTGCCACTGGCTACCTGACCCATCTTTGAAGGGTCAGCTTTCCAAAGGTGCTCAGTGCCCAGAGTCATGTGAAAATGTGTTTTGCAGCAAAAGACATTATTTCAGCTACTATTGTCAAACTTCTGAGTGCATCCCTGGGGAGCATGTGTGTACATGTGAGGAGGCCTTTGTCCTTAACCTACTTTCTTGTCCTCACTTTTAGGAGCTGTTTTCTTTCACCTGCCCAAATACGCCACAACAGGCTTTGAGGCAGACACATTTTAACATGTGGAGGGTATGTCTGCAGTGTAAGCAGCAAGTGTGTGCAGCACACGTAAGCATGCTTGAGATAACAGCTTATTCTAGTAAGAATAGCATGCTTGCCCTCCTGAGTGCAGCCACATGATGGACCCAGGGTGCATTCTCGAGTTGCCAGCCATTGTCCCTGTAGCTATCTTTGCTGACGCTGGATTAAAGATATGTCAGACATGCTTGTGCAGCCAAGTCATGTGTTGCATTGCCAGGAGTGAAGGTGGCGAACAAGCATGGTTTAAAATGACACCAGCATTGGGGCCAGATTCTCCAAACATGAGGCCCCTGCAGTTTCCCTTCTTGTCACCTCTTTGTGCAGGGTTAGCACAGTAGGGGGCTTGATTCCCGATTGTGGCCCCTAACTGCAACTAGAAGGCGAATGACTAAGAGGCGTGAGGGGCTGTTCTGACAAGGAGCCCTGAGCTGAAACCAGCAAACTTATTGCTGCGAGGGATGCAGAGGGGTGAGCGCCATGTGGTCGCTGCTAGGTTGAGTCATCCAGAAAGCACAATGTTGCAGTGTCTAGTGAAGGAGAAAATAAGGTCCACATGTGAAAACAGCTGCAGGGAAGATTTTCTGAAAGATGAGTGAAGTCGAGTGTATTGGGTCATAGGGTGGCCAAGTGGTGAAGCCATAAAGGGGGAGGTAGTGTCACCTAAAGCGCAGTGCACTAGAGCGGGACATGAGATACTTGTATTCTTTTCCTGGCATACGGGGCTGTCTTGTTCAAGTCACTTTACTGTTTTGGGCCTCATTTTCCCCATATGAAATAATCAGACTGGCCTCCTTTTCAAATACTTTACGATATGATCAAGCATAACAAGTAGGTGTTACTATTAAGGGGCCTGACTTTTGGAGAGTGGGTGCTTAGCACTCTGAAAATCAGGCATGAAATATGAGCAGCCAAAGTCAGAAATGTTGGTCAGTCTCAGAATGGATCCTCATCTGCACAAATGATGATCTCCCATTTCAGACAAACAGTGTCAGTATGAATCAATTTCCTATACATAGAGGGGAAAGAACTTGCAGATTTCTCTGCAGCAGATGTCAATGAAGTGGCCAAATAAAGGCAGAAAAAAAATATCTGGGTGATGTTATGTTTAAGGTTGTCTGCTGGACTGCAGTCCATATCCACTTCTGGCTGCTTCTTCCTGTATAGCTATATTGTAATAAGATTCTCTTGTATTAATATTTGAAATGAATAAATAAATATCTGATGAGAGCCACTGTGCATCTTGACAACATTTTCATAAAATGTGGGAAGAAAAGAAAGACAGCAAATTAAAGAAAAGATTGAAACTGTCCAGGTGATTTATTTTTGTGATATGCATTAAACTCTCCCTCTCTCCAGGTCTTTATATTGTGCACGTCTATGTCTCAGCCTACATCTAGTGTAAAAGGGGTGTGTGTGTGTGTGTGTGTGTGTGTGTGTGCGCGCGCGCCATCAGATCACTCATTTCATAAAGATGCCACATTCTGTCCATTACAATGGGCTCCTGCTCTCAGCTGGGGTCTTTAAGCGGCTACTGTTGTATAAATAATTATTGAATACTGCCACGTATTATTATTGTAAGGATGTCTGGGTTTAATAAGCTCTCCTGCAGTATGTGATCACTTTGTTTAGCCCTAGATCTTTTTCAGGAAATACACCAGCTGTTTTCTGAGGGTTCTCCTTCCTTTTTCCCAAGCTACGTGTTACAAAGAAAAGCTCTGACAGGCAGGAGCCAAGACGATGATATACCCTTATTATCAGTGAAAAAGTCAGGCTGAAAGCCCAGGCTGTTGGAAACAAAAGTACTATCTTACATAGATCAATGTAATTGGTAGCTCTAAGACATTGAAAAGGCATTAGAAGGGCGCAGTACTCAAATACAGTCATAGACGAACTGTTTGTGTGTTTCAAAGACAAAAGCACTAAAAAATGAATATAATAATCACATCATTGTGTCTATGCAATTCTGTTATTACTATGAGCTAATTTGTGCCATAAGGATGGTTCAGTGCCAGTGCTTAGGAGTCTCACCATGTTCTGGTGAGACCTGAGTTGACTTCCCTGTTTTTCCACTGACCTTCTGTGACGTTAGCAAGCCTGATATCTCTCTGTGCCTCGGTTTTCCATGTGTAAAATGGGGCTAATAACATTGTCCTATTTCACAGGATTGTTGTGAGACTAAACACATTAGAGATTGTGACGTGTTTTTGAGAAATGGTTATAGAAAGTACTGTGCAAAGAGCTGGGTATAATTGTAAATTGATCACCATTTGGCAGATAGAATGAGATTTTCAGAACCTCTCAATAGTGACCTAAGCCTGTTGCCCACTGAGTTAACGCCCACTGATTTCCTAGCAGAACGAGAGTTAGCCAAATGCTAACTGTGTTTCATAAGCCCACCCATGCTGTCTGTGTACATTGAGAATGCTGTGTTTGTTTCTCCTGTCACATCAGTGTAGCTCTTGCAAAGTTCACAGAGTTGTTCCAAATTCACACTACTACAAGCAAGAGGAGAATTAAGCCCAGCTGTTGAAGAACTGCAGTTCATTTACAAAACAAATTTGAACTTTAGGCTGGGGTTTCCAATGAATTTCAAAAGGGCTAGCCGTGTTAGTCTAGTCCAGTAAAAAAACAACAAGGAGCTGTGTGGCACTTTAAGACTAACAGATTTAGTTTTTGCATGAGCTTTCATGGGAGAAGATCCCACTTCCTCAGATGCTTCGAAGATGGGTGAACTTACAGAAAGGAATGAAACTAAATGCAAGGCGGTGTAAAACATAGGATCAGGTCATAAAGTAACAGCACCTGATCCTATGTTTTACATCCCCTTGCATTTAGTTTCATTCCTTTCTGTAAGTTCACCCATCTTCGAAGCATCTGAGGAAGTGGGATCTTCTCCCACGAAAGCTCATGCAAAAAATAAATCTGTTAGTCTTAAAGTGCCACACAACTCCTTGTTGTTTTCAACGAAGTCTAAGTAAGTTAGCAGGCTCTACTTCCACTGGCCTTCTCTGGGAACTGGGAAGAAATGGTCACAAAACGAGAATATTTTTCATGAAAAAATATACCCCCCCCTTTTTCCAGCAAAAAATGTCTAAGCTTGAAATATTTTTAATAACTCTAGAGCTGGGTACCTAATTTCCCACTCAGACCCAGTATCAGCCCTAGCTCTTGCTACTCCTTTGATTAAGGCACCATTTTAATCTGTGCATTTTTCTGTAGTTTCCTATTTTTGCTGTTCTTTTTAAATGTTATGAACACAAATAAATCAGGTTGGCTATGTCCACACATACATCGTTATTTTGAAATAAGTTATTTCGAAATGAGTTATTTTGAAATAAAGCTCTTATTTCGAAATAAATTCATTCAAATTAAGAAAATGTTAATTCAAATTAAGGGAAAAGCTCAAAGCAAAATAGCATGTCCAAATACAGGACTTGCTATTTTGCTTTAGGAGAGGGGCACCATGGGAGGCGTGGCAACATGGCCCCCTCCCTGGGCCATACCCCCACCCAATATAGGCTAAAAGGAAGGGACCCTGGGAAGGAGAAGGGCAAAAGTGTTATTTATTTCAAAATAACACATCCGAACGGCGTTATTTCAAAATAACCATTTTGAAATAACAGCCATTTCGATTTAAAGGAGGTTTAAGCTATTTCAAAATGACGGCTCTTATTTCAAAATGATGGAGCCCGTCATTTTGAAATAAGAATATGTTGTGTGGACCTAATCTCTTTTATTTCGAAATAACCAGTGTTATTTTGAAATAAAAGAGACAGGTGGACATACCCGTTTTAGTACATGGGTACTTGAATGCATGAAAGAAGACCTCTTTTAGATCACTCTCCACTGCCATGCCCTTTCTCCTGCCTCCATACATAATATTTTATGGCTGTCTAGAAAAGTTTTGGCTATTATAGTGTGCCATAATTTGAAATATGTAAAAACTAAAGAAGCAAGTTTGAGAAGTGAAGGTCATCTGTTTTTCATGATTAAAGATGTAAGAGAAGTTATAGTGAATTTCTTACGTCTGCTCCTTTAAATTTTACATTCAAAGTGTAAGATACTATTTCTGGAACCATTTTAACTGATCCTCATACATGTATGAGTCCTAAGACTGTGTATTTATAGCTGATTACACTATAATAATTATTATCTTAACTGTTCTACAAGCAATCTGTTTTTGCTCTTTATATTTAGAATTAATTTCCCCAAATATAGATTATAAACAATTTTATCTGCCCAAATAATTTTGAGATTGACAGATAAGATGCCATGTGGTAGGTCTAAATTATTTTCACTGGCAAAAATGTGCATAAATACATTATTCCATTTCCTAACTCTTTTGAGTCTTGTCTTTATAGCCATAACAAGTTTTCTTTAACATATTTTCTGTCTGTAATTTTGTAGGTACTTTTAACAAGAAAAATACAGATCCATCTTATGAAGCTGATGCAGTGAGTTATGTACGGAGGACTGGCACCATTAAAGAGGCAGGTTTGGTAAAATTCATGTGTTCATAAAATTTTGGTAAAGTTTCTGCCTTCAAGTTTCATATTCCTGTAAGCCAAAAACTCAAAATGAAATGTGGGAGTTCTGACTCCTCCCTGAAACTAGCAAGTTTCACACCCCCACATCAGGAGCCAATGGGGAAAAATAATTGCCTTGCATTTTCCAAGGTGTCATTCTGCTATCTACCTTTGTCTTGGTGGACTAAATTGTTGATCTGCCTTTTATTCATCACCATCATTGGAATGTGCAGTTGACTGTAAACTAATGATCTTTTGTCTCTTAATGTTCTTTTGCTATTTAATGAATTTATTTATGAAATTGCATGTCTGATTTTGTATTTTCACTTTAATAATACCCAGCATATGCTACTGACTGTGTTACCATCATTAATCATTAACGGCACCAACACCGCCCTGTTCTGGTTTTCCAATAAGCAACATATTTCAATTAATAAGCAGTAAGTTCCAATAAGCAACATATTTCAATTAATTTTAATTTTTTCCATTGGTCTTTGCCAATGAATACTGAATCACGTTTTAGATTTGTTTGATATTTCTGCTCAGCACATGTTTGCCATACACTGAAATTTTTGGTATCGATTTAGGCCTGTAGTTCTAGTCATCAAGGAGTGCTCTAAATCCAAGGCTACTACACAGTTCATAACAGTGGGAGGAATTTTCCAGAGTGCCCACGTTAGTGGATAGGAGCACAGGTCCCACTGGGAAGTCAATAGGAGTTGTACAGGAGGCACACTTGGAAATTAGGTCAGGAAAGCTATGTTCCTGTTGGATGTGAAATGAAAAGTCATACCTCTGAGCCCTGGTCTACACTAACAGTGAAGTTGGACATAATGCTGCTTAGCTTGACCTTCTGCTGCCTGTCTCCACTGTCAAAGCATTAAAGTTTAACTAAATGGTGCTGTAATTCGACTTGATAACACCACCCCTGCAAGTGGCATAGCACTGAGATGGAAATCTACAATTCAAATTTAGGTCCGTGTAGCAAGAGAGTAGCTCTAATCTTCAACTTACTGTTTTTCCAGTCCGCTATGCCATAGCAACATAACTTCTCTCCTGTCTGCAGCCACAGAAAGTTTTCAATTAATTCCTCTCTCTGCAGGCGGCACTATACCCCTCAGTTGTGTTTACAGCAGAGGAACAGCAAGGAAAGCTTTTCCTGCCTTTCCTATTTTTTTAGGGGGAGTGAGTGGAGGCCAACTGCCTTCCCACAGTTCCTCTGTGTACTACTCACAGTGCAATGCATTTCAGGAAGTAATGTGAGCAGTGGGGACGGGAGATCCCAAGCAAGCAATTTGCTGTGATCACTTACCTTCCCTTTCTGTAATTCAACATCCTGTGTTCATCTTCATGATGTGATTGCTGGTGACACCATTTTGCCTGCCATATTTCCTGCCATGCTAGTTTTCACGACATTATGTATCATGAGTTTGCTGTGGGTCAGTATCCCAGGCTCCCCCATGAATTATGAAATTCTCAGACTATACCACATAAGGGCATGGTGCAGCTGTTTAACCATGACAATATGGTTGTGTTTCACAAACCAGTTCCTAAAGCCATTCATCCAACACTTTATCTAGTTTCCCAGGATGCCCTTTGATAGCATTTACCTTGTAAAAGGCAGGTAAGAAACTGTCCACCTTCCCCAGGAAGTGTCTCCCATTCTTAATCTAAGAATGCAATAATGGGTGACCACAGTTCAACATGCTCATTATTGCCCTGTGTTAAATGAAACGAAATGTAGTGATCAAAACATGTACCACTCAATTTGCATGCTGCACCACTGGCACATATCTTGTAAAAGAGGGCCTGATACCATTAAATACATCTCTTCCTTTTATGGTCCAACTGTTAATTTAATATGTTAATTTAATACTCATATATCTATACTGGAGCGGTTTGGAACCATGCATTAAATAACTATATGAAATAGCAATGTGTTAACTAAGAAAACACAGCACTCCATTTATAGGTGATGTGGGGAAGAACCTGAGATGATGGTGCATTTGGTTACTTACAAGTATCTCATTATAGATACACACACCAATGTTTCTGAAAACATGGGTGGCCTAAGAATGATTTTTTCCAGCCACTTGGATACTTGGTTAAGTCCATATTCTCGCAAGTATTTTATTTTGAAGCAGATGCACCTCTGTACTGTGTTTGTGCCAGGTTTTGCATAATGTCTCATGTTCTTTATCAGTACAACAACATGAAATATTTAATAGGCCGTTATCACTGTGGCCAATATGAAAGATTAAACAGGCCTGTCAGTCTGTGTTCCCATGAAGGAAACAGGGTATACAGCTGGAATTAGAAGAAAAAGCATCAAATACAAACTATGGAGGCTGATCAAAACATTAGCATCACTGCCTTTTTGGTCAGCAGTTTTTTTTCTCCATTGTACCAAATGGGGGGTGGAGGGCCCAAAGCTGGTTAAGAAGCAATTTGCCTTTAAAACAAACAAACAAACCATCACTAAAGTGATGCAACAAGGCTATGTATATGTGGTACCCCTTTTACTGTAGCAGCTGGGCTCCTCATTTGTTAACATAGTTAGCACCCTAAGGGAGGGAGGCTAGGAAGAACTGTCAACCCTATTATAGAAATGGAGAAACTAGCCCAAAGTCACATGGGAAGTTTGTGGCAGAATAATGCACTGACTCAGTTACTCAACTGTGAAGGTAGCAACGTAATCACTGGACCAACACCCTCTCTGACACAAGCATGTTCTAAGGCACAGCTTTAGAATAAGAAGGCAGACTGGTTGTGGCTTAAGCCTTAGCTTGGGACCTGGGATGGCTGGGGGGTCCATTCTTAGGTCTGCCACTAACTTCCTGTGTGAATTTCGGCAATGAATTTAATAACCTTGATACCTCAGTTTCCTCATCTGAGAAACAGGGTTAATAATCTTTCCCATGTCCCACCTTTGTGTATGTAGTGTCTGTGCTGTGACAGACTGAGACTATCCCAAACAAACCTTATAAAATTAAGAGTCCTGCAAATAGTGTAGTGGCTAGCACCTCTGCTTAATATGCAGAAGGTCCTGGGTTCAATTCCCAGGTGGTTGGACTTGATGATCTCACAAAGTCCCTTCCAGCCCTATGATTTGATTTGAAGAGACTTATTAGTATTATTGATTTAATTTCAACCTTACTGGGTTAGGGTTAACACCACTGACATTCATTGTTTTACAAAGGCACATGTTTCTACACTGGTGTGAACTTCAGCAGACAAGCTGAAGCCCCTCTCTGGGACGTATGAGGATGTTCAAAGACTTTTTTAGAGCAATTCATGTGAAGTGGATTTCCATAGGAAACGCCTTACCTTGAGGGGAATACAACTTCTCCCCCTACAAAGGCAACCTGTTGCAGCTACCTTGTATACTAACTACCTGCTTCTAGAACCAGAACAAAGAGTCCCCTGAACTGTATAAAAGGGTAATTGAACATGTCATGTATGTGCTTGTTCTGAACTGACTCTCTGCTAAATTTAAAACCACAAGGCTGCACTCAGGTGGGGTGTTTAAAAGACTGCACTTGCTGGAGGCCAGAGGAGAACTGGGATGAACGCTGGTCACCTTATTAGCATAGATGTAGACAGTTATTTTTTTTCTGATGTTTATTATGTGACACTTAAGAATGGCATAGGCTTACTTAGACAGAGCTGTGTGGAAACCTCTATCTGTAGCTTTTATTCTGTTAGCCATCTCTAAAGAGAAAGCTACCAAGTATCCTAGCCTACTGCACCCATCTGCTGGGACTGATGGCAGGAACAGTTCATTTTTTGCATGAGCTTTCGTGGGAGAAGATCCCACTTCCTCAGATGCTTTGAAGATGGGTGAACTTACAGAAAGGAATGAAACTAAATGCAAGGGGGTGTAAAACATAGGATCAGGTCATAAAGTGACAGAAATTTGCTGTTACTTTATGACCTGATCCTATGTTTTACACCCCATTACATTTAGTTTCATTCCTTTCTGTAAGTTCACCCATCTTCGAAGCATCTGAGGAAGTGGGATCTTCTCTCACGAAAGCTCATGCAAAAAATAAATCTGTTAGTCTTAAAGTGCCACACAACTCCTTCTTGTTTTTTCACTGGACTAGACTAACATGGCTATCCCTTTTAAAACTGACAGGAACAGTTCAGTCTGGGAAAATCACCATCAAAGGGCAGACGGACATGTCTCCATCCAAGAGATGCAGCACTTGGGGGACTGAGTGCGGCTGCCCTTGCTGAAAGTGTGACGGTAAATACAAGTGCAGCTGCCCTGAACTGTGATGTATGCACTCTGGGGCAGTTCTTATCCTCTACAGCAGGGGCCTCAAATTCAAAGCACCATGAGGGCTGCACGAGGACTAGGATACTGGCCCGAGGGCCGCACCCCAAAAGTGTCCCCCCCCACTAGCCTGGGACCTGATCCATCTGTGTTCAGGGGTTGGATCCATCCCCAGCTGCCTTCCTGCAGTGGCTAGGGATGGATCCAGACCCCTCCACCAGATGGATCCAGTTCCTTCATGTCCTCCATCCGGCATGCATTTTAAAATACATGATTATGTCTGGCTTTTTACTTATAGGGCTTAAAATGTGCTGGGATGCCATGGAATGCCTTATTTTTAGGGGGAAGCATTCCAGGGCCCCCTTAAAACAGAAGAATATTACATTAATAGTACATTTTCTCCACATGTCCTCCAACGTCCTCCTTTTGGTATCTCCCTGTCCTCCTTTCCAGGCTTTGTGTCTAGTGGCCCTATGCAGGGGCTCCCACTCACCCCCCACCCTGAAAGTGGGGGGGGGGTAGCCAGCCCAGGAGAGGGACAGGCCTCTCCGCCTCCCCTCCATGCCAGGAACCGGGCTAGCCAGCAAAATGCAGCACCCGCCTCAGCTGTCCCGGTCTCTGCTCCCCGCCCCAACACGAGCTGCCTCCCGCTCTGTGCTGGAGCAGCAGGGAGGAGATGGGAGGCAGCGGTGTGGCAAAGGCAGGAGGTAGCCATCCAGGCCCTGCGCTGTCTCCCACCTCCTCCCCGCTGCTCCGGCACAGAGTCGGAAGCAGCGCTTTGGGAGGGAGGCAGAGCAGAGACCGGGAGAGTTGAGCCGGGCACTGCTTTCCACCAGCTCACCCAGTTCCTGGCACGGGGTGGGCAGTGGTGCGGCAGGGACACTGGCCCCCTTACTGGCCCCGCGTTGCCTCCCCCCCCACTGCTCCGGCACAGAGCTGGAAACAGCGAGTATTGGGGCAGGTAGGGGAGCAAGGACCAGGACAGCTGAGCTGAGTGCCCTGGAACTAAAACTAGTGCCGACCTCCCAGGCAGCAGAGGAGCTCGGCACTTCAAAAGCCCCACTGGTCACTTTTGACCCATGGAGCGATGGGGTTGGGAGCCCCCAGATTTTTGGGGATCCCCACAGGCCGCAGGAGGTAATCCCGTGGTCTGCGTGTTGAGACCCCTATTCTACAGTGTGTTTGTCCAGCACTGAGCACAGTGGGGCTCTGGATCTCAGCTGGGGTCTTTGTGTTTCTGTAACATAAATAATAATAATAGGGTGAACTGGAGTTTTCTAAAGGATGCTGGGTGCTTGAAGTATAGAGTTTGTCCCTACAGAACCTGGCAAATCAAAACAGCTTGTTGGAACAGCATCTCCGCTAATCCAAGTGAATGTATTACTTTGCAAAAGGTACTCAGTCAGTGGATGAAATTTAAGGAGCCTGCTAATTAATGATTTTTTTTTTTATGACAAAGGACAGTTTTAGTAGTTTTACCTACTATGTTAGTTACAATCTAACAATACCAGTGCCCAACTCAATGGGTGCTTGGCAAATAACTGCCTCAAGCACTTTTGAAAATCCCAGCCAATACACATATCAGAGGGTTTAACAAAGAAAATACCTCCTCTCTGGACAGCATCACACAATTATCAAGGTGCATTATGGAGACTGAAAATAATAATACCAAATTCTGCCCAGCAGTTTGTGTCAGTAGAACACAAAGGACTTTACAAAGAAGGGTGGTGCCATTTTCTTCATTTTATAGGTGAGGAAACTGAGGCATGGCCAAATGAAATGATTTGCCACCCAACAGGTCCCCTGACCATTATCCACTACTCCACATCCTTTAATGTTATCGCTTGTTATTTATGTCACAGTTAATCCCCTCTTTGTGGTCAAACAAGGGAATTCGCTGTAGGCTGCTGGGGGTAGCCCTCTGTCTCTTTCCCTGCTGACCAGGGTTTTTCCAGGTTGCACACTGCCTTGCCTTACTGTGTGTGTTACGTCTCAACAAAGCAGCCTGCCTGAAGAGGTCAACACCTGCACTTTGCTCTCTTGCTGAAGGCTAGGAACAATTAAATTGCGAGCAGTCACAAGTTACCACACTGCTCTTTATAGACAAGGGTGTTTATTCTTAAGGTGAAAGAATTATAGCAAAAACCTGCAGAAATTCCTATGGATGCTAAAAGCTTAGCAGAAGTCACCATCAGTCTCATGGCGGCACCAGGAGGCCTTCTAACACTGGCATGGAAGACTTGAGACCCACCAAGGGCAGATGGTCCTGGCCTTTTGCTGGATCACAAAGCAAAGCAGAGTCAGTGTAAACTCAGGCTATTGCTTTGTCTGTTGGTCTCTCTGGAGAATTCAATTAGAGCTAGTTATAGGCAGACACACCTCTGTGGAGGTTCTACAACTAACTGAATTTGCCTCTGCATTCGCTTCTGGAGCATCTGTGTCATCCCACCCCACGGAATTACATACAGTCCTTGATCCACAACTATATATAACCTTAAGACAGTTAGATCACTCAGTGATGTTCCTGGATATTGCCATATGGCAGACTTTCCTGTGAAACTGACTTAACTCATAGAGGCAAGGGATGGGAAATCCTAAGTCAGGGGTCCCAAAACATGTGGCCCATGGGCCGCATGTGGCCCCTAAAGCTATTTCCTGCAGCCTGCAATGACACAATCATTACTGATATTTGCAATATCATTGTATGGAAAGGTTTAAGTGGTGCAGCCCTCAGGCTACTGTACTAATCCTCAGGTGGCCCCCTGTTAGTCCTCATGTGGCCCTCATGATGATTTGAGTTTGAGACTCCTGCCCTAAGCGTTAGATCCACTATGACCATTTACGATCCAATTTGTGAAAACAAAGATGCCAGAATATAGCCAAAAACTCTTCTCTAATGGGAGGGATTTTCAAAGATGCTCAGCTTTGCCCTAACTGCCTCCACTGATGTCAAAATTCACACCTTCTCAGATAGCAAAGTCAGTCCTTTGGGAAAGCTCTAGGTAGTGGCAATCATATTCCTGCTGACAGTTTGCATCTTCCTAGTGTAATTGCCTACTTGTAAAATAATTTACCAGGGGAAATTTTCCAAATAAATTACGTGCCTGCAGAGGCAGCAAGGTAAGTATTAGAGTATGTTAATATGAAACAGAGCCATGAGATATTACCCCAAAAAGGCTATTCCAACTATTTGATGTCTTTTGGGGAGTGCCTCTACTCATTGCTATGCCAGACCATTCTGTGGTCAAGCTAACCCAGCAGCCTGGCTCCAACAGTGACCATAACCACCTGCTTCAGGAGTAGGTACAAGAAAGGCCATAATGAACAAGAATGGAATATGGTGCTCAGGGGAGTTTTCTTCTTTTAACTCCCCTCACATTGTGCTTAATAATACATAGCAGTATGTGGACCAAGAAGATTCATATCCTTTTGGATAAAAATATGTATCACTTAGATATTCCCATTATCTTGTCTAATCTTTTGCTCATTCTTGATTAGCATGGGGTTCCAATGATATTTTGTGGTGGTGAGTTCCAAAGTTTAAATGTGTTTTATGTTAAAAAAAAAACAAAACCCCACACACAAGAAGTATATTTCAGTATATTTCATATGAACTATTTTCTTGGATCACTTTTCAGAGTGTTGCCTTTACAATCCACTAGAGGTCTGCTTGAACTTGTGCAAGAAAAGATGGCATTCCTGATAATGAATGGCATGCAGATAGCTTATTTTATAACAAAGTTCTGTGCCCAGATTGGCTCTGGCTTCCTCTTTGGATGCAATATGGGAGAGCTGTTTGGACAGGCTCCTACTTGCTCACATAACCGTGTAAGGTTCAGAGACAATCCAGGCCTAGGAAAAAAACAATCACAGTACTTAGCATATATTATAATAACCTTTTACTGTTGTCATATCTATTTCAGGCCCAGCCATAGCTGTTCAGTGACTAATCAAGTACATTTGCCTGTCTTGAAATCCAATGTATCATGTTCTTCTCAAACAGAATCTTAAAAGATTAAGGTTAGAAGGTACCTCAGGAAGTCATCTAGTCCAACCCCCTGATCAAAACAGGACCAACCCCAACTAAATCATCCCAGCCAGGCCTTTGTCAAGCTGGGCTTTAAAAGCCTCTAAGGATGAAGATTGCACAGCCTCCCTAGGAAACCCCTTATACTGCTTCATTATCTTCCTAGAGAAAAAGTTTTCCTAATATCCCCCCTCGACCTCCCCCACTGCAACTTGAGACCATTGCTCCTAGTTCAGTCATCTATTACCACTGAGAACAACCTACTTTCACCCTCCCTGGAACTCCCTTTCAGATAGTTAAAAGCTGCTATCAAACCCTCTTCCTCCTGTGTTTATTAAAGAAAAGATCAACAACTGCAAACAAATAAAATGCGGTTCCTCATAGCTTGAGTTCTAGCTTTGTCTCTTTTGATAATCAGGTACCACACACTATCTGAAACACTATAAAACAAGCAGGTACCTCTAGTCACTGAATAACTATTGCAAATAAACATATCCCTATACAGTAGAGCACTTTAAATGTACACTAAGTATTAATCTGGAAGTAACAAAACTCTAGGGAAGGCCCACAAATTATTTGAACTCACCTTGACACCAACTGGATTGGTATTTAATTGGCAGTGGAATAATCAAAAGTGTTTTCATACATTTTGTTGGATAATTAATTATATTTTTCTAATTTTGTAGTAATTTAAAAATGCACAGGGTGAATGATGAACTATTGAGTCTTCACTTCAGCCAGGAGAGCCATACACACAGGGCTATGGAAAACAACCATTTCTGCTAATATGGAATATTAAAGAAGCCAGCACTAGGGCTAACTTATCATAAAAAATACAGGCAAACCAGATACTCAAAAGAGTAACAGTACCCACCAACTCAAACTGAGAGAGCTGTTGGATATAGAGCACTTTGGAAAAATGTTGCCCATAAATGTACATATACTATGTGCAAAGGTGGGTCCCAATTTAGGATCACGTATGAACATATATTTCATTGTCAATCCAGGTTCTGTACAGGACATAAGCACATGCTGAGCTTTATCAAGTAGCAGGTTTGTTGAAGTGCTTTCCTGACTAAAGATGCTTTTCCTAATTGGAGTCTAGTGACCATCCCGATGTGGCTGACAAATGTGGCAGCTGATGGACTACCTACTTTAGAGCAGGCCCCTTCAGCAACATGAATACGATGCTCTTGTGTTCTCCTTTTGACTCCCTCCTCTACTGACGAGCCCCGTAAAGCCATGTCTACACTGACGGCAGCAAATTCACTGTTGTCAGATTGATCTCCTCAGATCAGACCTGCTAAGTTGATCTGGAGATCGGCTAAATAAAACCAAAAATGCATTTCCCATCAATGCAGCACAGTGGAGACTCTGCACTGAAGACGAGTTGGGAATTATAGACTGTAAGGTCAGATGGAGCCAGTATGATCATCTAGTTTGACCTCCTGCACAATGCAGGCCACAAAAACCTCATCCATCCCTCCTGCAATAAGCCTCTGACCTATGGCTGGAATTACGCAAGCTATTCTGTGTAGCTCCCATTGACTGCCACTGAATTTCAACACCAGTATAGAGCTGACCTAAGTGCTCTCCTTGTAAGCCATACACAATGCACGATTCCCAAGAACAGGCCAATAGAAAGGGAGGGACTAAAGTTCAAGGCCAAATCAGAGCACCCCAAAATGGAAGAGGTGCAGCAATTAGGCCAAAGGTTGGTGACTCAGTTATGGTGAAAAGAAAGGGATCTGTAAATAGGTGGTCTTAGGGCCCTGCTACCGGTACCGAAAGGCATAAAGTTGTGGTGGCCCCTCACTGTTTGCCTGCTCCCTTGCTTAACAGCAGACCAAAACGCAGGTGCTTCTCATTTCACCATTCACTAGTTAAAATCAGTTCTTTGCACGCTGGCAAAAGCCATGCCTGGATATTGAAATAGCACCAGCAGAAGGAGTATCACTTAGGAAACCAGAATGCTATTGATGCTTGGTGGCTGCCAGACTGTGTGTTAATTCTTGTGACAAAATGCATACACTTGACAACCAAAGGGATTCACAGAGGAATTCAATAATCCCTGCAACGTGATAAAACCCCAGTGTCCTTCTCATTTTGCTATGAATATCAGAAGAGGAGAAAGAATATAAAGCAAGGATATGGCATTTCACATTGTGTGTGTGTGCCTGTACATCCAAATAGGCAATTCACCATGTGAAGACACATTGATCATCTATTGAACGCTATTCAGTTAATTTCTGACAGCTTTAACATTTCTCCCCGTGTATTCAGAAGTGAACACTGAAGTTACTGAGAGGTTGCCTAGGTTAGAAAGCTTGCAGACTAAGTTGATCTAAAATTGATGGGCTGCAAGCCTCTGACATGACTGCACTTAATGTGTCTAAGGGGCAGATTTTCAAAGGGATTTCCCATTGAGAAGTGAGGTGCAGAGCCATAACGAGTGATTCTGGTGTCTAGGGTGTATTCTGCTTGGAATGTGCCCCTTGCAATCAGCAGCGCCTGGAGCGAACGGCGTGGAATGCACCCGTTAATGGAGCAGCTTCATTAAGCCACTGTGGGGCGCCTGGGGCAAAGCCCCCATTAGCCTTGCCGTAGTGATGGCCCTGGTGAGGTGCCTCCCCTGCTTTGGAACATCTGGAAATCCCACTAGGCACCGATATGTACTTTTAAGCAGCTTTCTACCTTAGAAAAACTGGCCTTTAAACAATTTTGACAATCAGAATTTAAGCTCTTGAATCATAACGATGCTTTTGAAAATGATCTCCTACTTCTATTAATTACTGTACTAAATTAAAGCTAGTGTAAATGTGTCTGCACTAAGCACTAGTGGAATTAAATCAATATGGTGACATTGGTGAAAAAAAATAAAACCTGTCTGTCGACCAGCTGTGGATTCAACATAAACGTCCCAGAGAGAGCTGATGCTCTCTCTTCAAACAGTTACAACCCCTTCTTTTGCTGAGGCAGGAAAGGAAAGAGAATCTTAATCATTCTACAGAACTAGTTTGGGAGGAGATGTCTGTAGATCCTCCACCACTTGTATCCCCTATCAAACATGTACAGAAAGGCATTAGAATTACCTTGCTCTCAAATTGGACCTGACTGTTAAGAAAAATAGTACACAAGCTGTGGTGGGAAAGCCATTGAGATAAGAATTTTGTATGTTTGCCATGCAAAATGCATTGCTTGTACACAGTCCCAGTTTTGCATGTTTTATAACGAGAACCATTAGTAGAAAGTGTGTGGCTCTGAGGAACCATAAGCAGCAGTGAGAACATGCTATATTCATATTAATGATAATGAAGCCACCACGATGAAAATAAAAGACAATCTGCAAATAAAGGGAATACCAGGCTCTGTGTTTGTACAACAAAATAGTTATGTTGTTTACAAACAGAATAATCACTTCTCTGGTCTCAGCTAACCAAAGGAACTAGACAGGATACAATGAACTGTGTTAACAGGTTCCAAAAGGGCAGCCATGTTTGTCTAGTTCAGCAAAACAAGCAAAGAGTCCTGTGGCATTAACTGTAAAGACTAACATTTATTTATCACATCAGCTTTTGTGGGAGAAAATCCCACTTCGTCAGATGCTTTGAAGATGGGACACTTACAGAATGGGACGAAAACAAATGCAGGGGAGTGTCAGTCATGGGATCAGTTCATACTTCGATTTGCTGTATGATTGTGATCTGATCCTATGACTGACACTTCCCCACATTTATTTTCCTCCCATTCTATAAGTTCCCCCAATCTTCAAAGCATGTGATGAAGCGGGATTTTCTCCCCCGAAAGCTCATGTGATAAATACATTTGTGAGTCTTTAAGTGCCACAGGACTCCTTGCTTGAGTTAACCAGTTACACTGATTTTTTTTCCCAACTTGAAACCTATGTGCTGTTTGGCAGAGGTAGACAACCAATTCACACAAGAAGCCAGGTGAATTTTAAAAATTAATTTGCTTAGCTGTATCACAAATTGTTATTGACTATGCTGGGCTCTATTCATACATCTATAGAAAGCAAGGTCCCTGGCCTACAGTGCTTCCAATCCAGCCTGATCCTGCCAAAATTAACACAAGTGCTTACCTTTATCCACCACCCCATGCAACCTCTCTATGCGGGGTGTAAGCTTCAACAGAGGTGGGAGTGGGGAAGTAGTGCTATTCCTACTTTAGAGATGAGGAAACTGAGGTGGAGAGCAATGACAAGTCTTTGCAAGGTCGTGCTGGAAATCTATAGCTGAGCTGGGCCATGAAGTTAAGCTTCTCTCAAATCCTTCTCCCCTGAGAGGCTCAAGCTGAGATGCTCAAGACAGCAGGTGAGGTGTGTGGGGAAGGAGGGGTGTTAGGTACCTAGTACTTTTGACAGTTTTGGCCCCAGTGGTTCATTAGTGTCTTCGCATTATAGAAATTACCATCATTCAATCAGAAGACAAAGACCTTGCTATTGGCTAATCAAGACTAACTCACTCATCTTGAGAACCTCCTTAAAAGTCACCCAGTATTTCTCCTGTAGGGAAGCCTATGAGCAGAGATGATACTAAATCTATTGAGTAAATTATGGATAATAAATGATTAGGTCAGCAACAGCAATTCCCATTCTGGGGGAATTCAGAAAGTTAAAAATGCATGAGGTTGGCATGGGAAGAGAGTTCAAGACACCACAGAATGGAGATTCTGAAATGTTATCGAAACTACATCAAGCCAGCTTTTAATTTTGGCTGTTCAAAACAGAATTGATGAGGGTCACTTGAGCTCCTCAGAAACCCACCAACCCTGCTGCATCACTGGCTGACTGGCTGACTTGCAAATCCTGGCTTCACCTGGCACTCCTAGGGCTACCTGGTTCCAAGTTCTGTTGTAGCCTGCCACGGCGAGATCTTCTAGGGGGGTGGGCCAGCTAATAGGGAAACAGGCAGGTTTCTCTTCTTTGGCAGGAATATATGGAATACATGAATTTAATCAAATTATCATTTGCCCAGCAGGGGAAAAAAGTTCCATCAGAAAATTTCCAACCAGTTCTATAAATTATTTGCTCAGTGGTACAGATTAGTTCGTACCTGAGTGCCTACTCCCTTCCTTCATGCTTGAGGGAAAGATAAGCTATTGAATTATACAGTTCACTTCCCAGGACTATGAATTCTTAATCTTCCACAGTTACTGGGCCAGATGCTCAGTTGGTGAAAACCAGCATACTTTAGATCCATTGATTTTTTTTTCCAGAGGGGTAGCCTTGTTCATCTGTGAACAGCTAAAGCAATGAATTTAAGGCGCTGGAGGACTCTCATTGTCTTTCCATTGATTTTTGTCAATGTCCAACCCTCAGTTGCTGTTCTGATTTCGCTAGACTGGTGCTGATTTTCACTAACTGACCAGCCGAATATTCTGATCACTGAGATTTGATTTGTTTTAGTTCTCATAATCAATTTGCCCCCCAGTTCCCTGGTATAAAAGTCCTTGCCTAGACTTTATTTTGGTAGAGCCCTCAGAAATAGATTTTTTGATGAAAGTCATGTAAAGGCAGACCGTTTTGCAGTTTTTTATTGCTTAGGAAAAATAAGATTATGCTAGTGGAGATACTCTTTTCTTTTCTGATCTGATTTAATAATGCAAATTTCAAACAGCAACAACAAATTTTATTAGATCTAAGCTCTTCCTATCTGTCCATCAAAACATAATGAAGTCCTTTAATGATTAATAATGGTGGTGTAATATCCATGAAGAGCTGACAGTAAATAACTGATATTTTGTGTGTGGTTGTTAGACTTGCCACAGCCAGACAGCTGACATCTACCTGCCCATCTTGTGACCAACTCTAGACCTGTCATAATACAATAATATATCATAGCAGCCCAGTGAGCATAATAAATCCCGAATGTAGCAAATGAAAAAATTAACTTCTTAGTTTCATGTCCTCATCTTCTCCTGAGTAGTACCCCCTACCATTCTCAGAATATTGAAATCAAGATTATTCATGTAACTTTATAGGCTGTGTTCACACACAGGGGGTTATTTTGATACGGTTGTCTCGAAACAACTTGTATCGAAATAACGCCTTATTTCGAAATGACATTTCGAATTAGCAAAAAAGTCACTTTAAAATAAGGAGAAAAGCCGGAATCGAAATAGCAATTCCGGACAACAGTTATTTCGAAACGACGGTGAGTCATTTTGAAACAACATGTTCAGACGACGGTTGTTTCGAAACAAGTTGTTTCGAAACCACCGTTGTTTCGAAACAACATGTTCGCATGGCGTTGTTTTGAAACAACCATTGCGAAACAACATTGTTTCGCCCACCGACTAGGTTTAACTTGTTTCGAAACAACCGTGCGTTGTGTGAACAGCCGAAACCTTATTTCGAAACAAGCTCCGTTGTTTTGAAATTAGGAGGCTGTGTGAACACAGCCAAACAGAGGCCAGTCAAACACAAATTACAGTTCTTCACCCCCCCCCAATAATGGGTGGTAAAGACTTATGTTACTTTCTGTGAATAAGCAATTGATCATATGGGATGTAGTATCAATGAAGAGCTGGAAGTTTGGGTGTTTTGTAATAAGATACAAAGTCTTTCCCTTTCTTGGTCTTTCAAATCCCTCTCAGCTGAATGGACAGTAGATGTTATTACTAGCTGAAGATTAATTGGTAACCTATATGAGATGAGCCTGGTGATATCAATCCCATTCTTTGTAGTCTGATGTCTCCATCACAAACACCATCTCAACAGCAGTTAGAAAGGCCAACAATCAAATGGGCTTAGAGTGTGAAAAGCTCTCAGACTGCTAGAGATGGAATATTGTGTGCAATTCTGGGTCTCCCATGTTTAAGAAAGATGAATTCAAACTGGAACAGGTGCAGAAAAGGACTAATAGGATGATCTGAGGAACAGAAAACCTGCCTTGGCTTGGATTGTTCAACTTAATGAAAAGAAGGCTGAGGGGCTATATGATTGCTCTCTATAAATAGATCAGAGGGATGAACACCAAGGAAGGAGAGGAGTTATTTAAGTTAAGAGCCAATGTGGACACAAGAACAAAGGGATATAAGCTGATCTCAACAAATTTAGGCTTGCATTAGATGAAGGTTTCTAACCATCAGAGGAGTGATGTTCTGGAACAACCTTCCAAGGAGAACAATGGGGGCAAAAAGCCCTCTCCTAACTGGCTTCAGCATTGAGCTTGATAAATATATGGAAGGGATAATATGATGGGACAGCCTGCAGTGGTGTGTAGCCAATCTGTGGCTGCTTGCAGGAAAATTTTCCAGTGGCTGGTGATGGGATAGGCTTTGCGTTAGTAGAGAGAATTCTTTCTTAGCTGTCTGGTTGGTAGGTCTTGCCCATGTGATCGGTGTCTAGCTGATGCCATATGTGGGGTCAGAGAAGAATTTTTCCTGGGTCAGACTGGCCAAGACCATGGGATTCTTTTTATCAGCTTCTCCTATATAGGCACTTGCAAGTTTAACCAGTGTAAATGATGGATTCTCTGTAACAAAGTTTTAAATCATGTTTTGAGGATGTCAGTAACTCAACTGGAGGTTAGGGGGTCTGTTATAGGAGTGGATGGGTGAGGTTCCATGGCCTCCAATGTGCAGGAGGTCAGACTATGGTATCATGATGGTCTCTTCTGGCCTTAAAGTTTAGCTGGCGCACTTCATGGCTCTCAGCTGTAGTTCTTTCAGCTGCCTACTGCTTTCTGACCATATTGTTACCCAGAGGGTTTTCAATTTTCAGCATTTATATTATGCAAGTTATAATTCATTTTTACAAGTTAAAAAAAATTCAAGCTGTACATTCTTCCCTCCTTAAATAAGCAAAATAAATCAGTTTTGATATACAGTAAATTTTATACCACAAATTGGAAACTAGGGGAACATGACATAGCAGCAGGATTTCTAATTAACCTCAAATAGTGAGAGCTGTTGGGAAAAGAGCAGCCTTCCTTAGTGGATTTTAAAAAAGCACACACACACTAATACTATGTGCTACCACACTGGGGTTTTTTTTTTTGTTTTTTTTTTGTTTTTAATGTGTCATGACTGTCAGTCAAGCAGAGAACCAGAGCTGTACACCAATTGCAGATTTTGGCATGCTTAAAAGTCTTCTCTGGTCCTCATTTATTCCAATGTATCAGTTTAATTTAAAAGGAGAAATTCTCCTTGTGCTTTGAGCTACAGATTCAGGCCAAAGGCAGGGCAGAGGATGTTGGATCAATCTAACCTGACTTCTTGCACATACCATAAAATCTCACCCTTTTGTGCCTATATTGAGCTCTGTAACTTGTGTAGGGGCTAAAGCATCTCTTCCAGCAGGTCAGCCAGTCTTGGTTAGAAGGTATCAAGAGATGAAGAATCCACTACTTCCCTTGATAGTTTTTTCTAATGGTTAATTACCCTCAGTGGTAAAATATTGTGCTTAATTTATAATCACAACGTTTGGTTTTATTGTCCAGTGACTGGTTTATGTTATGAGCCGCCACTGGGATGTGACAGTGAAAAAACCTAATGCAGTCCTAAGAAGCATGAGACAAGGTACAGTATTTCCAGTGAGATGCTAGTACCATTATGCAAGGTGCTGATGAGACTTCATTTGGAACACTGTGTGCATTTCTGGAAAGATGAATTCAATTGGAACAGGTGTAGAGAAGGGCTACTAGGATGATCCAAGGAATGAATCATGAGAGTAGACTCAAGGCACATGGTTTGCTTAGCCTAACCAAAAGAAGACTACGGGGAGACAGGATTGCTTGCTATAAATACATCAAAGGGATAAATACCAGGGAGAGCGAGGAATTATTTAAGTTCCACGCCAATGTGGACACAAGAACAACTGGATATAAACTGAGCATCTGGAAAGTTTAGGCTTGAAATTAGATGAAGATTTCTAAGCATTAGAGGAGTGAAATTCTGGAACAGCCTTCCAAGGGAAATAATGGGGGCAAAAGAACTAGCTGGCTTCAAGACTGAGCTTGATAAATTTATGGAAGGATGGTATGATGGGGCAGCCTAAACTGGCAATTAACTCTATATTTGGGATTAACATTTAGCTCCATATTTGGCTTCATATTTGGGGTTGGGAAGAAATTTTTCCCTAAGGCAGATTGCCAGAGACCCTGGGGGTTTTTCCACCTTCCTCTGCAGGCTGGGGCATGGGTCCTTTGCCAGTGTATTCTCTGTACCTTGACATCTTTAAACCATGATTTGAGGTCTTCAGTAACTCAGCCAGAGGTCATGGCTCTGTTACAGAAATGGGTGGGTGAGGTTTTGTAGCCTGTGTTGTACAGGAGGTCAGATAGGTTATCATAATGGTCCCTTTTGACCTTAGAAACCTATGAGTCTATGTTCTGCCTTTTTCTACTAAACTAAAGAGACGTTTGGGACACAGAATTTTCTCTCCATGAAAGCACTTGTAAAATACAAATATGAAACAATTTGTATTTTTTCTTCAGCATCAGGAGCTAGAGGCTGTACAGACACTATCTACCACATTTGATCTGAAAGGGATCTTGAGTCTTTTTGGTGTTATTATGCAACATTGGCTTTAGCTTACCTAAGAAATCAGATCACACATTTGATAGGTCATGTCAAAGATGACTTTGAAGTCATTTTCCAAGGACAAGTCATGTTTAATATCATACCAGCTGGAACGATGGAACCATGGTTTAGCCACTGCTCTTCAAAGTCATGTTCTAACACAGCCTACATTTTTCTTACAGCTTTCTTTTGCAGGAGAATGTGTGATATACAAAGTCCAGGAGGACAATGCAGGCACGGAGGATGGGGGCTCTGTTGAAGTTGATGAAGTATTTTGGAAGACGGAGACAAGGCAGAAGACAAAGGAAGACCAACCGGCTGAGCACAACACCAGAGCAGCAGATTGGGAAGAGATGAGGATAGAAGCAGAGTAGAGACACTTCCAGAAGGCACAAATGAGAATTTTGAACTTGGTGCAGGTGATGTGGAACCTGTGAAAGGACTCGGAGGAGGGGCAGCTGGGAGGTGTGATTCTTAGGCCTCTTCTTTTCTTATTCAGAAAGGTGTTCTGATTACCTCAGACAAAAGGAGGGAATCAGGTGACACTGGCCCATCTCCACATCTCTATCTTTCACAGTCATGGGAAAAAAGAAAGAGAGGGTTAAGGGTACAGATTGTTGTAATAAGCCATAAATCTAGTGGCTCTGTTCAGTCTGTGACCCTGCAACAACAACAAATGCAAAACTCGCAGACATATCTTCACTGCTACAATAACCAACACCCCCAGCAATGCACCTTTCAAGAGCCTTCACAAGCCTAATACAACATGCGGTGCACCTCATTCAGTGCACTAAATGCCCTCATAACAATTATGTAGTGAAACCAGACAACATGCTTTCAAATGAACTCACACAGGAAAACTGTGTCACCTCTGGGTGAACACTTTTCACAAAGCAGTCACTCTATATTTGCTGTATCAGTCCTCATCCTCAAAGGAAACCTGAACAATCCTTTCAAAAGATGAGCCTGAGCTCTTAAAATTCACATCTTGGCTGAACTCTAAAAATCATGAACTGAGCAGAGACACTGGATTTATGGCTTACTACAAGAATTTGTAACCCCCTAATTGCTGCTCCCTTTTCATTCTCTGTCTGTAGAGGTGTTAACAGGCACCTCCACTCCCTGCCAATATGTGCTAACTAATAATGTTAAACAATCTGTTCCCCTTGAAATTTGCTGTGATGTTAGAATTACTCTTCTCAGACCTGAATGGCTCAGTCTAAAAGCTTGAACACTTATTTTTTGAACCAGCTTCTGTTGGTGAGAGAAAGATACTACTACTCTCATCTTCTCTCTCTGAAACGAATGGATGTTAAGAGCCTAAAGACTTTTGAGGACCTGGACCAGAGCTGCTAGATCAATGTGCATCTCCCAGCATGCATTAGTCTTCTGTTTGTTTGAACTTCCACTCTGTATCTTGGGTCTCACTTGATCACAGTGCATCATAGGAGATGTAGGTCGGTCAGAGAGCCTGGCCCATAGAGAAGGGGAGCATCTCCTCTTGGGCACCACAGCAGTATGGGATGCATCAGACCTAACAAGTGAATATGAAACAATTCAACCTTCCCAAAGGGCACTTCTTTTGAACATTCCATTCCATAAGAAATTTAATATATTGATTTTTCTTCCCAATATGGGGTAAAAAGCCCAAAGTTATAAATAACAGCATTTCCCAAGTGGGTAAAAAATTCCAATTTCCAAACAGCTTGTTCTACATTCTGGCTTCCTAAGGCAGTGTCTCAATTGCATCTGTTTTGTGTTGCAGGCTGTGTTTTCAGTGTCATTTCCACTCGATCAGTGTGGATTGATTATTTTATGTGTTTTTATAGTTCATGTGCCCAGAGATGGATGGGCACACTGTGTAAATAATAAATTAAATGCATTATCTGCAAAAGCTATTGATGTGTGTTGACTGCTGACTTCATTGTTTCTCCAAGTGACCGTTTCATTTAAATAACACTTCGTGTGCAGTTGCTTTTTTGCAGGGCTCTGGCAGACTATGTCAGATGCAGCATAAGGCACAAAGATCTGGAGGCCAAATACTGCAGCTTTCTCCAGCCAAGTCCACAGAACAGACGTGCTCATGTCCAAATAAGTTGAGCTAGACTGTGACTCAGAGTACCACCAGGCAGGAGATCAAAAACACTCCTTATATTAGTTAACTGGCTACTGAGCCTTGCCAGATTTATCTGGAACATGTGGACAGAGAATGGGGACAGCCTTGGCTCCGTTCTCATTGCCTTGGAGTTGAGAAACAAGTCTTAGGAGTGTCAGAATTTGCTGCCAGTTTAGGCCCCTCAGCAATTTACTGCACTCCCCACAAGACAAGAGAGAAGCAGGAAAGGAATTGTGCCTGAGGGGGCATCTCCGTATCCCATCTCCTTCTGGATTCCCAGCTAGGTCATGGCTGTTAATACACTATTCCTTACTCAGGGCTGTGCCTGAAAATAATATCTGTTAGACAGGCAAGAAGTAATGAGCGTTTGTGAAACATGCACACCATCAAAACAATTTCACCCCAAGACTCCAGGTTGACATCATATGGATAGCCTTTGGAGAACTAGACGTTTCTTGTTAAGAGGCGGTAAATGTCAATTTCCTTGTACACTCTAAGAGAGACAAAAAGTATTTCCATCGAGGACCAAAGTTTCCAAATAGGCAAAGTCAGAAAAATGCTGCTTGAGAACATGCTGGAATCTGAGGGCAGGGCATTACCGTTTATATTTTCACAGGGAATGCTGACAATTTTCTTTTGAATAATTACAAAGCTTCAACTTCTAGAATCTCCATAAATAATCATCATCTGACCCACTGTCCCCCAACGTTCTGACGTGCCCATAATTTCCCACAACTATGAATATTTTAATTGAGACAAATATAAAAGAAATGCTTAAAAATAAACATTAGTATTACCCGTCAAAATTACAGATTAAAAAAATTCAGTTCTGCCATGCCTGTATATGGCGTGTAGGAAGATCAAAGTCCAAGTAAGTCTTACAGAAAATTTTGGTCAAATGCATCTAATGCTAAATTTCTAAGAACCAACAACTGGGACCAGATTTTTCAAAGCCACTCAGGTCCCATTTGAGTAGTTAAGGCTGGGAGTCCAAGGAAATTAAGCACCCAGCTCTCTGAATTCTAGCGGGATTTGAACACCTAATTCTCTTAAACTGTTTTGAAAATCTAAGCCATAAGTACCTAAGTAGGAGCTGAGCTGTTCTGAAAATCTGACCACTTTTTAGGTCTCCTCAATTTCCAAAGGGATAGCCGTGTTAGTCTAGTCCAGCAAAAAAACCAACAAGGAGTCATGTGGCACTTTAAGACTAACAGATTTATTTTTCGCATGAGCTTTCGTGGGAGAAAATCCCACTTCCTCAGATGCTTCGAAGATGGGC
>ML681966.1:87310251-87324510 GCA_007922195.1 Podocnemis expansa
CTCATGCGAAAAATAAATCTGTTAGTCTTAAAGTGCCACATGACTTCATGTTGGTTTTTTTGTACCTCAGTAGGCACTGTTGGGTGCTGAGTTCTTTTGAAAATTCTAAGGGACAGGGACTGGGGGGCATAGTAGGGATGCAGCCGTAGACTTTTAGGTTGTGTCCACACAAGAATTAAATACCCGTGGTGGGCCCATGTCAGCTGACTTGGGTTGACTGTAGACTCTAAAATTGTGGTGTGGTCAACTAGAGCGCTGTGCAATAGGGGGCACCCAGGGTGCTCTCCCAGGGCCGCCCTTGGAGTGGGCAAGAGGAGCGATCACCCCTGGCCTTGTGGTTCCCACAGCCATTCTGTCTCCCACCCCTTCTGCTGCCTTTGGCATGGAGCTGAAGGCAGCGGGGGGTGGGGAGGGGGAGTGTAAAACTGGCCTCTCCACAGTGCCAGCTTGCAGGGCAGAGAAGAGCCAGCCCAGGGGTAGAACAGGCCAGCCCAGAGGCTGGGCTCTGCTCTCCCACTCCTCCCCTGGGCTAGCTGTTCTGCTCTTTTAGTGGGGAGGGCTGGCCCATAAGCCAGGCAGGAAAGTGTAGCCCAGCCCCTGGATTGGCCTGCTCCACCCCGGGGCAGTCAGGCAAAAATACAGGTACCTAGGGCGCCAGAAAACCTTGGGCCGGCCATGCTTGTATCAGCTGACAGCCATGGGTCTTTTAACTGGTCTATAGAGGTATCATAGGAGTCTGCTGCCGCATCCATCCTGTACCTCATATTTTCTGTCCTCTGATCTACTTGGGGGGGGGCAGTCCTGCAAGCCTGGACTCCCGCTTGCAGTTCAATCAATGTCAAAGAATTAAGTCTCCCGAGTAAAGCTTAACTCTGTGCCAGTATTTGCAGCTTGTGCACTGTCTGATCGCTGAAATGACGTGCTTATTGAGTCAGCACAATGGATGAAGTGAACGCATATTCTCACTGCCCAAGTGTGACACTATTTAAATCAAAGCTAATATCTTGGCAGGGCCCCCATGCCTGCGAGCGCGTCATCAGGCTGCAAAGTGCTGAGATTTTCCCCTTTGTCAGATTGCATTTAGTGTATCTGGAAAACTAGGCAATCTGTTAATATTATATTGTAGCCAGGACTTCATGGAAAGAACAGGAGATTGTGCTCCCTTGACCTCTCAGGAGTTCAGGATCTGACTACAAAGATAGGCAGTGCTACCCAGCACAGGCAGCTTCCTTTTTAAAGTGATGCTGCTTTTTAGCCATGTATTCCAGATAGACTTTAATGAGCTGTGTATGGGCATCGTCCCTTAGCCCCATTTTGCCATGTGAGCCTATATAGTCTGTCTCAAATGAAAGCTTTGGTAAAATAGTTAAATGGCATTAATTTATTTAGAGCACCAATAAGGTGCCAGGTTTGGCAGGTGATCTGTCCAGAAATCACAGGAATATCCATGGCAACAGAGAGACTGGGAAGCATCCTGACAACCTCTGTGAATTCTAGCTTATAATGCTTCCATACTTGCAGATTACTTACCATTTAATTTGGTGGGCAATGGTGCAAAAAGGCTGAACAGCCCACAGCATGGATCATACACTGGGGTCTTTCGTGAGTGGACAGTACTCAGTATTGGGAAAAGACTATCCTTCTTTACATCTAAGTCACTGATCTGTAGCTACCCCAGGTCAGTGATGTTTGGGGCACATGGGAGATGAGTTACAACACCTGGAGGAGAGGAAGGTGATTAGGAACAGTCAGCATGGATCCACCAAGGACCAAGGACAAGTCATGTCTGACCAAGCTGACTGCCTTCTATGCTGAGATGACAGGCTCTGTGGGAGGACCGACTCAAGGGATTGTGGTACCCTGAGCCAGCCTGGATTTTGTGCACCCCCTGGGGAGGATGGGGGAGGAAGCGTGGAACCCAGCCTCTGCTCTGAGCCAGCTCATCCCACCCCTAGGGTGGGGAACAACTGGCCCAGGGGTGGAGCGGGCCAGTCCAGAGGCTGGGGTCTGCTCTCCTGCCCCTCCCCTGGGCCTGCTGTTCCTCCTTAGGGGTGGTAAGGGCCAGCCCAAAGGCAGGGCAAAAGAATGGAGGCCACCCCATAGGCTGGCCCATGCCACCCTAGGGGGCAGAGTGGCTGGCTCGTGGGAGTGTGGGGTCCAGCTTCTGAGTCAGCCCACCTGCCCCACCCTTGGAGCCCCTAGACTGAGGCATCCAGAGCCAGTGCCTCACTGGCTCATCAGAAGAGCCAACCTTCATCTGCGGAGAGCGGTGGACATGATTGATCTTGACTTTTGCAACACTTTTAAGACAGTCTCTCACGGTATTCTTGCCAGAAAGTTACAGATGTGTGGGTTGGATGGATGGACTATAAGGAGAATAGAAAACTAGCTAGAGTGTCAAGACCAACAGCTGGCTCAGTGTAAGATGGGCAGTTGGTAACAAGCAGAGAGCCCCAGAGGTGGTTTTGTTCACCATCTTCATTAATGGTATGGATGAGGGATATATTGCACCCTTAGCAAGTTCCTGGATGGCACTAAGCTGAGGAGGAGCTAAATACAATAGGATAGGATATAGAGTAATCTAGACAAATTGGAGGATTGGATCAAAAGAAATCTGATGAGGTGCCACAAGACCAAGTGCAAATTCCTGCACTCAAGATGGAAGAATCCCATGCACTGCTACAGACTCGGCCTGACTGGCTGATCAGCAATTCTGCAGAAAAGTACCATCAGGTTATGGCAGATAATAAGCTGGATATGAGTCAACAGTATGCCCTTGTTGCCAAGAAGGCATATTAGTAAAAGCATTGCCAAGAGTTTGAGGGAAATGCTTATTCAGCACTGATAAGGCCACATCTGGAGCACTGTGTCCAGTTTTGTGCCACCACTGCAGAAAGGATGTGGACAAATTGGAAAGAGTACAGACAAGGGTAACAAAAATGATTAGGGGGCTGTAGCACATGACTTATGAGAAGAGGCTGAGGGAACTGGGTTTATTTAGTCTGAAAAAGAAAAGAATGATGGGGGATTTGATAGTGGCCTTCAACTATCTGAAGCAGGGCTCCATGAAGCTGGCACTAAGCTGTTCTGGGTAATGGGAGATGACAGAACGAGGCGTAATGAATCATCTCGCGTTGCAGTGAGGTAGGTCTAGATTGGATATTAGGAAAATCTTTTTCTCTAGGAGGGTGGTGAAGCACAGGAATGGATTACTTAGGTATGTGGTGGAATCTTCATTCCTAGACCTTTTAAGGGCTGACTTGACAAAGCACTGGCTGGGATGCTTTACTTGGGGTTGGTTGTGGTTTGAGCAGGAGGTTGGACTGTATGAAGGTCCCTTTTGACTTTAATCTTCTTTGATTCTGTGATTCATCATTGCCCATGGCAGGCTCTGGAGACTGGTCAAGCACTGAACTACATGCAGCTGGAACTGCCCTCTTTTCCAAACAAATGGTCCCCTCCACAATACAGTGAAAGCACATTGGTGAGACCATGCTGATTCTGTACCTGTTTTCTGGATTAAAGGATGGACCTCAGCCCCCAGGGTACCCTTCATGGATACTGCAGGAACAAAGGGGAAATCTTGACTTCAGCAAAGTCAACGGCAAAACTCCCAGTGACCTCAATGATGCCAGGCTCTCACTCAGAACATTTAGAAAACAAACAAGACATGAAATTTAGTGACAAAAATAGTACTATGAAACTCATATACTCTAAGGTCACAAGGGACCAATATGATCATCTAGTCTGATCTCCTGCACAATGCAGGCCACAAAATCTCACCCACCCACTCCTGTAATAAATCTCTAAATTCTTACTCCTCAAATCATGATTAAAAGTCTTTAAAGTACAGAGAATTCACTAGCAAGGGAGCCAAGTCCCATGCTACAGAGGAAGGCGAAAAACTCCAGAGTCCTTGCCAATCTGTCTTGGTAGAAAATTCCTTCCTGACTCCAACTATGGCTGCCTATATTAAACCCTGAGCATGTGGGCAAGACTCACTAGACTAACGCCCAAGAAAGAATTCTCTGTAATAACTCAGAACATGCAACATCTAACATCCCATCTCAGGCATTTGGCATATCCACCATCAGCAGTCAAAAATTGGTCAATTGCCAAATTAGGCCATGCCATCATGCTATCCCCTTCATACATTTATCAAGCTCAGTTTTGAAGCTAGCTAGGTTCCCCCTCTGCCCCAAGCTCCTCTTGGAAGGCTACTCCAGAGTTTTACTTCTTTGACAGTTAGAAATCTGTCTAATTTCAAGTCTAAACTTCCTGATGGAGAGTTTGTATCCATTTGTTCTTCTGTCCACATTGGTCCTGTACTCAAATAATTCCTCTTCCTCCCCAGTATTTATCCATCTGATGTATTTATAGAAAGGAATCATATCATTGTAGTGGTCTGAGCCTACAAATATCCTCCAGATTTCCTGTTTCTTGCAGAATATGATATTGTTACTCTTTGTCACAAAGCAAAAATGTCCCCAGACTTTCTGTCAATGTACTGAAAGGGCTACGTCTCTGAGAGGCATTTCTTTGAGAGTCACTACCTGAAGGAATACGCTTTTGAGTTTATACCAATAAAAAGTACTCTGGGCTTTCCCCCCCAGCAGTATTAACTCTGTGGTAAAGCAGATTTAAGTGGTCAGCTGGAAATCAGAGGGCTTTCAAGATTTTTTTGATTGCCACAGAATTTAGCGTGGTGATGTAAAAAAGGGAGTCAGTTTGGTATAACTTCCTATCCACTGCAAAAGGGTGCTAACGGACATGATATCAGTCATTAAAATAGCCACTGTGCTCTTTCCCATCATGGTAACAATTCCATAAAGCCAGTAGAAGGACACTTCAGTCTCTCTGGATACTCGGTATCAGACTTGAAATTTGCCATACTTCTACAAAAACACACCATTCAAAACCAGACTACAGTGTGAAACTGCAGAACTGGAACTGATTTGCAAACTTGACACACTCAGAATGGATCTGAATCACGACATGGAATAGTTAGCATATTACAAAAACTAATTGTTCCTGTTCACACATTCTCACCTTCTAATCAACTGGTGTGGATGGGCCTCACCTACCCTAATTGGATTGGCTTTGCTAACACTTGCCCTCCTTCATCCTAGCATGTGTATATGTATCTCTCAACTGCAGTTTCTACTTCATGCATCTGACAAAGTGGTCTGGAGCCCACAAAAGCCTATGCCTGGAGAAATTTATTAGTCTTTAAGGTGCCACAGGACTCTCATTGTTTTTGCTGTACACAGGCTAACACGACTACCCTTTTGGAAACTTCCCATCATTGCTCACTATTTTTATGAGTGCATGGTAGCACATTGCTCTGGGCTAGATTGTACATTTAGCCTTGAGTAAGAGCCAGCTTGGAAGCTGCACCACACCCAAGTAGCCCAGGAAGTAAAGTAATTTAGAAAGACACAATTGCTTCCCTGCCTACCTTTTGCTGAGGATGTGCGGATCAAGGGGGAAGAGTAGTTTGTTCATGGCCTGTACCATCATGCACATTGGGGTCTGAACAAGGAATCTGCAGAGCTAGATGCCCAAGCTACCACAGGTGGAGACAAAGAGCCAAGACTCTTCATCTGGAGCCATAACCAGAGCTGGTCAGGAAGTTAGCAACAAAACAAACTTCATCCAGGAAAGGGTCAGTTTTGATGAATTTCTCATATAAAAAAAAAAAAAAGATGACAAAAAGTTGCATCCCATTCCACCAGTTTTTAAAATGAAAAGCTTTTTGCTTTTGTTTCAAAATGACTTTTAATTTAGAAATTCAAGTTAATTTACAGGTTTAAGAAATGGAAATAAAAAATAGTGACAAAAAGTTTTGACTGATTCAATCCATTTTTCTGTACTTTTAGTTTGTGAGAAATTTTGCTTTATTTACTTTTTGTCCCAGTATAAGACAGGAAAAAACATTCAAACGTTGAACATTCTTCTGCAACAGGAAAAGCTATTTCCCACCCAGCTTTAGTGGTAATGGCCACATCCTCTGCTTAAGAGAAACAGCAAAGGACCACACTTACCAGTGGGTTCCACATATATTCCAGTACACAGGTATGCGATCAATTGCATAATCCAACCATATGTAAAGATTATGTCAGGAATAACATGAAAAATCCATCGTATGATTTGCTTAGAGCCGGGGTGGCCAAACTTACGGAACTCAAGAGCCACACAAGTCGACTGATTATTAAACCTTCAAGAGCCACATTGAGGCATATAACCACATTTTTACCTACTCCAAAATTACTGAGCTTAAAATTCATTGTGCACTTTAATTTTATCGTAAAAATGGGGCAAATATTGATCCACTAATGTCGGATTCTAATAATTATTTAAGATTACCATGAAACTAGGCCTATACAGTAAAAATTTAGTGAGTCCATGCACAGAAGATACTATGGAAAAAATCCCATTGAATTCATTCAGTTTGGGGTCAGGCCCTATATAAATTCTAAATATCAATATTTGGTTTTTATAATAAAGTAAAATCTTTATCAGTGAGAGATTTTTTCCAGAAAGTTTACAACACAATTTTCCATCCTCAGCCCTTCACAACAATTATTCTTGTCTAATGGGCTCGGATACCCATAGACTCATTCATGAAGATTGCACTGAAATATGAATGGATTTTGACTACTGGTATACAACAAAGGAGAATTAATACATGTTGAATGCTACTTAATCAGAAGAAGTATAGTGCTGCTATTGAATTTTGCAGTGAATGTAAATTATCTTGGTAATTGACTTAGTTATATTAATTAAAATTTTCTTATAAAATAAATGTGCTAGCAGTTCCTTCTGCACACAAATGACATACTGGTGTCTCAGGCACACTTGTTCAATGGACTTAAGGAATTTCTTTTCTAGAGCCAGTTTTCAGTAGTGGTGGTCTATCTTAAGTCTAAATCATTTTGCATGCTGAAAATGAACCATGATCCATAATAAGTACTTGTAGCATTCTTTAAATAGAGGGTTTTTAAAATAACCTTTTGACAGTAGTAGTGGTTTTGGATGCAACCCTTGTGTCAATTTTCAGTCATTTCTGATGATTCTTATTTAATTCTCAAAATAGAAATACAACAGAAATAATTTTGCATTATATTACAATATCTGGAAAATGCCAGGTGATTTTTAAAAAAGAAAATTAATTTACAATTGCTTTTCAGGTTCAAATTGCTAATTATCATCACTTATCTGTAGTTCATTGTAGACTTGTTCTTGATCAATTTATGTTGCCAGTTTTAAAAATATTTACCCAGAAAACAATATCAAAAAAGAAAAGTATTTAAAAAATCATGCACTGATGTAATTAAAGACTATTATTATGCACACGGACAAGGAGGATAGAATTAATATTGTGGGGGTAAACTGTACGATCTGGCAGTCACTGGGTCTGAGTGCTTGTCTTTAGACCTGACGACTTGCTTTTCCCCGCAGGCTCTGACAATGCTGCCCCTCCCCTCCCAGCTCTCACCACGCTGCTTTTTTCTGACAGTGAGGGTCTCTCAATGCCGCCCCCTCCCCTCCCTTCCCTGCCCGTTCCCGCTCTGGTCAAGCTGCCTTTTCCCTGTGGGTTCTCCCAGTGCTGCCCCTCCCCTGGCTCCGACCACGCTGCTTTTTCCTGCAGCTCTCACAAGGCTGCTCCTCTGCTGCTGGCTCTCACCCTGCTGCCACCTTTCTGCTGTCCCCGACCATTGCAAATTTCTTGCCCCTGGCTCCCGCCATGCAGCCCTTCACTTCTGCACTCTCCCTGGAGCCACAATTTTTCTTTAAGAGCTGCATGCGGCTCACAAGCCGCAGTTTGGCCACATCTGGCTTAAAGACTGAGTTCTCTCAGACAACAGATTTCTTTTTTAAAACAAATTACAACAAAATATGTTCAGTCATTTGAAAAAGGTGTGGGGAAAATATTTCTCTCACTCTGAGCAGTTTGAAGATAGATGTTTTTTCCCCAGAAATAGCTGATTTTTCCAATCAGAAATTTCCAGAATGCCTTGCCCACTCTGTAAACCAGAAATGGGTTTCAAACCACTTGGGGATTTGGGAACCATTTTAATGGCAATTGAACATTTAAGACCTCAGGCAGCAGATTGTTTTAAAAAATGTGTATGGTGAATGGATGGTAATGGTAGAGCATTGAGCTCTGCTTCAGTAACTTATGACTCAGGCAGCAGAGTGCAATGGGCCGGGGCATCAACTTGCCCTCTAGAAATGTAGGTGCTTTTCTTTGCTCCATCACTGACTTGCTATGTGACCCTAAGAAAGTCAGTTCACCTCTCCATGTTTCTGCTTTGATTCTTTGTCCATCCGATCAGTTCAGACTGGAAGCACTTGGGGGCACGAATTGTCTTTTACATTACAGTGCCCAGCTCAGTGGAGCTTTGATATCACTCAGCACCTCTGGGTAGCACTGTACGGCTAATAATAACAAATAGCAAGTGCATTACTAGCTTTGAAGCTTTGCCTACATTATGTCTGAACTAGCCAATCAGGGGTTCACGTTGGTTGACTTCTCCAAATTACTTGCTGATACAGTTAGTTGAGCACGTCTCCAATTAAATGCAACTACTTTATAAAACAATGTTGAGGTTTTTTCCCGAGCTCCTGGACTAAATTAGTCCTTAATTAGGTCATTTCTTTCTAATTGATTAAAAATAGGGTTTCAAATTAAAACCGAGAGAATGACTAACAGCACACAAATGGTATTATTCAAATTTGAAAGAGGGGAAAAAACCCATCAAAAAGACCATTACATTGAATTGCAGATCAGCCAAAGAGATGATATGCAGGATTGTTCCCTAGAAAAACTATTATTTTGCTTCTTTAAAATTAGGACAAGGATGCAATCAAATGAAGAGGATTAAAGCCCAAAAGAAATAAAATCAGCACTTTGCAGCTGATCACGCACAAAATTATCATTTGTATTGAGGCCCCACTGCTCAAAGCACTGTGCAAACACAGAGTGAGATAGTCCCTGCTCCAAAGAACTTACAATCTCAATAGATATGCAAAGAATGAAAGGGGAGATGACTTTTCGAATGCCCCCCCAAGCGGTCAGAGACAGAAACTGGAAATGAACCCATCTCCCTTGCCCTGTTCTTTATAACACACTGCCTTTGAAGCTCTACAACCTTGTCTCCTTGTCTACCAAAGGGAAATACAGCCACTGCACACAGAATTACAGTAAACCTCAAAATGGGAGACAATTCAAGGGTCTGTTCTTAGATGACTTTATTCCCCTTCAAACTACAGAGAGACACCACTGAAATCAAGATAAAAAATGAAGTTAATTGATTCTTGGACAATTTCAAGGGGAAGATTTCTCTGAAAAGCTAAACATATTCGGCCAGATCTCTGGTGGGTGTAAACTGGTGAAGCTTCACTTCAGTGGAGCTATGGTGGTTTCCACCAGCTAAAGATCTGACTTACCTACATCAAAAGAGTCATCCCAATTTATACTGGTGGGACTCTAGCCCATTGACTTCAACAGAGCTGCACCAGTTTACCTCAGCTGAGAATCTGAGATGTTAACATCAGTGGAAGAACAGCAATTTACAACATTTTTGACCAACCTCCCCCCACTAGAAAAAAAAAAAAAACCAAGCCCCAAATCAAACACCACTTTTTGAATGATTTGAAAGTTTTTGTGGAAAAATTTCAGTTCACCTAAACAATACTGATTCAAAACAAAATAAAAAAATAGCAGTTTGAGATTCCCCCTTCACAGTATGTCATTTTTAATTTTTTTCCAGTGGTGGAAGGAGAAAAAACAAAAAAATTTTTTGTTTTGCTCCATTTCCAACCTAAACACATTTTAAAAAATAATTCTTTTAACAAATAAATAAAATAAAAAAACAAAATAAATCTGTGTTTTGTTTACAATTTTGTGTGGAAAAATAATTGACCTTTCCCAGAAGATTCAGTGACGACGCAGATAAAACAAATATATATGTCAATATATGTCATTTATAGCCAAGTAGTCCCAAGAAAGAAACCACATTTGTCTACAGATTTTAGTACAAGTTTGAAATAAAACCAGGGATGCATAAAAGAGTTTTAGTGAGATGAAATCTAGATGGTATCTAGCAAAGCTTTTTTTGTGATGGTACACACAGGTACGATATATTGGCACCTTTTTTGCTGGCCCAGCCGGGGAGGTGGGGTCAGCAGGGGCAAAAAGCACGCCGCTTATGGCCCTTGCCAACCCTGCCCCCCACAGCTAAGCAGTGGGGCTGGCAACCGACAAGAGCAGCACTCTTCTTTTCCCTGCTGACCCTGCTCCTTAGCTTGACAGCATGGCCAGCAGGGGACAGGAGCAAATAGCAAAGTCACTAGCAAGATACATTAGCAAATATACTATAGCAAAATAGCATACATAAAAAATAGTAAATTTATTGTGAAGATACAAGTACCATTACATTTTATTAACACCCCCCCCCCCAAAAGAAGCAAAAAAAAGCCTGACACTGCTACATAGCAAAATATCCTTTTCTCTCCAGATTCTTTAGTCTGGAGCTAGAGACAAAGGCTATGTCAACACTACAATTATATACCAGGACTGGCCTGTTTCATCTGACTTAGCCTTCTGGGGCTGGGACTAAGAGGTTATTTAATCGTGATATAGATATTCATTCTCAGGCTGCTGCCTGAATTCTGGGGCCCTCCTGTCCCATGAACCCTAGTCAGCTGGCACGGGCCAGCCATAGGTGTTAAACTGAAGTGCAGACATCTCCAGAGAGACTCAAAAGCCCTCAGCACAGTTCCCAATGTTCCACAAATACATCTTGCCTCCACACACTGAACTGAGTGCCCTTTATAGGTCCAATCTGGTAACATCATTGATGAAGCATCAGTCAAAGGACTTGTACTTGCTGGTAATTTTGACTGGCTTGCAGCCAACAGTTAGCACCCTATGGACAGAAGCCCCTTTGTCTGTCAGGAGAGCATCTTTTCATCAAAGTACACAGCCTGGCCAAAATATAACCCATTTTCTAACCATCCTACACACCACTGTAGCTGGCATCTGTACCAAATCGCAGACCCAAGTGTCAATCTGATATTCAGATTAATGGATCTTCACATGGAGAGCTCTCTGCTGAGACTTTCAGGATATAGAGAGGCACACATAAATAGCCCCTCAAAAGAATCTTGTTAAAGGTAAGTTCCAAAGAGTTGTTGTGTTAGTCCAGTTCAGTAAAACAAACAAGAAGTCCCATGGCATTTAAAGACTAACAAATTTATTTATCACATGAGATTTCGTGGGCAAAAATCCCACTTTGTCAGACGTTTTTGAAGATGGGGGAACTTACAGAATGGGAGGAAAATAATGCAGGGAAGTGTTTGTCATAGAATCAGGTCACACTGTAACAGCAAATCAAAGCAGTTGTTAAGAGGCAAATGCTAGGGAACAACACGCAGAGGAAAGTGAGGTCAAATCACCTGTTGTAATGGGTAAAGAATCTATAATCATGATGTAATTCTGCTTTCACGCAATCGAATCTGCATATCAGTTCCAATTCTGCTGTTTTTCTTTGAAATCTTGATGTGTGACTGACATGCTTGAGCACAGCTGTTAAACAATCAATAGAGTGATTAGGAAGATTGAAGTGCTCAGCAACTGATTTTTGAATGTTATGATTTCTGATGTCAGTTTTGTACCCATTTATTCTTATGTGCAGACACTGTCCTGTTTGTCCAACGTATAAGGTGTGGGGGCATTTCTGGCACATCGTGGCATAAAACACATTGGGGATGGATACACCAACACCATCCTATATCAATATCAAAAACCTACTGATAAGTATAGTTACCTACATCCCTTGAGCTTTCATCCAAAACAACATACCACCCGATCCATTGTCTACAGCCAAGCCCTAAGATATAACTGCATTTGCTCTGACCCCTCAGACAAAGACAAATGCCTTCAGGATCTCTATCAAGGATTTTTAAAACTACAGTACCAACCTGCAGAAGGAAGAAAAGAGATTGAGGGAGACAGGTAGGTACCCCACAGTCAACTACTACAGCAGAAGCCCAAGAAAGAAAACAATGGAATGCCACTAGTCACCACATACAACCGCCTTGTCAGACCTTTACAACACATCATTAAGGACCTATAGCCTGTTCTAGAAGATGTTCCCTCACTCTCTCAAGACTTGTGAGACAGATCTCTCCTTGCCTACTGACAGCCCCCCAACATTAAACAGATACTTACCAGCAACTACAGACCTAACAATAGAACCATTAAAGCAGGCACAAACCCCTGCAACAAACCATGTTGCTAACTTTGCCCACATATCTGCACAAAAGACGCCACCGTAGGACCTAATCAGGCCAGCTACTCCATCAAGGGCTCATTCACCTGCTCATCCACTAATGTGATGTATGCAATCATGTGCTAGAAATGCCCCAGCACCTTATACATTGGACAAACAGGACAATCCCTGTGCAAAAGAATAAAAAGGCTCAAAACTGACGTCAGATATCACATTCTGAAACCAGCTGCTGAGCACTTCGATCTTCCTAGACACTCTATTAATTATTTAACAGCTGTGCTCAGGCTCGTCTGTCATACATCAAGATTTCAAAGAGAAACAGCAGAATTGGAACTGATACGCAGATTCAATTGTGTGAAAGCAGGATTACCTCATGACTATGGATTATTTTGTCATTACAACAGGTGATTTGACCTCACCTTCCTCTATGTGCTGTTTCCCAGTGTTTGAATCTTAACAATTGCTTTGATTTGCTGTTATAGTATGACCTGATCCCATGACTTACACTTTCCTGTATTCATTTTCCTCCCATTCCATCAATTCCATTTTCAAAGCATCTGATGAAGTGGGATTTTCTCCCATGAAGGCTCTTGCTAAAGCTAGGTATTCATTCTAAATATCAAGAACCTATTTTACAAACCATCACTTGGACACTAACATGGTCATCTAAGAATATTGCAGATGGCAGCATTTGCCAACCTTCTGGCAGCAGTAAGTGCTATTGAAAATGGAGGAAAGCAAGACATTTGGTAGCAGCACCATGGAAACTAAAATGCCCCTCAGGTCAATGGAACCTGAAAATACATGTTAGAGATGTGATCTGTCCTCATGGACACTGCAAATATGTGGAAGGTACTTACCATCCACCCAGTATGGAGCTTTATACTCAAGCCCAGTTACTATTCATTACTTTCTGGCTACATAGTTTGTGAGCTCACAAGGAACCACTATGATCATCTAGTTGACCTCCCCCCCCAAATAAACACAGAACATAGAATTTCACTCAGTTAACTCCTACATAAAGCCTAGGTGCCGTGGCTGAATTGTAGTGTATTTTGTAGAAAGACATACTATCTTGATGTACAGACTAAGTTGTGGAACATTTATCATCTCCTTTTATACTTAGAAGAGGTCTGTTTATTTATTAATTTGTTTGGGAAGACATTTCATCACCGGACATTTCCTTTAATTTTCTCTTTTTTCATTCTATCCTGCACACTGCAATTCATTCTTATGCAAATTAATGAGGCCATGAGTACCAGTCATCAGAAAAGCAACTGGAGATATGAAAATCCAACAATGTAAAGAACAAATTTAGGATTTTGATGAATCTCCATTACAATTAATAGAAATTCTTGTTCCAGTTATGAGGACTCAACACTTGGAAATGAAGCCCACAAATGCTTCTGAAAACATGTGCATCAAAAATCTACTTGGCTACTTTGAAAACCACAACCCAGATGCAATGTTCCCTCTAAGCTGCGCTGGTGCGCTGTGGCGCAGCCCGCCACAGCCGCCAGCTCAGCGAAAGCTGCCGGCAGCGCACTGCCAGCAGCCTCCACAGAACTCCTCTGGGGCTGGGAGTTTTCATAGAATCATAGGGTTGGAAGGGACCTCATAGGTCATCTAGCCCAACCCCCTGCCAGAGGCAGGACCACTCCCACTTAAACCATCCCAGTCAGGGTTTTGTCCAGCCGGGCCTTAAACACCTCTAAAGATGGAGACTCCACCACCTCCCTTGGCAGCTCATTCCAAGGCTTCACGACTCTCCTGGTAAAAAAGTTTTTTCTAATATCCAGCCTCGACCTCCCTAACCGCAACTTGAGACCATAAATCTGGTCATGCTCTGTAGAGCTCCTCTGGCCCGGGAGTTATGGCTGGGCCTTCTGGCTCCAGTCCAGCTCCAAGGTAAGTGGGGGGGGGGGCGAGCGGGAGGGGGGCTGTCAGGAGCAGCGGGGGG
>ML681966.1:87324610-87342006 GCA_007922195.1 Podocnemis expansa
GGGGGGGGAGGGCAGCGAGCAACCGGAGTTGCTCAGCTGCCCTCTCCCCTTAGAGGGAACATTGCCCAGATGTCTTCTAAATGTTCACCAGTTCCTAAAACCTTCCATGAGAGAGAGAGAGAGAGAGAGAGAGAGAGAGAGAGAGAGGTATGTGTCCATCCATCCTAGAATGCTGGATATTTTAAATTATTGCCATCAAAAATTCTCCTTTACTTTAATATCAGGTCATAATCACGAAACAATCAGTAGTAGAAGGAAAAAGTAGAATTTACCAGGAAACACCAGTCAAGCTACTGTACATCTGGCTATAATAACTATTACATGTTTAGTACTGTAAAGTGCCTACTGAGCGCTCTTTGGTTTCTGTCTTGTCCAGACTACTATTCTCCAGGTCCCTCCAGGCACCTAGGACTCATCCTCTCCTCAGCTTCAGCCCATATATGTACTGCTCTCGTGAAGCACAGTAGCAGACACTTATCTTTAAGCATGCAAGTAATCTCAGTGAAGCCAACTGACTTGGGAACTATTAAAGTATTAAGCACAAACTTACTTGAATCATAGAATCATAGAACCATAGGGTTGGAAGGGACCTCATAGGTCATCTAGTCCAACCCCCTGCCAGAGGCAGGACCACTCCCACTAAACCATCCCAGTCATGGTTTTGTCCAGCCGGGCCTTAAACACCTCCAAAGATGGAGATTTCACCACCTCCCTCAGCAGCTCATTCCAAGGCTTTACCACTCTCCTAGTAAAAAAGTTTTTTCTAATATCCAGCCTCAACCTCCCTAACCGCAACTTGAGACCATTGCTCCTTGTTCTGTCGTCCGTTACTACCGAGAACAGTTGAGCTCCCTCCTCTCCTCGGAGCATCCCTTAAAGTAGTAGAAGGTTGCTATCAAATCCCCCCTCAATCTTCTCTTCTGCAGACTAAATAAGCCTAATGCTCTCAGTCTTAGCTCTTAGGGCTTGTGCTCCAGCTCTTTAATCATTTTGGTTGCCCTCCTCTGAACTCTCTCTAGCATGTCCCTGTCCTTTTTGTAGTGGGGAGCCCAAAACTGAACACAGTATTCTAGATGTGGCCTCACCAGTGCAGAACAGAGGGGCATGATCACATCCCCTGATCTGCTGGTAATACTTCTTTTGATGCAGCCCAGTATGCCACTGGCCTTTTTGGCAGCAAGAGCACACTGCTGACTCATATCTAGCTTCCCATCCACCATGACCTCCAGGTCCTTTTCTACACTGCTGCTACTTAGCTGAATGTTCCCCAGCCTGTAGCAGTACATGGGGTTTTTCCGTCCCATGTGCAGGATTTTACATTTGTCCTTATTGAAGCTCATAAGATTTCTATTGGCCCACTGTTCCAATTTATCTAGGTCTCCCTGAATCCTGTCCTTGCCCTCCAATGTGTCTACTGGTCCCCAAAGCTTGGTGTCATCCGCAAACTTACTGAGAGTGCAGTCTATTCCATCATCCAGATCATTGATGTAAATGTTGAACAGAACCGGCCCCAGGACTGACCCCGGGGCACACCACTCGTTACTGGTTGCCAGCTAGACATGGATCCATTGATTCCTACACGCTGAAACCGTTGATCTAGCCAGTTTTCTATCCACCTTATAGTCCACCTATCCAACCCATACTTCCTTAATTTGCCAATGAGAATACTGTGGGAAACTGTATCAAAAGTCTTGCTAAAATCAAGGTATATCACATCAACGGTTCTTCCTGCATCCAGAAAACCAGTCATCTGCTCATAGAAGGAAATGAGATTGGTCAGGCATGATTTACCCTTGGTAAATCCATGCTGACTGTTCCTGATCACTTTATCTTCCTCTAAGTGTTTGAGGATGGATTCTTTGAGAACCTGCTCCATAATTTTTCCAGGGATTGAGGCTGACAGGTCTGTAATTCCCCAGATCCTCCTTTTTCCCTTTCTTGAAAATAGGCACTATATTTGCTTTTTTCCAGGCCTCTGGCACCTCCCCCGTTCTCCATGAGTTTTGAAAGATAATGGCCAGTGGTGCTGCTATCTCATTGGCCAATTCCCTTAGCACCCTTGGACGTAGTTCGTCCGGCCCCATGGACTTGTGCACATCCGACTTCTTTAAGCAGTCTCTAACCTGACCTTCCGTCACCAAGGGCCTCTCTTCTTCTCTCCCATCTGCCACACCCATGGTAGTGGGCTGGGAGCTGACCCTGCCTGTGAAAACTGAAGCAAAAAAAGCATTGAGCACTTCAGCTTTTCCCTCATCCTCTGTCACGAGGATGCCTGCCCCATACAGCAAGGGGCCTACACCATCCCTGATCCTCTTCTTGTTATTAACATACTTGTAGAACTCCTTCTTGTTATCCTTTACATCCCTCGCTAGCCGCAACTCCATTTGTCCTTTGGCCTTTCTGATTTTATCCCTGCAGTCCCTAGCAGTATCCTTATATGCCTCCTTGGTCACCTGACCAAGCTTCCACTTCCTGTAAGCTTCGTTTTTATGTTTAAGCTCAGAGCAGAGTTCCCTGCTAAGCCATTCTGGCTGCCTCACATGTTTGTTCTTTCTCCTAATTGGAATGGCAACTTCCTGTGCCCTTAGCAGGGTTTCTTTAAAATATAACCAACTCTCTTGGACTCCTTTCCCCTTCAGATTAGCGTCCCAAGGGATCCTGCCCACCAGTTCCCTGAGGGAGCCAAAATCTGCTTTTTTGAAGTCCAGGGTTTTTGTTTTGCTTAATTCCTTCCTTCCTTTAATCAGGATCCTGAACTCAACCATGTCATGGTCACTACTGCCTAGCTTGCCATTAACCTCTACGTCCCTGATCAATTCTTCCCTGTTTGTGAGCAGCAGGTCGAGAGGTGCAAGGCCCCTAGTTGGTTCCTCTAGCATTTGTACTAGAAAGTTGTCCTCAACACTCTCTAAAAACTTCCTGGATTGCCCATGCACTGCTGTATTGGCCTCCCAGCAGATGTCAGGGTAATTAAAGTCCCCCATGAGCACCAGGGCCTGCGATCTACAAGCTTCCGCTAGTTGTCCATAGAACACCTCATCCACCTCCTGCTTCTGGTCTGGTGGTCTATAGCAGACCCCTACCACAACATCCCCCTTGTTGCTTTCCCCTCTCAATGTAACCCACAGACTTTCTACTGGCACGCTTCCACTTCCATAATGGAGCTCTGAGCAGTCATAGAGCTTTTTTACATATAGTGCTACTCCTCCCCCTCTTCTTCCCTGCCTGTCTTTCCTGAACAGTTTATACCCATCCATGGCAGAGCTCCAGTCATGCAGACTATCCCACCACGTCTCCATTATTCCTATGATATCATAGTTCCTTGTCTGCACTAGTACTACCAATTCTTCTTGCTTATTTCCCAGGCTCCTCGCATTAGTGTATAGGCACCTAAGATACCCAGCCGATTGCCCTACTTTGTCATTTTGATTTCCAGTTCTATTACCTAAACCTCCTTGCATTTTTTTTGGCGTTCTCCTCCCCCACTCTCCTTGCATATTGGGGCTTCAGTAGAGCACTTAAGACAATTATTTGATTCCCCCCCCCCAGGTTCTAAATATCTTCTCTTTTATTCCTGGTGCTACAGTCCCAGCCCCACCCCCCCAAGTTCCATCCCTTCCCCCAGATCACCCACACTGTCACTTACCTGTGGGCTTTGGTCCCCTTCCCCCTTTGAACCTAGTTTAAAGCCCTCCTCACTAGGTCAGCCAGTCTGTGCCCAAACATGCTCTTCCCCTTCCTGGACAAGTGAAGGCCATCTCTGCCTATCAATCCTCTGTCCTGAAACAGGACTCCATGGTCAAGGAAGCCAAATCCCTCCTGACCACACCATCTTCGCAGCCAGGCATTCACCTCTAGGATGCATCTGTCTCTCCTCAGGCCTCTAGCCTTGACTAGAAGGATTGATGAGAACACCACCTGTGCTCCAAACTCCTTCATACTCGCTCCCAGAGCCTTGAAGTCACCTTCGATCTGCTGAGGATCACCTCTTGCAGTATCATTGGTACCCACATGGATAAGAAGCATGGGGCAGTACTCTGAGGGGCAGATGATTTTTGACAATCCCTCCGTTACATCTCGGATATGGGCACCTGGCAGGCAGCATACCTCTCTAGAGGCCTTGTCAGGGTGACAGATGGGTGCCTCCGTTCCTCTCAGGAGTGAGTCCCCAATCACCACAACCCTATGTTTCCTCTTAGGTGAGGTGGTTGTGATCTACCCAGCCTTTGGGGTGGATGGCATCTCCTCTACCTCCTTCATTGTGTCCAGCACCGCATAACGGTTCCTCACCACAATGGATGGTGGGATGTGAGCAGGCGTGGAGCACCGTCTACTGCCAGAGGTGACCAGCTGCCTGTGTCCTTCCTCTGCCATAGGCATTCCATCCATCTCCAGAGCTGTGGCCGTAGCCCTTGGCACCAGGATAGGGACCTCCTCCTTGCAGGTCTCATCGTGGACACTGTCAAGGAACTTTTCCAGGCCATAGATACCCCTGAGTCATGACATGTCCTCCTGTAACTCTCCTACCTGTTTCTGGAGAGATGCCACCAGAAGGCACCTATCACATAGGCTCATCTCCCTAGCCTGATCATCAGTGGCAGGAAAATGAAGGCCACAGTCCCTGCAAATCCACACCAGGACCTGGGTGGAGATATCCATGGTCAGACAGTCTGTCTGGCTACAAACAGAAGCAAAGGAAAGAGAAGGGGCACTGGCACAAGCAGTGTGGCTCCTCTTCACCATCTTGGCTTCACCAAACTCCCCTGTTCGCAAACTCCCCTGTTCGCAAGCGCCCTCTGGTCGCACAAGCAGTGGCTTTTAAAGGCCTTCTCTGCCTAGGTCAGAGTCCAGGTCCTAGACAACTGTTATGTTGCTCGTGTAATTGAATTGAGATAGCCCTGCATGATGTTCTCTCTCCCTATGAGCTGCTTATCAGCCTAGAAGCAATGGTCCATGGACACAAAGGAGCTCCAGATATGATTCCATACATAAAATGGGAGGGAAATCTTTCTCCCTGTCCTTTACATGCTTCTACCCCTTCAACCACCTGTGATAAACACGGCTCTTTGTTGACCCCAAGAATACAAAATCATCACCCTTTCCCAGACAGCAGCAGTTATCCATCTTCATCCTGCCAGCCAGCAGCTCCTTAGAAGGAGTAATGTGGGTTCTGCAGGCAGGAGATGCATATATCACAAGGACCCCTGACAATCACCCAGAAGTGGCAGGTTCTGTTGGTGAAGGTCAGAGCTAAGAATTCTAGTCCCTTTGCTACAAGTGACCTCATGCAATTACCATTTCTGTTGAATGGGAGGGAGGCTCTGACAATTGCTTCACTCCTAAAGCAGAGGCCGGAGGCCTTGTTCAGTAACATCGGTTGCAAAGAACATAAGATTAGTACAAGAGTTGAGAGCAGAATTTACAAGCTTCTGGTGAACCTTCTGCTAGGTCAAAGGCTATTTTGATAGGAGAATAAGATGAAGGAGGGTCTGTTTGCATCCTGTCTGTGGTTCAGGTCTCTGAACTGCTTCTATCTGATGTAGGAGAGTTCATAGGCCCTAGGAACGTGCTTGGTGCTGACAGAAAGTCAGGAAATTAGAGCAAAGCTCTGCGTGCTAAGGGTCATACCTTGGTTATATCTGGATGGATTTTCATGGGGAGAATCAAAGTCACCTCCCAAACCCCACTGCTGGAAACGCCTGAGTACTTAGCACTTTTGCAGTTCCATCCCCATGTGAATATGCCATGTCCCATGTGTTTTGTGATATACTTGCACAAAACTTGTCCTGTAGCTATAAAACGTTTTACTATTTATTCACTTGATTCTCAGATTATACCCTCTTCAAAGTCACTAATGTGCAGCATGAACAAATACTGCCCAAATAACGATGGTTAGTCCTCTGTTTTTTGTTGCTTTCTTTTATTGACATCTTTTATTGCCTAACATGAAACACATTATAAATCTATTTCAACAGGACTATCCTCCATGCCCTGTTTTCTGTCTTACTAGATCAATCAGTTGTGTCTATCAGTCCTGACTGTTTCTTTCATCACCAGATAGATGATTTCTTCTAATCTTGCTCTTGTCTATTAATCCTGCAACATGCTCAAAAATGTGACTGTAGTTAATGGATTGGATCTACCTTGTGCATTTCTTTTCCTCCTGATAAATTAATTCCACAGAAAATTTTGAAGAATGAAAATGAATTTCATTTAGAAAACTGGCTGAAAAAAATGTCTTGGAAACTCTCATGAATTCATTTTTCAAGCAAGATCCAAAAATAACGTTACATTTATATAACGACTTTCCTTCAAGCTATGCAGAGAGATTATCCAATTCATCAGGAAAATGTCTCCATTGAAAAGCTACCACTGCTCAATACCAATGCCAAACAACTGTTTAAGGTAGGAAAGGAAGAACAGCATGTGTAAATATGGTCATTTTCACTCAAAAACAATGTTTTTATGAATGAAAAAACACTGAGCTCAGATTTTTTTTTTTGTAAAATTCAGCAATGTGAAATTGAAATGAAATACAAAGTCCTCACAGTCTTAGTTTATACATTAGTTTTCATATGTCACACAGCATGAACTCACCCTTATATTTGTGAATTTTATCAAATGTTTGATCTTTATGTGTCTTATTTTTTTGTTTGAGCCACTCAGAATATTGGGGTTGCACATGCACTCTACAGTTTGTTGGATCATCAAATTATTGATTATTAGAGCAAGCTGGGAATTTTGCAACAAAAAATAAAAGGGTTTTGGTTGCAAATCGTGAATTCAGCAAAACTGAAATTCTTCCCAGAAGAGTTTTGGTGTCAATACATTTTTTTGTCTCACAACTATTTTGGAGGGAAAAAAGTATCCAAATTAACAAAACATTGGGTTTTGAAATTTTCTAAACAAAAAAATAAATTCTGGTTTTACAATTCAAAATGGGTTTTTTGTTTTGTTTTTAAATTTAAGCTGATTAAAAGAAAAATTTGACTTTTGGGTCATGAGAATTTTTGAGATTGTGTTCAACAATGGGGTCTTGGTCAACTATAAATTTGAGAGATTAAATTCCACTTCATTAAATTCCTCTGACAAGGTTAGGCCCTTACTCTCCTGTCATCAACTTTGCTGTGATTGCTTCTGTGCACCCTAAAGAGCAACTGAATTTCTATGGTAGATAATGTACGCCCATCTGAATATCATTATGAACCTGCCTGGGAGAAAAGTAAATTATAACTATTTTTAGTTATTGAGTTTTCTTTTGTATTCTAAGGTTATAGAATGTTGTTCTCACCAGTGTAAAACAGCAGTGCAGTATCATCAGCAGAAATATTTGTGATTGCTGACTTTTAGGCTAAATTCTGCCCTCTTATACCCATGCAACTCTATATGTTTGCATGAATTCAACTAAAGACAGAAGCCAGCCCCACTAGCTCCTTCACATGTGTTGATATTTCACTCCAGTCATCTCTCCCAGTCATTTTTAATGTCTCATAATTGGATTCAAAGTTATCTTTAATTACACTGTCTACGCCTTTGCTAATTTCAGTGCCTAAGTAAACAGACCACACTTTGGGTACCCACTTAAAATTCCAAAAGACAAACAGGGCTGAAGGGCAAAATCTAGAAAGCGACATCACAACACTGGCAGTAATTTATTTTGTGCAATGATAACTTTGTAGTTGGAGAGTAATATTCATTATAGGTGGTAGAGGATCATCGGCCTTAATTAACGGTAGGGAATCATCAGCAGCATACAGTCATGGTTTAATGTTCTACAGCATTAATGTTACAGCCTTTTAGGCTGTTGGTGTTCCCAGGTTAGATTATATTTTGATTATCTGGATGTCACTGCCGAGCCATTTTCTCCGTTGGCCACCCCAAACGGAGAATAAACCCAATTTTCAAAAGAGCTCACCATTACCCAGCAGCTCTCATTTTAGATACCTGAGGAGTGGCTGGATATGCAAAATAGTTCTGTGGCACTTGAGGTACATGAATGGAAGCTGAACTATTTCAGAAATGCATTGCTGGGGTCCTGGCTGATCCTTTGTGAATATGTACAGTTCTGGACAAAAGCGCAGTGGTAAAGTATAATTTGAGGGGCCCTGGAGACTTCCTAATCTCTGGGCCCCCTTCCTGTATCATCCAGGCCCCCTTCATGCATGTGTGGGCCCAATTTTGCTAGATGCTTGAATCTGGGCCCCAGAACTCTGGCCCATCACATTTGTGGGCCCCAGAGCTCTGTTCTTGTGCATTCTGGTTTACTTTAACTGGTAAAGGGCAACATTGATTATTCAGGGGTGCTCTGGGCCAAGTTGACTTGTAACACCATACACAGTATTCCCTCACCTTTGCAGCCCCACTCACCTGAAACCATTAAGTACCATTTTCCAGTCATTGCTTTAGAGAGTGGGGGACTGGGTTTCCAAAAGCATTCACTGTTGTCCTGCTCCTGTTCCACTGAAGACAGTGAAAAACCTCTCATCAACTTGAATGGAAGCAGAATTCAGGGCAATGCCAAAGTGGTTTTGAAATGCTCTCTCTGCTAACTCAGCACAGAGGGAGGTGATTCCAGTGGCGATTTATGCTTTGTTTGCATCACAGTCATTGTTTTTATAGCCCTACCAATGGAGCCCCATACAGGTCACACATGGGTTGCTTTTTACTGTGTCCAGAGCTCTCCAGAAAGGCCTGGGGGATTACACATATTCCCCAGGCCTAGGATTAAGAGTGATGGTCTGCTGGGGTAGTGGTGGGAGGCACATCAGGCCTAAAATCTCTATTGTGACTATTGGGGTGAGAAAGAAGGGAAGGCAGCAGCTCTACTGACCCCTCCCTTCACAAGTGGTTTCAAGTCCCTCACTGCTCTTCTGCAAAACCAGAGCATGCAGAGAGAGAAGACAGACAGATAGATTTAAGTTTTTCCTGTCCTGTGAGGCGCTGAAGACTCACTTCATTACATAACTCCCATGAACTCAGAATTTGCCCTTAGTAATAGAAAGCTCTGGAGAACATAAGAATGACCATATGAGGTCAGGCCAGTGGCCCATCTAGTCCAGTGTCCAGTGGCCAATGTCATGTGTATCAAAGGGAATGAACGGAACAGGACAATTACTGAGTGATCTGTCTGAAGTCATCCAGTCCCAGCTTCTGGCAAACAGAGGCCAGGGGCAATTTGGAGAATGGTTTTGCATCCCAGTCCCTGTCTAATAGCCATTGATGGACTATCCTCCTGAATTTTTCTAGTTCTTTTTTAAAACGAATTATACTTCTGGCATTCACAACATCCCCTGGCAACAAGTTTCATGGGATGACTGTGTGTTGTGTGAAGAAGCACTTCCTCATGTTTGCTTTAAACCCACTGTTTATTAATTTCATTGTGCCCTTTAGCTCTTGAGTTAAGTGAAAGAATAAATAAAACATACCTATTACCTTCATCATTCATGATTTTATAGACCTTTCATATCCCCCCTTAGCAGTCTCTTTTCCAAAACAAACAGTCCAAGTCTTATTAATCTCTTCTCGTATGGTAGCTGTTCCATGTCCCTAATCACTATTTTTACTTTGCACTGTACCTCTTCCATTTCTAATACAGTTTTTTTTTTTCCTGAGATGGGGCAATGAGAATTGTACACTATATTCAAGGTACACAGATTTAGATAGTGGCACTATACTCTTTACTGTCTTATTATCTATCCCTCTCCTAAAGGATATTCATCTGTTCACACATTCTCTCCCTTTGATCTACTGGTGCAAATGGGCCCCATCCGCTCTCTGAACTGACTTTGCTAACACCTGCCCTCCTCCATTCCGGCATGCGTACATATACCTCTCCACTGTAGTTTCCACTTCATGCATCTGTCAAAGTGGGTTGTAGCCCATGAAAGCTTATGCTCGAAGAAATCTGTTAGTCTTTTTGCTATACATGGACTAACACGGCTAGGCCTCTGGAAAACCCTCTCCTAAGGGTTCCCAACATTCTGTTAGCATTTTTGACTGCTACTGCACATTGAATAGATCTTTTCAACAAACTACCCATAAGAAGATAGCTTTCTTGAATGGTAACAGCTAATTTAGACCACATCATTATGTGTGGATAGTTGGGATTATGTTTTCCAATATAAATTAATTTGCACTTATTAACTTTGAATTTCATTTGCTATTTTGCTGCCCAGTCACCTAGTTTGATTAGATCCCTTTGTAACTTTTGCAGTCTGCTTTGGACTTACTCCCTTGAATAATTTTGTATCATTTTCAGATTTTGCCACCTCACTGTTTGTGCCCTTATATGTTGACTAGCCTCAGTCCCAGTGCTCTTCTGAAAAGGAGCACCTTATTTACAGTCTGCATGATTTTGGGGGAAAGTAGTCTGAGTCTCCGAATAGCAAGGAACAAGGCATTTTTTATGGCGGTGGACTGGAATTTCCATATATGTTTGTCAAAGCTCCAGACTACAAGTTGCCTTAGAGAAGGCTAAGTTTGCCTCTGCTGTTTCTACAGGTGTCTTTTCAGCCTGGGCAATATAATCCATTTTATTAGAATGAAAGGATGTCTGGAGAATGAACTGCTGCATATTTGGCCATTCTGTAGTATTTAGTTTGGGTTTACAAATTGCTGGATGTAGTTTGAGACTTCAGAAAAATATGGAAATATGTTCTCTTAAACTGTTACAAAAGCCAGAGCTCTGTGAAATTACAGCTAGCCTCCATTTTGTAGCCTAGGCTCTCACCTGGAGTATTGTCTAGACAGCATTTGTGCCTGTTTTAACTTGAGTTAATTAATTGCTTAATTAACTGTTAACAAGACTTGTTCCCCATGTTCATGAATGCTAGCCTAGACAAACAAAAAACCTTTTGTTCCAAGACACAAACTTTTGTTGTATATACTTAGTAAGTGCCCAAAGCTGACCTCCAAGGTTAACTACTTTAGTGTCCAAGAATAAGGTAGTATCCCTTTAAATAGTTTGTGATCCCCTTAGTTACACTCACCGTATTCTGTGACTTAGGCCAAGTCTACACTGCCATCACAATTCAGCAGCAATCGATGGGAGTTATGCCCTTAGAGGCCACCAAAACTCAGCAAAAGAAGCAATGTGTATATGCAGCCAGTCTTGTACGTTGTGTCTATTCAATAAAATGGTTACTAGGACCTCACTATGCCGATGCAGTTCCTTCAGACTATGTACAGTGTACAAAGAGTAAAAGAAACTACTACAAGCATTTTTGTCATAGACTCACAGGGTATGTCGACACCACAAATTAGTTCAAATTAAATTGGCTTAATCTGAACTAATTTAGTCATTGTCTACATGAGGCTTTCATTAGTTCAAACTAAGTAATTCCTTAATTCGAACTAATGAAAGCTTAGTTCGAACTAGTAAGACCTGATGGTTAGTTCAAACTAAGCCCTTAGTTCAATAGTTAGTTCAAACTAAGGATGATGTAGACAAGGATTAACTCTTAGTTTGAATTTAATAAATTCAAACTAAGGTCAATTAGTGTGAATTAAAGTGGACTAATTTGAACTAATGCTTGTGTGAATTAGTCCACGTTGTTAATTTGAACTAATAAGTTTGAGTTTAGTTCGAACTTATCTCGAACTTGTTAGTTTGAATTAACAAATTTGAACTAACTTTTCCTAGTGTAGACATAGACAGAGTTCAAGGTCAGAAGGGACCATTGTGATCATCTAGTCTGACTTCCTGCAAAATGCAGGACACATAACTTCACCCCTCCACACCTGTAATAGATGCCTAAGCTATGACTTAATTACTGAAATTTTAAATCATGGTTTAAAGACTTTAAGGTACAGAGAATGCACCAGCAAGTGATCTTTGCCCCATGCTACAAAGGAAGGTGAACTCCCTCCGTGCCCTCCTGGACTTCTTACAATCTGCCCTTGGGGAAAACTCCTTCCCAACCTCAGAAATGATGATCAGCTAAACCCTGAGCATGTGGGCAAGACTCACCAGCCAAACACTGGGAAAAAATAACCATTCTCGTGGAGCACCTAGCCTCACATTCACAAATGAGTTTAATCAATTAACTCAAGATAAAAGAAAAGCAAAAGCTTCTTAGGATTGATTCAAACAGCAGAGTCAGTTTAGGCACACTAAAAAAGTAGCTGGATTTTCAAAAGTGCTCAGTCTCACTGTAGGCGCTTAAATGAAATAGTCAGATGTTCATAGGTGCTGACCACCCAGCAAATTCCCCGAAAGGTAGTGATTGCTACTGGATGAACGTTTGAAAATCGAGCCTTACAAGTGCAGGAGAAAATGTGATCCGCAAGCAGAAGTTTGACTGTCTCAGCCATATTTTCCTGGAGGTCTTGGAGTTCAACAGGACACAGTCATCCTTGACATCCAGAGGCAAACCATTAATTGATTTTTCCTTCAGCTATGTGATCCAAATCAATGGCTTAGGCCAATGAAAACCAGATACATATTAATTTACCCTTCCACTAACTTGTGCATATTAGGGCTGATCGAAAGCCCACTGAAACGAATGACAATCTTTGCAAAGGCTTCAGCTCAGACTCAGAATGAACTAATTTCCTTTTGCCAATGGCAGCTTTTGGGGTAGGCGAAGCAGGCAGCTGCCTAGGGCTCCAAGCAATAAGGGGCCCCATTCTCAATTTGGTAGACAGAAATGCAAATATAGAAAAATATAGGAATTGTTCCCAACTAGCAGAGCTAGTAGAGGTGGAAGCCTAAGCATTTTTCACTCTTGGCTCATCAAGACAAGGTATCATTAGGATCTGTGCTTCCTCTGAATTGCAGATTTTACCATTATCTGCCCATCACCTTCACAGACATCCTAAAAAAGCAGGAGGAAGCAAGAGACAGCACAATAGGAGGAATTTTTCCAGTGGCCTCATCTTTTAATTCCTCAGTGTGGCCTTTAATCTGCCATTTTTTAATTTTGTGAAATATTGCCTTTTCCTTTTCTTTTTTCCCTGTTCTTTTGACTTTGTGACAATTTTTACTTTGAATTTGATTAATTCAGGTTACCAGGTAGGTCTGTATAGGCTGCTACACATAAATACAGTGATGCCCTTAGGCAATCATTACAGCTGTGTGTGCTGTATGTCTTTCTTTTCAGAAGTAATTTTTTAGTTTCTTATATACTTACTATTCATTTTTTTGAAGGGGCCAAAGTCTTATAAACTTGAGTACTTCAGAGAATTTTATTGAAATTTGGTGTTTTTCATTTATAGCTACACAGTACAAACCTTCTTTTCACTTATTTTTATTTATTACAATTATTTCTTTAAACTTTTAGTGCACATAAACGCAACCCTACATGAAAAATGGGTAAGATTTGACTGCCAAAATTTTAAATGTGGTATTTTAGTTATTTTTGAGCCACCATTAATGTTACCACTTTTTATTTATTAATTAATGCTCATACTTTTAAATTTTTTAAAATGTTCATTTTAACTTTGTAGTTTAGCATTAACTCATTTATGTTAAGTTAAAGATGATCAACTTACAAGCTAGATGTGAAGATCTTTAAAAATATCATATCCAAGAATAATTTATGAAATCCAGAGGGATAGTCATGTTAGTTTGGTTCAGCAAAACAAAAAAGGAGTCCTGGGGGGTGCTGTGGGGTGATTAGGGGTGCAGTGGGGAGTGGGGCCATGGGGAGGGTAGCCCCCACAGCCTATAGTAGGTCCTTTAGGGGGACCCCACAATGGGCCTTTGGCTAGGGCCCCCAATTGCCTAAGGCCGCCTCTGCTTTTTGCACAGAAGATGCTTTGTAATTTGACTAAAGGTGACTTTGTTGAATTGCACACACTTTTCACTTTCCTATGGAGCATGGGTCACTTGCTGGCAATGTTCCCTCTAATTATTCATAGGCTGTGAGCACAAAAAATTTCCTTGTGAGCACCATTATTAGCACTATTGAATTTTTCTGTGCACACTTTATTTTGTTGTGTGTGCAGGTTTCATGACCTGTGTGCATGCGCACGTGTGCACAGCTTAGAGGGAACAGTGCTTGCTGGTGGATTTTCTGTACCTTAAAATCTTTAAACCATGACCTGAAGACTTTAATAACTCAGTCTTAGGTTAGAGATCTATTATAGAAGTGACTAGGTGAGGTTATAAGGCTTCCTCTGGGCAGAAAGTCAAAGAAGATGATCATATTGGTCCCTTCTGACCTTAGAGTCTTTTTGTGTCTGCAAAACTGTCCACATTTTAAAAACAGCAACATCACCATGTGCAACTGTTGTAATTTAGCAACTTCACAAGTATATTTTCAGAAGAAAAGATGTGCATCTTTAGTCCTCTGTAGCATGGGGCATGGCTCACTTACTGGTGAATTCTCTGTATCTTAAAGTCCTTAAATTATGATCTGAGGACTTAATAACTCAGTCATAGGTTAGATTAAGCTTATTGATTGAGTGGGTGGGTGAGGTTTTGAGGCCTGCACAGTACAGGTGGTCAGACTAGATGATCATACTGGTCCTTTCTGACCCTAGAGTCTATGAGTCTACTTTTGCAAAAAAGTTGTGCCATTCTATTTGCATGAAATACAGATGTATGCTTGTGTACATATTCTGCACATGCAATGGTGGGTTACTCACCAGTAACTGTCCTTCTCTGAGATAGGCTGCTTGGATCCATTCAGTAATAGGTGTCTCCGTGCCGGAGCGCCAGATTGGTTGGAAAACTTTTGTCCTAGCCTGTCATGAGAGGGCAGGTGGCCACCCCCCCCCACACACCACCCAGTGGCTATGTATATGGTCGCCTCCCGACCCCTCCCCAGTTCCTAGGAGTCGCCAACTCCAGATGCGGGGATGAAGGGGAGGGACCTGAATGGATCTGAGCAGCCCATCTCAAAGAAGGACGGTTACTGGTGAGTAACCCACCATTCTTCGAGCGCTGCTAGGATGCATTCAGTAATAGGTGACTACTAACCATGCTGATGGATGGTGGGTAGAGTTGGCTCTTCTGCCTTCAGCACAGCAAAAGCACCCCTGATGGGAAAAAGGCACAGCGAACAAGGTTCGAACTGGGACCAGGAGACCAAGTTGGGCTGTTGGCCTAACAATGGAGAACCTACAACTGTGGGGCCAACCCAAAGCAGAGGTAAGTCCAATCCACCCAAGGCAAAGCATGCGTGGGCCGGACGGACTAAGGTCACCTTAAACCAGAGTTTAAATCAACGCAACACAACTAACGTGGAGTAAAATGTGTTTGTTTGCTTTACCTGAGGGGTATAGCTCGAGGTATGAGGGCCAGAGGGTTAATTCCTGGCCACAGAACACTTCAGCATGACCCTTACGAAAGATCTCTGGAAGCCTTAGGTCACCGGGCTGGCCATGACTGCTGCTGCCTACGCATATAACAACAAAAGGGATAAACATTATCCCTCCAACAGGCCACGTAAAGACTCAAAGACACATGCCCAAAGGGTATGTGAATTTGGAATACCTGGCAACGTGCAAGGGAACAAGGACTACTGAATTCAGGCAAGAAGGATCTAAGGGGAGATGCTTCGAGCTGGTTAATGAGAAAAGAAAAGGCCGGGGTGGTGCAATCGGTGCCATATGGCATATGGGTCAAGATGTCCCTGGGCCAGGAGGATGCGATGCAGGCCTCCAGCAATGTTAGATTGCAAAGACCCAGAAGACTTCTACCGTTTGGAAGGGAGATTTCATACCCACTAGGCTCCTGCAAGGTGGCATGATGGGCTTTAGGCAGTGCTGTTGGCCTTGGTATTCCTATGAAGATTCACGGAAGTGGACCCTCCTGTTGTCCCTTTATGTTCTACCTCTGGATTCCGCTCCCAGGAAGACTGCCTGGGTAGGGGGGGGGGGGGTGATGGAAAAGCAATGCCACTGATTGGACACTTTGTTGTGACGACTGGGAGGCCTATGGGGTTAGAACTGTAGCGTTTTAAATAACCTTGTGTGCCAGAAGGCACCACCAGGAGTGATACCTGCCCCTAACTATGCTGCACCTATGTGTGCGTCAAAGTTAAAGGACTTGTAAGCAGAGAAACTACCCCTCCAAGTGATACAGGTTATGGAAGGAGTGCAAGGACTCCTCCAAAGGCTACCTGGGAAGGATATAATACTCACAGGGTGCAGACCGCAGTTCTACAGGAGTACTTGGATTTCAGAAAATCTGACAAGGGTGGCTTATCCCTATTATCTGATGTTATTTAGGATAGGATTCCACCATGGGGAAAACAAATTTCTGAATTTCCATGCAGACCGGAAATCGGGTTTTGGTTGACTTGAGCTCCATCAAGTGAGAGAGGGAAAAACAGCCCTTAGCAGTTGCCTATGGGGAAGTTATCATGCAAGGACTACCCAACGCTTTTCAGGCCTTCAGGTCCCACGAGGGAAGGCGAGATATATCTGCCAGATGCCCAGGTGATAATGCCCTGGGGCCAGACCTAGATAATCATGGTTCCAAGGTCACCCTAGGATGAGCCATTTACGTATACCCTGGCTGGGTGATGGCCATCCGTGGAGCCCAACAGTGCGCAGGAATTTGTCAACGCGTTAACGCCGTGGGATTGGCTAAAAGTTAGTTGAGAGGCTTAGGGCGAGTTTCCTTCCACCTCTGTCCCCTGGGCTTGACGAGGGGGAAGTATCCCCCAATTCTTGAGGCGGTACTGGCGATGGCAGGGTTATACGTTGCCATGGGGATGGCTCTATGGTACTGGGGCCTGATGGAGTAATAGGCGGTAGGGCTTGAGGGGAGGAGGAGTGGGGTTCCCCATGACGTATCCAGGCCTTTGATATGAAGGCTGGCTTGCCCCTCCTAACCAGCACCAGGGAAGGTGCTGTGGGCAGCAGAAAGAGTGCCTGAGCAGCCTCCACCGCCTCCAGGGTCATCAGTATTGGGAGCAACCCCAAACGAGCCCGCAGTGAGCCCTTAACAGGGGAGACAGGGCTGCCCTGCTGAGGTGGGCCCTGTACCATTGGTACCAGGCTGAGATGAGCCTGTGGTGCCAGAGGTGACTGTGTTCGGTGTCGGGGCGAGCCCTGCACTGACAGTACCGGGCTGTGCCAAGACTGCGGCGCTGGAGGCAGTGGTGTCGCTAGCGCTGGGCACCCGGGGCACGTGCCCCGGGTCCCAACGCTGGTGCCCGGGATCTCCGGCCCAATCGGACCGGAGATCTGGGGCCCGATCCCTGGCGATCCGCGGCCGCAGCGGCTGCATCTCCGGCCAGAGATCCAGGGCCTAGTTGGCCGCCCGGCAGGCCCCACCCCCTGGCCAGGGATAGGACTAGGGGGTGGCTGCGCTGCTGCCGGCAGCTAGGCCGCGGCACAGCACAGCTCTGCCAGAAGCGGCCACTGGAGGCCGGGCCTGTGGCCGCAGCCCCGGATCCCAAGCCGGGGACGTGGCCACCGCAGCCAGGTCCCGGATCCCCAGC
>ML681966.1:87347006-87438204 GCA_007922195.1 Podocnemis expansa
GCACAGAGCACCAGCACTCTCCTCAATGCAACTGGCCTGGCTGCTTGCTCTCAGACCCCTGACCACTGCGCTGGCAGGGAACCTTGCTGAGCATCCTCCAAACTACACAGAACATGCTGGAACTTCTGGGTCTAGGCAGCTAAATCTGCCCAGCAACAGCAACACAGCAAGAGCAACTCAGACACCAGCAAAACTCTTAAAGAAACACTCCTCTTTTAAGCCCATGGGTTACACTAGCAGGTTACATAAGCACAAGCTCCAATGAAGTTTATGGATGTAGACTGGTTTATCTCAACTGAGGATGGGCCTAAAATGTCTAGGGACCCGGAGCTTCTTTTCCATATTCTAATCAAACAACAGCAAGTTTGTTCTATTCATCACAGAGGTACAACTTTTGCATAAAATGCGCTCCCTGGGCTATAGACATCAGTAGTACCTACAGCATCTCTCAGTTCTGGGAAATGACAGTTCTTAGGTCCAGGCTTCTGTGTGGTTTTTTTTTTTTTTTTCTTCTTCTTCTTCTCTTCTAGCTGCCTCTACTAGCACAGTGGAACTAAATGCAAATTCTAATCACTTTGGTAATTAGCTGCAGATACTGCTTTTTGCAATGAATTCTGCATCCCAAGCAAACAAAGTACTGATTGTCACTGAGCAGCAGACAGCATGGTCCTGTAGCTCACAGCTGTTCTCTGGAGCAATCTGCTTTTGACAGGCTGCAATGAAACTTGGAGATTTAGCCAACAGAAGGAGATGAGCTGGACTTTCCTCATGGCTCCATAGATTACTAAAGGGCTATTCACCAAATAAGGTGCTACTTGGTTTGAGTAAATATGCCAGATGCAGGCCTGATAATTAGAGAGGAATGAATGAACTGTCCACTTGATTCACACTAGCCACCCCATAATATCATGATTCTTAACTAATCTCTTTGCCAGTCATGTTTCTCCAAAGGGCTAACCAAAAATAAGTCTGAAGAGTAACAAATCTAGACCAATGGAAGGAACAAATTCCAGAGGTGAAGGGTCCTTGTGGGAAATGCTTTGCCACCTTCTTAACTGAAAGGCAATTTGCCTAATCACTATCACCTATGGTATCTGTGGTGTCCTCACCTGGTGGGTCAGAAGAAGTAGAGATAATAACGAGACCATCACTGAAACCACCCTATAAAAGCATTATAATGAAGGTGTTAGTATATAGCAGTGGCTCAGTGAGATCCTGGCTCAGTGGAGGACATAAGCAGATCTCCATTGAGTCAATGGGACCAGGATGTCACCCTCCACATGGAGAAGTATTTTGCAGGAGTGTGTCAGTGAGGCACTGATCTATAGGTTTCCTCATGAAGCTGGGTTTGTTAGGAAAATTTGGACAAACTGGCATAGGCCTCATTATAGTAAAGCATCTCGGAATATGCTTAATTGAAGTCAGTGGGACTTAATCTCACTATTTTGTGCTTTGCTGAATCAAGGCCCTACTCATTACAGAATGAGGGCCAGGCTTCACTGATGGCTGCCACCAGTCTGACCTTCTCAATCAGCTGATCAGGTATGTGAGGACCTGCTTAGTCAGTTGGCAAGTCCATCTGTGAACACCAACATGGCAGCTAGAGCAGTGCTGAGTCAATGGGAGACTCCCTCCTTCTGACTTGGTGAAGTGGACATGTCAGGTGTAGGGTACTTAAACTGAGATGCACAATTATTTTAAGTAACTTGCAAATCTCCATTTGAAGGCTTTGAAAAACGGCAGGCAGTGTAGACCTGCCCTGAGACTGGCAATTCTGCAGAAAGCCAATGTTGCAGAGTTATGGAGACAAATAGCAATTTATAAGATACCTGATTGAGAAGGAACTGGACTGTGAAATGATCGAGCAAATTAAAAAGAAAAGATGCTTTAAAAGGCCAGAAAAGTAGCACTAGGAAAATTTTAATTAAACAGAACAAAACTGGAGTATTTAAAGAAGAGGGATATTAGACGGAGACAGGTCTTCCCTGCCTACTGTTTTTGGCAGCAGTTAAACTAAGATATGCAAGTTACTTAAAATAACTTGGGTTTCTTCTTCGAGCGCTGCTCGGATGCATTCAGTAATAGGTGTCTCTGTGCCGGAGCGCTGGATTGGTCGGAAAAACTTGTCCTAGCCTATCAGAAGAGGAGAGGCAGCCACCGCCCCTCATACCACCTGCATCTATATATATGGCCGCCTCCCCGCCCCCTCCTCAGCTTCATTTCTTTCGCCTTGCGCGTTGGAATTGGAACATCCACTCCTTGAAACTCACAAGCAGCCTGTCTCTTGGCCTTCTACTCACTGTCCAGCAGGACACATCTCTTATGGATCTAACTCCACCACAAGAGTCCCTGACACCAGACCGGAACATCACATCGATGGGGTTTAAACCCTGCACCGAGTGCCACAAGGCCTTCCCCCGGGACGACCCCCATGGGAAGTGCCTTAGGTGCCTGGGCAAAGACCACGTGGTCTTGGCGTGTTCTGTCTCTCCTTTAAACCAAGAAAGATTAAGGAGAGGGAACAGCAATGCTGCGCACTAGCCTCGGAGGATACTCGGCACCCTTCACCCGAGGCTTCGGGTTTGAGCCCGGCCCCAAGACCAAGCTCAGTGCCAGAGCCTATGCGGCACTGTGCCACCGGTGGCTGCCGCTGCTGCACCACCTTGGTGCCGACTCTGGCACCTCAGTGCCAGCCCGGCGCCTCAGCACCAACCGAGGTCACCCTCAGTCAGCCCAGAACCGTCAGTGCCAGGCTCACCTCGGCACCGTGCTGTATCATCTCCGATGCCGACAACGCAGTGCAGCCCAGCTTCACCGGTGCCGACCTCACCCCGGCACCCGCTGACTCCACCCTCGGCACAGCAGAGCCCGGTGCCGCAGAAGTGGGAAACTTCCTGCCCGAGCAGTCCTCCCTCCCCCCAGTGAGGACTTGCCTGCGACTCAAGTGGAGTTGCTTCTCGTCCCGCCCACCCCGGAAGCAGTGGAGGCAGCATGAGCCCTGCTTCTCCTCCCGAATCCCCCTGCCCCACCTCCAATCAGAAGGGGCAAACCGGTCTTCATCTCGAAGGCCTGGGTTCACCCGGGATGCTCACCCTCACCTTCCAGCCCCCCGTCTTCCACCCCTGTGGGGGCTGACCCCTCCACCACCGGCACCGGGTCGGGAATCTCGATCCCCTTCCCCCATCTCCAGCCTGGAAGAGGCACCTTCTGGGGGCTCCAAACGGCCCTGGCGCCGCACATCGGCCCCATCATCCTTCTGTTTTTCGGCCGCAAGACTGGTCCCCTGAGGGAACTCCCTCCTTTCTGCGACAGGCCCCCGGTGCCGTGCTGTCCCCAGCACCGGAGTCCTTTATGGGAAACCTCTCAGCACACTTTGATCTGTTGCACCTGGCCACGGTCCATTTAGGTATGGAGGTGGAGCCCTTGAGTCTCCCTCCCGATACCCTGTGCGGACTGGCGTTCACCTCCATGGCACCCTTAGCAATCCCACCCCACCAGAGCATATGGGACCTCGCATGCTCCCGGTGGCAGAGTCCAAGCTCTGCCACCTGGTCTCGGATATGGCAAGCATGAAGTACTGGATACCCGAATCGGACTACCCCTCGCTCACTGGCCACCCAGTCCCCCCTAGGGACGTGGTTCAGATGGCAATAGGGGCCAGAGAACCCCCCAGGGACCCTCTTTCCCCCCTCCAGGGAAACTAGGGAGCTGGATCTGTTAGGCCATAAGGTGTATTCTTCATCAGCCTTTCAACTGTGAGTGGCGAACAACCAGTCCATAACCAGCAGATACTTGCTGGATGTCTGGGAGTCACTCAGGAAATTTAGAAATATGCTTCCGCCCGAGGCCAGGGACAAGTATGATGCCTTCCCGGAGGAAGAAAACATAATCTCACAAGATGTCCTCCTTTCAGCTCGCAATGCGGTGGACACCGCTGCCCGCACCATGGTCTTGGCGGTTAGCCTCTGCAGGGTAGCATGGCTTAGGGAGGCTAGAGCGCCCCCTAACGCACAGCAGGCAGTTCTTGACCTGCTCTTTGAGGGGAACGTCCTGTTTCCCCCTGAAACCCTCTCTGTGATGGGCACAGCCCGGGATCCTCGAGGAGAGGCCAAATATTTTGGCCTTCTCCCTCCCGGACCCCCCCCCCCCGATTTAGCTCCCCACTTCCCCGGGCAGGACAATCCCTTCCCTTCACATCTCACTCATGACAGGAAGTGGGCCTTCACCCCCCCCATAAGGAGGGGCCCCTCTGACCACCGCCGCCCTTTACCCTGAGGGTGCAGGGGGCCTCAGGGTGTCATTGCCGTAGACGGCCAGCCCCTCCCCCCACCTTTCTTCCTCTAAGGAAGGTAGGTCCAGTGGGAACTACCCCAATCCTTCCACGTCCTTTCTCCTTTTTCCCAATTGCGGCAGCAAGCCTTAGATTGGGACGCTGTGGGGGGACTGACAATACGATGATGCCCGCCTACGATGCCGGTACCCCAATACCGTAGCTACCCCCCCACCCCTTAAGCAGCGACTTCCTTGAAGACAGAAACTGTCCCTCTCTGCTCCCAGCGGCCTTCCTTCCTGAATATTCCCCACCGCACTCCCCACTCTAACCCTCACCCAGGGATGGAGATGCATCTCGTTGTAGCCTCAGCTGCAGCCAGGGCCCCAAGACGCGCACATCCGAAGCCCGCTCACAACAGGACGGTGCCTGTGGCCATGATGCATGTCCCAGGTAAGCCCCCTCGTATCCGGGTCAGGGGAAGTGAAGGGGATACCCCTGGTCACACCACCGTCTCTGCACCGCAACCCCAACCCCACTCGACAGGAATATCTCCTGTTAGCTGAAGGGGTCACATCGGTGTAGCAACACAGCTACCTGGATAGTCTATTTTATCAGGAAGGTATCCTTTACAGTGGGTCTTACCCCTGCATGAGGCTGGGTACGGCCCATTTTTCCTTGTTCCGTAGCATGGTTCCACGTCTCCACCTTCAGTAATCTAGTGAGAACCAGGGGTCCATCTCAGGAGCCCTCTCCCTTGTCTACCCTCGTCGGGGTAGTCCACTCTGCCCCGAACCCACCAAGGTACAGCTGGGAGCACCTCGTAAAACCCTGTGAGGAAACACCCAGTGACGGTTATATGTTGGGAAGCTGCGAACGGTCCATCCTTTCAAGTGCTCTCCCACTTATATTTCCTGGTTCAGTATCCACTGCCTTCCGGACAGCTGTCTGTGTCAGACAGACGGTTCCATACTTCCAGGGCACTTGCATAACCACCTTGCCCTACGGTCCTATTCCCAGGCAGAACATGCCCTGACCCCCCCGCCCCGTCCACCCTGCCTTCCCCTGGGACCATCCCACTGCACCCCGCGTAGTCCCTCAGTGCTACTGCAGTTCTCCCCATACGCACTAATGGCACCTGGCAGTTCTGTGGGTCTCTCCTCCCACTTTCAAGGACCCATCGACACCCACTGCTGATCCGATTGTGTGACAGACAGAGAACCCATCTCTATACAACATATAACAGGGGTTGTACTCTCCCCTTTTATTCGCCTCTGGCTCCCTCCAGGGAGAAAACGTCATTGGTCCTCTGATCCTGGGGTGTCCTTCAGATGTGGCAGCTGCCATCCTGTTTCGGTCCTTTTTCCTTAGCTTAGGAAGGATCCGTCCTTGGCAACGGAGTTCTTCAATATCCATGTATTGAAGAGTTTCTCCTTGGCAGCCTTGGGATGGCAAATGGGTAATGTTATCCCTCAGGCAAGCTCTACAGGTGCTGATTCTGTGGCCTTCTACGGCTCTCCGTCGATTCCTTCGGTCGCTGAGGGGCTGTCTAGATGGTAGTAAGAGTTCTCTCCCATCTCTCTTCTCCCCTTCCTCACACCTTAGTGAGAGCTTTGTGATGCAAACCCTGCAAGCTTAAACCAGTGGGCCCTCCTCCGCATCCTAACGCACTGTGGGCTGTAGTACGACCTTCTCATCAGCACTGCCTCAGGCCACCTTGCTGTTAGTGACCTTCCCCGGAACCTCTCTCCTCTGAGAACATGGTCGTGGTGCCTGCCCGGCTGAAAACGTGCATTAGCAGGCCCTTAATTGGCATGTCGTGGGCCCGTCCTGCTTGGCTCGACCCTATATGCTGCAGCTCAGGGTCTTGTGGTCCTCTCAGTCACCCCGAGTCCATCTTTCAACTTTCTATCCCCATTTCTCTCTTTAACCAGATGGCTTGCCTTGTCACATCCTAGATAAGGGGCATTGTCATCCCCTTACCTCTCCCTGTGTACTCAGTAGTCGCCAGCTCAGTCCATGACTACGTGGCTCCTGCAGCCTTCGGGCGACCTATGCCTACCCTTTTTTAGTTCTCACGTGAGACACGTGCATATGGCTGGTTTCAATTGCCAGTCTTTAGTGTTCTCCTCCGACTCCACATGACATGGCCTTTGACCAGACATTGTAGTCTGTTGGTTACATTCCATTCTTCCTTCTGTGCAGAGTACCTACGCAACCCCTTTTGGTTAGTTTGTGTCCTTTTTCTCTAGCTGGTGATCTTGCCCGACCTGCTCTTGCATTCTGCCTTGGTGGGTTCAGCCTTGCCCTGTTCTGTGTTAATCCGCAGCTCTTGCTTTTTCTGGGCCCATCTAGGCCCGCTTGCCTTTTGGCTTAGGCGAGCATCTTGCTGTGGGGCCTCTACCATACAGGGCTTGTTGTTGTGCTGAAGGTGGAAGTACCAACTCCACCCACCGTCCATCAGCATGGTTAGTAGTCACCTATTACTGAATGCATCCGAGCAGCGCTTGAAGAACGGTGGGTTACTCTCCAGTAACTGTCCTTCTTCTAGATGGGCTGCTTGGATCCATTCAGGTCCCGCCCCTCGATCCCTGCTTCTGGAGTTGGTGACTCCAAGGAACTGAAGAGGGAGCGGGGAGGCGGCCATATATATAGCCGCGGGTGGGGCGAGGGGCGGTGGCTGCCTCCCCTCTTCTGACGGGCTAGGACAAGTTTTTCCGACCAATCCGGCACTCCGGCACGGAGACACCTATTACTGAATGGATCCGAGCAGCTCATCTCGAAGGACGGTAACTGGAGAGTAGCCCACTGATCTCAATTCAACTGCCCTGTTCCTGGCATGTACACTGTGCTGAGTCGAAGGGACGGACCTCCCTTCAACTCAAAGCTACTCCAGTTGTTGGGGTGCTCTTAATAGATTTGACTTCTTGATCGACTGAGCTGGTCTTTGCGTGCCTAATCAGTTGAAACGTAAAGTTGATCTGACGGTAGCAGTTTTGCTGCTGTCAGTGAAGACTAGCCCTCAAGATATGTTTCTGACCAGATACACGGTTGTTTTAACTTAGCTTTTGTTGAGCCAGAAGGCAGCTCTGATTTGCTGTTAGTGTATGACCTGATCCTATGTTTTACACCCCCTTGCATTTAGTTTCATTCCTTTCTGTAAGTTCACCCATCTTCGAAGCACCTGAGGAAGTGGGATCTTCTCCCACGAAAGCTCATATAAAAAATAAATCTGTTAGTCTTAAAGTGCCACACAATTCCTTGTTGTTTTTTTACTGGACTAGACTATCATGGCTATCCCTTTTGAAACGGACAAAATGCAAGGCACTAAATACAGCCGTTTGAAGTGGAAATCCATCAACTTACAGAAACAACTCGCTCAGACGCAGACAGACATCATTTTCCTTTCTAATGCAAACAATTGGACATTATACCTAATGGACTGAAGGTAAAAAATCCTTTACAATCAACATATTACACAGACTACAGTGAGAGATTATGCCATACTCTCTCACAGAAACTCAGAAACCACCTGATCAGCATCCTGTACAGCAAACAGAGCAAAATTAAAAATGAACTCTCAAAACTAGATTCCTTCTTAGAAAACCTACCTACAACGCATTCTTCTACATGGCTGGACTTCACAATGAAGAGAAAATCCATCTACGACACGCACTTTGCTTTCCTACAGAGAAAAAAAGATACCAAACTATATAAACTTCTATACACCACTACAGGAAGCAAGAGTGACACCTATAACCCAGCCAGCAACATTGTTAATCTCTCAAGCTACACACTTACTCCAGCAGAGGAATTTGTTCTGCCTTGGGGACTTTCCTTCTGCCCCACAACTGCCACACATAAGATAAAATTCTGCAGTGACCCAGAGGCCTACTTTTGTCATCTAAGACTCAAAGAATATTTCCGTAACACCACAGATCAACGCACTGACACACAGATGCCTTCCTCCAAACACTACGAGAAGAAATATTCTTCATGGACTCCTCTGGAAGGCCGAAATGAGAGACTTGACTTCTATATTGATTGTTTCCGCCACCGTGCCAAGGCTGAAATCATGGACAAACAACATCCTTTACATCATAACCTCAGCTCTGCAGAATGCAATGCCATCCACAGCCTCAGAAACAACTCTGACATTATCATTAAGGAGGCTAACAAAGGAGGTGCGGTTGTCATCATGAATAAATTAGATTATGACCAGGAGGCTTATAAACAGCTCTCCAATACAACCTTCTACAGACCACTTTCCTCTGACCCCACTGAGGAATACCAAAAGGAATTACAACACCTACTCAAGAAACTCCCAAAGACAGCACAAGAACAGATAGAGACTGTCAAGGCTTTTTCCCCACTCTGGCACTCTGAGTGCAGAAGGTGGGGGCCCGCAACAGGCCAGAAAAGTCACTGGCCTTAAAGCTTGCTCTTAGAAGTCTCCAAGGCCTCCAATTCCTGGCCTTGGAGTGGTATCGCTGCCACCACCCAAATGCATAAAAAACCTCTTGAGACCCAGGAAGGCGCACTTGGGAATTCCTCCCTGTGAGGTACTTGCAATCCTCTTTATTCCTCCTTCAGGAAAGTGACTGAACTCCAGCTGCAATATGAGCTGGAACTGGAACAGGGTTCCCTCTGGTAGCTGCCTGTGCAGTCTAAGGCCCAGGCACACAAACCTCTTGCCTCTCAGGACACAGAACCAGAACTTGCTTAAAAGGTAAACTCTTTAATCAAAAAGAACAGATGATAAACACAGAGAGTTGCTTCTCTGGGAATTAACTTAGGTAGTTACAGGGTAGTGGGGTGGGGGTTGAGTTTACATGTGCTCAGCACAGAGAAATCCAAAAAACAAGCCAAAAACAAAGAAAATACCCTGACCGCATCTAAACAAACATTCCCTGTTCTACTCACGCCTGGTCAGTACCAAACTTAACTTATCTCTGGTGAGGATGTTGCTGGATTCTTCCTCAGGCCCCTCTGGCCTCCTCCTGATCCTTCCAGGAGCTCTGCTGCATCCAAACAGGCCAGGCCAGGCTGCTGTTACCATTCAAAAAGCTGTGCTTCATTCCTATTGGCTGTCCTGGGACTCACTGACCAGAGTGTTAACCCCTTCCTCCCCAAGGGTTATTACAGAGACAGAAACACCAGCAGAACCATGGCCAGGGATGTTCTATCTACTACCTAAAATCCATAAAAAAGGAAACCCTGGACACCCCATCATCTCAGGCATTGGAGCTCTTACTGCCGGCCTATCTGCCTACGTGCACTCCCTCCTCAGACTCTATGTTATCAACATCCCCAGCTATCTTCAAGACACCATGGACTTCCTGAGGAAAATACAGTCCGTTGGAGAACTTCCTGAAAACACCATTCTGGCCACTATGGATGTAGAAGCTCTTTACACCAACATCCCACACAAAGATGGATTACAAGCTATTAGAAGAACCATGCCAGATGATGCCACAGCGCAGCTTGTGACTGAACTTTGCGACTTTGTACTCACCCACAACCACTTCAGATTTGAGGATCATTTATATCTCCAAATCAGTGGCACTGCTATGGGCACCCGCATGGCCCCACAATATGCCAACATCTTTATGGGCGACTTAGAACAATGTTTCCTCAAGTCTCATCCCAAAACACCTCTTCTTTACCTGCGCTACATTGACAACATCTTTATCATCTGGACACATGGCAGGGATGCTCTTGAAGATTTTCACAGAGATTTCAATAATTTCCATGACACCATCAAATTGAGCCTGGAACACTCCACAGAGGAGATCCACTTTCTTGACACTACAGTACAACTTAGGGATGGACATATCAACACCACTCTATACCGAAAACCTACTGATCGGTATAGTTACCTACATCCTTCGAGCTTCCATCCTAAACACACCACACAATCCATTGTCTACAGCCAAGCCCTAAGATATAACCGCATCTGCTCTGATCCCTCAGACAGAGACAGACATCTTGAGGATCTCTATCAAGCATTCTTGAAACTACAGTACCCACCTGGGGAAGTAAGAAAACAAATTGACAGAGCTAGACGGGTTCCCCAAAGTCATCTACTACAAGAGAGACCCAAGAAAGAAAGCAACAGAACACCACTAGTCACCACATACAACCCCAAGTCAGACTTCTGCAACAGATCATTAAGGACCTACAGCCTATTCTAAAAGATGATCCCTCTCTCTCTCAAGTGTTGGGAGACAGACCCCTCCTTGCTTATAGGCAGCCCCCTAATCTTAAACAGATTCTCACCAGCAACTACAGATCTAACAACAGAAACATTGAAGCAGGCACACACCCCTGCAACAAACCACACTGCCAAGTCTACCCACATATCTGCACAACAGATACCATCATAGGTCCTAATCAAGCCTGCTACTCCATCAAAGGCTCATTTACCTGCTCATCTACTAATGTGGTCTATGCCATCATGTGCAAGAAATGCCCCAACACCTTATACATTGGACAAACAGGAAGATTGCTGCGTAAGAGGCTGAATGAGCACAGGGCTGATATCATAAATCAAAGAACAAAGAAACCAATTGCTGAGCACTTCCATCTTCCTAATCAGTTGATGACTGATTTGTTAACAACTGTCGTTAGAGATGTAGCTGGGACATCAAGACTTCAAAGAGAGACAGCTGAACTCGAATTAATATGCAAGCTAAATTCTGTGAAAGCAGGACTGAATGGAGACTATGGGTTCTTTTCCCATTACAAAGGGTAATTTGACTTCAGGCTTCCCATGGTTTGAACCTGAAAACTGCTCTAATTTGCTGTTACTGTATGACCTGATCCTATGTTTTACACCCCCTTGCATTTAGTTTCATTCCTTTCTGTAAGTTCACCCATCTTCGAAGCATCTGAGGAAGTGGGATCTTCTCCCACAAAAGCTCATGCAAAAAATAAATCTGTTAGTCTTAAAGTGCCACACAACTCCTTGTTGTTTTTTTACTGGACTAGACTAACATGGCTATCCCTTTTGAATCTGAGACTTGCAGTGTAATACAGCAGCAATGTCAGCATGAGAAAGTGGCAATAATTAGAACTGGTTGGGATTTTTCTCATCAAAACACTTGTTCAATGAGAAATGTGATTTGTTTAAATCAAAATGTTTCACAGGAGAGTGATAGCTTTGATTAATTTCTTGACTCAAAAATAATACTGGAAAAATTGTTTCAAAATTGCCAGGAAAAACAAAACAAAACAAAACAAACCATTCTGACAGTTTTAAAAGAAAATGAAAGTAAATGAACTTTTCCAGTTTGAAAGAAATTTTATTTAGAAATTTAGTCTAACATATTTTTTTTCAAAATGTGATGCAAATCAAAACCAAACATTTAGAAATTATCCAAACAAAACTTTTCAAGTGACCTGAATTGACCCGACCCCCCCCACACACTTTTGGTTACTCAAAGTTTTTGAGGTTTGATTTTCCATCCCAATTCAGGACAGTCACATTTTTCTGTAGCTTGAAACTTTTCAGGGTGATGGTCAGAGAGGCTTCATGGCTCAATAGATAGGACACTTTCTAGGAGTCAGGATTAAGGATTCTATTCCTGGTTGGGTGACTGGGCAAGTTCACTTCACCTCAGTTTCCCTCTTTGTATTTTCTATTTAGTTCCTTTTTCCCCCGCCAGACTGCATGTTATGTGTTTTTGCTGCTCCAAGCACAATGGACCTCAGCTTCTAGGCACTACTGTAATGCACAGAATAATAATAGGATGAAATTAAGTGAGGTAAGATGCCAGGAGAAATATACCAGGAAAATGTGGCAGATGTTTAAGGACAAACATATTAGACTCCAGAGTTGGGAATGGGTAGAAAGAGTTTTAACTGTTTGTTTAAAGACAAAGATCATTAAAAGGAAATAAAAGTAAGTTGGAAAATGTCTAAACTGTCTGGTCAGGAAGAAAACAGGGTTGTTTATGGTCAATATTTACTTTAGAAGTGCTGTGAAGATTACTTAATAATAATGCTTTTCTTAACCTGTTTTAAGGACTGAAGTGGTTAGAGATTGACCTTTACCTCCTCTCCCCAAAAAAGTAAGAAAGGAGAAGAAAGAAAAACAATGAACAACAATGTCTGGAATTGAACAAGGTGACTGCTCTATGGCGGGGGGGGAGTGGGAGAGGAAGAGAGGTGGGGTAGGAACCTGAGAAATATCATCTGTCTTTCTCTTTCTTGTCTGGCACAAGATTTACAAAAGGCTTTTTTTTTTTTAAGAGGTTTTTCTTTTTCTTCCTTTCTTTCAATATTCAGTAGTTCAGTTCTTGAGTGAGGCAAGGATTTAAGATCATCTTTCTTCATTTTATGACACTTTTCAAAGTTCAATAATTTACAGCAGATGGCTCCATGAATAGTGGATATTTCCATAAATAACGACAGATTTCCCTCCACTCTCCCCACCCTTCTCCACTCCACATACCCAGGTCTTTTGTGTGCTTGCTGGCAGAAAGACATTCAAATTTTGGTCAGCCAGTGAGCATGTCCAACACCACTGTCATTTCCACAAGCACAATCACATTGTTAAAACAATGAACTCAACATCCTGGCTGATTAAGAAATACTTGTTCCAAACAATCCGGAGATACAAAGGCAGAAACTATGAGGCATTCAATGGAATCTAATGCATGGCTTGTGAAACAACAACCAAAGCAAAAGAATAAAAAACTTGTAGGGATGTTCTGTGATACCAGGAAAATTATGGGATTCCACTGAGAAACCCTAGAGTTTAGTGGGGAGAATAAGGTTATCAAAATGCTGGGACCAAACTGTTTTAGTGATGATGACAACTCAGTTGTGGCAAGAAAGACTGAAGAATAAGGTGGCATCAGGAAAACCTCCGTAAGACCTAGGGGTAGAGATGGAAAGGGCAGGTAGAGGTGAGATGGAGAAGGAAACAACTCCACAGTGATGTACAGGGAGCATGGTGGGTCTATAAACTAGGTGTGAATCAAAACCATCCTTTGCTACGTGTTGTTTCTCCTTCAAAGGAAGAGTGGTTGTGTAGTTAAGGCACTGGATTTGGAAACCAGCAACTGGGAGTTGAACTCTGCTCTGCCACAAGTTTCCTAGGACATGTCACTTAACATCTGCACCTCAATTCCCCATTGTAATAAGAAGATAGTAATGCTTCCCTTTCTTGTTGGAGCAACTTGAAGGGGCAGGCCGGCCTTCATGTTGAGGACCTGGGCCCAACACAAGCGGCACCAATCCCCTTCCCTACCTCCAGCCCTGGGTTCCGAAGCTCCAGAGCCCATCACTCCACTGGGTCCCGGTACCATGGAGCTGTCTTTTTGGCAGCATATCACCCTGCCATCTCTGGTACTGCCGCCTGGGTCCTAAGATGCTTCCCCCTGTTCCAGCCGAGGGGAAGGGGCTTCAAAGGGCTCTAGATGGCCTCACCGCTGGGTGTCGGCACCTTCACCCTTCTGGTACCACCCTTACGAATGGTCACCACAAGAGGCCCCTGCGTCCACACTGGTACCACCCCTGGCACCAGGGAGAGCCTTAAACCTGGTACCATCCTCTTACACAGGCGATTTGTTGGCACATTTTGATCTTCTGTGGTATGTCTCATCCCACATGGGGATGGAGGTCCAATCCTCTGAGGCACCCTCCAATGCCCTATTTGTCCCCATGTTCTCTTCAGCAGAACCGGTCACGGTTCCCGTCCACCCTAGCATCTGGGATCTGGTCTCCTCCCGCTGGCAAAACCCAGGTTCCATCTCTCCGGTCTCAGACATGATGGGCCTCAAGTACAGAGTCCCGGCGTCAGAGTTCCCCTCACTCACCCGCCACTCAGTCTTAGCTCGTGCTGTGGTAGAGATGGCCTTAGGGCCAGGACAGACTTCCTGCAATCCCCTCCCGATAGCGAGGGATGCAAGGGAGTTAGAGCTACTGGGACAGAAAGTATACTCTTCCTCAGCCTTCCAGCTGCAGTCACGAACAATCAGGCCCTAACAAGCAGATACATGTTGGACGTGTGGGAGTCAATAAACAGATTTAGACATCTGCTCCCACCAGAGGCGAGGGAAGAGTATGATGCCTGTTTGGAGGAAGGTAAAATAGCCTCCCAGGACCTCATTTTGACAGCCTGGGACATGGTGGACACGGCGGCCCACACTATGGCCACAGCAGTAACCCTACGCGGCGCAGCTTGGCTTCGGGAAGCCAGAGTGCCACCGACTTCTCAGCAGGTGGCCCTCAATCTCCCCTTCGGGGGCAATTCCCTCTACTCACAAGAGACCTCGGCCGTCTTGGGGACTGCTCATGACCCCAGGGAGAAATTAAAATATCTTGGCCTTCTCCCAATGGGGCTTCTTCCACGTCCTCTGGCCCCACAGGGCCTCATAGTAGGCTGACCCCCCCCCCCAATAGTTACTGGTGAGGACTTAATCCTCACCACCACAACTTTAGTTCGATCCCCACCTGGGGGACCTTCCTGGCAAGGCCCTTCCCTGTGCAACTGCGGGGAGGGATCCCAACTGGTCAATCAGCACTACTGTCTATATTCACAGCCATGCTGTCTACTATCCAAAATCTGCCATGGAGTGCCCTCTCCCTCAGTACCATTTTTCTGAGTTGACAAACAGCCTTCTCCTCCACCTTCCCCTCTCCCTCTGGCTGAGGGCGGATGGTTCAGAGGTTAAGTAGCCTCTCTTCCTTTGAGTAGGATTAAGGTTGGGCATATACCCATTCTCCTGTTGTTTACCAGAATATGTCAACACTTGAGGGGACTTCACTCCTTGACTACCTTAGCAATCACAATGGGGATCTGTGGTCAAAATCCTGTGGGCATCCCTTAGAGGATGGTTTTTGCCCCAGAGAGCTATCATGTCCCATATACAATGCCCCTCTTGGGCGGCTGTTCCTTCACCTTTTGGGAGACATAAGGCCTCATAGAGTACACTCCAAACATTGAAGAGTGAATCGCCCGTCGATCCCAACTCCGAACCAAATGGGGCCCTCCCGTTTACTGAGACTATTCCCATACAAGAAAGTGTCACTCCTGCACGCTTCCCTATGGACAAAGCCCTACCGTTCCACCCCCAACCAGGTGGTCAGAGGCCCCCTTGTTGAACTTTATTTCTTCCCCCTGCCCTGAAAGTGGGCGGTGGAGCGGACTCTCCCTACCCTTCTTATGTGCTGTCCTAACCCCTCCGATTGTCACTAATGGGATCAGATTAAACATAGCTTGCATCTGATCGACCCTGTCCAAGGCCCTAAGGTATGTGCCTTCAGCTCTGGATATGGCAACCGCTTCCTGAACTCATAGAGCAGACATATCATTTCCGCCTGTCAAGTACCTGACAAACAGGCCGGAGCCTGTCTAGGGATGCAGGCTTTGATAACTCATTCGCGGGCCCCATGCCAGTGATGAAACCCCTACACTCGCGACTGCCAGCTGGTTCACAGCATGATGAACGACTTGCTGAGGGGTCACACCAACTGGGCCCTGCCTCTTTTCTGCCTAGCCTAATGAACAATGGCTCCATTTTCCCTTTCTGGGCCTGTCTTTCACAGCTACCTGGCATGCACTGTGTATGCTGAACACCCCGTACACGGGGTTTTTTTGATGAGGTGGACTGGTATTATTCTCCCCTTTTCCTTCTCCCCAACTCTAATGTGCCCATTCCATCCCACTCAAATAGAGGGCTCTCAAGTGACAGCCATCAGAGAAGATGAGGTGATAATACCGATGTTCCTTTGTTACTTGGTTAGAGTTAAACACACTCGTCTCTCTGCCTTCCTCACCAAACTAGCAGTCAAAACTGCCCCGTCAGTTCAACGGGCAGGCAAGATGTCTTTATCCTGAGGCTCAAGGGTCCAAGGCTGGTGAAGGGCACCCCTGGCTGGGCTCCACAGGTATGGTCTGCAGACCACCCCTGTAAGCGGGGTACTAGTCTGGTCCCAGTCATTGCTTTATCTACCGGGGGGGTGCCTCTTGTAGCTCCTCCCCTAGGGATGGCCATAGCGCCATGGTCATTTCACCCTAGCTCCAGGATGACCCTGTTTGGGTGTCCCGCGGTACAACTCCCTCTTCCTCATCATGCTCCAGGGGTTCTCTAGCCCTTCTGGTTGCTTCTTGGTTTTATGCTTCCGTCCTGGGCGGCTTCTAAGGGTCTTTCTCACTGGATAGACCTCATATGACGTCAGTCCTGAGATTCCAGCCAGCCACCGGGAATTTGGGAGCTAGCCGTCCCCAATATATTTCACTTTCAGGGTAAGATCTAATGACACCAGTAGCGCACGCATAGTAGATGCTGCAGATAATCGGAAGTCTCTTTGAGGAGATGGCAGGATGTGCACCTTCGGAGTGGCAGACCTTTGCTCCGTCCCCGCAGAGGACACTGCTCCCTCCTCCAGTATACCCCTTTTTCCCTCTAGGGGCCCTTCCTACGAGAGCCTCAATCCTGACTCACACCTTTGTCTGTCGTCAGACCTAGGGTCTACACCATACCAATTGGGCTCTTTCCAGTGGTACGATGTCATGTAGGCCAATGTGAGCCTAATTCTGTAGGCCACGGAGACCCGGCACCAGGGATTATTGTACTTATGAGCCTACTCCTGGGCATTTCTTCATTGCAATTAGCCTCTTGCCTCTATACTCCTTCAGCCATTCGCCACTGCTGAATTCGGGAAATAAAAGGGGGGAAATAATGACATTATCACTTCCTTGTCCCTCCTCAAGGTTATCGATACTGACAGTCTTCTTCAACAGGGACCACCACAGTGTCATCGGTACACTCATATAGGCCTGGGATATGCTCATCAGGCTCACGGGAAGTTCCTTTCCTGGTCTGCCTTTTATAGGGCCATTTGGTGAGTTAGGCACCTTCCCTTCCCTATGCCAATCTCAGTGCCTCATTCCCAAATGTGCTGTATCAGGTCATCAGCTGCCTCCGCCAGCTGTTCACACTTTTCCCTTCCTATCAAGGACAAAGTAACTCTCCTAGTTCCTACCTGCCTCTGGTAGTCCATCCTTTCTTCGGACGCCAAGCATGTTAGGTCCATCATCATCATCATCATCATCAGGCTCATGTGCCACAAGTGCTTTACACTGCCTGACCGAGGGAAACACAATCGACCTCCCATCTACTGTTTATTGCAGTGTTGGTACCCACCACTCCCAGCATTACAATCCTACGGTCTTCTGAAACTCCCTATAGGAGGTACGTTAACTCACGTTGCTGCCAGAGCACTAACCCCTTTGCATCTTTCATGCCTCTACCAATTCGTTTTTAGGCAGAGCCGTTAGAATCACATTTCTCAACTATAGCCACAATGTGCTGGTATCATGTTTATGCATATGGTGACCTTAGGCCCTCCTCCACAAGTGTGACAATCGGCGCTCGGACAAACTGGGCTTACTTCTCTCCACTGGGTTAGGTCCTGCAATCCCAGGCTACCCTTGCCTGGATGATGGTCCTTAGGTCAATTCCTTAGACCTCTTGAGGACCTTGCTCATTGGACAACTACCCAAGTTGGAGACATGCTGTGCTGAAGGCAGAAGAGCCAACTCTCCCCGCCATCCATCAGCACGGCTAGCAGTCACCTATTCCTGAATGTATCCGAGCAGCACTCAAAGAAGAATGGTGGGTTACTTACCAGTAACCGTCCTTCTTCAAGATGGGCTGCTTGGATTTATTTAGATCCCTCCTCCTGTCCCTGCATCTGGAGTTGGCAACTCCTAGGAACTGGGGAGGGGCTGGGCAGCAGCCACATATATAGCGTGGGGGGCGATGGCCACCTGCCCTCTTCTGACAGGCTAGGGCAAAAAGTTCCAACCAATCAGTTGCTCTGAAACGGAGACACCTATTTCTAAATGAATTGAGCAGCCCATCTCAAAGAAGGATGGTTACTGGTAAGTAACCCACCATACTCAGACTTCATGATGATCAAGGCTGTATAACTGCCTAGATAAATAAAACATGGAAAGTCATGTAGGAGTTCGTGCAGTGCATGAAGCTGGTGCTGTGTAACAACATTTTGAGTACTGAGACTCTGATTAAACTTTAGGGTCTAGTGTGTACACAAATGCTCTCTTGCATGGTTTGTGCAATCATCAGTATCCGCCGGAGAACTGCAGCTCATCGGTCTTCCTGAGCTCGCAGCTGCCCATTAGCTACTGTGGGTCAGATCCTCAACTAATTTAGAGCAGTATAGCTCAATTAATGCCAATGAGTGAGATTCCCAGCTAGTGTAAATAAGCTCATCTCAGTTGCCTTCAACCAAGCTATGCCAGTTGACAACATGGGAGGATCCAACCCCATATATGAATCCTCTCAGGCATGGAACCAAAGTTAAATTGGGAAGAATTTCGAGGACACTAAAAGACTTCAGTGGCAGAGGCAAATGCTTTCCTTGGAGCTGAATCTCACTCCTGTGGGTTATGGTATTTCTATTTCATCTGCCTCTACTCAGTGATACAGGATATTCACATCTTATGGCGATAAAAGAAAGAAGGTGCCTCTTGCTAAGGACATTAAGAGTGAAATATTAAAAGATTCTTATCAGAGCCATAATTTATGGTTAACTTACTGCTTCAAGTGCTAGTATTCTGCCATCTATATATGTTTCTATCAAATGACCATGTAAATAATTAATAGACCTAATTTTGTCAGTGATGCTAGGGCAGGTTTCATTGTGGAAGGTTAATGCTATTACTTGATTCTTTATCTGTGTGATTAGCTGCCCTGATCAGGCCTGTTGGAACGAGGGCTTGGAAATGGGGATGCCAGGACTGACTTGGATAGCAGCAGCCTCCAGCATCCTTTATGCTGATGTTTCTTCCAGAAATTGGATCTTGATGCTTCAGTACTATAGTCTTGGACCCAGATCCTACATTGGACCAGTAACTCAATGGGTATCTGCCAGAATGGAGCACAATGAAGGATCAGGGCCTTGGTCACAAACATGAACACAATGAAGGATGTTTTAGACCCGCTCTGCCTGTCTGACCCTTGCTAGATGGCATTTAACAAAATGGAAACATAGGAACTGCCAAACTGGATCAAACAGCTGGCCCATCTAGTCCACTGTCCTGTCTTCACCAATGATTAGCACCAGATGCTTCAGAGGAAGGTATTTAAAAAAAAAAACCCTGGGATAATCTTTCCCACCTTGAGTTCTTATCTTGATCATAAATAGTCAGAGACAGGTTTAAGCCAAGTTTGGCAGGTCCAAGCAACGCTGAATGGGAATTTGTTGTGTTTTTCTTGTTTGGAGGGAAATAAATGGAAAAGGTGCAAGATTTCCTTTCTGAAATCTGAGATTCTCTGCCCACCTACAGAAGAGTTGCAATCACAGGTACAAAGCTGAAACAGGGTAGGTTCTGCCACTTTGCCTAATAATGTATCTGAAAATTGTCCTTGCCAAGGCTACCTGTAGGGTAACATACTCACTGAGAGCGATATTTTGATCTTGCTCGCAACAATGCCTGATGCCAAAAGTTGTCCCACTGTGTTCTATCCTTTGATTACTCACTGTAGTGGCAAGTCTTCACTGATGGCATCAAACTCGTCACCATCAATTCAAACTTCCAGATTGACTGTTTGGATCTGTGTAGACCCGCTCAGCCAATCAGGAAGTTTGATCTTAGAACACCACCCTGGCAATTGGGTAGTGCTGAGTTGAAGGGAGGCCCCCTGTTTTTGACTCAGCACAGTGGATAAGACAAGAGTTATACATTCAAACTGAGGTACTCAAGCTCTTAGTTTGACTAATGCCAAAAAAGGCAGGCAGTGTAGACCTGCCCTAAGTGAGAGGATCTAAATGTGATCCTTTATCTATGGCCTCTCTGCTAAAGGTATCCGTTGTTTCCAAACCACTCAGTATGCACAGTGGGGCCATATCTTCAAAGGAAATCAGTGCTCTGCTAGGCAGCAAAACAAAGAGGCCAGGTTACCCAAAGTGCTCAGCACCACAGTTCTCAACCTTCTCAATAAGTCCATGCTTTTAATGATGTGCACAGCAGCCACCTGGAAGATGAGAACACCCAGCTTATCGTAAAAAGGCCATCATATGACCTTTAGAATAGAATGACTTTTAGTCATTGGTTGTATGTGAATGACCAACCGAAGGACGAAAAGTTCCAGAGTGGTAACCATGTTAATAAGTGTACAGCAAAAACAACAAGAATCCTGTGGCACCTTATAGACTAACAAATTTCTTTGGGCATGAACTTTCAAGGGTTCCAACCCACTTCATCAGATGCAAGGATGAAGGATGAAAGCAGTAGGTATCACTATTCCTAGATTTTCAAACTCCTTGCACACAAGGTCTAACTGAGAAATCTTGGCACACCAGTTGAATGCTTCTGGCCCAGATCCTCAATACCATTGAGGTTCCTAACTCCCATTAAAATAATTGGAACCAAAGGGAATTAGGTGCCTGAAGACTTTGGAGGCTGTGGGCCTAAACTCATACCAAGTAAGAAGGGCAGTAGGATAAAAAGGACAAACAGCTCATAAATTTCATGGGGCCTTGTGGAAAGAGTAGCAGTCTTGGTCACCAACTTACAGGACTAAAAATACCTTCTCATCTCTCCTCCATGCTATTTTATTCTTATTATTATTGAATCGTGTTTCTTCAGCACACTGCCATCTACTCCTGTTCTGTACATTATCCTCAACACAGAAAGAGACAAAAAAAGAATGTATCTCAGAGAGGAAGCAAAAGCCTGGAATAAACTGTAGCACACTGGCCATGCTGCCATATACTTTTGAAATGTTGGGGAACACTGCATTCTTCTATTCATTCTTGGACATGCTTCTGCCTAATGGTAAACAAATAGCTCCTGGATAAGAATTCATTTGGACAAGAGCCAACTCAGGTAGAACCACAGGAAAGCTATGTGCGAGAAGTAGACAAATGTCCAATTCAATTTCCATCACCAAGACAATGAATGATTCTTTTCATGCTCATAATTCTCCACTTGGCTAGCTCCACACCAATAAGGAAACATCAAGAGCAGAGCATTAATGTTAACAAAGAGCCGCCATGCTTCAGCAACTTGCTCTGCTTCCAAGCATAAGCCAAGGCCTGTGCACAGCTGAAATTAAGACATCCATTTCCACAAACACTTATGCTCTTGCTTAAATGTATGCAGTGTGAATAAGTGCCATTAAACAATGGGAAAACTCAGACTGTATAAAGATAAGTACATACAGATTTATGGTTCTTAGGGCTAGAAAGGACCATTTTTGTCCTCCAGCTTGACCTCTTGCACAGCACAAGTCACAGAATGTCTTCTAAAAAACAAACAAGGAGTCTCATCACCCTTTTAAAGACTAATAAATTTATTTATGGCATGAATTTTTTTGCATGGAGTTTTTGTGAGAGAAAATGCTACTTCAACTATCTGAGAAAGTGGGATTTTCTCCCACAGAAGCTCATGAGATAAATGCATTTGTTGGTCTTTAAAAGGGCCACAAGCTCCTTGTTTGTTTGTTGGACTAGACTGACACGAGTACTTTGGAACTTGTCAGAATTCCTTCATCTCCAGTAATTCTGACATCAGTACTCATCCATAGCATCTGGCTGAGCTTAGAAAAGCATCCAGTTTTGAATTAAAGACTTCAGGAGTTAGAGAATCCACTATGGCACTGGATTGTTCAAGTAGCAAATTACCACCATTGTTAAAAATGCACAAGTGTGTTTTAACCTGAAGTTATTTTGCTTCCACTTCCTCCCAGCTGGATTTTGCCTGTGTTTTGTCTGCTGGATTCTCAAAAAGTCAAGAGGTGACTGATTACAGTGTAAAAGGAGACAATAAAACCCACTACATTAGAATTTTAACCTTTCAGACTGAAATTTTCCATGTTGAGTGTCTGTCTCAGGCTATTTTATGTATTTGAAAGTTTCAGTAAAATTACTGGTTATTTTCAAGTGTGACATTAAGGAAAATTTCATTGTTCTATGTTTAAATATATTGGTTTTTGTAACCATTTTGTTGAGAAGTTCTCTCAGCTAGCATGGACTTGAAATTTGGAAGGCGGGCATCACCCTGGCATCAGAGATGTGCCTTTTGCTGATCCCATGAAAAGTGCCCTGTATTTAGACAAGTTATAAGCGACTGGAAAAATCTAAGTCCATATGCACTCAGTAGAGACAGAATTGTTAGAACTTGGCAGCTAAATTCTCTGAAGATTCCATCTGTTCAGTGCTTGGTCCATCCAGGGCTATAGGGACTGAGCAGGACTTCCTTTTCATGTTCTTCCATTTTACTGCCAAGAACTGCTGTGGTCTGAGCATTAGAGCTGAGAGCAAGGTGATTGTCTTCTATGTGGTGGTCTCAGTGCTCCTGCCAGATAGTGCTAAGGCAGCAAAAAGAGGAATCATCCTGGTTTGAATGCAGAGGGGGATAAGAGATGGGTCTGGGGGTGCGTAAATATAGGTTAGGATGAACTTCCTAGGGGGTTAATAATGTGACTGGGAGCTGGTGGGTGGAGGCTGGAGGTTAGGATGTGGAGGCAGGTGGTGCTGGGAAGAGACTGGGCAAGGAACAGGCTGGAGGGGATAGGGCAAGAAGGAGCCAAGGTGGAGGGGGGGAATGGACAGAAGAGTCTGTGATCCTTAGAGCACATTAAGAACCTGGAATGGAATCAAAGATTCCCAATTTTAATTTCCTCTGTTGTCAGCAAATATCTGTGAAATATTATGGCAAAGTGCCCCATATCCCTCCATTGCTGGTCTACATAGAGGATAACAGCCTACTACTGTTAGCAGTTACTTAGCCAAAGTGGCTGAGTTCTTGTAATGGATAAAGAGAAAGGAAGTGTGAAAAGAAGAGAGGTCTGGTATGAACAGAAACACTAGACTCTCCCAAAGGCCTGGGGAATGGGAAGGTAGGAAGTATTCTCATCCCCCACTAGACACAGGGCTGAGGAGCAGGGCCAGCTGGAGATGGCAACATGTTGCATCTTATCACTCAGTCATCATGCTTCCCTAGTGCTACCAAAGGCAACAGACCTGATTCCAGTAAAGATTTCCAGTACTGAGTCTCTTCTTAAATCTATAACCTGGTATGCGATGCTTACAGCCACAGTCCTGTGCTGAAAAAATAGTCCATATAAACTGTGTCACAGATTTATAGAATAAGTATCTTACTTGCTTTTTCCCTGAATTGATTTGAATTTACCCATCCCAGATAGCAGTAAGGAAGGTTTGATATGTCAGGAGACACACAGGTTCATACAACATACACGCAGACAATACATAAATAATGGATTGTACCATTACTCCATGCTTAATATTTAAGTACCTATAAAAGTAAAAGGAAATTAAAACAAAATAAAATATCATTAAAGGACTCACTGTTTTAAATACTGCAGAAGATGAAGGAGATTTTTATTATATTCTGCTTCCATCTATCTGTTCCCAAACAACCATGAAAAAGCTTTGTTGTGATTCTAGTGCATTTTACTAATCTCACAGCTGGTTGGCACTGGAATGGGGAAATGCAATGGTAAGCAATTTTTTTCTCCCAATGTTACATACATTTTTCAAATATCTCAAATAATGTTCAGGTTACTCTTTGAATAAAAGTTCTGGTCAGTTTTCCTTTGTTCCAATCATTACATACTAGAGCAAGTTGAAAATGCCAATTCCTCTTCATGGAAAATTTTTATAAAAATGCATTTTAAAAAAATTCATTTTAATTCCCCCCCCCCCCCCAGTGAAAACAGAACTCAAAGTCCACAACATTTTTGGTTGTCAAAGACCAAATGCTTTGCTTTCACTGAAAATTTTATTGAAGAGTTTTTAGTTTCTGGGCTGGCTTTTTTTTTTTTTAACTGAAAATGGAAAATTTTTATCAATATGAAAATTAGCTAGGAAAATGTTCATTTTGGTCAAAAATCTATTTTCCATGACAAAAAAAAAGTTTCAGACAAAAGAATGCGAGGCAGCAATGGGAGCTGAGCTCAGGTGATTATCTAGACATGTCACTTAGACATTTATTTCTCTTCAGTTCTTAAAAATGGGATTACATTGTGGAGTTACAGCAATACCTGAGGAAGGGAAAACATAAATTTGTGCTTCTTTAGAATCAGGAGCCAGACTCAGAACTTCAAATTTGGTTCCCACTTCCTCTCTAGTCCAAGAGGGGAGTTATTTTACATTAGCTCTGAGCATGGTATAAATTTGTTTCAACTTCATGCTGGCTGCTGTGGTGGAGGACAGGGGTGGACTCAAGACTTCTCTCATTTCCCAGCCCTGTCCCCATTCACCTGAGAACTCAGGCAACAGCTAGCACATAGGAACAGAAGAAGTTGCTAGGGGCAATACTTATTTGAAAGTGTAGCCACTTTACTTAGGTACAAGAGTGGAATCAGAGCTCTTCTGGCCCTAACTCAGAAAGCACTCTTTCACCTGGTTTTAAATCAGATGCTTGGCAATTGCCTTACTCGACTGGTTTTCTGTGCCACTACCAGGCTCAATGCAATTCCCAAAAATGCCTATTGTTTTCAACAGGCATCAAATCTTTCACTAGATCCATACAGGAATTGCTTGCAGAATGCCTGTATTAAAATGTTCCCTCAGCCTTTACTTTCAACAACAGAGGGGCAAAGAGCACAGATGCTATCAAACATCTTTATTGCCTCAACAGTTCCCATCAAAGACTAGCGCCACACACACACCGATAATAAGGCTGTATCACACAGCCAAATCTAAAGGAACTGAATGAAGTGACATTTAGGCTATGAAACCTTAATTTAGGCACCACAATGATTAGAGTGTTTTAATATCATAATAACTGATAAATAGATTATGCGTCAGACACTTCGTTCCCTTTTAATCAAAACTCCTTGTCTGCTAAATTAATCACTCTCTTGGGGTTCAGTAGCAGATTTCCAATTTAGTCATAGAGCATCATTAATAATGAAAAGTTCTGGAGGCACATTCCTTTATTCATGTTCCCTTTTGTACTACCACACAGGTTTAAAGAGACAAGGGGGAAGGTAGGAGACAAATAATCCAAATTAATAAATCTCTTTTCTCCATGACAATCTCCCTTGAAAATTACACCTACTAAGCTGACTAGGGTATTTTTTTTATTCTGAACTCCATTAACAAAATCAAAGCTCACCTAAACTAGAATGGTTAAAATAGAATGAATTTTTGAGAAATACACAACACCCGGATGCTGTAAACTTGATTTCCTTTAAATTAACTAATTTAGGAATAAAGAAGTTTTTGAGAGAGCACCCTAGAAGTCATCTTAAAAGTGTTTTTTCTCCTCTCCTGTTCATGTTTAAAAGAATTTTTTGGGGCAAAGGTGAAATCAACAACATCCTAATGAACTTTTAAAGACATGCTTAATTTTATGCTGCTGTGTAGCCCCACCAAACTTAAGCTGGCATGCAAGTCTTGGCAGTATCTTGGTCCTACTAGCTATAATGGGAGAAAGAAGGTGATTGTATCTCCATACTTTGTTGAGGATCCATCCCCATAAGACTCGCAGAAGAAATCAGAGATACAAAAAATATTTGTTCTTTAGATATGTTTGCTTTCCTTAATTGTGGATAGAGGGTTTGTGTGTAATCCAAAACTGTGTCCTCATTAATGCTGGTGTTAGAGTGAGATAACTGCCTAAGAGGAAGGTAAATAAAGAGAATCAGGATAGTTCCCTAAAAAAACCTCTCGTGTTTATTCAAGCACACACAGAATTCTGGCTCTGGAGAAGTTTTCTGTCTGGAACTGAGATAATTTGAGGAGGAAATGGCAAAGTCCTTCCTTCAGTGCACAGCAGAGTTTGTATTCTCCCTCTGCACTAGGCAGGCAGGGAATTTTTATTTCATACATCACTACAAGTTTCTCCAGTGACTGGGCACCAGTTTCATCTTGTGTCACCTCCAGCAGTGTCAGCACACGTCGCCAAGCTAAAATTAGCTTGACAACCTGCCACAATAAAACTGTAGCGTTTCAGTCGTTAGTGCTGACACATTGTGCTCTGACTGTTAGTAAAACCTCACCGCCTTTGCAAGCAGCACTAGGCTAATGGCCTGTGACAATAGTCAGTCTCAAACTAATGTCAGTCATCATAAGAAAAGAGAAAGAACAGAACAAGCAGAGTTGTTCCCATGCCCCACACTCTAAAACCTGCTGCTGACACATCTGTTTCATAGTTATATCAGAACTGTGGCTGGCTTGAAATAGAGTGATTGAGAAGGTGCCTAAATCCCAGGCTTAATAGATCTGCATCCACATTACAAAAGCAGACCTGGGGCTTGCCAATGAGGATGCCAAGGACCAACACAGGAGATCAGGATGGAAGCCAAGTACCAGGGAAAAGCTAACTCTGTCTATAACTGTGATTTTTCACGGGTTATACTGTGATTGCTGAGTCAAGCAGCCCTGTAAGAGGGAAAGAGAAGAAGCAGTAGGGAACCTCCATCTGTCCATTTAAGAGCTAGTTAGGACTGCGGAACCTTTGGTTGAGGAAGCATGAGGACAATTTCCAAGATCTCCCCCAAGTCACCAGAAAGGAGCAGGAAAGGGTGGGGTTCAACCAGAGCGCCAGACCCTACCATTGCTGGATAAGTTAACATTGTAAATGCATGCCCTGGAACACTACACACAAGCTACACCACACGCACTGGTGAGAACACAAACTGGTGTTAGGGTATATCTACACTTGAGGTGACATACACTCACTAGCTCTGATTGAGCCAACATAAAAATAGCTGTATGGTCACAGCAGTGAGTGGCAGGAAAGGCTGACCGCCCTAAGTACTTACCCACCCAAGGCAGCAGGCATGTACTTGGGGCAGCTAGCCCCTCCTAGCATTCATGCCATGGCAGTTGCATTCCATTTTTAGCATGCTAGGTGAATCAGAGCTAGTGTAGCTATATACCCTTTATCAGGGAAATATCCAGTTTGAAATGCAGGCATCGATCTAGATGCAGTGTTATCAGCTCTTGCAATTTTATTGAGAATCTCTTGTTTTTTCTAAAGCCTCAGCTAGTGCAGTCCTATGCAGGTGTGAGAGTCTCAGCCTTCACTTAACAAGCAAAATAGGTTTCTAGTCTTTGCAGATACAGAGAGGAGCTGAAAAACATGACCTCCTAAGTGCTTAGAAAGAAGGTGAATAAACTAACCCCTGCATTTTATTTATTTGTTTATGTGTTTATTTATTTATTTTAAGATTTCATGATTTTTAAGCGAACCTTGTGATCTCTGAGGCGTGACTCAGGATTTTTAAATGCTTGGGGTTGGCAATAGAGTGTGATGGGAAATGGGATTTCTGTGTCATGGAACCAAGTTCCAAAGGGATAGCCTGTGTTAATCTAGGTCTGCAAAACAAGCAAGGAGTCCTGTGGCACTTAAAGTCTTTAAGTGCCAGAGGACCTTAAGTGCCACAGGACTTCTTGCTTGTGTCATGGAAAATGCTTACAAAAATGAAGGAAAAAATTCTTTGAAAAATTTTGACTTCACTGAAAAAGGAAAAAAAAATGCTGAGGGCCATGGTTCATATCTAGGGCTCATCAGTGCTACAGTAATAATTAATATACAAAGCAATCATTGTCCACATAATTTTTTATTTTGTTGACAATGAAATTTTCCATTTGTGGCACTCTGTACCTCAAAATAGAACCCTGGAACATCCATATTCACCACAGTGATATGATGATGATACGTTTTGTCCAAAGAATGCCTTGCAAGATATCACTTGAGAAATCATGATCTGTTAACATGAGTATTGCATTGAATTTCATGTGTTATCATCGAATAGGAAATTATGAAGTTTTGCTATATGTGTAACTGAAGTATGTTGTGAGTCTGAGAGACACCATCAACTAGTCTTTGGGTGGCAACAAATGTGCAACTACCACCCCCCAAGACAGATTTATATTAGGAGTAGCCAGCCATGTGTTGGTGGCCCATTAAGGAGAATCCACTCTCCCAGTAGGCCCCTCCAAAACCACATAGATAATGGAGGTCCAGTGTCTTATCAGATAAGAAATAATGCATAACCCCTGACTCCATGTTTGAAACAGGATCTTTCGATGCACATAGAGTGGGAGATATAAACTGGAACCTGTGACATCAGCCTCTCTTCTCTCTACCAAACCTGAAGATAAAAAGAACATTTGGAAGAAAAGACTTAGAATTGGGGACATCCATTGCAGGCTGAGCAGGCATTTCAGTCTGTGTATCAAGAACTGTGAATTGATTACAAGGACTGGTGAGGCGAGAAAAACTGCTTGACCTACATTGTGCTTAATCTAATGAAGTTTAGAATTTAGAATGTGATTTTATTTTTATTTCTTAGGTAACCAACAGTGACCTCTAAGCTTAACACTTACCATCATTTAAAATCTTTCTGTAGTTAATAAGCTTATTTTAATGTTTTATCCTTACCAGTGAGTTTCTCTAAAGTGTCTGGGGAACATGCTCCAATTACAAGGGCTGGTGTATGTCCACTATCCTTTGACAAAATGGTGAACTAAGTAATGAGCTGGTATTATTCCAGAGATGGTCTTGAGCAGTCTAAGATGACATATTTCTGGGATGCAAGACTGGGGGAATTTGCTGGTATCTTCCTCCATGTAGTTCATGAGTGGCCTAGACAACATTCATGCAACTGAGCTGGGTATGTCCCTGCATGTTGCCTGAGCAATCATGGCACTGGGAAGAGTTTGATGCTCGTGACTAGCACTGCCTGTGGGACACAGTCCAGACTGGAGAGTTAAGGAGACACAGTGGTCCCACTGTTCTAGGTTGTACCCTGGGGAACTATCACACTGTCAGAAAAACATTTCTAATGGAAATTTTGCACAGGCTAGGGTTGGCAATACCATAGTCTGGGTCAGATGGCTCATTTGAACATTCCCCTCTGCTAGCAGGACTCAGGGGAGTATCACTAAACACACTACATTTTCAAATAAACTCCTCTGGCAAATCATCCTCTACAATCCTTTGCCTCTTCTATCCCTCCACCACAGGCAGCTGTAAAAAACAAAGCCAAGAGCTGTTGCTCAGCCACGAAGCAGAAGGGATTTATCACCAGGAGTAGCACCTGACCTAATCAAATGATTTATCACTCCTCCTTAGGAAAGGCAGAAGTGAGAGTCACAGAGCTGGAGATAGGTCAGGGAAGGAAGAAGGAGAAAATGAGTTGTTCTGGCTCCAACACTGAACATCTAGATTATTTGTAATTATTATTATTCTCCTAGCAGACATGTGCTTGGGGGCAATTTCTCAAACCATAGCATGTTTACTGCATTATCTGACTAGCTAGAAAATCAGCTGCTCATGCCACACATACACAATGAGTTGGCTGATTAGGATAGGCTGGAAGTTGGATCTGCTAGAGTTTTCAGCAGCACCAATTCAATGGGATTCTTTTATTCTCTTTGCTCTCTTTGAGCTAAATAGTGACTTGAGTCACATGTCCACACAGGAAAATAAAAACCTTCCCTAGTCCCTAAAGGGATGTATGCACTGCAAAGAAACTCCACTGTAGAGAGTCGCAGGTCCACAGATATAGGATCATGCTCTGGAGCTAAAAATAGTGGTATAAATGTTCCCCTTTAGGTTGAAACTTGGAGTCTAAAACCTAGTGAGGAGGAAGGGTCCCAGAGCCCAAGTGCCAGTCGGAGTGGGAAGATCGTGGTGGGATAGCTTGCATGACTGGAGCACTGCCCTGGATGGGTATAAACTGTTCAAGAATAACAAGCAGGGAAGAAGAGGTGGAGGAGTAGAAATGTATTTAAAAGAGCTCTATGACTGCTTGGAGCTCCACTATGAAAGTGGAGACAAGCCTGTTGAAAGTCTCTGGGTTAAGTTTGGAGTAGAGTGCAACAAGGGTGATGTTGTGATGGGTGTCTGCTATAGACCACCAGACAAGAAGGAGTAGGTGGGTGAGGCTTTCAATGGACAACTAGCAGAAGTTTCCAGATCACGGGCCTTGGTTCTCATAGGGGACTTCAATTACGCCGACATCTGCTGGGAGGGCAATACAGCACTGCACAGACAACCCAGGAAGTTTTTGTAGAGCACTGAGGACAACTTCCTGGTACAACTGCTGGAGGAGCCCCTGGGGCCTCGCACCTCTCAGCCTGCTGCTCACAAAAAAGAATTGATCAGGGAAGTAAAAGTGAATGGCAACCTGGGTAGCAGTGACCATGAAATGGTAGAATTCAGGATCCTGATCAAAGGAAGAAAGGAAAGAAGCAGAACACAGACCCTGAACTTCAGAAAAGCAGGGAACTGACAGGCAGGATCCCTTGCGAGCCTAGTTTGAAGGGGAAAGGTGTCCAAGAGAGCTGGCTGTATTTTAAAGGAACCCTACCAAGGGCACAGGAAGATACAAAAGGGAAGCTTACAAGAAGTGGAAGTTTGGACAGATGACTAGGGAGGCTTATAAATATAGTGCTCAGGCCTGCAGGGATAAAATCAGAAAGGCCAAAGGGCAATTGGAGTTGCAGCTAGCAAAGAATGTGAAGCATAACAGGAAGGGGTTCTTCATGTTTATCAATAATGAGAAGAGGATCAGGGATGGTATAGGTCCCTTACTGAATGCGGCATGTATCCTCGTGGTGGATGATGTGGAAAAGGCTGAAGTACTCAATGATTTTTTTACCTTAGTCTTCATAGGCAGGATCAGCTCCCAGGCTACTATACTGGGTAACACAGAATGGAGAGAAGGAGAGCAGCCCTTGGTGGTGAAAGGTCAGGTTAGGGACGACTTAGTGAAGTTGGATGTACACAAGTTCATGGGGCCAGATGAACCACAGCCAAGAGTGCTGAGGGAACTTGGCTGATGTGATTGCAGAGCCACTAGCCATTATCTTTGAAAACTCATGATGAACAAGGGGAGGTCCCAGATGACTGGAAAAAAGCGAATATAGTGCCTATCTTCAAGAAAAGAAAAAAGGAAGACTCGGGGAACTATGGACCAATCCACCTTACCTCGATCCTTGGAAAAATTATGGAGCTGAAGCTGGTCCTCAAAGAATCCATTTTGAAACAACTGGAAGAAAATAGAGTGGTCAGGAACAGTCAGCATGGATTCACAAAGGGCAAATTGTGCCTGACTAACCTGATTTCCTTCTGTGATGACATGACGGGATGTGTGAATGCAGGAATAGCTGTCGATGTGATATACCTTGACTTTAGCAAAGCTTTTGATATGGTTTGCCACAATGTTCTTGTCAGCAAATTAAGGAAGTGTGGTTTGGATGAACGGACTGTGAGGTGGATAGAAAGCTAGCTAGATCATCAGGCTCAGCGGGTAGCGATCAATGACTTAACATCTAGTTGGCAACCAGTAACTGGTGGAGTGTCCCAGGGGTTGGTCTTGAGGCCCGTTCTGTTCAACATCTTCATTAATAATATGGATGATGGGCTGGATTGCATGCTTAGTAAATTTGCAGATGATACCAAGCTGGGGAGAATGGTAAACACCTTGGAGGGCAGAGATAGGATTCAGGAAGACCCTGACAAATTGGAGCATTGGGCCAAACAAAATCTCATGAGGTTCAATAGGGAAAAGTGCAAAGTCCTGCACTTAGGATGGAAAAATCCCATGTACTGCTACAGGCTAGGGACCGATCGGCTAAGTAGCAGCACTACAGAAAAGGACCTGGAGGTCAGGAGTGTCACTACCTTGGGGCCAGCAGGGCACAAGCCCTGAATCTCTGGCCCCAGCCAGCCAGAGGTGGCCCAATCCAGCTCTGGGCCACTTCCAGAAAGTGCAGATGGCTCCTGCTGTGCATGGGAAGTGGCATGGACCATCCCTGGCTTCAAGCCCCATGCAGGAGGCTAGAGGTGGGAGGCGATCACTGCTGCTTCCCACAAGCAGCAGGGATGATCTCTGCCACTTGGGGACTGTCCCTGCTGCTTCCCATAAGTGGCACGGACTGTCCTCAGCTTTGAGCCCCCTTCAAGAGGCTCGAAGCCAGATTGGGCCCTATGAGCGGCCGGATCAGGCCCACTGGTGGGGAGGCACATGCCCCGTATCCTGGTCCCCTCTAGAATTGCCCCTGCTGGGGCTTATGGTGGATGGGAAGCTGGATATGAGTCAACAATGTGCTCTTGTTGCCAAAAAGGCCAATGGCATATTGGGCTGCATCAGTAGGAGTGTAGCCAGCAGATCAAGAGATGTGATTATTCCCTTCCATTTGGCACTGGTGAGGCCAAATCTGCAGTACTGTATCCAGTTTTGGGCTCCAAATTACAGAAAGGATGTTGACAAATTAGAAAGAGTCCCACGGAGGGCAGTGAAAATGATTAGGGGATTGGGGCACATGACTTATGAGAAGAGACTGAAGGAACTTGGCTTATTTAACCTGCAGAAGAGAAGAATGAAGAGGCTTTGATAGCAACCTGAGGACAGAACAAGGAGCAATGGTTTCAAGCTGCAGCTGGGTCAGTTGAGGTTGGATATTAGGGAAAACTTTCTCACTAGAAAGGTGGTGAAGGATTGGAATGAGTTACCTAGGGAGGTGGTGGAATCTTCATCTATGGAAGCTTTTAAAGCCCAGTTAGACAAAATCCTGACTGAGATGATTTAGTGGGAAGGGTCCTGCTTTTAGCAGGGGTTTCGACTAGATAACCTCATGAGATCCCTTCCAACCCTACAATTCTATGATCTACATTGCTATCTTTAGCTCCATAGTGAGAGACCCAAAAGCCAGCAGCTGCAGACCTGGGCTCAATGACCCACCAGTGCCGAGTCTGTTCCCCCCCCCAACTCCCCAGTGTAAGGACAGACCTTATGTGAGTGATCTAGACCTTGGGTCCACAGTTAAGGAGCACGTGGATATATGCTACTCCTCCCAGGAAGGACTGGGAGAAGGTAGAGCCTTAATCTAACTGCCCCTCCTCCATTCCAGTCAGTACAGTGGCACTGGTGAAGGAAACGTCATACGCTGTAATTTATCTTTAAAATGGAATTTTACATCATGTATATGGCACACTTTTTTGTGAGAGTATTATATAATGTCTTTGGTATATATTTTTCCTGTGTTCTGATATCTATTGGCTGGTGAGGTGGGTTTGCCAGTATGAAGAATTTCAGTCTCCTACTCTACCTGCTTTGTTTGTCAAGGCTATGTCTACACTAGGAAAAGTTACTTTGAATTTGTTAATTCAAACTAATAAGTTCGAGGTTCATTTGGACTAAACTCCAACTTATTAGTTCAAATTAACAACATGGACTAACTAGCATTTGAATTTATTAAGTTCAAACTAAGGGTTAATCCTTGTCTACATCATCCTTAGTTCTAACTAATGATTGAACTAAGGCAGGGGCTAGCAACCTTTGCTGGCCCCTGTGCCAGACCTGCCCACCGCACCCTGAGCTGGTGTCGGGAGTGTGGCCAAAAGGGGACAGGACCAGGCCTCCGGTTCAGGGCCACGGCTGCCCCCTGCCCCACCCGCAGGGAGTCTCAGAGTCCCAGCTATGGCTGGCTCCTCCGCTCCGTGGGCAGGTGGCCTCAGGGTCCTGGCCAGGACTGGCTCTCGACCTTGTTGGCAGGCAGCTTCTGGCTCCAGGGTTGGAGCTGGAAGGGGACAGGCTGACCCGCCCTGCTCCCCTCCAGCCCTGCCCAGTGGGAGGCAGGGGCCAGGAAAGCAGCTTTTTTGTTCTTGCTGGCCCCAGCAGGGAAGCGTGGCCACCAGGGAAGCGCTGCTGTGGCACGCAGCTTTTGCCACCCAGTCGCGCAGCACCAAGGGGAGTGGGGCCAGTGGGGGAGCCTGAGCGGCACCGCATGCTGCTCAGGCTCGGCCCCTGTGCCATTTTTGGTACGGGTGCTGGGGGTTGCCGACCCCTGAAGTAAGGCCTTAGTTCTAACTAACCAGCATGTCTTACTAGTTTGAACTAAGCTTTCATTAGTTTGAATTAAAGAATTCCTTAGTTTGCACTAATGAAAGCCTATTGTAGACGGGTGCTAAGTGAGTTTGAATTAAGCCTCCTTAATTCTAACTAACTTGCAAGTGTAGACATAGCCTAAGTAAATAAATACTCTTCCTCAGAGGTTTGAACAATTTATCCAGTGCTCACAGGCCCCAAAACTAAGCTGACTTGCAAGGCTGAGCAACACCACTTCACCAGGTTACAGTCACTAGCTAGCAGGGCCGGCTCGACCGATAAGCAAATGAGGCTCAGGGCGTCATTTACTTAGGGGCAGCATGGGCTGGCCCATGGGGTGGGCTCTGCTCTCTCACCCCACCTTTGAGCCGGCCCACCCCGCATCTGGCGAGGAACAGCTGGTCCAGGGGAAGGGTGAGACAGAGGAGCCCAGCCTCTGGGCTGGTCTGCTCTGCCCCTGGGTCGGCTGTTCCCTGCCCTTGGGGTGGGGTAAATTGGCCTGGAGTGGAGGCTGGGTTCTCCCCACCCCCCCATGCCATGGGGGGGGGCACAAAATTGCAAGCTGGCTCGGGGCGCCAGAGCCCCTTGAGCTGTCCCTGCTAGCTAGTCATAACTCCTTGATATTTACAGGAATAAGTGGGATTTTCTCCCGTGAAAGCTCCTTGTGATAAATAAGTTTGTTAGTCTTCAAGAGACTAAACCAGGGGTCCTGTGGCACTTTCAAACTGTTATAGTTTTTTTATTTATTTCTCAATAAAAAATAATCTGTTAACAAACAGCATCAATGTACATCTTGATTTAAACCCTGAGACAGTATGGAAGAGGTCTCTGACACAAAGAATAAAAACTTCCATAAGCCACAGGGCTCTTCTAAAACAACAGCCACAACATTGGTTTAATGCTGCATCCATTCCAATAAACCACTTTCCTCTTCTTCCCACATAGATAAATTGATGCTTGACATCCTCAGAATGATTCTATTTATGCTGAGCCCCCAAAAGGAATTAATACTTGGCAAACCCACTGTATATCCAAATATATTTGTTTATGCTGGGCATGCTAACATTAAATGTCATCCCCCCAGTAAATGATTTTATGCTGAGGCCTGCATTTGGAACCCACTTAAGAAGATTGAAAATGGCATCAGGTATTTATATGGTTATCAAGAAAACATGGGGAAATAAAGGTGACCAGACAGAGCACAGGGGGCCAGACAGAGCATAGGAGTACTTATAAAAATGGTGCATCAGCATTTAATTTCTTAATATCTGCACCTGATTCTTTGTCCCATTTCCTCACATCTCTCACTTCTGAGGCAAGCCCCAACTTTCCTCAAACTCCATAGCTTTTTATCAAGGTGATTGCCCCTCCTTCTGTCCCCTTTCTGGAATTACTTTTCCTCTTGGAACCCCATCAGCCTTCTGGGGTGCTGCCTGCACGCCTCTCTGGGGTGAGCTGGATTGGGTTTATACAGACCCTAAACACCTTCCACTTCCAGCAGCCTCTGTTAGAGTTAGCAGGCTTTTTGCCCCCAACCCCCTCCCGTGGCACTTTACTTTGTCATAGTGGGCCTTACTGTGGTGGCCATTTAACCACTTCATACCAGCTGATAATCTGACTCCAAGAATCTATGAATCTACACGGAACTAAATGACCTGCAGATTCATCCTGATTTAGTCTAGGGCTGGATTAATAAAGGGGCTTTAGGGGCTGCAGCCCCAGGACCTGCATGTGCCAACCCACAAAAGTTTATCTGGCCCTAGCTGGAGGGTGCAGAGCACCTCTGGCGGTCAACCTGTGTGCCACCAGACCATGCCACATCACCTGCTGCTGCCTCGCTCCTGGAGCTGGCCAGTCTGCTGGGCCCTGCTCGCTCTGGCCCTCCCATGAGCACTGTGGCTGGCCAGTCTGCTGGACCCCAGAGCCAGCCTGCCACAGCACCAAGCACAGACTCATCCAAAACCCAGGCTGACTCCAAATGTCGCCACCACCACAGTGGGGAGTGAGCCCCACAAAAACCGCAGAGCCCCAGGCCCAAAGGAATCTTAATCCAGCCCTGAGTTAGTCCCACATCAGTTTCCAAAGGGGCAGTCGTGTTAGTCTAGTAAAGCAAAAAAAGCAAGGAGTCTTGTGGCACTTAAAGACCAACAGATTTATTTATTGCATGAGATAAATAAATCTGTTAGTCTTTAAGTGCCACAAGACTCCTTGCTTTTTTTCCACATCAATGCAGATTTTAAGGTGAGATGGGACTATTATGATCATCTGGTGCAGTCACACCTGCCCAGCACAGGCCATGGAATATCTCTCAGGCAGTCTGGCATCATGTTGATATTATATCTGGTGACTGTCTTCAGACCATTCAATAGGTTTTAAAAAACAAATCCTTGTAAGAAAATATTACTTAAACAGAAAAATTGACAAAATATCATGACTTTGATTTCATGTCTGCAACAAAGTCCATAAATAATGCACTCTTGATTTTAAAGTAATTGCTGCAAGACTACACAGTAAAAAGCTACAGTAATTTATTACTTTTCCTCTCTGCAAGGCAGACAAGATATGTTTTTCAGTACGTTTTAATTCTGCAGTGGGTAGCTTAGCTGTAAGAGCTGCTGTTTGACAAAGTCCTATGTTTTCAACCAGTTACCAGCAGCACAAGGAGATAGCTTGCCCATGGTGTCTCCCTCACAATGCTAAGCAGGATTCTTTCTTAGCTCAAGTTGTGTCTTCTAAGGAACCAGTAGGCCAGTTTGAGAATGCCTAAAAACCAGATCTTCAAATGCATTTTGGTACCTAACTCCCATGGAGTTAACTGTCTAAATATCTCAGAAGTGATTTAGGAGCTTAACTCTTATTTTAAAAAATGATACAAGCACTGGGCAGACCAATTGATAAAGGTATTTAGGCACCTAGAGATGCAGATAGACACCTAGTGGGATTTACAAATGGGAGCAAGGTGTCCAGGTGCTTTTGAAAATCCCCCTAAATGCCTGTCTGCACCTTTAAATGCCTTTGAAAATCTGACCCTAAATCCCATTAATTTGTGAATCTTACCCTTAGGAGGTTCGGTCAAAGGGACTTAGGTGTCTAGAAACTCTCTGGAATCCACAAACCCTGAGTTAGCTGCCTATGATCCCCGTATAAAACTTGAAGAGAGAATAGTATACAAGTGAGAATCATTGTCTCAGAGAGTAAGGAGGACACCATAGGCTGTCTATTAGGAAATTCCCATTGGAGACCCAGGATGCAGGCCCTCTCTCTCTCCGTGAAATAGTCCTAGAGCTAATTATTTAACCACACTGAAACAGCTTCAACAGATTGAGGGAGCCCCATAACCTGAATAACCCACAGCTGAGTGATTATGGACACTCCTGTTTGAACCCTTTTTCACTCTCCGGCAGACTGAGGAATTGAACCTGCTGAGCACTCTAACCACTGGGATATAAAGATATAGGAGGTGCTTCCTCTTGAATTCTGAACAAAGCCTATGCTGGTAGGTCTGCTCAGAGAATCCTTAATGGCTTGGGCTTCCCAGGTGAGACATACACTCCACTGTCTCTTTTCCTCTGGACAGTGCATTGAATTGAGGTGTTGGCATCTGGATACTTAGACTGAGACAGTAGTACAAACACTTACATATGGAGGAAACTTTTAAAGTAGAAACATAGGCCTTGAGAGTGTTTTGGTACATCCAATTTTAGGTAACAGCTTAGTAGGGGGCTTCGGAATGCCAGCAACACCTAAAAGTTGGATATAGGTACCTAATGTGGCAATTAGCTGCCTGAGTCCTTTTTCTGACTCTGTCCCTAAGTATCTTCTGAAAATAGGACTTGGACCCTAAGCACTGTAGGACCTTTTACAAATTCTCCTCTATAGACCTGCTCCATTGTCCATTGAAGCGAAGGAGTGAGTTTGATGTCAACTCATGTTAGATGAGGCCCTGCAGTCTTTCTGAGTTGAAAAGTGTTTAAAATTGGATTTTGATAGACCATGGATATTTTAGGGGGGGACTAAGGGGTTAGTATGCGCTATGCTTTTGATGTAATAAAATGCATCAAAAATGTACTAAGTCAGTAGAAGACAGAATGAGGGTGGTCCTTAGAAGACAGGTTAACCTTAGAAAAGAGTCCTGTTAAGGAACATTTTCTGTGTCTACAAACAAATCCTTGAAAAGTTCCTGACATTTCTCCATCACTCTAAATCACACCCCTGTGTTACCTACTTAATAAACTCACACCATCATTCTTCTAATACTAATAGCCTATTATGATGTACCAGTTTGACGTCTCTGTGCAAAAGAACAAATGGACACAAATCTGACATCAGAAACTGCAACGTTAAAAAACAAGGGGAGATCACCCCCTCCCCGGTCATTCCATGAAAGATATGTCTGTCACAATTCTTAGACAGGCTAATTCCAAATCAAAGCTTCAAAGAGAAACCACAGCATTAGAATTCATAGGAAATTTTGACACCATCAATTTGGGTTTGAATAGGGACATGAACTGGATTTCTCATTATAAAGTACTGCACGACTCCTGTTTTTCATTATGAACAGTGATTCTCACCTCTCTCAACCTCACCCCTTTGTGATATGTTGTTCTACACTGTGTGAATCTATACGACTTTTTTGATTTGCTGATGTAATCTGACTGATACAGTGAAATGTAATCACAGGATTTAGCCTTCCCTCCTATACTGTAAGTTTTTACCATTTTCTGGCATCTGATGAGGTGGGACTCCACCTATGAAAACTCATACAATAAATACATTTTTTAGTCTTTAGAAGTGCCACAGGACTCCTTGTTTGTTTCGCTGAACTAGACTAACACGGCTACTCCTTTGAAGCTTATCTTCCTGGGGTACATCTTCAAAAGGTCGGGATCCAAGGGGAGAATTTGCATTTGCTTCAACTCAAGACCCTTCACACACCTACTGTACCAAAACAACCTTTGAACTTCATACCTTCCAGAGATCACATCAAGCTGGCCTTTCTGCTAAAGAAATAAAATGTCAACACGGTATGTAACACTCACATTTCTAATACAATATACCCCAAAGGCATTAGTGGATTCAGAAGGATTAATTGAACTGTATTGAATGAAGTTCAAATTCATTCAGGATACAGGTAGTCTGTCACAGTCTGTACACAGTAAGGACCAAATTACAGCCCAGGTGTAAGAAACTGGAAGCTGTTGTGATTCAGGAAATATGCAATAGTATTCTCCATATGTTCTTACGATCATGTGAAATCCTTTATGCTGAAAGTCAATAGAAAGTGTTCAAGGCACTTAAATGGTTAATACACTCAACTCTTGTTCAGGAACCAAAGGTAAAATATTAAAATAATCACCCTAAAAAGTAATTTATAAGCTTACTTTTCTACTAGACATGCGGGGGGAAAACGTTGCAGATCACTGCAAAATAATTTATCAGACAACTCCTGCAGTAAATAGAGAAGCGGGGGGGGGGGGGGGGAATTACTTCTGCCATTCTGAAAAACGCCTGTTCAATGTATGGTTTAAAAAATGGTGAAGTTGAAACCACAGTTAAAGAAACCTCAAGTGTAAACAGAAAGGTTTAAAAAAAAACAAAAAACAGGAGCACCAATTCTTTAAACAACAAAGTCTTTTCCGATCATAACCTCTTCTTCTCAGTGTCATGGCTGAGCTTGTCTCTCAGAGCTGCTGCAAATCTTAACCAAGGCCAAGCAGGGACTAATTCTCTCACATAAATAATAATCATAACAGCAACAATAATAATAGCTCTTAAAAAAGAACATAGAAGCCACAGTGCTCTGCTGGCACACTTATTGATAGGGAAAAGCTCTTTTTTTGTCTATGAAAGCACAGCAGAAGCAATAAATGTGATCTTTCTCCAATATATTCACCAACTGTCTTATGCATATTTAGTAAATCAGTCAGATGTGTAACATACAGTGACCAAACAGTTTCACATACAAGCCAAGAGTTTAAAAAATGGAAGTCTAAACTCTGGCTGCTAAATCCACATTTAAACACTTAAATAAGAGGCCTGATTTTCTGTAAATGACTGCTGCATCAACCAGCATCTCCAAGGGTTAAAACTGCTTCATGAAGGAATCAGCTAGGGTAAGGGCTCTAGCTAGGTATCCTGTGCACTTTGAAAGAGATCCCAAGTTATAATCCTAAACATCCTACTATATTAAGCCCATCCTTTTTTGCTGCTTTCTTCACCTGGCAGACGTTATCACATCACACCAGCATGCAAAGGCCTCAAAGAATATCAGGGTTCCCTTTTGCTAGGTGCTGCGTGCGCGCGCGCGCACACACACGCACATACACAGACACACACACAGACACACACACACACAAAAAGAGACATTGTCAGCCCCAAAGACATAAAATCTAACTGGGCAAGATGGACAAAGGGTGGGGGAAGGGAAATATTTATTACCCTAATTTTGTAGTGAGGAAACAGACAAGAAATTACTTGCCCAAAGTCAAACAAGAAAGCATAGCCTCTGCTAATACATACTCTGCTATTTCTCTGAGACTGAGGTCCAACCTTTTGATGTTTCTGAAGCCCTAAAATGTTTCAACTAGAGGGGCAGATGCCTTAGGAAATTTGAGATGGGCATGTCTATACTGATGGCAGCAAATTTGCCACCATCAGTTTGGGCTTCCGGGAGCAAGATCACGGCAAATATGAACTCATCGTGCTACTCCTGGAAGCTGATCCCAAAAGTCCTGGGGGTCCAGGGGCATAGGAGAAAGCCAACCTCAAGTGATTTGCGGTCAGCTTTCCCCTAATGCATAACAGCAGCTTGGAAAGTTGCTGCCATTTACACAAAGAATTTTACATTCCTTGCACAAACAGCAGTCAGCTGCCACCGAAAAAGCACTCAGTGTAGACTAGGGCATAGGCTGCAACCCCTATGGGTCTGTGGTTCACAAATTAAAAACCACTGTTCTAAAAAATCTTTTCTAAGCTATCAGTTAGAAACTTAAGAAACAAGCTTCACCTCTGAATCTCTTGCCTTAACAAATATGACAGTTGGCAAAACACTATGGAAGCTTTAAAACCAAATCAATGAGAAGATATTAGTTCCCCAAGGTCATTCTGACAGCTCTGTTATCAGCAACATAGGAGAAAATGTTGCAAAAGCAAGGTGGCAAATACATGGTGTATTACAATTCTGTGCATGTCTTAAGTTACGGTAAATTACTTTGTATAGTACAATCATAGAAATGTAGGACTGGAAAGGACCTCGCAAGATTATCTTGTCCAGTTCACCCGGACTCAAGGCAGAAGCATGCATTATTGAAAGCCTCCCTGACAGGTGTTTTAAAAATTGGCTCTTAATGATCTCCAGTGATGGAGATTCCACAACCTCCGTAACTAATTTAGTTTCATTCCTTTCTGTAAGTTCACCCATTGTCGAAGCATCTGAGGAAGTGGGATTTTCTCCCATGAAAGCTCATGTGAAAAATAAATCTGTTAGTCTCAAAGTGCCACACGACTCCTTGTTGTTGTTTTTTTTTTTGCTGGACTAGACTAACACGGCTATCCCTTTGGAAAGGGGCTTGGAGCCAGATTGGGCTCCACCCCCATTGCCATAGGGGGTAGGAACTGGCTCCTAGCCCCCGGAGCCTGCAGCAAGGGACTGGGGGGGTCAGATCCAGCTACCAGCCCTTTGCCATAGATGGGGGGGGGCAGTTCCTGCAGCCCCTCTCTGCAGGAGACAGGAGCCGGCTCCCAGCTCCTTGACACACAGCAGGAGCCGGATCGGGTGCCTAGGGCCAGATTGGGTCCCTGGAGCCAGATCATGCCCATAAGTTGACTTCACAAAGTCGACTTTATGTCAATTTAAAGTTGACCTTGTGAAGTCGACTTAAAATAGCCCCCTAATGTAGACATAACCAGTGAGTCTTCCCTACAAGGTAGCTCCCACCAACATAAGACGTCTACTACACCGACTTAACTACATCTCTCCAAAAGGTGTGCTGCTTTTCAATATGACCTTGGAGCTAGGCTCAATTCATATATAAGGGAAAAAATATTTCAGCGTGAAGGGGGAAGTTTTACCATCTAGCTCCAGCTAAAAATTGTACTGTGTCACCCTGTATAGACAACACAGGATAGACTATGCTGTGCAAAGCTTAAAGCATCAATGGACATGGGAGACAAAGGGTAAGAGAGAAAAATATCATTATCCTTATTTTACAGATGGCCAGTCGAGGCATTGAGAAATTAAGTGATTCATTCAAGGTCACACAGAATGTCTGTGGTGGAGGTGAGCATGGAGGGAGGGTTTGCTGGTTCCCCTTGCAGTATCTTAATTCTGGACCATCCTTCTTCTCTGATAGTTTATATGGAACAGGGTTTCCCTTTAAGATCATCATGATGTTGCAACCTGTGTGCCCTACATCTGCTGGCATTAGTGCAGGAGCTGTTAAAGCTCTGCTAATAAACATGCATGAACCTGGCCTCTGTAAGTGCCTGGATTTACTTTATGAGGGACAGAACACAATGCTGGACTCATTCATTTCAGTATCATGGTCACAGCTAGGAGTCACCCTATTCAGCAATGAGATCAAATGGCAGTGCTCAGAAATGACAAGTCCCTGCCACAGTGGATCTTCTCTTGTAAGAATAACAGAGGGACCAAAGAACACAGCCAAAGTTCACTTTTCAGTATGGCACAGCATATGCAATCCACTGCAGCCACACATGAGAAGAGCCAATCTACTATTTATACCTTGAACACAGAATGGGGTAGGTAACAGCTTGTCCATCCGGTGAATATTTTTCAGAGGTTGACATTTTTCTCCATTTCAAGTAAGTTTACAGACAAAAATCTCAAAATAATCGTGAACTGAAAAAAATAAACAAAAAAAAATCCCAAAGCTCTAAACACACAAAATGGGTCAACAGACGTGTTTCAGAATGTTTCATTTCCTTTTAAACTTTTCCCTCTTATTAACCCATTTTTAAGTGTAATTATCTTAAATTTCTAAGCAAAAAGTCATTTCAAATGGGAAATTTTTGTTTCAAATATGTCAGAACAAAACATTTTGATAACTTTCAGATTTTTTGAAATTGAGTCCAATCCAAACGTTTTGTGAAGTTTTGATTGAATTAGCAATTTTAATAGAAAATGCATCAGCAAAAATCTCTAAGTAGCTGTGCTTGTATACAGCGTGTTCTCAAAGTGACAGAAGAAAGATCTGCTGGTATAAAATAAGCATTTTGTTCTACCGTTCATGTATCTTTTTTTCTCTTCTGTTAGTCACTGTAAGTATATAGATGAATTTATCATTCTCTTGACACACTTACTTAACTGCCATAAAATTGAATGGAAGTCATAGGCATGTTTCCGAGGCTATGGTGTATTAAACACATACCATAGGGATCTATTCTCTTCTTGATGCACTGCAGTAAGGTCTGTTAACATGGGAATTGCACGTGCTTATGGAGAAGAGAATAGATCTCTTCCTCCATCCATGAACCAACTCTCCATCCATGAAATGCCAAAACATCTATGCTCCTCTCAGACAGCACGGCTGACAAATTCCAGGGACAAAGCAAAAAAAAGAGGACAGGGTGGGAAGGTTGGGCTAGTAGGTATGTACTGGTTTGGCGCACACAACAGAATTGGATCCAATTATTTTTTAGCCACAGACGTTTTATGTAACATTGTCCACGTCACTTAGTTTACTTTGTGATTTGACTTTCCAGTGATAGAAATAATAGTTTCCTAGCTCACTGGGTGCTGTGAGAATAAAATCTATTATGATGGTAGGATTCTCAGATATTATGGTGGCGAGAGTACCCATGCTGGGCTAATAGGAAAGTAGACTTAGCTAGTATACACTGAGAATACACAAGTACAGCAGTGGACCAAAGGCACAGAGGATGTTATAGACACATAGACTATGAGATCAGACGGGACCGTTATGATCATCTTGTCCAGTGGTTTTCAGATCACAGGTCAGGACCCAGTACTGGGTCTCAGACACTCAGGTACTGAGTTGTGGCACTTCCTACTGTTGCCAGTGAGAAAGTGGAATGCATTGCTCAAAGATGTAATTATTGGGTCATAGGGATAATTTTTTTCTTTTTTTCAACTGGGTCTCAAGTAAAAAGTTTGAAAACCACTGATCTAGTCTGACCTACTACCACAGAACTTCACCTACCCACTCCTGTAATAGACCTAACCTATAATGGAGTCACTAAAATGCTCAAATAATTATTTCAAGACTGCAAGATACAAAGAATCAAACAGCTCCATGCTGCAGAAGGAGGCAAAAAACTCCAAGGGCCTCTGCCAATCTGCCCTAGGGAAAAATTCCTTTCAGATCCAAAATATAACAATCAGCTAAACCCTGAGCATATGGGCAAGATTCACTGGCCAGACATCTGGGAAGAATCCTCTGTAATAACTCAAAATCCACTCCATCTAATATCCTATCATGTTTAACTATTCCAGAGTACAACCATCTTTAAGAAACACTGCATGACATTCTTCTTTGACAAAACATTTCTACACTGACCAGATGACATGTACACCATTTTCCTACCATACACACATGCAAAACTATGCTAAGCAGGATAACAGTGCCCAGGAAAAGGGGGGATGGAAAGAAGAGTCCATGAAATCCACAGGGCAGTAGGGCCTTTTTTGCTCAGCCAGCTAATCAAGAAGTTCTGTAGTGATGTGTGCTATAATAAAACTATGCTAGATGGATGATAATTTCTAAACCTGGGCCTGAGGCCAATCTGCCCCTCCCATATTGCTTCTCCCATAAAGAGAGGTCATGATGAAATGGTGGGCAATCTTGGTATAGAAAAAGTGGACAACTGAGATAAATTCCAAAGGGCTAGGCTATAGTCTTGGCAATATCTCCAACATGTAGCATCAATTGTGTGAGTTTGATTGAATGTCTATAAAGATGCATGCAATCGAAACCAGAATTAGATGAATTTGTTAAGACCTACCGAGCAAGTAGAGTAGTATTGAGTTGATGGTTCATGCCTTCCTGTCAATTCAGCACTATGGGCACCCTCCAGTGAGTAGGCATTAGGCAGTGGAAAGGAGACACACAAGTTATTTTAAGTAACTTTTTGTATCTCCTTTCAACTGCCACTGAAATTGCCCCCTCCCCCCAGTGTAGACCAGCTCTAGGACATGTAATTCAGCCCTTCCACAAATCAAACACTTCGGCTCAGCAAAAGGGAGTCTTGTGGCACTTCTAAAGACCAATAAATTCGTTTTTCACATGAGTTTTCATAGGCGAAGTCCCACTTTGTCACATGCTAGAGTGGAGAAAACTTGCATTCAAAAAGAAAAATTGCAGTATAGGAGTGAAAGATAAATCCTGTGATTACATTTCACTGCATCAGGTCAGACTGCTTCAGCAAATCAAGCAAGTTGTATAAATTTCGCCTATGAAAGCTCATGTGAAAAATAAATTTGTTAGACTATGTCTCTACTATCAGCAGCAAAATCGCCAATGTCAGTGTGCTCTTCTGGGTGAGACTGAGAGGTCTTGACCCACTGGAGTTCACAATAATGACTCCAGCCCCGGAAGTGGCGTAACACTAAAGTGACTGGATGGCATTACCATTTGCCTTAGCGCAGTGTGTAGGGGGAGGTAAGTGGGCATTAGTAAGTATACCTTGCATTAGAGCCGTGCACGGATACAAATAAGTGGATCCGTATCCAACCTGCATCTGCAAGAAATTGTCCGTGGATATACGTGTTGTATCCGTGGGTGCGGATATAATGCAGATATCCATATTTGCAGGGCTCTAGCTCTGTGCAGATAAAAATATGTGGATCCGTATCTGATCTGCATCTGCAAGAAATGGTCCGCGGATATCCGTGTTGTATCCGCAGATTTGCAGGGCTCTACCTTGCGTATCTCCCGTCAACTGCTGCTGAAAAGTGAGGCAAGTGAAGACTAGGGGTAAGTCTATAATGATAGTGGCAATTTTGCCACCATCAACGCTATCTTCCGGCTGTGATTGAGCGGTCTGTGTAGACCTACTAAATCATTCTGGAAATCACCATATCAACTACAGCCCTGAAACTGGAGTTACTGTAAGCCAGCCAGAAGGCACTGCTGGTTGGCTTACCTTAATGTGTAGAGATGGATTAGTAAATTGCCAGTAGATATGAAATACATTTTACATACCTTGCAAAGCTCCCATTGACTGCCACTGAAAAGACTAGGGCTAAGGTTCAGTCTTTATAAGTGCCACAAGACTCCTTTTTCATTTTGCTGAACTAGACTAACATGGCTATCCCTTAGGAACACTTCAACTCAAGTTTCATAGATCACTACTTTTTCACAAAAACCTCACTTATTCACCTTGATTCCTAGCTGTCAATGCATGAAGTAGACTGCTAAGAGTCTGCAGTTAGCCCATGGAAGAGTGCATGGTTTGACACCTCCATTTTGGAAAACAATAGTTCCCTTCCTATGCAAATTAATTTTAATAACTGTGGCTAGTTTGCTGTGAGTAGAATAGTTTTGCATGAACACACACAATTAAATTAATATGCAAATGATCCAGTTCCTCAGAGAATACCAAGAGCTATTCTTCGTAACACATGAGAGGAAAGGAAGAGAAGAAGAAAAAAGCAAAACAAACCAACAACCCCAGAAAAGAATCTTATTCAAAAGGGTAAATTCTCTCCCCTCCCCTTTTCTTTAGACTAAGACTATTTGAAAGGGAATTCAAGTCTGACTGAAACAATGCCCATTGATGAAGCAGAAATAAAGGAGGAAGGGAAGTCATCAGAGATAAAGCAAAGAGGAAGGGACTGGTTTTGGAGCATCCCACATTGTTAAAAACTGACCCAAAAAGTCTAAATCATGACAGAAGTGGTGTTTACTGTGTCAGGCTGCACAAAGCCTCCCATTCTTCGCCTGGCTGTGAGGACTGACTCTTTCTGCAGCCATGTATGAGGAAAGGCCTGAGACAATTAACGCAGGCTGTGGCCCCTCACTCTCATTCTGTCAATCAGCTCCCCAAGCAGATGGCTTACAGAACAAGAAAAGATGGTTTCCAAGTGATTTGTTCCTCCAGTCCAACCTTTCATATCTATGCCGGGGGAGCACACAAGAATGTTGACCCCGCTATGCGGGTGTTAGACTCCTCAAAAGCAGACACTTCTGCTGCACTGAGCATTCTTAAACCCCATCAGGAATCTCTTTGTAGTAGTGGGACAAGAAAGGAAAGGCAGGGCTGTGCTTTCCAGAAGCCTACGTTCTACAATGGGCTCTGCACCGATCCAAGAGGGTGGAAAATTCACGAGGAACTAGTATTGTCATAAAAAGAAAACAAATAAAGTCAAACTTGCACATTCAGATGCTTTCTGGCTGTGCGGGTGGGTGTATGATGGATGGATGGATAGATCATAAGATGGATAGGAGAGGGTAATGGAAACAACTCAACAGAATGACAATGCAAAGAGAGAGAAAAAGGGAAGAAAAGCATATTCTGGTTTACATTAGAGACTATGCTGTGTTCACACACAGGGGGTTATTTCGATACAGTTGTTTCAAAACAACTTGTATCGAAATAACACCTTATTTCGAAATAACTTAATTCGAATTAAGGAAAAAAGCTCAAAGCGAAATAGCAGGTTCAGGAAACAGTTATTTCAAAACAAGTCACTGTTGTTTCGAAACAACATGTTCGCACGGCGTTGTTTTGTCCCCGCATGGGGTTTAACTTGTTTCGAAACAACGCTGTTGTTTCGAAACAACAGGACCCGTTGTTTCGAAACAACCGTGCGTCGTGTGAACAGCCTAAATCTTATTTCGAAACAACCACTGTTGTTTCGAAATAAGAGGGCTGTGTGAACACAGCCTATGAGTCTGGGATAAAACAGATAGGCTATGCCTGTTGTCAGGTTGGTACCTTGAGAAAACCCATTACAGATTCCTGAATCTCGGTAGTCAAAATCTGGGCAAGATTTCAGCTGCCCTACACAGCTACGCAGGGGAGTAAGGAGGTACTCTTGGCAACACTTTTGTACAGATACTGGGTGAAGACGTCACTATGCCATCTATGAAGGTGTGCAGGGAGCATATGAAGAGAAGCGATGAGGCTATGTCCCCTTTTGCTTCCCTCTTTATTTCTCCTGGGGAAAAGCAAGGTGCTGACTCTGGCTTCTTAGGTAATTGCGCTGCCTGCTGCAAGCACCATGTCTTACCCAGTATTGTCCTTTAACCTCCTTCGCCCCACTGCATGTGAGTTCCCTAATGGGACTGCAGGTATTTTGAGCCCACTGACTCTATTAATATAATCACACCCATTCAGGACAGCTAGTCCTAGGAAAGGAAAATAAATAGATCCAAAGGAATCTGTTAGTCTGGGAAGGACACAAATTCCATCTCAGAATTGCATTTAAAAAAAAAAATCTGTTGGAACGATTAGTTACCAAACAAGCGATCATACATTGTAACATTAACAACTATATCAGTTATTTAGCCTGCCGGGGCTGTCATAGACAGTATGGCGGGAATGCAACACACAATTCCTTGAGCTGCTAGTTTTCCATAGAGATGGACTCAATGTCTCTACCTGTAACAGTTCCAGTCCTGTTACTTGCAAGGGTTCAAAATCCACAAGCCAGGCCCCCCGCCAAATCCTAGAATTGACTTCAAAATAAGGGGAAGTCTAAAAAGAAATTGGGTCATGTTTATTTTTTACATCTTTGGGGTTCAAGTTTCAAGCTTTTCTGTGCAGCCATGTGCGCTATTTTTAAAGGAAACAGAAATTCTCATGTAATGTCCAGGCTCAAATATCATTAGTCTGATGACACAGTTATGAAATTTGGCAACACTATATATTACTTCTGTGTCCCGTCCCCCCCGCCTTTCCTGTCAACATGATTAGCTCTAATTACCCCTGTGCTGCTGGCAGAGCTCATGCCAAGGCCCCAGTCCTCCCAGAGCACTGACAAACACATAGCAGGAAACCTATCTGGCTCACAGGTGGTCTGGTATAATTGCAAATACATATTGATGTTTATCAGGATGTGCTTGGTTTTGAGACTTTAGGAAGGTTTGTAGGAGGCTTCCTGTATTCCCTGTCTTTGGTTTGCTCTCTCAGACCAATGGAGCAGAGGCAAACAACTCATCCTTTTGGGTTGGGAGTAAGCTAAACAGTGCTGTGATTTTGGGTTTAACATGACCACCTATCACACAGTCCAGCTTGCCTCGGTGCCCTGGTGAACAATTGGTCTCTGGACCATCCGTGACTCAACAGCAGCACCTGCAAATAGCGTAGTGGCTAGCACCTCTGCTTAACATGCAGAAGGTCCTGGGTTCATTTCCCAAGGGGTTAGACTTGATGATCTCATGAGGTCCCTCGCAGCCCTATGACATGACTTGACTTGATTTGATTTGATTTGCTGTTCTGGATCTCTCACGCATTCACACTTGTTACTGGATTGGTGAAATCTAATTAGAGAATGCACAACCCACCTCACCTGGCAGCTGTGATCCCATGTGCCACACACTCAAATGTGGCTTGATCATGCTCTGTCAGGGAGCTGCTGTGTGTGGACAGTGCCCCCCCAGCAGGACATGGAAAAGGAAGTGGCAGCAGCAGAGAAGTAAAGCCACTAACTAGAGGCACCAGTGTCTGCATTCTGGTTGCAAAACGTGGCCGTGCCACTGGGACCCCACTGTACAAGGCACTCTACAAACACTGAAGATTAAAAAATGACCTTGTGCCAAGGAGCTTCCAGTGTAAGACAAGTGACAGCAGATGAATACAGACAAGACAATTATAGACAGGTTTACCCATCACTGCTAAACTTCTATGGACATTATACCAGTCTGTAGAGAAACAGTGTCACAGACAAGTCAAGCATCAACTTTAGCAGGTGATGTCCACATGAGCACCAATGTTCCAGTGGTCTGAACCTACCATGAGTAAGGAGATCTGTCAATGAAGCCATGCAGCAATAGAATTGGAGAAAACAGCAGGAAAAGATGGATTCTGTCTTGAGTCATTACAGATTCTGGGTCCAGCTGCACAGCAATGGATGATGTAACTTTCCACCAACATCCTGGACACAGGTGAAGTCTCACAGGTGTAGATAGAAGACAAGGTCATTGCACTCCTAAAGCTTTGAAAACCTGTGGATTACCCTTTAGTTATAGGCCAATCTTCCTGTTATGCAACATCTACAAAGTGATGAAGTGTAAGGTTCTTATCAACTTGGGCCCACTCTGGACACCATCCAACCCAAGCAGCAAGGTGGGTTTCGACCACACAGAAGTTGCTATGACCAGGTGCTAGCACAGACTACAAACATCAAGGCTGAATTTCAATGAAAACTCAAGACTGGTCCTGTTTTCATTGGCCTATCAGTGGTATGTAACCATCTAGAATGACAGTCTGCTACAGAAACTAGCCAGTGACCTCTCCTCCATGCCACTATGGAAATCTGTAGTGAGTCCACAATTTCAATACTGAATACCATTCTGGGTCACCCCAACTCAATAAAAATCAGCATTAGAACTAGTAAAGGTACAGAGAGGGGCAACAAAAGTGATTAGCATTTTTGAACAGCTTCCATATGAGGAGAGATTAAAAAGACTAAGACTGTTCAGGTTAGAAAAGAGACTACTAAGGGAGAATATGATAGAGGTCTATAAAATCATGAATGGTGTGGAGAAAGTGAAATAAGAAGTGTTATACTTTCTATAATACAAGAACTAGGGGCTACCCAATTAAATTAATAGACAGCAGATTGAAAAGAAACCTGGATTACCTAGAGAGGTGGTGGAATCTCCACCCTCAGAAGTGTTAAGGCCTGGCTTGACAATGCCTTGGACCAGGATGGTTTAGTTGAGGTTGGTCCTGCTTTGAGCAGGTCCGTGGGACTAGATGATCTCCTGAGGTCCCTTCCAACCTTCATCTTCTATGATTCAAACACAAGGAAGTGCTTGTTCACACAACATACACTTAACCCATGAAACTCAATGCCTGGACATGTTTCTGAAGGCCAAAAGTATAACTGTCTTTGAAAAAGAAGTAGGTAAGTTCATGGAGGACAGGCCCATCAATGGCTATTAGCAAAGATGGTCAGGGATGCAATCCCATGTTTTGGGTGATAGGAGATGAGTCATTCAAAATTACTATGGTCTGTTCATTCCCTCTGAAGCATCTGACATGGTCCATTGTCAGAAGACAGGCTATTGGACTAGATGGACCATTGGTCTAGCCCAGAATGGCTGTTCTTATTATGCTATGGGACAGGCTTTAGTGCAGCCTGCACATGCCACCTGGTCTCCTGGATACGTACTCCCTTGCTGAAACCTATGCTATGACTTCTGCTGGAGTATCTTTATATGAGCAGCACTCTCAGCTGCAGTGCAGATCTATGTGTAGTCTATGCTTAGTTCCCTTGCTGTGGTACATGAATATTCTGCTACCTGACCGGGATGATTTGACGATAACATTCATTAGTGATGGTGAGGTGTATGCACAATATGGCAATAAGTACCACATCAGTACATGCCAAGATAAATAAATAACCTTATCTTCAAAAACACTGAGCAGTTAGAAGCTCCTCTTGAACTCAATGTGTGCTTAGCACTTTCAAAATGTAGATTAATCATTTAGGCAATTGCATGTAGATTTAGGTTGCTAACTCCAGGCACGCAGGCCAAGATTTTCAACACTGGAGCTGCTGAGTATCCAGCACATTTGAAAACCAATCTGCTTATTTAGATGCCTAACTATGAACCTGGGAGGCTAATTTTAGAATCTCCCCATTTTTTAAACATTCCTTCAAGAACAGGATCTTAAAATTTAAGCTGCCATTATCCATGCTGCACCTGTGGTCAATACATGAAGGGTGTTAATCTCCAGAGCTGTCTATGGGGCACCTTTCATCAGCACCAGTATCTGATTTAAAAGGGGGCGGGGGGGAGACCAGTGAAGCAAATGCTCAATAATGTACCACTTTGTGCAGACATGAAGCTTTTTTCTTTGGCAATCAATATGAAAATACTGCAATCTGATACACAGTACTTTAAAACGAAAGACGCCTTCATGGAAGGCTAGAGGAAATGTCAATAGAAGCCTAGGGTGATGGATTTTACAAACAAATGCATTTGTTTCCTGTCGTATTAACTCTTTTAACAGTCACATAAAAAGTTTTCTGTAAATTTCCAAGAATATGCAATCCTATGGCTAATAGGAAAGTGAGTGAGCCAAATGCATGTTTGGAAAAAATGAATTACCGAAATAGTTAACCAGCTAAAATGAATCCCAGTTGTTGACTTGGATTGAGCTGAGGATCTGGACATTTCTTCTGTCTTTTTTGAGGAAATCTCCTTTGATTTTCCCATCTGTACTGGTACCCTTTAGCTGCTGGGAATGTCTGAAATATTTAACAGATCACTTAATCCAAGAAGTCCTGATTCAGGTAATCACTCAACTTTAAGTATATGCGTAAGTGTTACCCTGGTGATGGTTGGGTTTAAGCACATGCTTAACCTCAAGTGCTTACCTGTTTGCTGAGTCAAGGCTAGAGTCTCGGATGTGGCTAGCGAGTCTTGCCCACATGTTTAGGGTTTAAATGATCGCCATATTTGGGGTCAAGAAGGACTCTTCACCTGAGGAAGACTGGCAAGGGCTTTCAGGGTTTTTAGTTTTCCTCAGGGAATTGTGGGGCATGGTTCAGTTGCTAGTAGATTCATTACTACTTTACTAGTTTGAAGTCTTTAAACCATGATTTGAGGACTTTGATAACTCAGGCATAGGTTAGAGATTTATTACACGTATGTGTGGGTGATGTTTCTTGGCCTGCATTGTGCAGGAGGTCACACTAGCAACTAGATGATCATATTGGTCCCTTCTGATCTTAGAGTCTAAGAATAATATTTATAATATGTTTTAAATATATTTCAGCCTATATGTCTTTCTTGCCCATTGTCCTGTTTTCTTTGGCCACCTTCTGTCCTCAGACTGTTGTGTCTATATATTATTGATCATCTGCTGAAGAGGATTTAATCAATTTTGAAATTTTATATCTTTATATTGCAGTCTCTTGTTAAATATCACTTACTTGGCCACTCTGAAAACATTGATATCCTGAAATTAAAAGCATTGACCTTATTCAGATGGATTAGCAGAGAAATAAAGGCGACAATACCAGATGGACTTAGAGATTTTTATAATGTTTCTTTGATGGCATACTGTCTGCCTGTTAGGGCTCTGGCAACTCTCTGTAGCAGATAAAAGTGTATCTTATTATGCAGAAATGAAAAATTATGGCTGCTAATTACAAAGAATGAAAAACATATGGTACGTTTTCTGGAGAGTGAGTTCATTATATTGTGCAACCCAATATTACTGCAACCTTGATATAACTACAACATCGAGTTGATAACTTGTTCATTTTTAGAAATTAGTAGCACAGTTAGGTAAGGGATATGATAAAAGAGGATGAATCACCTCCATAGATAAAGGAGGATAGTGCATGTGTGCTTTAAACGCCAAAAAAGAATGTATGGACTATGTGTGTTTAATGATGAAGGCAGTAGAGCAAGAGAGTTTGGTATAAGCTTCTGTTGAATTTGCAATGAGATTTGGACATCTAATGCCCTTTCAATTTTATGAAAAACTCACCCTTAAGCCAAGGGTAACTGTCAATGAAAGTGGTCAGGTCAGGAATCTATGGGGGCCTGAGAAAAATAATTTCTGATGCTCAAGCTAGCAGTCTGTCATGGGAGCAAGGATAACTGTATATGGGAACACTGCATTGAGACACAGCAAGATTCATTTCTAATGAAGAACTGACACCTGGGTCTGGGCATTGTCTGTGCCCCAGTGTGCTGTTTGATTCATGTCAGGCTACAGAGTCACTGTACGAAGGAAAGACCCAATGCAGCTGGAACCCTACTAAAACAAAGTTATAGGAGAGAACCCAAAAAAGGGAATTTTTCCCAGTGTGAACATTAAAATCCAGGCTGAGATGAGGGATGAATGTCTATCAAAGCTCCAGGTGCTTTGTACTTCAATCTCTTTATTTAGCATTTAAGGGGTTTTTTTTTATCTTGCAGTGTATCATTTTCATTATTACCATGGGCAGTTCTACACTGTGTGCCATTTTCGATGGCAGTCAAACATAGATACTCAAATTACCTAAAATAACTTGCATATATACATTTGACTCCTCTAGTCCTTGCAAGCATACCACACTGGTTTGAAGGGAGGAGCTTCCCTTCAAACCAGTGTTAACTAGTTGCTGGTATGTTGTTGCAGGATCAAGTTCCTGAGCAGCTGAGAAGGTCCTTGCAGACCCAAGCAGTTGACCAGGAAGCTCGAACTAACAGCACCAAATTTGCCTCCATCAGTGAAGACGTGCCCTGAGGCTATCTAGCACTGCTTTTCACCTTCTTCATTCTAGCACTGGGCAATCTGGTTATCCCCTCCCCCTCCCCTCCGAGTCTTTTATTTTATTTGCTTATTATTTATTTGCTATAATGAAATTCTTGACTGAGATGAGGAACCCAGCATGCCAGCCATTGAACAAACAGTCTCTGCCCTATAAAACTTACAATATATAAGCCAAGGCAGATAAAAAGTGGGAGGAGAAATAGAGCTAAAGTAATTTGTCTAGAGTCACAAAGCAGGTAAGAGACAAAGCTGAAAACTAGAACCCAGGTTAGCTGAGTCCTAGTCCAGAGCCCCTCCACTGGATCACTTTGCAAGCCAGGTTGGATCTGTTACCTGTGGAGTGGTGGTCACTGTAAAAACCACCCAGCCTCTCTATAGTGGTTTGAATTCTTATTACCATTTTAAAGAATGGAAGAAAGATGGGAATGTTTTATGCATTGTGAGTGCCATGGGATAGTGGATATACTGCTGTGACTCCTCTAGAAAAGATGCACTACTGGTTTTATAGCTAAGGTTTCACATTTTTCGTCTCTCTTCCACAATCAGGCCCATCAAACACAAAATTACCATTTCAAATTGTGTTTCCTCTCAACCTACAGAGGTAAAAACAATTTGCTGAAATTAATAACATTTCTGCAAGACTGTGGGGAAATCATGCAAATCAAAGTGAACAGAGTGGAGCAGAAATGTGTTAAATCCTGGAAAATATTCTTGTAACAGGTGTGTTCCTTTAACAATTATTCACAGGGCTAAGAAGCCTCTGTTCTTTTATGAAATATATTGTGGCTTCTTACAGGGATAATTCATTCTATATTGCATTAGATAATTAACTCCATTTTCAATGTGATCCCTTCACACACACGTTGCTTGTCTGTAAAGCTGTGGTACACACAGTACCTTATTTCCAGCCCCCCTCCCATACACCCAACAGCATTGAAATGAAGTTCTCTTTTAGAAGAATAGAATGTTGCCATGATACGTTTCTGACCATCATAGACCGATATGGGAATAAGTAAGTTTTTTTTTAAACTAGTGTAATTTGAAGGAAAATGCAACTGTTATATAAGCTAGATACCTTCATATTCCACCTCAAGAAGGATTTGTCTGAAAAACTCAGCTTGCCTGTTTAGTATGTCAGCATTTCTAAATAAATACATATAATTATCTACATGGGAAATGAATATTTAATAATGGGCTCTTCAGTCTAACAGAGAAAGGGGTAGTAATGTCCAGTGGCTAAAAGTTGAAGCTAGATAAATTCAGACTGGAAATAAGGTATATATTTTTGAAAGTGATAGAAATTAGCCGTTGGAACAATTTACCAAAGATTGTAGTGGATTCTCCATCACTGACAATTTTCAGTCAAGGTTGGCTGTTTCTTTGAAAGATATTCTCCTAGAAATTATTTTGGGGAAGATTCCATGGTCTGTGTTACACAGGAAGTCAAACTACATGAGTACAGTGGTCTTTGCTGGCTTTGGAATCTATGAAATACAATCTGTTTTACTTCCAAATGTCTGGAATATAGAACTACAAAACAAGATTCTGATTGCTAGGTTTGAATTTTATAAAAGTGTGATTCACACCCCCCCATTATTCACACATCTATCTATCTGGTGTGAATAAGGGCAGTTTTTCAGACGTGCTAAGCACACAGTTGACATCTAACTATTCCATGGGTTCTGAACATGTGTGTGTATGACCTATTGCATTTATCCGTGGCACATGCATACATATATAGTTCTACATTAGCTAACTTCTCGTACCTGATATATTTGCACCCTAATTATCAAGCAGCAAATGGAAATCAGAGACAACTCTAGAAAATGCAAGCAAATTATTACATGTTAGAAAGCGCATATATTCCTCAAGTGAGGGATAAGCATCTCTCAGGCAATTTGAACAGAACAGGACAGGCCCACTAATATCATCCAGAGACTTTCATCTCATTTATATCTGACTGGCTGCTGTAAAAGTAATCACTACAATCAATCTTTCGGTTAAACTCCTTCGTCCTTCAAGCATCACAGCAACATGACGGGGACATGCCAACAGTCACAGATGCTTCATTAACTGGTTAATTGGCGGTTGCTTCAGGGCAATTCAACATTTTCCTGTGAGTTCAAACAGCACTTCAGGGTAAAATCTGTGTCCCCACTGACACCATTTGGACTGTTTGTGATTACTTGTGATTAGAGTTACCATCTCTCTTCCAAATAATAACAGAGCTAAGATTTCACGAAAGCTAGGGAATGGCTGGCATGTCAAAGTCTTTAAACAATAGAGATTTAGAGTTTATAGCAGGCACCAGTGGACTTCAGGCCAAGAGTTCTTCAGCTGTACACTCAAGATAATTTTCTCTACTGAAAACTTCACAGTGAGTGTGCCCTGTGTAAGTTGTTCAGTAGCAGGACGTAAAAGCAAACACTGATTCACTGAGAAGACTAGAAGTAGCCATGCAGGAGTGTTTTCAGTTCAAATCAAACACTCATCGAGGGGGAAATCCTTTGTTAATGACGAGCAAAAAGTTCTATCAACAGCAGAACAATTGGAAAGTTACCACCACTAGTGGTGAGTGAACCTCAGAGGACATTTCTTGTTATTTCCCACAAGCAGGGCAATCTCCCAAACACCATACAATATATGATGGTCTCATCTGTGCTAACAATTTTGCCAGCTGCCACTGTGCCTCATACCCCAATTGTCAACAGAGCACATTAGAACTATTCATTGTAAATGGAATGGTTAGCGAGTAATTTGCAAATGGATCTGATTTTCTTTAAACATATTCGTTCCTTATAGCTAGAGCTGTGTGGGAGGTGGTTTCTCATTCCATGAAACTGTCTGAGGTTTAGGAAAAAAGAACTCCCATCCTGAATGGGGACAAAAAGTCAAATTCTCAAAAATTCTCATGCACCAGGAAATTTGATTTTTTTTTTTTGATTGGGTTAATCAAAACATCTTGTTTTGAGTCATCCTTTCTCTCACTGTCTCTTAAAAACATTTTTAGACTAAAAATTGCCTTAAATTTCAAATGAAGAGTCATTTCAGAACCATAATAATAAATAATGGCATTTCAAAAGCATCAAAAGAATTTGACAACATCTCCCCCCCAAAATATTCAAGTGTAAAGTTTCTTTTCAACACATGGTTCCTCCTCATCCCCCCCAAAACAAATCTTTAGCTGAATAATTCTTCACCACATCTGATTGGAAGTATCCACTAAATATTTCTGAAAATGGACTGAACTTGAACAGAAAATTGACTGGTATGAGACTGTGTCAGTGAATGGGATGTAGGCAGTCATCCCCAGTGGGTGAAGCAGGAGTCAGCAGTGAGGCATGGGTACTATAGGTCAGAACTGGAGTTAGAGGCCACATGCAAGAGCTAAGGGTGAGAGCCTAAGGGCAGGACTGAATTACCTGGAGTGAAGTAAGGTAGGTAAAAGGCTGGGAATAAGCAGGAACTATCACAGACATAAGCAAATGTTTTAAGAAGCCATTGAACTGGTGCTGGGCTTAAGAGTCAGTCTGTTGATGCTTCCCATCAATCAGGCCACCTCCTACAGGTCAGCTGCACTCCTTAGATTGCTTGGACCATCTCTGCGGCTGCGTCTGGTTTCTGACATTGTGACTGATCACTCAAATTCTTACTTTTATTTTTTAACGTAGTCATACTCAGTAGATCCAGTCATGGGCTGGGATGGCATTGTACTAGGCACGGTATATAAACACGGCACAAAAAGACTCTCAGCTCTTTGGGCAGGGGCTATCACACAATATTATTTGTCACCTCTGACTGGATGACTGAAATAGTCTAAACCAGAGAACAATAAACCACAAACAGTGAAGGATGAAGAACATGAGCAATATGTCATGCTAGAGCCCATAGCTCTCCAAATGCTTGTAAGTATCAGATAATAGAAGCACAGGAACTGCAACCAAATTAACATGGTGCTTTTATTCACAAAATAATTAAGTCAGAACTAAATCAAGTTTAAACCATCTCTAATCTCTGAGAAGATAACATAAAGCCAACGTTTGCAGGATCTTCTTGATCTCGGACTCCTACTGAGCCACATCCTGCACTGTGTAGTGTGCAGGCAACAATGCATGGAGCCCAGCTGAAATCAATGGAGCTGTGTGAACATAGAGCACTGGTCCTTTGTGCTACATGGATGCAAGTGCACAGCACTAGTATGACTCTAAACATATATACAGTGCAGAGACTTCACTCATTTTTAGAGTTAGCTTTTTACCATTTGTTACTGAGATCTGAAATGTCAAAAATATAAACATGAATTTGAGATTTCATTGCAACTGCGAAGCTCAGAAAAAATTCAAACAGCTTTTTAAGCTGGTCAAAAATGGAAGGGAAAGATGACAAATATGCCATTCAAATTCTTTTTCTGTTTTTGTTTTTTTTCAAATTTTATCAAAATTCAAAATGCTTCAACCAGCTCTACTTATCCATCCATCCACCCACACACTTCAGGACTATGGAAAATAATATCATACTTCCAGGCTGGTGTCATTAGAATCATCTGCTGATGGAGAAGCGCTGCTGAGGGATCCTCAGGATCTACAGCAGGTAGGTGAAATTATGTTAGACTGGATTCACTCTTTCTTCTCTCACAGCTCCTATGAGGATGTGAAGAGCCACTGCCCCCTCTCACTAAGAGCCTTTGCCTGTTTTCTGTTTCGAAGCAGAGTATGACCTGGGCTCACAGTGGAGGAATGGATCCTGGTGTAAAGGGCTAAAGGGTGCTAAAGTAGTATTCTGTATTACCCTGTCTGAGCAATGCCTAGCACAGTGGCATCCAAGTCCTTGACTGGGTCTCCTAGGTGCCACACTATTTTTCTGCTACTTCCACACTTTACTTTCCTGCTGAGGAAAAGCTACCCTGCAAGTATGCGACCTTCAAGGAGATCAGGTGAAAAGAGAAAGTCAGTGGCCACTGTTTTGATAGAGGGTCTCTCTCACATACTAGATTTGCTCTTTGCCTGCCCCACTGGTAAACAACCAGGTTTTTATTTTTTTAGTATAGTTCACTGAAAAAAACTTCTCTGCACTCCAGGACTCAGTGTAGTTGCGAGCATTACTCCACAACATGGGAAAAATGAGCCAGCACTATACACCACTCCCTCACACTCCTGTCACTGTGATCTTGAAGTAGCAGTTGTGCAAGGAACAAGGACTTGAGCTATGTTGCGCATTTGTAGAATTAGCAGGGGGCTGAGTGATATGAAGGGCCCCAGATCTACAGAACATGGGCCTAACCTTGCCCTGATTTAACTAGCCAGATTTTCAGAAGCTCAGGATCCAACTGCTCCTACTTTGGCACCTGTCAGTTCCCCCTGTTCTCAAGGGACTTGGGTGCCTAATTCCCTTTGGCTCTTCTGAAAGTCCCACCTGAGATTTTTAACAATATATATTTGCCTCTCCAGTCCCATGCACTCAGTCATCACCATATAGAGAGCAGAATTTTCATTTTTGTTGGACCACGCAACTAGCTAGAATTCTAATTTCTTCCAGGCTAACACTTTCACTTTGCTGCTAAATCAGCCTGGTGCCATCACCAGAGATACTGTGCTCCCTCCCTTCCACAGAATGAACAACTTATTGCATTCCAGCTCGGTAAATAAGTGACAACAACTGATGGGGTCATATGTCTAATGTGTTGGAATGAAGGAAGAGGAATTGACCCACAGCCCAATGGCATTGTAACAGAGGATTTTGGTGAGATAAACATAAACGCAGTAAAAATAATGTTGCAAAGGGTAACAGGAAAGTGTATAATGGGGCAGGGTTGTGTGAACTAAATGTGCTAAGAGATAAGGAAAGAAGGAATTCTTGTTACTTCTCCTACTGGTCTTGGTCAATAATGAAAGTCCATGTTATTGTTCCAGGCACACACCATCATGCAAACCTGCACCAAGATCATTGCACAAATAGTCCATTGCACACTACCACCCTGGAAGCAGGATATACAGATATGCATGAGTCTGTTCTACAAGATTCTCAAGCATGCCTAAACACTGTATATGGCATGTGCATTTTGACTTAACACTTGTCAGGTCTGGTGGGATAGGATAAGCCTGAGCATTACAATGTCATCTGAAAGGCAGGAGCTGTCTGAAGTGGTGCCAGAGGAAGAATCCTTCAGCTGTCAGAAAAGCCCTCCAAGACTGAAACACCGCTGAGAGTAGCAGGGAGATAAGGGAGATGGAAATAAAGAAGCTGAAACATGGCCTTGACTGCCTTGAAGAAAACAGTGGAAGGAGCAAGGCTGAGTCCCTTTCTCTTAGGAGCTTCTGTTTTATCCCCCCCACATATTGCTATTGATGGTCTAGTTTACAGGACAGGCTCCTTATCTCAGTCAAGAGGGACTATGCTAGTTAGAACTGCTGAAGAGCAAAACCCATCAGAACTGCAGAGAAATAAAACCTGACCTGCTTTTCTTTACTCCCAAGAACAAACACTGTAACCGACAAACACTAGATTTTTACCCCCTAGTGCACCGACTGTCTTAAGTTCCTTCTTCCCCACATCCGAACTCTTGGGGTGGGCAAGCTCTGGGTACCAGATTGGTGCTAGTGGGGTACCCCTGTAGGCAAACCCAAAAGACTTTAAATCAAGCCAGAGCACTTAGAAGCATAGGAGCTACATGGTGGTCCATAGCTCCGCATATTTCAATATGCAGTAGGTACCCAATTTCATTCACAAAATGAGCATGCTTACAAAACCAGGTAGAAACACACATGCGTTCATATAAAATCAGTAACTGCACCTTCCAATGGTTATTTTACACACAACTATATTTTTTGAAGTTCTGCTTTCCTTCTTGCAGCTGTAATCTGCTCATGAAAATCTGCTCTTGCAAAATGAAAGGTGGGCACAAAAGGCGTCTAACTACAGTGCAGAGGAGGTAGCTAGAAGTGGATGCACTCCAAGTCATAACTGCAACTCAATTTACAGCCTCAAAAATAGTTGCAAAAATTAGTGCCTACATAAACTTGGTTCTGCTGAAATTTTGCCCCAGAATGAGCTGTTTAATCTATGCAATTGCACTCTTCTCTGTCCAATTATCAGTTTGCACATTCACACAAATTTTTTGATTGCAACATAAGCAACAGAAAGCAGTGGAATGCAGCAAAAAGGTTGCAGCACTTCTGAGATGACTTGGAATGGATGGCTTTGATTTCTAAAGCCCCTCAGTAGACTGTAATTCAATGAGCACTTGACAAACTGTAGTTGATCACAATTTTCCAAGAAACAGTTTAACAAATAAGAAGTGAAAGAAAACTAGGAAATTGAAGGCATCTATTAAAATGGTTTTTTTTGTAAAATTCACAGCCTGTTCATACTGTTCACTGCAAATCGCAGGATGTCGAGGTTCATGCTCCTTGCATTTCTGCTTAGCCTGGTTGCAGTTTGGTAAACAGTTTGTTGTGGTTACAACACAGTGGGTGTGTTCACACAAGCTTCATTTCAAAACAACAGAGGTTGTTTCGAAATAAGAAACAGCATGTCCACAAGACGTACTCCCATTTTGAAACAAAGGTTTCCCTTGTTTTGAAATGGAAGCCGTGTTTCGAAACGGCTTAAACCTACTTCTGTTTCGAAAAAAGGTTGTTTCGAAACCAGTGGTTTCAAAACAACCCCATGGGGACATGTTGTTTCGGAACAAACTATTCCGAAACAACATTTGACCTTCCTCCCAGGGTGCTTAGTACCCTGGGAGGAAGGGCCACCCCCTCAGCACCCTGGCCAGGGAACCCTTAGCACCCTGGCCAGGGTGCTGGGGGTGTTCTCTGGCTGGCAGAGGTAGACTGCAGACCCCCGCGGGGTGAAGCGGAGCTGGGTGCTTCACCCCGCGGGGGTCTGCAGGGAACTTTTTTGTCTTTCGAAAGACACTTTTTTGTCTTTTGAAATAAGGTGTTTCGAAATAAAACATTATTTCAAAATGGTTTGTTTCGAAACGTCTTGTTTCAAAACAAGGAGTTTGTGTGTGAACATAGCCAGTGTGAGAACGGAGGATTTGATAATACACGAGACTGTTTTAAATAAATCTTGGATGAGTATTTGTTTTAAAAGTTGATGTTTTTGCCATTTCTGTTCTGATTTCTGCATTCACAATGCAAAGAGGGGTAAAATTTTCACAAATATTTAAGGCCAGAGTTTCAAGGGCATTAGGCACCTGAAGATACGGATAGATTCCTCATGGGATTTTCATGTGAGACTAACTAAGGTAAGTGCCAAAGTCCCATTGAATGCTCTGCTTAAAGATCTATTAAAAATCCATCTTTCAGCATCGTTAGGTGCCTAAATCCCTTTGTAAATCTGATCCTTAGGTGCCTAACAGACCTTCAAGGACACTTAGTGCCTTTGTGTCTAAGTCATTTGCTACAATGAAATGTAGTCACTTCTAAGTCTCTTAGTAGGCAGTATTGTTGTTATAGCCATGTTGGTCTCAGGATATTACAGAGACAAGGCAGGTGAGTTAATATCTTTCAGGCCAGTAAAAGATATTACCTCACTCACCTTGTCGCTAAGTCATTTATGATATAGGGATATCAATACTATTCTTGTCCCTGATTCCCAGGCTGAGTAAACAAGACAGAATCTTGAACAACTAGATGTTTCGGAGCCAAACCTATAGGTAGGATTTCCTTCTTTAACAACATAGAATTGTAGGGTCGGAAGGGACCTCATAAGTCATCTAGTCCCACCCTCTGCCAGAGGCAGGACCACTTCCACTAAACCAGCCCAATCATGGTTTTGTCCAGCCAGGCCTTAAACACCTCCAAAGATGGAGACTCCACCACCTCCCTCAGCAGCTCATTCCAATGCTTCACCACTCACCTAGTAAAAAAGTTTTGTCTAATAGCCAGCCTCGACGTCCCTAACTGTAACTCGAGACCATTGCTCCTCGTTCTGTCCTCTGTTACTACCAAGAACAGTCGAGCTCCATCTTCCTTGGAGCATCCCTTCAAGTAGTTGAAGGTTGCTATCAAATCCCCCCTCAATCTTCTCTTCTGCAGACTAAATAAGCCTAATGCTTTCAGTCTTTCCTCATAGGACTTGTGCTCTAGCCCTTTAATCATGTTGGTTGCCCTCCACTGGACTCTCTCTAGCATGTCCCTGTCCTTTTTGTAGTGGGGAGCCCAAAACTGAACACAGTATTCTAGATGTGGCCTTACCAGTGCAGAATAGAGGGGAATGATCACATCCCTTGATCTGCTGGTAACACTTCTTTTGGTGCAGCCCAGTATGTCATTGGCCTTTTTGGCCACAAGAGCACACTGCTGACTCATATCTAGCTTCCCATCCACCATGACCCCCAGGTCCTTTTCTATACTGCTGCTACTTACCTGAATGTTCCCCAGCCTGTAGCAGTGCATGGGGTTTTTCCGTTGCAAGCACAGGATTTTACACTTGTCCTTATTGAACCTCATAAGATTTCTATTGGCCCACTGTTCCAATTTATCTAGGTCTCCCTGAATCCTGTCCTTGCCCTCCAACGTGTCTACTGGTCCCCCCAGCTTGGTGTCATCTGCAAACTTACTGAGAGTGCAGTCTATTCCATCATCCAGATCATTGATGAAAATGTTGAACAGAACCGGCCCCAAGGCTGACCCCTGGGGCACACCACTCGTGACTGGTTGCCAGCTAGACATGGATCCATTGATTCGTACACGCTGAAATCGTTGATCTAGCCAGTTTTCTATCCACCTTATAGTCCACCTATCCAACCCTTTCTTCCTTAATTTGCCAGTGAGAATGCTGTGGGAAACTGTATCAAAAGTCTTGCTAAAATCAAGGTATATCATATCAACGGTTCTTCCTGCATCCAGAAAACCAGTCATCTGCTCATAGAAGGAAATGAGATTGGTCAGGCATGATTTACCCTTGGTAAATCCATGCTGACTGTTCCTGATCACTTTATTTTCCTCTAAGTGTTTGAGGATGAATTCTTTGAGAATCTGCTCCATAATTTTTCCAGGGATTGAGGTGAGGCTGACTGGTCTATAATTCCCTGGATCCTTCTTTTTCCCTTTCTTGAAAATAGGTACTATATTTGCGTTTTTCCAGTCCTCTGGCACCTCCCCCATTCTCCATGCGTTTTGAAAGATAATGGCCAGTGGTGCTGCTATCTCACCGGCCAATTCCCTTAGCACTCTTGAATGCAGTTCATCCGGCCCCATGGACTTGTGCACATCCAGCTTCTTTAAGCAGTCCCTAACCTGACCTTCTGTCACCAAGGGCCTCTCTTCTTCTCTCCCATCTGCCACACCCATGGTAGTGGGCTGGGAGCTGACCCTGCCTGTGAAAACTGAAGCAAAAAATGCATTGAGCACTTCAGGTTTTCCCTCATCCTGTGTCACGAGGATGCCTGCCCTATTCAGCAAGGGGCCTACACCATCCCCGATCCTCTTCTTGTTATTAACATACTTATAGAACCCCTTCTTCTTATCCTTTACATCCCTCACCAGCCGCAACTCCATTTGTTCTTTGGCCTTTCTGATTTTATCTCTGCAGACCCTAGCAATATCTTTATATGCCTCCTTGGTCATCTGACCAAGCTTCCACTTCCTGTAAGCTTCCTTTTTATGTTTAAGCTCAGAGCAGAGTTCTCGGCTAAGCCATTCTGGCTGCCTCACATGTTTGTTCTTTCTCCTAATTGGAATGGCAACTTCCTGTGCCCTTAGCAGAGTGTTTTTAAAATATAGCCAACTCTCTTGGACTCCTTTCCCCTTCAGATTAGCTTCCCAAGGGATCCTGCCCATCAGTTCCCTGAGGGAGCCAAAATCTGCTGTTTTGAAGTCCAGGGTTTTTGTTTTGCTTCTTTCCTTCCTTCCTTTAATCAGGATCCTGAACTCAACCATGTCATGGTCACTACTGCCTAGCTTGCCATTTACCTCTACGTCCCTGATCAATTCTTCCCTGTTTGTGAGCAGCAGATCGAGCGGTGCAAGGTCCCTAGCTGGTTCCTCTAGCATTTGTACTAGCCCTCTGGCACCTCCCCCGTTCTCCACGAGTTTTAAAAGATAACGGCCAGCGGTGCTGCTATCTCGTCAGCCAATTCCCTTATCAACCTTGGATGCAGCTTGTCCGGCCCCATGGACTTGTGCACATCCAGCTTTTTTAAGCAGTCCCTAAACTGACCTTCCGTCACCAAGGGCCTCTTTTCTTCTCTCCAGTCTGCCATACACATACCAGCAAGGTAACTGTCAGTCCCATGTCCCATCTGTGGCTTGGATGGACATCCTTCTGGAATTAAGAGTATTGGGGTGTGGCTGGTGCTTGCAATAGCTGTAGGCATCACTGAGAGGACATCTAGTGACTTGCATGTTCCTTGACAGCCAAAGGCTAACAGTTTGTTTGGGCCAGAGGTTCAGGGCCCTCCTACAGGAGGAACTGGTGGACATTTTGAGATTCTAGAGTGACTCCTGTCTGGATTCCAGTTCATCTGCACTGCAGTTTGACATCCTAACCCTGAAAACACTAAACTTTCAGCATGTGTGTAGGCAGGCACTGTGGCCTGACTCCGAGCCAGAGCTGGAGGAATGCCCCGAACACCCCCTCTAGCCAGATCAGGGAACTACAAGGCCTCAGCCCCGGAGGCAGAAGGGTGTGGCCAGGCCAGGAAGGGGTGGTATAAGAGCTCAGGCTGGGAGCTCAGCTGGGACTAAGCTCCCAAGGGGGAAGGACATGCTGGCACCAAGGGACCAAGCCAGACCAGGCCTGGACCAGACCTGCCAGCTAGCCCCTGCCTCCAGGGGCACCCAGCGCTACGGCCCACCCAGCCTCCCAGGACCAGGTGACTGGGAAGGGAACCTGAAGGCAGCCGACTGGGGTGGGCGTTCAAAGGCCCGCTGGCCCCCACCGCAGCCTCCCTGCTTGGAGGCAGCCTGGGGACGCGGGGAAGCAGAGGGCCTGACCCACTACCAGACCTATGACCCAGAGGAGCTGCCGTCTGTAGAAGAAGAGCCGCCAGCCGCCTCGGGCCTCTGCGATTTAGAGGAGCTATCCTCCACTGAGGAGGAGACGCCAGTCCTGTATGAACCCCAGGACTTAGAGGAGTTGCCCCTTGTGGAGGAGCCTACAGAGTATCCCGTCCTGCCGCCCATGGATACCGAGGGGTTTGCCGGGGTCCTACAAGCCTTCTACAAGGGAGACCCTGAGGATGGCTACCCTATCTGGAGATAGGTACACAGGGTGGGTGGACGGGCCAGGGTCAGAGGAAGTAGCCCAGGGAGGGCAGGATGGCAGGCCAGGTTCCCGGGGAAGCGCGTTTCGGAGGTCGCCCCGCTGACCCCGGGGTGGACCATCCTGCCCCTGTATAGGGCCCTGGGCTGAGACGCAGTGGAGCAGGTGGGTCTGCGTCTCCCTCCTCAACTCCCCCCCCTTTTCATCGCAAAGGAAACATTGAACCGTCCCTGACCACCCGAGCACTCACCTGCCGCACCTGGGGGCTGGGGCCCTAGACTGGGTACTCGCCCGCCCTGCCTGGGGGCCAGGGCCCTAGACTGGGAACAGGCTCTATCAGCCAAAGGACAGGACCAGAGACTTTTTTTTGGCTGCTGGGAGGGGCGCCCTATCGGCTAACTCCCCTGCACTGCCCACAGGTGGCGCCCTCCCGACCAGCCGGAGGCACTGAACGCCTACAATGTGAATAATGCCAGTGGCTCAGCTCCTCAGGTGGTGTACATAAGAATAGTTCTGCTGCTTTCAATACAGCTCCTCCGATTTCCATCAGCTTTGACTGCAGTGAGACTGTGCATGTGACTTAAAGATCGAGTTAAGTGTTTGCAGGACCGAATCCTTTCTCCTCAGCTGACTGCTTTGAGGCATGTGAACAAACATAAATCTATTACTTCAGATCAGAAGCCGTCAGCACTGTAAAATGCCACTCTCGTTCAGTAATTATGCATGATAAACATCCTGATTATACTACATCTTATTCACTTAAGTGATCTCTTAGCATATCCATGATACCTAGTTCACTGATATAACCAGGCTGTTCTGCACTTTTTAATGTGCTATTTTCAGAAGACATATACTTTTTCCCTTCAAGATATTTGACAGCCCTGTATCTTGAATACTGAATGCATCATTTACATTCAATTAAAACTCGAAGCCTCCTTTTCTGTGGACGTAATAGCTTACAAGAGAGTTTACTTGCATTCTGTTTGCTTGAAACAGTGTCTTTAAGAGAGACAATATTTTTTCCAAGCACGGCAAATCTGCTTTGTCCATAATTATAGACTGTATTTTCCCCCTCCCTTTGGGGCAATTTTCCTTTTCCCGGTCCAAAGATCTAGCCCATGCTTCCTGCCATACGACTAGTTTTCTTCATGATACACTCACTCACACCAATATCATATTTTATTCAAATCCTGATGTTACAATGATTTCTTGACAGAGCTGTATAAAAAGGGGATTAGTTCGAAACCACAGTAATCTGAGTCCATCCATTCAGATATCATAAAAACACTCCACTGCCAAAACAAGGAAAGAGCCTGGGCCAGCATCTACTATCTTTCCTCACACATTCCTCATCCCTGAATTAGGCTGTTCATTTCAATGAAATGGCTCAGAGAAAGAAGCACTGTTTAATGTGAAGAAGGATATTGCTATCTAACCACGGGTGGAAAGTCCCACTGAAGTCAATGAGCCTAAATTCTTACATACTGTGATGGTGACACAAAGGGACCTGAAAGATGGAATACATTCCTAACAACTTCAGGACCCCCTTGATATTGGCCAGAGTGGGGTAAAATGCCCTATGTCTAAATGAGAATCAAGTCCACTGACTTGAACAGGAGTATTCGCCAAAGGCTAGCTTCTGACACTCTCCCTCACACCAAATCTGAGAAAGAAGATCACCAGCTATATGAGTACAGGTGGCAAAATCAGGACCAGAACTAAAGAGAGAAAAGCTTTGCTTTAGTGAAGACAGCTGGCAGTCAGACAAAGCCACAAGAACACTTTTCACAATTACCCAATGAAACAAAGATCATAATACTGCAGCCCACCTCTCATTTCACTTCAACTTGTTCTTATATCTCACTGACTGAGCGGCAACACCTGCCCCTAGTATACCTGCGAGGCCCTGGCTTACACTGCTCTAGGGGGTTGAAGGAAATTGTAGTTTTCAGACAGTCTGGAATTCCACAAGATTCTGCAAAGGTCCAGAACATCTCAGGAGGCTAGTAACTCATGAATCCATGTACAGAATACTGGAAACATTTTACTTTAACCCTTCCCTTTTGTCCCAACAAACACAGCACCCTGAGCCCACCTTGCCCCCATCCCCAAGCCCAGCCCCATAGGCAGTGACCTGGGTCAAAGTCGGCCCTGGGGTCACTGAAAAAGCATAGGAGAACCTATGAAGACAATGGCAAATCCAATCACCAGGGCTGAGCTGCCCAGCACCCACCAACCAGCGATTGCCCCACCTCTACAAGGGAAGCTAAGCGGATGGAGGGCACATGACTGTGACATGGGGTGGGGAGGTGGAAACTGAGTTCTAGCTGTGGGAAGCAGTTGGGGGAACACACCCACAAATCTGACAGAGGAGACCAGATGATCATGGAGACACAGCTTGAACAATGGGGCTCACTCCAGATGGGCTGGGCTCTGGTTACCCAGAACAGACTATGCTTTAACTTTCATTTTTCTATGTTAACCAAGGACTTCCCATGCTGTGTTCCAGTCTGCTAATAAACCAATGCTGGCTGAATATCACTGGAGATGTTGGCGGAAGCGCAGTGCTCCCTAAGACCACACAAATCTCCCTCAGGGTCTATCTCAGTGGGACACACTGAATAGAGCTCACAGTGTGACATAGGATTGCTGTCAGCAAAAAGGTCCAATACAAGGAGGAAGAGCAAGGCCCATATGGGGGTTTGGCACACTGACAGAGATTGCTCCAAAGCTGGAGCCATAGCACCGATCCTGCGGATCCATGACAACAAGCCCTTACCAGGTCTATGCACAAGCATAGAAAATACCATCTCTTGATTATATCAGAGTTCTGAAGTCCTAAAACTGCTGAAATTTCAGTTACTGAGGGAGAGATGAGGCTGATGACTTCTTGCTATTACAGGGTTAGCAACTTGCAAGACATTGTGCTGTACACAATGCACACTCCCATTTTGAGCAGATGCACTATATGCAATTTTGCCCATTATATTTTTATCTCCACTACAGTGAGCCCCGTGGGGGATGCAGAGCACAGGTAACAGCACAGGCATATGAGGAGACCTTGTGAGCTGATGATCATCAGCTAGAAGGAGGGGAGGTCTTGGAAAGCAGTTAGGAGGAAAAGCATAAAACTTAATGCAGGAAGTTATCTAATCTGTGTCCTGCAGGATATTAGACTTGATGATCATAATGGCCTTTTGGATCTTAAAAATCTCTGCATCAAAGAAAAGTGAGAGTTGTTTGAGATCCATGGCCAGATCAATAAAATGTATACAGCTTATGCAGAACTCATCTTCAACCCAGTTAACTCTCCTTCACGCCTCTCTCATTTCTACGCGTTGTCAATATTCCAATCCACTAGCCTTCCTGCTACCAAGTGAGCTTGTTGCCAAATATGCTGCTTACGCTTCCTTTGCGTCCAAGGTGTCCTTCACCCTGCTTGCTTTGATCCCTTTACCCATTTGTTCATTCTCTCGTCTCTCCATGTAACAGCAGACATAGATCTTTCCTTGCCTTGCTGTCCAGCTGCTCCATATATAGACAACGTATATTCCATCACTGTGAATTTCTGCTTACTTTTCAGAGGGAAGGCTGGATAAAGATCACTAGTGGACTGGCATGGAGAATTTGACACAGAGAGTATTGCGTGTAATCTTTGGATGCCAGCCTGTGGAAAACTATAGATAAGAGCCTCTTCTTTTCAGTTATATGTCTGTCCTCTTGCCCCTTCCTAGTTTCTTAAGGAAGATATTCAAATGCATCTGTAGCCTCTCACTTCTTGACATTCAAATTAGTCTATTGTATATTCATGACTTTCCATTTGTCCCTACTGAAGTTTGTTTGCCAGTAGGGCTGGTACAGTACTTTGGCCCTGGTGGGCAGAAGAAAGATCTTGATAAAATTCATCTGAAAACTTTAAAAATTTTAAATTTTGAAAAATTAGAGTGAAACTTTAAAATCACAAATTCCAAAAGGTGAGCCGTGTTAGTCTAGTTCAGCAAAACAAACAAGGAGTCCTGTGGCACTTTTAAAAACTAACACTCTATCACATGAGCTTTCACAGGAGAAAATCCTACTTTGTCAGACTTCAAAGCATCTGACAAAGAGAAATTTAAAATCACAGTCACTTTGCTCAATTCTGGAAGAGCAGCAGTGACCTGGGGCTGGGCCCAGCTCCACACTCTGGATGTCGTGAACTGGGAAGGCGTTGCAGCACCACTCCTGTCACTCCTTTGCCAAAGAGGCCTCCAGCCCAAACCTGAATGGTCCTGTCATCCTACCCCCAACGTCACAGAGGCACTTCGGTTTCTGGATCCTCTCAAATGGGGGGGCCGAGGACAAACTGCTGTCTCTCCTCTGCACAGCATTGGTCCCCAACTGACATCCTTGCTGGTAGTAAGCAATGTGTGACACGTGCACAGCTGTGAGTACAATTGCTTGGTGCATTTGTGTGTATGTAATCTTCAGGTGAGTCTGTTACAGTCCTAGTTAGAGAGGGTTGCTCTTCCTAACTCACTTTACAGTAGTTCATGCTTGTCTCTCTGGAGGTCACCAGTTCAATCCCAGTCTCACCTACATGGAAGAACTGAGATGGTCTAGCTTGGGTTCAAAAGGACTCATATACTCTGTGGACTGGGCATCAAAAATGATACACATTTATCAGTGAGTTACATGCATACATCACCTGTTGCTGATATGAGGGTGCATGACCACTGTTTCCTATCTCAGCTCTTGCGGTCTACTTCATCATCCTTTATAGTAGGTTCCAGAGGGATAACCATGTTAGTCTGTACATAGCAAAAACAAAAATCTTGTGGCATCTTGAAGACTAACAAATGTCTTTGGGCATAAGCTTTCATGGGCTGCAACCCACTTTGTCAGGAGCATCTGACAGAGTGTGTTGCAGCCCATGAAAGCTTATGCCTGAAGAAATTTGTTAGTCAATGCCACAGGACTTTTTTCTTTTTGCTTTATAGTACATACATCTTTAAATAGTTGACAGAGGGTTTTTTAAAATTGATATTAGATGTTTTGAACATCAGTTATCACTGGTGTACATTATAGAAATTTATATTCACACTACCAGAAGAGATTATAGATGTTTATAAGCAGTGATTCTAAGCAGCCGACATAGGAAGGAAACCAGGCCCCTTTGCATTATAAAAACTTGCTTTTAAGGCAAAGCAAGACTGTATTTTTCCTTAATGCTTTAGGACAATACAGTGGTTCTTAAACTTAGCTACTTAGTTTAATTTCACTGCTGTATTTCAGTGGGGGATGGAAACACCTGGAAGGAAGTAGGACCAAAATTCAGCTGCTAATTTTAATATAAATATATTGGATGAGGGACACTGAGAATTAGCAGAAATCCTAGCAGATGGAGTTGTGTAATTTCATACTCTTCACTAAGGCTAGGGAGAGAGAATTTGGGAGGGAGAGTAGGGGAACTACCCTGATAAAGGTAGCACTTGTGTTTGTATAATTTAGGGGCTTGCTTGCTGTTAGCAATGTTAGAGTCTCTGAAGGGAAAAAGGCATTAAATGAACATGGGACAAAATATACAAAAAACTTCATCAATGTTTCATTTGGAGAAAGGGCAGAAATTCATTTTATTGGGTCTGAATCTCAGTTAGAAGAATATTGATTTAAAGCACTCTGGAAGAGCAAAGGGCCATAATATGGGCAGAGAATACAGTTACTTTCACTAGAAGGTGGCTTTGCAGAGTAGTGTCAAATGGACGTCCAACAGGGAGAATCAGTCTCCAGGGCCACAGTAAGGCAGAGACTTTTGGGCTGTAGCCTTGAGCTGGTAGGTGCTTCCTGGTGGCCAGGAACTCTGGGAGGGAGCCTGGAGGCCAATTAGATTGACTTTCGGGCTATTCCCTGTCTACATTGGCTGAAATCAACTTAATAAGGCCAACTTAAGCATTAAGTCGACCTTAAGAGGTGGTGTTATTAAGTCAACTAAAGGAAGTGCTTAAGTTAACTTAATAAAAGCCCAGTGTGGCCGTAGGGTTCTGTAGGTCGACTTAAGCTTCCACGGTAGACATGCCCAATGGGTGCTACCACAGTGGGGGGACCCCAGAACAGTGGGCAGCCTCAGGCCTCCTGGGACCTTGATCTGGCCCTTTGAGCCCCAGTATGTGCAGCTGGCTTGTCAGTACCCTGAACTGCTAGATTAGGGTTGAAAACCCATGAGGAACATACGACAGCATTCCTTATTCAACGAAATAGCCCCATTGGCTTCATACATGTAAGGATTTGCGGACTCAGGCCCTTAGTTTCTGTTGGAAGGAGATGGGGGCAAGCACAGAAATTTAAATTTGGCTCCTTTTGGAGGGGTGTGTTGTGCCCCCACACTTTACCCCAATCATAGCTCACTCCTTCTTCCCCTAGCAGGAAACTGCTCTCCATCCACCCTCAGGGCCCAGAGGAGTTCTGTTTCCCTGAAAATTACTGGAGGCCATGCCTCTGCTTGCTATCCCCACTTGTACACACCCCTGGGAAGAGAAGTAAGTAAGCTTGTCAACCATCCATAAATTTATAGAGTCAGTAAAAGAAAACATACCATTTCACCACTGTTGGTAAACTTATAAATCTAGTGTCCATAAAAATGGGGGAAAAGAAACTATATTGTATCTTGATGTTGATTGTCATTCAGAATTACTCCTCGTAGCAAAACTATGCTGATCGTGATTTTATCATTTCTGTTATTGAACAGGCTAAAAACTCAATTAACAACAGCTAAAACAGTAGTATAATTCAAAATTCCTGAGTACAGGCTATTGCATGTGAGTACACACTTCTGTGACATTATATTGTTTACAGCAGCAAAAAATATGCAAACCAACCAACCAAACCACACCACCTTCTGATCTTCATGTCAGTAAGAACTAAAATGCAAGGTTGGTGAGTCTGAGGAAAGAGACAGCCTCTGTAAGGTTAGTGTGCTAACAACTAACATGTTCAGCCAGGTACAATGACTACATGCTGCTTGAAATCTCTTTCAAGTCACTTAGTAAGAACATGCTCAGAACAGCTGGTGTAAAACATTCATATCAACACATTTCACAGAAATGGAGCGACTACACTGAAATTTTCAGTTGGGAGGGGTCAAAACATGTTTTTGACTTAATCACTTGACAATGATATATGTCACGCAAGACAAAAAGATCAAGTCAAAAACTAAATGTTTCAATAAGATTCTGAAATGAAATATTTTAGATTTTCCCCAACAGTAAATTTTAAAATTTTGAATTTTCACCCTGATTTTGGATGAAAGGAAATTGCAAAATGTCAGAATTTCCCATGGAAAGGAAATCCCCTTCCCCAGTCACCACTAATGTTCACTGAGAGATACATGATTTCTTAGTCCTGATTAAGCAAGGGACTTAAACACATGCCTGTAAGTCTTTCCACAGAAGCACAGAGCTTCAGGTCAGGCACGTAATTAAATACCCTGACACAGAAGCTGTGCTTTGTATTATTTGTGGTAGGCCCTGGTCCAGACTGGGATTCTGAGCTTGCTTCTATTCACACTGCAGTCTCACTGACCTAACTGTTAAATGAAATTCACAACGCTTCCATTGATTGAATCAGTACTGAATGAGGGCTACTGAGTGAAATATCATGGAAAGCACTGATCAAAAATTTTTGATTGAAATTTTTTTTTAAATGACCAAGTCCTTGTCAACCAAATGGAATTTCTGTGAACAGCTTTAGTTTTGGTGGAATTAGTTTGGTTTTTTATGGAAGAAAAATATATTTTTTTTAATTTTAATAATGTTTAAAAAATTGTTCTTCAGGGAGAAGAAAAACATGTGTCTCTCATTTGCTTTATTTTCCTCCTCTCTTCCTGTCCCCCACCTTTTTTCAAGTAGAGAAAAGTGAAAAAGTTGTCAGTTTTTCCTCACTGGAATTAAACTAATTTTGAAATAGGTATGCATCTCTTCGGCAGCTTTGAACATATCAGCAATAGTGCTCAAGAAAAGGAAAAGGAGTAGGGGAACTATTAAATACAAAAACTTGAAAACAATGCATAAAATTTTCAAAAGAAAGGAGATGGAGAAACTAGAATGGACACAAGTTCCAGAAGCATAGCCCTATTTATTAGTCTAGTTCAGCAAAAAAAGAGAAAAGCCATCCATAACACACATTTTGCTTCCCTACAGAAGAAAAAAAAAAGACACTAAACTTCTACATACCACAATGGGCAACAACATGACACCCTTAATCCACCCTACAATATTGTTAATCTCTGCAGCTACACAGTCTGGCAGAGGACTCTGTGCCATCTCACTTTCTGTCCCCACCCCCCATGCCATACAATTTTGCAGTAACCTGGAAGCCTATTTGCACCATCTTTGACTCAAGAAATATTGCCACTCCACCACCAAATAGCACAATAACCTACCGATACTTTCCTCTCAACATAACAAGAAGAAAGATACTACATGAACTCCTCCTGATAGTTGGAATGACAGACTGGACTTCTGCATAGGTTGTTTATACCATTCTGCACAGGCTGAAATTGTGAACAAACAGTGGCCCTTGCACCAAAACCTCAGCCATGCAGAACACAATGACACCCACAGCCTCAGAAACAACTCTGACACTTTCGTCAAAGGCTGCGTTCACACAGCCCTCTTATTTCAAAACAACAGAGGTTGTTTTGAAATAAGATTTAGGCTGTTCACATGACACACGGTTGTTTCAGAAGAACGGGAACCATTGTTTCGAAACAACGGCGTTGTTTCGGAACAAGTTAAACCCCATGCGGGGATGAAACAACGTTGTTTCAAAACAACTTGTTTCAAAACAACGCCATGCGAACATGTTGTTTCAAAACAACGGTGACTTGTTTCGAAATAACTGTTGCCTGAATCTGCTATTTCGCTTTGAGCTTTTTTCCTTAATTCGAATTAACAAACTGTTAATTCGAATTAAGTTCTTTTGAAATAAGGCATTATTTCAATACAAGTTGTTTCGAAACAACCGTATCGAAATAACCCCTTGTATGTGAACACAGCCAAAGCGGCTGTCAAAGGAGGTGCTGTAGTCATCATGAATAAATTGGATTACAATCGAGAGGCTTATAGACAACTTTCCAACACAACATTCTACAAGTCACTTCTCTCTGACCCGACTGAGGACTACCAAAAGACACTACAGAGTGGACACATTATGTAGTGGCATTATGGTACCTTCTGTCTTATTTTCCAAGTCTTTCCGAATAGCTGCTGATGTTCTGGCCTCGTTTACACTGACCGGCAAATTCCGTGGCGGTCAACAGGCGTTATACAAGCTATGTATAGTAGCTTGCATAACTTATGTCAACTTCCTAATTTCTGTTCTGCACACCATCTCCACTACAGTGCAGCAACGGGACATGTTCCCATTGACACAATGCTATGCTTTTTCTGGAGGTGGTTTTTATAGATGGACTTCCAGATTGATTCAGTGGGTCTTCACTGCCACTCAATCAAACCAGATAAATCAATTTGACTGTGACTAATTTGCTGCCATCAGTGTAGACATAGCCTGTAAGCCTTTTTGACCACTGTGGCACCTTAAACAGGGGTTTGCAGAGACCAGTCCATGAAGACTCTAAGATCTCTTTCTTGAGAGGCAACTGTTCATTTAGAACCTGCTGATGTACCTGTGTAGTTGTGGTTCTTTTTTGCAACGTGCATTACCTCACACTTACAAGTGTTGAATTTCATTTGCCCTTTTGTTGCCCAATCACTCAACTTTGTGAAATCCCTCTGTAGCTCTTTACAATCAGTTTTGGAGTTAACTATTTTAAATAATTTTGTATCATCTCCAAATTTCACCACTTTACTGTTCATTCCCTTTTCCAGGTCATTAATAAATATGTTGAGCCACATTGCTCCCACTGCAAATCCTTAGGGGACACCATTATTTACTTCTTTCCATCATGAAAACTGACCCTTTATTCCTACTCTTTGTTTTCTATCTTTTAACCAGTTACCAATCCCTGGGTAGACCTTTCTTCTATTCCATGGGTGTTTAGTTTCCTTAGAGCAAACAAAGAGTCCTGTGGCACTTAAAGACTAACAAATTTATTTATTGAATGAGCTTTTGTAGGAGAAAATCCCACTACATCAGATGCTTTGAAGATTGGGGAACTTAAAGAATGGGAGGAAATCAATGCAGGGAAGTGTAAGTCATGGAATCAAATTACACTGTAACAGCAAATCAAAGCAGTTGTTAAGATTCAAACATTGGGAACCAGGAGAAAGATGAGGTCAAATCACATGTTGTAATGAGAGAAAAATCCAAAGTCTCATTACAAGAGGTGATGCAACCTCATCTTCCCCTATATGTTGTTCCTTAGTGTTTGAAGGCAGGAGGCAGGCGTCCTTTCTCATCTTCATCTTTCACAACTAGTAGTTATCATCTCAGGTGGTGAGAATGATTCGGTGCCACCAGTCGCTGCTGGCTTCCCATGCCCAGATACGTGGGTACATGGAGGACACCCTGTTGGTGCCAGCCCCCAGGGAGGGTGAGGGGGGCAGCCTGCTGTCCCCTGCCCCTGCACTGAAAGTTGCCCTGTGGCGCCTGGTCCAGACCTGGAGGAGTCTGGGCAATGCATGGAGGGTGTGGAGCACTGTGCTGGCACACTGCAGGGGCACGCTGGGGTCCCTGAACTGCTCAGGCTCGATGCATAATATGGAGGGTGGTGTAGTCACTTACTGCCTGTAATAAAGGTGTGGCCGGGAGAGAGGGGCACTTCTGTTGTGGTGCACTTTGGGCCAGCTACCCACAATATACCACTCCTAGGGTAACCTAGCCACTGCCAGTGTGGACGTGTGTAGTCTCCTGGCATTTGAGTGCAGACTCTCTAAGCTGGTTTAATAAAGTCTGCTTTAAACTGGCTTGAAGTAGACCTTATTAAGTGGACTTAACTAAGCCCTGTGAGGTGGACATAGCCACTGTGAGTTAGATGCCTAAATACTTTTGAGGACCTGGGCTAGACGTTTATCTGCATTTCAGGCACCTCACTATCTTTGAAAAATCTGTGCTTAAGCTTAAGTTGCTTTTGAAATGGTTCCTTAAATCATTCAGTGAGTTGCCCTTGACTTTCAGGGAACAGGGCTTCTTGCAAGATTTACCACAGTAATTGACTTTCAGTGAGAGTCAGACACCTCGCCCCCTAAGTGCCATTTGTGCTAATGAAAATAATGACCTAGTATGCATAACATTATATCCCTTTCCGACATATGTGTGAAATCATAAAAAATGCCCAAGAGACTTAGACACCAGACTCTCACTGAAGCTGTCCAGGGTGCCTAACTCCCTGGGGCATACTCGTCCAGCATTTTATTACATATTGCATCTCTTCCCTTCTGGATTTGTTGGATTTAGCTTTTGTTTTGTTATGATAAAAGGAAAGCTGAAATCAAAATCCTTTTGGATGTTAAGTAGTGGATCTCTTAAGTATTTCAGAAAATTCAGATGCAATAATTCCAACCCAGAAGCAAACTCTTACAGCAGTTCTTAACACACTGAAAAACAGACATTTGCAATGACTCAAGCTGGAGAGAACTCCACATCTGAATTCATATGCCTTAAAAAAAATAAGGGGGAATAATGGATTTTATACAATAGAGTTGTAAAAAAATTAGAGGTTTTACCAAAAGACTTATTTAGATGAGAAAATTATAGCTGCATGTTAGCACATCTGCACCTTGACAATCAAATACATGAGTACATTATAATTTTCATGAATTATGCAAAATGCTAATTAAAAAGTCTAATTTACTAATCACATCTCTCAGGGTCATAACTGGAGCTGAATTTTATTAAGGACAAACAATTCTGTGAAGTGGTTTAGCAACATGCATATTTTTTATCAGGAAGAAAGGAGGAAAGATTGTCTAAATCACAGGGCATGGATTCTGCAGCTCTGGGTTATTTGGCAGCTGAGCTACAGGCATACAAGCCAATTAACTTTACCCTGCCTCAGTTTCCTTATATGTAAAGTCAGACTAACAATACTTACCTACCCCACACCCTGGGGATGTTTTAAGACTTAATGCATTCAAGTATATTGTGTGTAATCTGTGCGACACCGAAGGATATAAATAATCCTCCCTAACAGCCTGTGTTAAAAATCCTGGGATAGCAGCAGAAATTGTCTGAGTTGAAAAACAGGAATAAGGGAGAGTTTTTTGCTGATGTGCAGCTGGTGCGTCTTCTGTAAATTATAAGTTCTAGCCTTAATGAAGATAAGGGCAATATCTAGAGCCCTGCAAATCCACAGATATCCGCATCCACAGGTACAATGCAGATATCCGCAGACCATTTCTTGTGGATGCAGATCCACATATTTGTATCCACACCGGGCTCTAGCAATATTGTCTGTTTGGTACTGCAATCAAGAGCAGCACTACAGGAAGTGTTGGTACGGATAGAAAGAAATAGACTGTGGCTGAAAAAGCCCAGTTCTTAGCTGCACAAGGGTCTGATGAGGAGAAAAAAAGTCAGTCTCATTTGTTTGACTCAATATAGTCTCAAGTTTCAGAAACCCAGAGGTGAAAGAGAAGCTTTGGTGGTAGAAGGGGAAGGGAGGCATTGAAAAGGAGAGACTGCATGGCATAAATATGGAAAGACAGAGGGTTTTTCAGTTGTCTCAATTTTTGGCACAGCTGGGCAGATCTTGCCATTTGTGAGAAACTGGCACCTGGTAAGTGTTTTTAAGGCCGCACAAAAAGCAGCAATGTCAGAGGAGATTTTCAAAGAACCCTAAGAGATATGGATGTCTACTTCCAATTAAAGTTCATAGAAACTTTACATGCAGATCTCTTGGTTGGCTATGACCATCTCAGCCATAAATGATAGCAGTTACAACAGAAAATGTGAGCCATTTAATGGTCAGAGCTTGGTTATCATTATTACTGGTGTGTTAGAAATATCATGAATAGCTCATATGTCACTGTTGTGACTAACACATGAAAGATGGTCATAGAGAAAGAGAGAGAGACTGTAAACTCAGTCACTTTACCTAGTAGTCTCACAAAATTATGCTGTAACTATTTCTTTAGGAAACAGTCTGCAAATCATGACTATGGAAATACAGTCTGAACTCCACTAATACAGGGTGACTCTTCATTTCAGATGCAATTCATTCAGCCAGAAATTCACATAGTAGCCAAAGTTTTGCTGGCACAGGCACAGAAATGTGCTTTCTGATTTACAGAGGAACTGGGTAGCATGAAATATACCAGTGGTAAGTGAGCCATTAAGATGAGCAGCCAACACAAATGTTACAAGGAGAAGTGAACTCCATATGCCATCAGACCTATGGCCAAAGCAGATGGACCATCCAGCTTTGTCACAGTGAAGGAGCTCACTCTTATTGTGCCAGGATTAGGAAGTCACAGCCTCAGAACTTGTGGAGGTTTCAAAGTGACCAAGGATGCCTCTCTGCATTCATCTCCTTTGCTTAAAATCTATGTGTGTCTTTACCCATGGGTTCAAATCTTAGCTAAGCTGTCCAGTGCCAGATTTTACACACAAATGCAAATGCAAGGGAAAAAAAAAACCTCACAAGTTGCTTACAATAGTGTCATATAAAATGATTGATTTGCTACAACTATCTACCGCTCTATGGTACCCTGTCCCACACATCACTGTATCATTACATGGCAAACCTAACAGCCAAGCCCCATGACTTCCTAACATCTCTGCCTTTTGGGGATCAACACTCTGCTGAGGGTGGAGTTTTAGATGAATCTTGTTCCAGAGAACCCTGGGCTGATGTAGATAGAAATTATTCCAATGGAAGAATCTGTTACATGATAAGCATAGCTAGTATGCGGTGTGGCCATCAATTAGCCCTGATCGTTTAACCCTGTGCACATAGGCAGTGAATCAGCTTTAACCAACGTGTAACCTTGTAGGCGTACAGAAAGAAAATAGAAATTGCCAGCTCTCCAAAATATGAGATAAAACATCTGCAGAAAATGTAGCAAGCAAATAGCTAAAGAAATAGACAGTACAAGCCTTTGCTTTCACATACACCCACCCAGCCACCCACGGTTCGGCTAAGCATATAAAGACTGACTGTTAATCTTCAGTAAAAAAACAACAAGGAGTTGTGTGGCATTTTAAGACTAACAGATTTATTTTTGCATGAGCTTTCGTGGGAGAAGATCCCACTTCCTCAGATGCTTCGAAGATGGATGAACTTACAGAAAGGAATGAAACTAAATGCAAGGGGGTGTAAAACATAGGATCAGGTCATAAAGTAACAGCAAATCAGAGCAGTTTACAGGCTCAAACCATGGGAAGTCTGAAGTCAAATTACCCTTTGTAATGGGAAAAGAACCCATAGTCTCCATTCAGTCCTGCTTTCACAGAATTTAGCTTGCATATTAATTCGAGTTCAGCTGTTTCTCTTTGAAGTCTTGATGTCCCAGGTACATCTCTTCTTCATGGACTCCTCCAGAAGGCCAAAATGAGAGACTTGACTTCTATATTGATTGCTTCCGCCACCATACCAAGGCTGAAATCGTGGACAAACAACATCCTTTACATCATAACCTCAGCCCTGCAGAACGCAATGCCCTCCACAGCCTCAAAAACAACTCTGACATTATCATTAAGGAGGCTGACAAAGGAGGTACAGTTGTCATCATGAATAAATTAGATTATGACCAGGAGGCTTATAAACAACTCTCCAACACAACAGTCTACAGACCACTTTCCTCTGACCCCACTGAGGAATACCAAAAGGAATTACAACGCCTACTCAAGAAACTCCCTAAGACAGCACAGGAAAATATAGAGACAGAAACACCACCAGAGCCACGGCCAGGGATGTTCTATCTACTACCCAAAATCCATAAAAATGGAAACCCTGGACACCCCATCATCTCAGGCATTGGCAATCTTACTGCCGGCCTATCTGGCTATGTGGACTCCCTCCCCAGACCCTATGTTATCAACATCCCCAGCTATCTTCAAGACACCACAGACTTCCTGAGGAAAATACAGTCCTTTGGAGAACTTCCTGAAAACACCATTCTGGCCAATATGGATGTAGAAGCTCTTTACACCAACATCCCACACAAGGATGGATTACAAGCTATTAGAAGAACCATCCCAGATGATGACACAGTGCAGCTCGTGACTGAACTTTGCGACTCTGTACTCACCCACAACCATTTGAGATTTGAGGATCATTTATATCTCCAAATCAGTGGCACTGCTATGGGCACCCGCATGGCCCCACAATATGCCAACATCTTTATGGGCGACTTAGAACATTTCCCCAAGTCTGATCCCAAGACACCTCTTCTTTACCTGCACTACATTGATGACATCTTTATCATCTGGACACATGGCAGGGATGCTCTTGAAGATTTTCACAGAGATTTCGATAATTTCCATGACACCATCAAATTGAGCCTTGAACACACCACACAGGAGATCCACTTTCTTGACACTACAGTACAAATCAGGGATAGACGCATCACCACCACCCTATACCGAAAACCTACTGATCGGTATAGTTACCTACATCCTTCGAGCTTCCATCCTAAACACACCACACGATCCATTGTCTACAGCCAAGCCCTAAGATATAACCGCATCTGCTCTGATCCCTCAGACAGAGACAGACATCTTGAGGATCTCTATCAAGCATTCTTGAAACTACAGTACCCACCTGGGGAAGTAAGAAAACAAATTGACAGAGCTAGACGGGTTCCCCAAAGTCATCTACTACAGGAGAGACCCAAGAAAGAAAGCAACAGAACACCACTAGTCACCACATACAATCCTCAAGTCAGACCTCTGCAACAGATCATTAAGGACCTACAGCCTATTCTAAAAGGTGATCCCTCTCTCTCTCAAGCATTAGGAGACAGACCCCTCCTTGCTTATAGGCAGCCCCCTAATCTTAAACAGATTCTCACCAGCAACTACAGATCTAACAACAGGAACATTGAAGCAGGCACACACCCCTGCAAAAAACCATGCTGCCAACTCTGCCCACATATCTGCACAACAGATACCATCATAGGTCCTAATCAAGCCTGCTACTCCATCAAAGGCTCATTTACCTGCTCATCTACTAATGCGGTCTATGCCATCATGTGCAAGAAATGCCCCAACACCTTCTATATTGGACAAACAGGACGATCGCTCTGTAAGAGACTGAATGAGCACAGAGCTGATATCAGAAATCAAAGAACAAAGAAACCAATTGCTGAGCACTTCCATCTTCCTAATCACTCGATGACAGATTTGTTAACGACTGTCGTTAGAGATGTAGCTGGGACATCAAGACTTCAAAGAGAGACAGCTGAACTCGAATTAATATGCAAGCTAAATTCTGTGAAAGCAGGACTGAATGGAGACTATGGGTTCTTTTCCCATTACAAAGGGTAATTTGACTTCAGGCTTCCCATGGTTTGAACCTGAAAACTGCTCTGATTTGCTGTTACTGTATGACCTGATCCTATGTTTTACACCCCCTTGCATTTAGTTTCATTCCTTTCTGTAAGTTCACCCATCTTCGAAGCATCTGAGGAAGTGGGATCTTCTCCCACAAAAGCTCATGCAAAAAATAAATCTGTTAGTCTTAAGTGCCACACAACTCCTTGTTGTTTTTTTTACTGGACTAGACTAACACGGCTATCCCTTTTGAAATTGTTAATCTTCAGTCTTTGGAACTTTGTCAATGGGGCAGCCTCCATGTATACCACCACAACTCCTCACTCTCTAAGCTTCCAGCCCAGTCTTGTTGGGGTTCCCATCTGCTGTAGGAGTGTAAACATATCTCCTTACTTATTGCTTGCATACTAATAAACCAACCTATTTTACACTGCGGTTTATCTCCCGGTGTTGTCTACCAAACCCTTTGAACTGTAGGGCCTGAACTGTTATTGTGCCCACTGTTGCTGGGCATGGAGTGCAGGTTTCCTGAAGTGTGGTTCAGCACTGATCTGTGGGGCAGGAACTGAGAGGAGCATGAGACCATTCCCAGGTGAGTACAATGCATCCAGTGGCAGGTGATAGCTAGCAGTGTAAACAAATAAAGGCCTCCTCTTAGTGCCAAAGGCTGCTTATTGCTCTGCTTAGTGCTTGTCCTCTTGAGTCATGGGAAAGAAGTGGGTAGAACAGCCAGAGGTCCCAGCAGAGAGAGGAAGAAAGGAGCCAGGGGGTGGCTGTAAATGGCCACATTCTTGCTCCTATCGCTTCCTAACTGGGCTTGAACCAATAAGCAGAGAGCACAGGAGGCATCTTTTTCAGCCACCTGCAGGCTTTTTTCCATTCCTTCTATACCACATTGCTAGTGTGCCTCATCTCTGCTTGCACAGAGAAACGGGCATCATAAAAGCCCCAGCAAGGATCACTCTGGCATTCACAATACACACACCAGTTGGTTTGTTTTTGACTCAGCTATCAGACCATACTGACCCATGCTTGACAAATAGTTCCTGAGAATTAGAAGTTCACAAGACCATGTGTTTGACATAGAGATGTCACATTGGCTTGATGGTGCCACTCACCTCATGAGTGCCCCGTGCCCACCAGGTGTGCCTGCACCTCATCTTTGCTCTGCTTATGGTGAACCGTCTTGATAGTTAAACTTTTTGAGCAGGTTTTCAGTGACTAAGCCCTTGGGGTGAGTCAACATGGGCAGTCCACAGGTGCATCCAAAATAGACCCCTCCCAGGGTACAAATCCAACACGGCTTCTCATGGAGCCTTCTGGAATATCTTGGTCCGTACTATCTCTGGACTTGGTTAAGCCCCCTTCTCTAGGGTCAGGCCACTCTTGCCTATGCAGGGGGATGGACCCAAGTATAACCACTATTTTGGTCCCAAACCAGGGATCCTATAAGTAGCAGCTACAGCTGCTTCCCGTTAATTATTTCCTGCTGCCTTTCACTTGTCTTCTTAGCCCCAGTCCTTTCAGTTTCATGCTCAGTAAGGGCTAAAGTCTTTTCTGAGTCCCAGTAATCAGCCAGGAACATCAAACTTACTCCCCTGGGTTCAGTCAGCCACTGATATGCTCTGCCCAGCAGCTGTTTTTCTATGAGTCTCTGACCGGCTGCTTCCCTACAACCTTTCTTTGCAGCCTGGACGGCCCACCTCTACTACTCTATTATGGGACAGGGTGGAACAGGACCATAATGCCTCCAGCAAGGGGCCTCACAGGGCCTGATACATCCTGTCACAGTTGGGTATATGGAACATACCGATGTTATGGACCGGATTCTTTCCTAGTATAAATCAGCATAGCTGCACTGAAGCTGAGGGTCAGGCCCAATGTAATTTGACAGAAAGAGTATATCCATTACTTAGCATCTGGACTGACTGGGACAAAAAGATTTCAGATGATTAAATAGAAAAGTGAATTCAGTAAATAAAAGAAAATCATAGCTGGTATTTTATTTTCATCTTTTCTAATCTGCATCTGTTCATTAAATTACAATCATTTAAGATATAATCATAACTCCCAAATGAAGTCTTACAATCATCTACTAACTAAACATGTAAAGAGGGCAAAATGAACAGTTACTAGAACCCAATGCTGTATTCTACCAGTGAGCTCTGATAAAGAGAACTAAAGCCTAGTGCATTGAGCACAGGCCTAGAAATGAAGGAGTCCTGAGTTCAAATCCAAACAGTGGTATTCAGGGTCTGTGTGTTCATTTACCAGTCTTTGTTGTCAGACCATTCTGTGGTCTTGTGGTAGTGGCTCTGGAAGGACCTCAATAGATAGGGATTCAATATGTGGCTTTGTCACCAGCTCCTTGTGTGATTTTGGGCAAGTCTGCTCATCTCTCTGTGCCTCAGTTCCTCATTTGTAGCACTAGAGTGATAGTTCACTAGCTCTTCTGCTCTTTGTTTCTCTTGTAACAATTAGGGACAGAAAAGCATAATGAAGTGCTGGTTCACTGAAGGCCTCTAAAGTCTATTGAAGCTGGAAAAATAACAAGACATCTGTCTCAATTTCACTCTCCCTAAAATAGGGGCAATCCTACATGACTCCTTGCCATGGAAGTCTTGATCATGAATGAGTTTATGGTTGTAACATGAATTTATGTCCTCTTCTGACTGCAATTAAGGTCCCACACATACAGAGATGTGATGATACATACCAGGGAGATGAACTATGTGCATCTCCCTGGTATAAATGGGAGAACATTGAGGTCACTGCCTGTTTTGTCAGTAGTCAGCGTGGGGTCATCAATGAGGACGAATGTCTTTGGACAGCAGCACTAGTGAATCTTGCACCAGGGAGGTTTTGCACAAAGTGCAGTGCTAGAGTGAAGTGGTAAACTGCTGTAATCCATCTTGTACTGGGCTATTCCTGAAATATCTACTGAAGCCTCAGTATCTCGTCACCAAATATCAGATGCGATCTAAGAAAAGTACCTAGTGATGGCTTCTCACTCTGATTGATGGAATCCTGAGGCAAAGGTTGACCCCAAATTGATCAGCTTTATAAGGTGCTTTAATACAATGGTGTACTAGCTCTGTAATAACCCAAGGTGAAACTTGGAAATCTGTTCCAGCATAAACCATTGAGCCAATGGGTGTCAGTTCTAAACATTATGTCAATTTTAAAATGGATAGCCGTGTTAGTCTAGTCCAGTGAAAAAACAACAAGGAGTTGTGTGGCACTTGAAGACTAACAGATTTATTTTTTGCATGAGCCTTCATGGGAGAAGATCCCACTTCCTCAGATGCTTCGAAGATGGGTGAAGTTCTAAACCTACCATTCAACCTACTATCTTGGCAAATCTGGTCATGTAAGTGGAGGAAACTTTAGGTTTAGCTTCTCAGAAGTATGTAGCGACGATTGAAATTGGAGTTATGTGCCTCTATACCTTTGACAATATGGGCATGGAGTCTTTTGCAGAAGAAGTTGAGTAGGATTCATTCTGGCTGCACAGTGACCCATGCAGCTAACCTGAAGTTACATGGTTGCAACTGAGGACAGAGACTGACCCTTATTGTCTATAATGCAGAAAGAATATTTGGCAGTCAATAACAAAAGCAGACTTTCCTATTTCCTGGCAAGCTCTATAGATGTCAGTATTTTAGTTCAGGTTTCTGCTAACAGCAGTTCATTGATTATTAGTTACAGTATGTCACTAATAAGGCAGAGCATCCCATAATGTTGCTTGAGTGGTTAAATGCATGTTTCATCTTCCAACGCCTAGGATAGGATATCGCAGCCTGTGTGATGAGTAAATGTATACCTTTCCAGTTAGGTGGATGAATGTAATATCAAACCTAGGAATGTAAACTCCCCTTTCATTTTAAATGGGGAGGAAGATGGAACTAGGTAAATCATGACACACAGCACCCGCTTCCTAGCTATTCTTGGTTTCAAGCATTGGATTGGGAGGTAGAATCAACCAGTGCAACAAGGGGATGAAATCACCTGGCAAGTAGCCAGGTTCAATAACAATTCTTATGCTCTGGAATAAAGTTACAGTTACAGTTCTTATGCTCTGGAATAAAGTGAGTGCAAAGCCCTAAGGAAGAGAAAGGGGTGTCAAACTGCTGGAAAGAGGGACTTAGTGCTGACTGCTGCCTACCATGAATAGCCCTGGACCTACAACCTCTCTCCCAGGATCTTCCCCGTTCCCCAGCCAACGCCACATGAGTGGACTCTGCTGCCTTAGGCTGGGGAAGAGCTAGGAGAAGATAGAGGGCCCCAACCACAGAGGCTAGCAGCAAGGAAGAACCAGCGTGGGGTGAACCGTGTGCACAGCCCTGTCCCAGGCAAGTGGTTGGGTAGCAAACAGGGGATGGATGCAGTGGCTTTCTGCCTTTTGGAGGGGAAAGGATTTGCCTGGTAGAGCAGCAGAGCATTATGGAGGCGCTTTCTGTGATTCAAGGCAGGGAGGGAGCGCATGGAAGGGGTTGGGAGGCTGGGCTGCACTTGGAGGGAGAACAAGAGAAGAACATGTCTCACTGCAGCCGTGAGGATGAATGTATTCAGTGTCTCAAGGGGGTAGGGAAGGATGCCGACTCGTGCCAGGATGAGAAGGTCTGATTTAGCTCAGGTGCTGTCACGTGAAAAGCGTAAACTTTTGTGGCACTGAGGAAGACAGAAAGAAGGAAGCGATCAGTTTGTTCTTTAGCAGGACTAATCAGAGCAGCACATGGCTGGAAGTCAATATTTATTAAACTGCCAGCCAGCTGTATTTCATGAGCACCAGAAGTGAAAACATTATGATGAGATCTGATAATTCAGAGTGCAGAGAGTAAACACACTGTGTAAGCTACGATGATATGCCTCTGCAAGATCAATAATTCAGGAGGTTTCATCCACATTATGCAGGATGGCCTCAGGGAAGCCAGCCTCCTGAGAACCACTGCTTAGACTAAGAACAGACACTTGGGGGCTTTTGAAGAATGCCTGCTTCTGAATTTCAGGTGACAGACAATTAGATAGGTGAAATTCAGGAACAACGACTTTGATCGTGGCACTGGACTGAGGTCAGCAATTTATCGAGTTAACATTAGGTAGAGTAATGCTCAGAGAGGGCTCGTCACAGTCAGATCAGCTCTGTAGAAATCACTTGGCTCCTGTGAGGGTGCTGTGTAATGTAGCACCTGCCTGGCTTTACTTAAACGCTAAATTGTGCCTTAAGGTAGGTCTGCGCTGCAATCAGACACCTGTGGATGGGCCATGCCAGCTGAGTCTGGGCTCACGGGGCAGTTTCATTGTTGTGCAGACATCTGGGCTTAGGCTGGGACCGTGTGAGGGTGCCAGAGCCCAGACTGCAGCCTGAGCTGGGATGTCTACACGGCAGTGAAACAGTCCCCCCGGCTTAACCCATTGCACAGGCCCACAGCAAGTGTCAAATTGCAACACAGACAGACCCTTTGAGGGACAATTCTGTTTGAAAGTGTGGGGCCATGTGCAGTGTCCTCGAATCCCCAGAAGCCACTAGAGCTGAATTCCTCCTATGGTTCCTGGGGAATGCAGAGGTCAGCTGTACCTTAAAGAAGCGCAGATCAGCTTTGTAAACCATGACAGAGGCCGGGCCATTCTCACCTAACCTCAGTGCACTCCGTATGAGATGGTGCTGACTTGGAGCAGTGGGTGTACTCTACAGCCCCATTCTGGCTGTCCGGGCCCTGTGCAAGGATGAAAGTAAGAGAGGATTCCTCACCCCTCTCCTTTTGCCCCCTAGCAGTGCCAGCTATGGAGTTGGGCTGAACTTAGAAATCTTGGAACTTTGGTTCCCAGAGAGAACCGGGACATGTTAGAGGATGATCTTAATAAAGTGAGGGAGGCCGGAAAAGGCCATTCTCCAGTTCTCTTCATAAGCCCATGGGGAGAAATCCTGGCCCCATTCAGTTGACTTCAATGGGGCCAGGAGCCTGTTGTTTTTCAGCTCACACATCACGGTGTGAATTGAACCCATATGGAGACTGGAGTCAGTGTTCTACACAATATAATATTCAGAGTGAACTTCCGGTTTAAATTTCACAGATACACATGCAAGGAAAGGACTCCCCTATGTTTTCAAGCCCTTGGGTTCTGACTTTGCCCAGGTTAGCTGTATTCCTCCATCCAACCACACTTGCTTCCCGCTTTTCCCGTTACCCAAAGACCATGGGCCCAGTGCTGCAGCAACTGACTCCCATAATGTAGGGCTTACTGAGTAAGGGCTGAGGACTAGTAACTCCAGGATTTTGGTTTAGGCCCCTATTCTTGCTCTCCCAATTTTTATCATGCATTCTACCTGCTCAAGTTTATGCCCCTATCTGTGTGACTTCACTGGCACTGAATGCCTATTTGTCAGACTCACGTAACTTCTTGACCTTTGTCTCCTATCCACTGGTTTATTTCCTGCCTTCCTGCTCAGAGCTAGGCATACCTTCTGTAACACCATTACAGTGAGCTCAGGTGGCCTCCATGCAGAGTCTACTGATTGGCTGAAGATCCATTTATCAGTGAATAAGGTTGTTTTAGCTCCAGTCCTCAGCAATCTGCATGAGACTGATTTCATTAGCAGTAATAGCACCGTAAGGGTGGTCGAAGCAAGTAAACAGCCTTGCCTTTGTTGTTTGCTTTAAAGTAATCGATGAAGCGTACAGCTTTTTGAATCTGGGACTTAATCAAATTAACTATATTTGTTTTTCACTTATTGCTATGGATTTAGCCTTAATTAAACTCCTGATCCATTGACTTGTTTTCTTTCCAGGATGCATAAGAAAGGTTGGGTGGTTTTGTGTTTGCTTAAGGGGGGAGGTGTTTTTGCTTTTGTCAATCTGACAGCTATTCTCCAACAAGATTCAGGTGCTTCCTCTATAAAGTTGTTGAGAAAGGCTTGACAGCATCCAACTTGTTATTAAAGAGTTAGGAATCAAGATCATTGGAAAGGACTAATAATAAATAAATAAATAAATAAATCCAGGGGCCAAGTTCTGGGCTGTACTAAATCAGCGTAACACCGCTGGCCTTGATAGAGGTAAAACCGTTTACATAAGAGACAGTCTGGTGTTCTTCCTTGAAATTCCACAGAGAGCTGTCATGTGGTCAAACGTTTGATGATCTAAAACTCAACATTATAACTATTTGGGGAAGATCTATACATGAGAAACAACATACATAAAGAGCAATGAGGTTGAACAAGCTATTTCCCACCTCAGTGTATTTTGTCCTAGCTACTAGTAAAGTGGGTGCAAAATCAAGATGGTTGACATTTTTGGATAAAAGATTTTTTTTTTGACAAAATGTTGCTAATTAAATGTTGTTTCTTCCACAAGTTGTAGTTATTTCAATGAACAACCAAACCCCCAAAAGTTATTGGTTTTCAAAAACTGGAAACAACTGAACATTTTTTGGTGCTTTTTTCTGTAAACTATTTTGGGAAAATGATGAATATTTTTCATGTCTTGTGATTTATTTCTATGGAAAAATGTATAATTTCCTAGTTAGTACTGATTTTTACATTATCTGTGAATAACTGCACTTTTATAGGGAAATGATTGCACAGTGGAGAAAGAGTATTACATGTTTAGAATTCCTCTATTTTTAATGTAGTCAATTTCATGCAACTTTTCATTTCTACTGGTCAAAAAAAAAAAAAAAAAAAAAAAGCCTCTGAAAGAAATCCCAGAAACCACACTATCAAAAGATCCCTGTCAACTCTACTGGATATTGGCTCAGCACTGAAAGAGTTCAATCCGGGAAGGAGCTGGGATCCTTGACAGAGGTGTTGAATGTGCTCAGTTCTTACTGAAATGAGTGTTTCCAGACCAAACAAAATAAGTGCAAATAGTTATTGGCTTCATTCACTAAAAAAACAACAAGGACTTGTGTCGCACTTTAAGACTAACCAATTTATTTTTTGCATGAGCTTTCGTGGGAGAACATCCCACTTCCTCAGATGCTTCGAAGATGGGTGAACTTACAGAAAGGA
>ML681966.1:87438604-87473349 GCA_007922195.1 Podocnemis expansa
TAATACAATGATCAGGTCACTGGCAGCACTGCTCACCATGCTTTGCTGAGACAAGCTACCCCTCAGCTCTTCCCAAGGTCCTGCAATTCCACACTCACCATGAGTGACAGTAAACGTCAATATTAATGCTAATTTCTCAGGGTTGTGCCGCTAAGTGTAACTCTCATTAACTGTGCCTTGGCATTTAGCTTAGGAAAAGTATATTAAAATGCACCAAATAAAATCATGTTAAATTAAGAGGAGTGCCAACTGGGTAAGTTTGAATAATGATTTTTTTTTTTTTTTAAAATCATGCTAGTCTAGTTTGTGTGACCACAGCAGGATAACTTTGGGTAAAAGCTACCTTTTTACTGGTGACTTCTGTCCAGTCTGCATAGTGGTTAAAGGGCCTGGATTAGTTTTAAGCACCTATTATTCACACTGAGATTTACTTTCCAAGCCTAAACATTTTCAAACTTGGGTGCTCAGATATAGAGCTCTAAAACCCTATTTAGGCACCACATTGAGTTGTTGAAGTTATTAAAATAATCTCACCTACCTCCCCTCTTTTCTACAGTGAAAACAACAACAGTCCTGCAGCACCTTATACACTAACAGATTTCTTCAGGCTTAAACTTTTGTGGGCTCTAACCCACTTTGTCAGATGTTAGTCTATAAGGTGCCACAGGTCTCTCATTTTGCTGTACGCAGACTAACATGGCCACCGCTCTGGTCTTTTCTAAAGGGTATTTTTAAGGTTCAGCAGATGTCATTATAGAAATCCCAGGCACCACAGAGCTTGAATTTTGGCTTTGTCTCCTGCCTTGCTCTCAAAGTCCACCTCCTTCCCTGTTTAGGAAAAGCCTAGCTAGTACTACCTGGCTCAGTGGTTCTCAACCTTTTGTAGGTTGGGACACACTTGACGGACATCACGCCCTAAAGTACACACCAGACCACTGCCCTCAGGCAAAACCCAGGCATCTCTACAGCTCTCTGCAACACGCAGGGCCGTCCCTAGGGTAAGGTGAGCAGTGCAGCTGCCCAGTGCCCTGTGTTTTGCGGGGCCCTTTGAGGCCACACCACTGCCCCCCCAATACCAGGGAACAAGCAAGCCTACCAAAAGCAGCAGCCTGGTTCAGCGATGCCCATGTACCCCCCCCCCAGGCATGTGCGCTGCTTTCAGCTCTGTGCCAGAGCAGCGGGCAGGGGGCAGAAGGCAGCGCAGGGCCGTATCGCTACCCCCTGGGCATGCTGTCTCCCGCTCCCTCCCTGCTGCTCCAGCACAGAGCCGAGAGCAGAGCGTATGGTGGGGGGGTGCAGACTGGCATTGCTGAAATGAGCTGCCCTTTTCGCCAGCTTGCCTGGTCCCTGGCATGGGACAGCTGGCGCAGGGGCCTGCCCCTCCCCTGGGCCGACCCGCCCCTGCCCCAGTTCCAGGGGGGTGAGTGGGGGGCCTGCAGAGGGAGATTTGCCTGGGGCCCTGAACCCCCTAGGGATGGCCCTGGCAACACACTTACCACCGTATGGTGACACAGGAATGTGTCCTGACACAGTGGTTGAGAACCACTGATTCTAGCTAACAGGAGACATGGAATCTGCCCGGGTGCTTATTCTACAGCCATCCTTCCCTGCACATCAGAGCTGTAGAAACCTATGTTATGGTGGGTGAATGTCACCCTAGGTGTGGTCTGTGGCAGTGAGTTAACGGCAGACTCAAGATATGTGAACTGTGCTGCTCCTTGATTGAGAAAGAATTCCAGTTTTTTCCTGATCAGCAATTCTTACACCCCCACACAGTTTGATGGTGTTCACAGGGCATCCAGAAATGAAATAAAACACTTCTCTAAAATGCACTCCATGAAGAAGATGGTGGCAAAAAAAAGACAAGTGCCATGAGATAAATGAAAGTGGCTCGTTCTCCTGAAAAGGGGGTGGACAACGAGGCAGCAAAATAGTTGATGACAAAATTATTCACATAGACAAGGAGGTGAGGTGGGACTTTATAGGGACTGAGCAAAGTGAGGTAACCAAGTAATGAGATGACAGAGGAAATCCAGTGAAGACAAATGCAAGGATCTGCACATTGGAAGGAATTATCTGAAGCACTCATAATCAGTGATGACTTCTAAATGAGCTGTAACTGGCAAAAAAATAGAGGAAGGCTTGTGAACAGCTCAGTGAAAACTTCTGCAATGGTGTATCAGCAGATATGAAAGCAAATGAGACGTATTAAGCACATGATCAAGAATAATGGAGGAAATATTGTATAAATCCATCATGTGCCTGCTTAACTGGAAAGCTACATTCATGTCTATTAAAAGTATACTGGAGGAAAGAAGGCAGCCCAGGGAAGGCAATGAAAATGGTTAGAGTACTGAAAAGACTTACTTCCACATGGAGACAAATTGCAAGAAGCATGAACACTTATTTTAGAGAGAAGGTGACTAACAGGGGACACAATAGTAGTTTTATAGCTGGAGCACACGATTGAGCATTCCTGCAAGGCAGTCTGAGTGCTTCCATTCTAGATGCACTTTTTCTGTGGCTTATCACATTCCCAACCTTTCAGCTTTTACACTGCTGTAGTAACAGTCCAGGCTAGCCATGGGAGATCAGGGTCCATGGGAAATTCTGAGTTGGGTTTTCAGAAGCACCTAATGATCTAGTAATAGAAATGATCAGAAGGCCAGGAGGAGGATGCATGAAAAGTTTTGTCTTTTCATTAGATAAACAAAAATGACAGGTTTTGGTCAAAAACTTCTTGGTTTTCATGCAATTGTTATAAAGAGTAAAAAATTTCAGCAGAAAGCAAACCTTTGGGTTTTTTTGGTTTTGTTTAAATCAGTTTTCTATGAACAACAGTTTTGAACAAAAATTTCCAACCAGCTCTAGTTAGGCACCGACATCATGTTGACTTTCAATGGAACTCGTGCTGCTACGTTACTTAGATCAGAGGTCTCACACACGTGGCCCAAGGGCCACCTGTGGCCCCTAAAGCTTTTTCCTGTGGCCCACAACAACACTATTGTTACCAAAATTTGCAATATTGTTGTATGAAAAAGTTTCAGTGGTGTGGCCCTCAGGCTAATGGACTAGTCCCCATGCAGCTCTTGTGGTGGTTTGAGTTTGCGAGCCCTGACTTACATGCTTCCATGCTCCTCAAGCAGGCATATACCTCACAAAATCTTCTAGGGGTGTCTGACTTGTGGCTAGGCAATGGATCTACAGCTCCTCCCACTGGCTCCAACAGGACTTTGAAACACGTCTCTGTTGCGTGGAGGGGGAATGTCAGGTTGCTTTCCTTTCAACAGTACCGGAGGACGTTGGGCTCACAGCCCTGGTACCCATTTTGGCTGCACTTCTCTCCACTCTATATCCCTATTCTAACCACCCCGCCCTTTCCATGGCGCAGTGTGAAGGATACCCAGAGCCCCTTCAGGGACAAATGCGTAGTGAATGGAGGGTGCCTTCCCTTGCTTCTGGGTATCTTGGAGGTAGGGGAAAAGCTCACTAATACCTTCATGCTACCAAGCAACAGCCCAGGACTGGGTGAGACTAGACTTCTGGCTGTCCTAGGGAAGTCACTGTGACTTTGCTTAGAACAATGCCCGTGCTGGAATCTCACTACTCTCGACTCCTGTGTTCTCCTTGTCAAATGAGCATCTAACCACTAGCCTGCATGGTCTTGCCAAGCTTGACCACACAAAGCAAACCCTTCAGGAGGAGGCAGTAACAGCTGAGCAGTGAAGGAAGAGAAGTGAAGATGAACATGGGTCTCGTGGTTTTGGGGCATGCCACTCAATCAACAGAATAGAACCATAGGGTTGAAAGGGACCTCATGAGATCATCGAGTCTGTCTCACCAGCCTGCTTGACTCCACCGATACTTTGTATGTCTATGTTTGATAAGACAGGTACAGTTGGAGCCCAGTTGTGCCTTTAAGGCCAAGCAGCCAAAAAATAGTGGGGAAGGAGATGCAGAAGGTGGAAGCTCTTGAAGTCAAGTGTGTCAGGCAAGCACTGGAGGGTGTGACTGCTGTATTGTCCTTTGGCAGGGTATAACATCTTCCCTTTCGACATCGGGCGATGTAGACCAGCTAGAGTGGAAAGGGCTCAGACCCATAGTAGCATAGAATTGTAGGGCTTGAATGGTCAGCTAATGCAGCCTCCAACACAGAGATAGGACCAAGTAAACCTAGACCACCCAGCAGGTTTTTGTTCCACCTGTTCTTAAAAGCCTTCAGTGATGGGGACTCCACAACCTTCTTTGGAAGCCTATTATAGAGCTTAACCAGGCTTATAATTAGGAAGATTTTTCTACTGTCCAACCTAAATCTCCCTTGTTTCAGCTTAAGACCACTGCTTCTTGTCCTACTTTCAGTGGAGACAGAGAAAAATTGATCCTCTTTCTAACAGCCTGAAACATATTTGAAGATTGTTGTGAGGTCCCTTCTTAGTTTTCCTTTCTCTAATCTAAACACAGCTAGTTTTCTTAACCATTCCTCAAAGGTCAGGTTTATTTTTGATTGTCCACATTTCTCTACAAAATAGTATGCCAGCTGTTTCCTCATTAGTGCTGAGTAAAGCAGGGCAGTTACCATCTCTGTCTTATTTACAAAGCTCCTGTTAACACACCCCAGAATTTCAGTGTTTTCCAAAACTGCATCACATTCAGTTTGCAATCCACCATCAACCCCACATCCTTTTCAGCAGTACCTATTCCAATTTTTCAGTTGTGCATTTGACTTCTCCTTCCTAAATTTAGTACTTTGCACTTTAGTACTATGTTTAGTTGCTTTCATCTTGTCAGAGATGTTCATTCCGTTAAAATCTTCTGACTTCTAATCCTGTTCTCCAAAGTGCTTGAAACCCCTCCCAGCTTGGTGTCACCTGTACATTTTGAAAGCCTTCTCTCCACTCCAAATCATCAAATGCCCTAATCCACCTAATACCTCTCTTTCCCATCCACTTTGGGGAGACTATGGACCCCGGCACCAGGGACCAGGATTTATGTTGTGTGTGATGTCTGCTCAGGAACTTCTTTGGATCAATTACCCCTGCCTTGTGCAGCTTACACACAACCTGGAACTTGCAGGGCATCCACATTAGATGTAGCTTTCAGACCCCATGGTAGAGTGCCAGTCTTTGATATAGCACCAAATGAATGCCCGTTATATAGGCAACCTGCCCTTTTAGCTGTTGGACTAAGCTTCCTACAGAAAGCAGTGTGCATGCCAGGGAGAAAACCTGACCCTTACTGAAATCAGTGGGAGTATTACCATCGATTTCACTCCAGATTCGCAAAGAGTTCCCATGCTCTGGCTACAAAAATGCCTTATTCCCTTCCCTCAGCACACTGCAGGACTGGCATCACATTCTTCAGCTTATAAAATGTACTGAACAACTTCCAAGCACATGTCCAACACATGCAAAAATCAAATTAATGCTTAATGCAACACAGCGTCAGACTCAAAAACCTCCCTACTGTGGCAATTCTGCCCATCCAACCTTCCAGATACTAACATGAATAAACACATTACCTGGGCCGTGCCTTATGCAGAAAAGGCCACCTAATAAAGTTTCTGTGGAAGCAGCAAAAGAAACAACTTGAAGAAGGGAGGGCCCTCCACTTACAATGTCCAGGTTCTGTTGTAGTTATTAGTTACTTTATGTAGATTTCAGTGATCCCTTTAGACCTTAGCCCCATTGTGCTGGGTGCTGTAGAAACGTATAGAAAGACACAGTCCATCCTCCGAAGAATTTATCAGTATGGCATAGCCAAGACATCTGACTCACATCATTAACCCCCCAATACTGCATCTCTCTGCCAGGAGAATTAGCACTTTAGAGCCAATTTGGTTTTAAGTCAGCCCCAGAGCTACTGATGTACAACCAGGCAATTCTTCCAGGAATAATAGACCAGTGCAGGCTCAGCAACATTTTCTGATGCTGCGATCTGAAAACTAGAAGACTGGAATGAGCACTTTCAGGGAATCCAAAATAGTAAAGAACATTTCAAAATGGATAAGGGAATTTATTTATATGTGAGAGGCATCAAACTAGAACTAGGTAAAATTTCTTGGTCAAAACTCCACTGAAACACATACTTTTGGGTAACACACGATTTGAGAATATGCGTTGAATTTGTCAAATTCTTTCAGTCAAAACAAGCAAAACTTAAAGAAAAGAGGCAAAACATTTCATTCTGTCATTTTTAGTATGAATGGTTTGATTTTTTTATTTGAAACAACTTTTTATTTTGACTCATTTCTTTTTATTATTTTAATGACAAGAATACCCTTCAAAACTAAAGGAAACATTTTTGCTTCAGGTCAATTAAAATGTTTAATTTGATCCAAAATTAAGCATTTTTGACCTTTCTAGTTTGCTGAAAAATTTGGGGAAAAAAGCATCAGTTGAGAAGAGACTTTTACACCTCACTCCCAGTTTTGCCACTGAAGTAAAAAGCCATTTATTCTAACAGATCTCTATAAATGCTCCTGTGGTGACAGGTTTCTGAAGGCCCCAAATGAAGACTGGCCTGATCAAAGGTGGGTGATCAGTGTCCTCATGTTATCTGCTGTGCATAAACATAGGACACTGGAGTGAATGAAACTGTGTTGATCTACAGCACTGGAGACTTTGGCTCACAGTGCTAAACTGCACCCCACCACCAGAAAAAATGGGGAATGGGATCAGGAAGAGAACACTTGAAGTATAAATTAATGTCTATTGCTCTTCAGCATCTGCACATGTGTAGTCACAAAGGACTAGTCTGACTTCATGTGTGCTACTGTTTTTATCTTTCACATCTGTCAGCTAAATCAGAGAGCCAAATGCAAAACGTAGCATGCAGGAAAATTATGTGTGTTTGTGACACTCCCTGGAGGGTTTTGGGTCCATAAAGCAATGAATGGATTATAATGAGGCATAAATATAGTACTTTCATCTGTGACAAATAGAATCTTGTGCTGCTATTCATGTAATGTATGCCCATTTTCTCCAGACCAGTAATCTGGAATTTCAAAGGGGGGAAAAAAAAGGGGGGGGGGATCTCTAAGCAGGAACAAGCCAAGAACTATGAGACAATGAATTTAGCGTAATCTTTGAAAACTTCAGCATCTTTCAATAAGAAAAACTGATGCAGTTGTTTTTCGAATTATTCTCAAATCCGATATGCAAAACAAATCCCCTGGAATGAAAGCAACAGATTCAAAACAGAAGATTGCAGATCAATATGATCCCTCACCATTTTACTGTGTTGCTGAACATTTTTTGCTTTACTGTAACCACACACAGAGTTTTCATATGTATGGCATTTTCAGATATGGCATATGACTGCTTGTGTCTCTGCATAGTCAAATTCATATCAGATCAGATGAATGCTGCTTCTCATACATTTCTGATTCACCTGCTATTTTGAATGATTATCCTGGGACCTGGGCCTGCATTCACATTATCTACTCATCTGCAAAACTCCTGCTGCCTGCCTATGTGTTTTCAGCTGATGCCATCAGCTTCCATTACTTCCATACCATGCATAGTAGATATCTTTCATATTCAAACGAGTTCCCAGATTTACAGGCAATCTGCTATTTCTTTGCATCTCATGGAACTGTCAGTAAAAGCTGCTGCTTCTGAGGCATTTGGATGAACCAGATGGCACAACCCCATTCTCTGAGAGCACTCCCAGAGCCATCCGCTCGCAGGGCAAATTTTCATGGATAGCTGATTAGGAGTAATTGTGGGGCAACTTTCATTGCCCACTTTTGTTTTACTCCAAAGGGATGACTAGACTGCAGATCTATCTGCTCATTGGCACCATATAAGACTGCTTTTCTGAGCTGAGAGAAATCCCAGCATCTTTATGCATTGAGTCGCCCTATCTGAATGACATGCTTGTGTAAATTCCTTATCATCAGCCCTGCAGCCTCACTGACATCAGTGGCAAATAAAGAATGACACACCCTAGGCTTGCTTGCTACTCTATCTGCAACCTGTCATTCCCAAGGACCAGCCAGAAGAGATCAAAAGACTGCTTCCCAAAATGGGCTGGAGAGGTCAAGACACTTTCCAAAGAAGGCGCCCAGATAACCAGACAGATTGCCCTGCAGGAGGGATGTAGAAGTGGAGAAATCTGTGCAGATCCCCAAACAGAGTGCCTCTCCCATTGTTACTGACCCCCACAGAAGAGGCTGGGAGCCCTCTGACAAATCCTCCCTTCTGTCTGTGCCTGGCAGGGATGGGAGCTACGCTGCCAGGGACTCCTTTGACCTGGGGATCCTGCCCCCTTCCCTCCCACCACTGCAGAGGGATTACAGCAGAAGAGAACACAGCTGCAGAAACACGGATAGGTAGGGGGGCAGAAGAGAGCCCCACTCACCCCCAAGAACATTCTGCCAGCCCACTCTGCCCCACAGTCCTCCTCTCATGGCGTTTCCCTCACCTGAAGAGCCCCACTGAGTCTGTTCAAAAAGACACATGAGGAGAAACACTGTTGGAAACTTGTATTGTGTTTGCCATGAAGTGTTCCAAAAAAGCAGGGTGGTTGTAAGGGACGACTTAGCTCTATGTGGCCAGAGACTTGTTTGATAAAGCTCATAGTACTCAGGCTCACATCACTTTGAGCACTGCCATTGCATCTGCATGTCTCTGGCAGGGCCGGTCTACACCGGCTCTACAGTGAGGCAAGAGACAGACATGGCTTCAGGTGACAGTTCTTAGGGGTGCCTAGCCCCGCTGCAGATCAGGCTGGCTCCTGCCTCTTCAACTCTGTCCTAGCAGCTCAGGCAGTGTTAGTCAACCTGCAGCTTAAATCATGTAGGAAGAGTGTACTTTAAATCCCTGTGCAGGCAGATGCTGGAGATTTTTGCACTTTGGAAAACCATTCCTAACCTCCATGAATGAGACGAGGGGACACCAAATCAAAATTTGTCTTGGGGTGCCAAGACCCCTTGAGCTGGCCCTGGTCTCTGGGCATCCTGTGGAGTCACAGCCCCTTGGGGTGTGTCCACACTGCGGTTTGAAAACTGCAGCAGTGAGCCTGAAAGTCTGGGTCTGCAGCCTTGGCACCAAAACCAGCTATGTAGACATGGCTCAAGCATGGGCTTCAGCCCCCAAACCTGCCTAGCTCCCCTCAGATTTCACAGGACAAACTCCAACTGGAGTCAGAATACTGACAGGTTTTTTTTGGCATTGGAACACAAGCCCCAGGCTGTAGGCACAGTCCCCGAGACTTGATGTTGCTGGTTTTAAAATACAGTGTAGACACATCCTTAAGGGTTTGATCCAAGATTCCCTGGTGTCAATACAGCCAAAGTCAATTTCCATGGCCATCAGGTCAGACCCTGGGCATGCATCTGATACAAGTATAAAGAAGAGTTCTGCTCTAATGAACAGGAACCAAAAAAACCTTGAGCCATTAGCATATGTATTGTGCTCATGTGACTCTGGGCACCAGCTGAATTGTCCTAGTGAGCATGAACTTTGAGCAGAAGGATTGTGTAAGGATGTTAATGCCTTGGTGATTGCCAAAGTTAACAAAGAGACCCCCTGACTTGACCTTTTCCTCAGGCCTTGACAAGTTCCATGTCATCTGGTGCAGAAAACAAATATTTGAAGGGAGCCTATATGAAGAAATTATCAAGCCAAAGCAACTGGCTGAAGTGGCACCATATTTCAGGACTGGCTCGAATGAAGAAGTATGAGGCTGATCAGTGAAAAGACACTTCCAGCATTGTCCAAAACAGGTGCCCACAGTAAGATTAGCATTTGTGGCAATAGACGTTGTGGAGTATTCAAAAAATACTGATAATCATGCCACTCATTTCAATGCCTAGATGTGGACTTTGGAGTAAGGGCTGATCAAGAATATTTCCATCCTAACTTCTTTACAACAGAAAATTGGTTTTTGGACCAAACAAAACTTTTCATGGAAAATGAGCAAAAATTGACATTCTTCAGTTGTCAGATGACAAAAATTTCAGTTTTTGACAGTTTTCAGATTTTTGTTTTTTTAATTTCAGCCAAAAATTTGAGTTTTGAGGATGGTGCATGTTTGGGTTTTGTTTGTTTGTTTTTCAAAGAAAAATCAAATTTTTCTATGGGAACAAAATTTAAATGGGTCTGCTTAAGAGCTTGTCTTTGGACTCTTATTTTGGCATATATTGTAGCAAACTGTTAGTTTTCCCATGCGTCAATCTCTGGAAGTAGGTCATAATTCTCCTGAACTTCTACAGCTACTGTTTTCAAATGGACCTATGGAAACTGGGTACCTAATCCCCTTAACCAGCTGGGCAACAGTTGAGTGCTTAATTCTCTTAAGCACCTATAAGAAGCCCATCCTGTATGGATTTAATAAAAAGCTTTGCAGAAATGTAGAATTGTGCTCTGTCAATGAGTTAGTGTGCCATAAACAGCAATCACCACCATCGACCTGGGTCACAGCAAGATATCCAAGCGTATGTTTAAACACACAACTAATCCCATTAGTTTCATTGAAACAGCTCTGACGGTTAAAGTTAGGCACTCACATGATAAATAATTAATAATAATAAAATCACTAGCTTTTATATAGTTCTTCTAATCCATAGACCTCAAATACTTTATAAAGAAGGGCAATATCATTATCTCCATTTTTCAGATGGGGAAAGAAAGGCACAGACTGAGAAATTTAGTCTGCAGAAGAGAAGACTGAGGGGGGATTTGATAGCAACCTTCAACTACCTGAAGGGATGCTCCAAGGACGATGGAGCTCGGCTGTTCTCAGTCGTAACAGAGGATAGAGCAAGAAGCAATGGTTTCAAGTCGCAGCTGGGGAGGTCGAGGCTGGATATTAGGAAAAACTTTCTTACTAGGCGGGTGGTAAAGCATTGGAATGGGCTATCTATGGAGGTGGTGGAATCTCCGTCTTTGGAGATGTTTAAGGCCCGGCTAGATAAAACTCTAGCTGGGATAATTTAGTGGGAGTGGTCCTGCTTTTTTGGCAGGGGGTTGGACTAGATGACCTCAGGAGGTCCCTTCCAACCCTATGATTCTATGAAAGTGACTGACTCAGGATCACCAAGCAGGTCAGTGGTGGGGCTGAATGGACACTGAGATGCATTAGTTATTTACCTATCTTACAGCGATAAGTAACTGGGAATTCCACTTATTAATTAGAACATTTATGAAATTGAATCTATTTCCCTGGTATCCTTTTGATGTCTTTGGATTTTAGCCTACTGACTGATCTTCATTCAGCCGTGTGCTATAGCGTGAAAGATAACTAAGATGAGAAGTAGTCTATTTATACAGCTAAGGAGGGATTTGCATATCTGGTTCCTTGGGAGTTTTTACCATGTACTGGATCAAAAATCAATTTTAAAGAAATTGCTTAAATAAATACATATTTGTCTGATAGACTATAATAGCTCTCTCCAATCCTGTTGGTGCAGTGAGACAATAAAATGCATGCTCCAAATTGAATAATAAAAGTAACTCCTCCTTGCTAACATCTCTTGGCATATGGACCATCTGCTGACCCAACTGCAGAGTGTTTTGCTTGTTACCCTCGACTCTCCAAAGTCAGAAACAGATGCCATGAGGGGCACCAAGGTCCTCGAATCTGCCTGTTCCCCTTTTCATTTATAGAATTTCCCACAATCAGGTGAGCTGTGGATCGTCTGCAGACATTAGCTTTGAGTTTTTGGTGTGTGCCATAGCTTTAATGCTATTTCCATGTGGTTTTCTTTGTGTTTAACCTATCTTTTTTGGAATAAATATGCACTTATAGCACTGGGAGGAAAACTAATGGCATTTCTGTACTGCAGTGCTAAAGGCTTCCTTCTGCCCAAGCAAAAGGGTACTCTGATTTCCATAAAGCACCTTCCTTTTCTATAAGGAAAAGGACATGTTTAGCTAAGATTTATTTCATCTTCCATTGTCACATGATAAAATTTACTTCATCATTGAAAACAAAGTTGTATCAGTCCCTTACACTTCTAGACAATGAGAGAGCAGCCAGCAGAGCTGCAAATATCTGGTCCTGGCATGACATTTGGTCTCCATTTCCTTTGATGCACGCTGGAGGGATATTACTGAAAGTCATAATAAAAATCCCAGCCAAAGAATAATTAATAAAGAGACAGAAAGCTCTACACAGCACTGACATTGCCAGAACTATGTTAATCTTTAAATGAATTATTTTATTTATGTCTCTCAAGAATTTGGTGTATTTTCATCACTGTGTGCCTGAAGAACCCCTTATTAGCATTATGGGACTTGTTTGACTTAAAGCTCCCAATGAAATTCTCTCTCCGATAATTCTATGTCCTGCTTCTCCATTGCTCTCAGATGGTCTGTGCTTCACATCCTGCCTACTTGCTTAAACCAGTACAAAGTGAATGTAAAATGCTATCAACTCAGAATGGCACCAGTTTGCAATCATTTTGCATTGGTGTGAATGATGACACAAGGGTGCTGGGCACTGGAGAGTCCGGGCTCTAATTTCCTTTACCTGTGCTTGCTGAGTGTAAAACACTAAATTAGTATTCACCACGTACTCATATCAGTAATAGCATTTTACATCCTCTTTGCACTGTTTTTAAGAATGAGACAAGGTAGCAGAGACTCAGGCCACCGTCTTTCTGACATGATACAGCTATTAAAGAAAATACTTATGCTACAGATGCAAATAAACAGGCTTCAACACAGCTCAAGTTCCAGCCTTGTCACCTTTCTTTACCAGTGACCATACCCTATGTGGAATTCTATATAGCATGCAGGGACAGCTTAATCAGTGGGTTACTTACCAGTAACAGTCCTTCTTTGAGATAGGCTGCTCGGATTCATTCAGTAACAGGTGTGTCTGTGCCACAGCGCATGATTGGTCCGAAACCTTTTTGCCCTAGCCTGTCAGAAGATGGCTGGCGGCCACCACCCCCTGGCCACCCTGTGGCTATATATGTGGCCACCGCCCGGCCCCTTCTCAGTCCCTAAAAGTCACCAACTCCGACTTACAGGGACGGTGGGAGGGCTGTGAGTGAATCTGAGCAGCCCATCTCGAAGAAGGATGGTTGCTGGTAAGTAACCCACTGTCAAGGCTTTTTCCCCACTCTGGCACTCTGAGTGCAGAAGGTGGGGGCCTGCAACAGGCCTTAAAAGCCACTGGCCTTAAAGCCTGCTCTTAGAAGTCTCCAAGGCCTCTAGTTCCTGGCCTTGGAGTGGTATCGCTGCCACCACCCAAATGCAAAAAACCTCTTGAGACCCAGGAAGGTGCACTTGGGAATTCCTCCCTGTGAGGTACTTGCAATCCTGTTTATTCCTCCTTCAGGAAAGTGACTGGACCCCAGCTGCAATATGAGCTGGAACTGGAACAGGGTTCCCTCTAGTAGCTGCCTGTGCAGTCCAAGGCACACGCACACAAACCTCTTGCCCTACCAGGAACAGAACCAGAACTTACTTAAAAGGTAAAATCTTTAATCAAAAAGAACAGATAATAAACACAGAGAGTTGCTCCTCTGGGAATTAACTTAGGTAGTTGCAGGGTAGTGTGTGTGTGTGGGGGGGTGTTACATGTGCTCAGCACCGAGAAATCCAAAAAACAAGCCAAAAACAAAGAAAATACCCTGACCGCGTCTAAACAAACATTCCCTGTTCTACTCACACCTGGTCAGGACCAAACTTAACTTATCTCTGGTAAGGATGTTGCCGGATTCTTCCTCAGGCACCTCTGGCCTCCTCCTGATCCTTCCAGGAGCTCTGCTGCATCCAAACAGGCCCAGGCCAGGCTGCTCTTCCAATTCAAAAACCTGCACTTCGTTCCTATTGGCTGTCCTGGGACTCACTGACCAGAGTGTTAACCCCTTCCTCCCCAAGGGTTACTACACGCCCCCCAAATCACAGACGGTGCTGGGCAGCCTGGTGTAGGCTGGACCCACACTGGCTGTGATTTCTTCCTGGGACTAGGAAAAAACAGGGTTAATACAGTACCATGTACACATACAAAATTCACTACAGGTCACATGATCTCAACTGGGCCCCACTGTTGGTCTGGGCCCTCTCCATCCCAACTGCTTCATCTGAGGTGTCCCTCTTCCCGGCTGAGGGGTGCGCCCAGGCTGTTGTCTGTATAGACCCTTCTTTCTGGTCCATCACAGACCTGGCCGACTTGGACATTCTTACCCTCGGCCTCTTTAACCTCAGGGGGCAATGTCTCTTTATATGGCCTTGCTCCTGGCACCAGAAACATCTCCTTTGTTTCCTCCAGGCCACAGGCGTCTCTGGCTCAGTCCCTACCCTGGGACTCACTGATCAGAGTGTTAACCCCTTCCTCCCCAAGGGTTACTACACCCACCATTCTTCTTTGAGCACTGCTTGGATACATTCAGTAATAGGTGACTGCTAGCTGTGCTGATGGATGGTGGGCAGAGTTGGTTCTTTCCTGCCTTCAGCATTGCACCCCCCATAAGGGCCAGTGACCCAGGCAAAAGAAGGTCAGTAAAAAGTACAACCTGGCCTAAGAGGAGAAAATAAAGGCCGACGCCTTTCGAGTGCTTCCTGTCTGCGATCAAGAGGAGAAGTGAGTGGACTAAAGTCACCTTATCATGGAAAAAAACGAAAGCGCAGCCACCGATTCAAGGATTGGTGAGGCGCCTTCACATAGAGGACGTCAGTTATACGCATCTGTCAGGGTATGTAGACCGGATACGTCCCTTGGTCTTAGGCCTGCAATATGTGCCTTAACTGGTAATGGGGAACTAATGTGACCCCAGAGGAGGAACTGAACCTACTAACAGTGAGTACGTGGAGAGAGAAATGGAAGGGGCAGGGGAGGAAAAGCAAACCCCCTTGCTGGTTCAGTCAAGGAGGTAAATCACAGGGAGGTGTGGAGACCATAAACAGGCACCTGGTAACATGGTTCCTCAGTGGTCAACCTTGGTTGGCAAATGGGTGCCAAGAGTGCCCCTTCAAAAATCCATAGGTGGACGTAGGTGAAGGGGCATGAAAACCCAAGGCTATGAAGACTGAACACACCACAGGCTAAGAGGCTGAATTACCCCTTAGGGCAAGAACTGGAAGACAGCCATTAGGGTTTAGGTATAAAAGGAAAAGGAAAAGGACCTAGCTCCATATTTAGGGGTCAGGAGTAGGGGTATGGCACCATGGTAGGGTGCATCCCCCCTTTTTTCTCTTCACTAGGGGATGCAGCCACTAGGGGAGGGAGTACAAGAAGATGACAGTAGACAAAGGTCATAACTTATCTTGAGACATATGACATATGGCTCCCTCCATGGTACGTGACGAAGAAAGAGCTGGGAGTATGAATGAATCCCTGGCCCTGGGTGGGACGACTCTTGAGGAGTGGTAGAGTCTGGTGGGACACTGGTTACTCCCTCTGTTAGGGATCCTATAGCGAGAAGAGGAGCGTCTGAGGGTGACCCAGTACTGAGGGTACATTAAGAAGAGGAGGTATCACCAACAAAGGAAGAGGCACAATGGGGACCAGGGCCTGTTGGACACTGCTATCGGAGCTGGACTGAAGCGGGGATAGGGGAGAAGCCCGAAAAGAGAGCAGGAGGTAGGGAAAATGAACCACCGCCTGTAATATCATAGATCCGGACAAAGGATCGCAGTCAATCAGTGGCTTTACTAGTGACCCTCGACCCGATTGCATAAGACCCAAGAGCCCTCTGAGCCACTTGGTGAGTTTGGAGTGGGTTGGGGGCGGGGGTTGTAGTTAGAAGGAGATTCATTCCTACCTCAGAAGGAGAGGGCCACATAAGGAACTACCTAGGTCAAATTATGATCGAGCTGACGGACTGGCAAGTATCTTTGATTCTGCCCTCTCAGTGGTTGGAGCCAGCTAGCTTGCAGGTTCGTTTCCACTCCCTTAGGAAGGGGCCCTTTTTGAGGGTACTTGTGCCACTTCCTCTAGTGCAGAAACATCCTTCTGAGGGCGAGGAGAATTGAGCCAATAATCTTGGCAGTTCCGGGTTATCTCATTACACTGTGATACTATGAAACTTGTCTAGAACCTAGTGGCTCAGAGTTCTGTATCTGGAGAAACAAAGGAGTTTTTGCTCCAGCCAGAGTCATCAAGATTCCCTTTCCTAAGCAGGGAGAAAGGAGGGGGCATGCAAGGGGTTCCACTAATGTGAGGAGTCCTCCGGGCATGTCAACACAGAGGACCTGGGACAGCCTGACCAGAGAAGGAGGGGAATAGCTGCATCATAAAGTTCTCAATTTAGGAGACCTTTACGAAGAAAATTAAAGGAGAGTATGCGCATCCAGGGGATTACCAACTGGGGCAAACATAAGCTACCAGCTCAGCCATCCGCCGATTCGAATCCCAAGAGCAGCTGTAACCAGTTGACGGGGTCACATGAACCCGAGACCAAGAAAGCTAAAAACAGCCTAGGAAAATGGAAGGGAGGGGGGAAGGCGAAGAACCCACCCCGACAGGAAGCTGAGTAGTGGGGATTGCTCTGTTTCTCTCTCTCTCTCTCTCTCTCTTTTTTTTTTTTTTGTGAACAGGTGGGAATCACCCGAGGCACGAACAATGTCAGTGCCCGGTGCCCAGGATTCGTTAACCACATACAGGGGTGATCTTCCCTGGAGGAGAACAGGGCCAACCTTCGAGGAAGTATGGCTTAGGGGGCCCTCAGGGACTCCACATAACCTTTGGAGGAACCACTCTCTGAGGAAAAAGGGGGCATGTTAGAAACCATCAGGAAATAAGTTCCAGTTGGTCATTGAGGTATGTGGGAGTGCAGGAAGTTCGGTTCCACAGCCTTTCCCGCATATAACCCCTCATGTCGCCTAATGATGGCACAATTTATTATTGAATGGGGTGGGGCTAATGAGAGAAGGGTTTCTCGAACCCTGACTCATCCCTGAAATCGAGGGTAGCTTCTTCCAAGGTAAATAGGAGGGCTACCCAGGTTTTAACCCCTATGAGTCCTCAAAGGTAAGACAAGAACTGGCACCAGTTGGAGGAGAGGTGGGGGGGGCATCCCCTGTGGGGATGAATCCTTAAGGGATTCTGATGGAACCACTGGGGGATTCTGTGGCAGGAGGGTAGTACCCTGCATTAGGATCTTATCTCGGGGTCGCCTCCCTCACATGGGGCGGGTAGACTTTTATTTTTTCCCCTTGGTACTTGAAGTAGGCCAGATAATATGCTCTTGAGACAGGGGAAGAATGAGAACCCCAGTTCAATGTTGAGCCAACTAGACCATCAAGTAGGGGAATGGTAGGTTTTGAAGTAAATATTTCTATTTTTATATTTTTTTTACCTGGTGGAGTACACAGAAGGGCATCAGAAGCAGAGGCGTTGCTGGAGGGGGGGAATGGACCTGGGGCACAGGCCCAGCACCCGCCCCCAGGGACAGGCCCCGCCCCCTGGGGAAGAGGCCCCGCCCCCTGGCCAGGGATAGGTCCAGGGGGAGGCCATGCGGCCGCGAGCAGCTAGGCCACGGCGTGGTGCTGCCAGAAGCGTCAGCTGGCAGCCAGGCCACTGATCCCTGGCTGGTGACAGGGCCACCGCGGCTGCCAGCGGCCAGGCCCCAGATCCCCAGCAGGGGACAGGACTGCTGCCGCTGCGGGTGGCCAGCCGGGCGGGCTGCAGATTCCCAGCCGGGGATGGGGCCGCCGTGGCTGTGGGTGGCCAGCCGGGCCCCGGATCCCCAGTGGGGAATCCGGGGCCTGGCTGCTGGCGGCTGCGGCAGCCCCATCCCCAGCCAGGGATCGGGGGCCTGGCTGCTTGCCACCGCAGGCATGGGCCCAGCTTCCAGCAGCCGCCTCTGGCCGAGCTGCGGCTGAGCTGCTCACGGTGGCGTGGCCTCCCCCTGGCCCTAGTCCTGGCCAGGGGCAGGGCCTGCAGGGCGGCCAGCCAGGCCCCGGACCCCCAGCTGGGGACGGCGCTGCCGCCGCCGCGGCCGGCTGGGAATCGGGCCCCAGATCCCCGGCTCGATTGGGCCGGAGATCGGGGCACCAGCTTTGGGACCTGGGGCACGTGCCCCGGTGTGCCCAATGCTAGCAATGCCACTGATCAGAAGGACATTGAACGGCCCTTATGGACGAGGAGGGTGGCTAGTGGGCCAGGAAGGCAGCAAGCCCAAGTGTTTTACATCCCCACAGGAGTCCTGGGGACTACAGAGCATGGCATCCATTCCGGCTGCAAAGAGCGACCCACCCTCAAAGGGGAAGTCGAGCATGACCGGCTGGAAGGAAGGGTGCACTCTTGCTTCTCTGAGCCAAGCCACTCACCTCAGGGCTACAGCTGATGCCACACTGGTGGATGCTGTGTCCACGGTGTCCCAAGCCGATAACAGCAGGTCTTGGGATGCTATTCTGCCCTCCTGAACAAAGACGTCATAGTCCACCCTATTTTCCTTTGGAAGCAGATGTCTGAATTTGTTCATGGGCTCCCACACATCCATCATATATCTGGCTACCAAGGTCTGATTATTGGGTACTCGTAGCTGGAAGGTCAAGGAAGAGTGGGCCTTCTGCCCCAGGAGATGCAACTCCCTCACGTCCCTCGAAGCTGGGAGAGGTCCCGCGAACCCTGCCCTGGGCCCATTGCTGCTTCCACCACCCCTTGAGGCAGTGCCAGATGGTGGGTGAGGAAAGGAAAGTCTCTTGCTGGGAGCTGGTAGTTGTGCCTCACCGTATCTGAAATGGGGGCGACAGACCCAGGGGTTTGCCAGCACTGGAGTGTAGGGGAACTGTTATGGGTTCAGAAGAAGTGAACACCAGGCCAAATAAAGTGTCAGTGGACCCCGTGGGAGACTGAGTCTCCAACCCCACATGAGCACAAACACGGCAGAGAAGGTTGAAATGTGCCGTGAGATCTCCCATATAGGATTGGGGCACGGGGTTCAGGGCTCTGTCTGGTGCTGGAGAAAACAGGGCCGGGCCCAGTGAAGTGGTACCATGGGAACCCGTTGGGGTCTCTTGGAGAGACCATTCATGGGGTCAATACTTAAAGGGTACCAATGGCCATGGACAGGGCCATTTACTCCCCCTCGAGGCAACCTCCTCTGGGCTCGGAGATCAAGAGGCCTGCCGAGACTATGTCTGCAGTGCCAGAGAAGGTGGGGTAATACAGCACCGAGGAGATGACTCAGTGGTACTGGGGCCTTCTTGGGTGGCTGGCTCTGATGTCGAGAAACTCAGTACCGAGATCAGTGAGGGACTCTGGTACCACTTTCAGGATGACCAGGCTCCCAAAGTGAAGGCTGGTTTGCCCCTTTTCTTGGGGGGTACCGGAGTGGGAGGCATGGGCAGGAGGAGGAGTGCCTTCGCTGCCTTAAAGGCCCCTGGAGTGGTAGGGACCGGCATCAACTCCTGCCGGTCCCAAGGTGACCCCCGGGTGGGGGACCTAGATCGGTGCCAACGCTTCGGTACCAAACTCGTTTTCTTTCGCTCTCAGGGAAAGTGCTGCTGGGAGGGCTGTGGTGCTGAGCCGGCATGCGGTGCCAAAGGAGGCCCCAAAGCTTTGGGGGTAGGCTGCTGCACTTGCTTTGAGGCCAGTGCATGGCACCTTTGCTCTTTGTCTTTTATGGTCTGCGGCTTGAAGGACCGACAGACAGAGCAATCGATGACCATATGGCCTTCGCCCAGACACCGAAGGCACTTCTCATGGGGGTTGTCCCGCGGGAAGGCCTTCCTGCAGGCAGCACAAGGTTTAAACCCTGGCATGGCGGGCGGTGAGTAGGAGTGATGTTTCCACTTCGAGACTGCACGCTTGGTGAGAGTAGTGCTCTTCGGTGGAAATGACATCCACAAAAAGGTGCTCCCGGTCACTCAAGTGGTTCATACAAAGCATAGAGACAGGCTGCTTGCATGATTGCAAGGAGCGAGCTGTTCTGATACTGTCACTGAGGGAAGAAAAATGGAACTGAGGAGGGGCCAGGCGGCGGCCACATATATAGCCACCGGGTGGCCAGGGGGCGGTGGCCACCAACCCTCTTCTGACAGGCTAGGGGGAAAAGGTTTCCAACCAATTGTGCGCTGCAGCATGGGCACAATTATTACTGAATGAATCCGAGCAGTGCTCAAAGAAGAAACACTTTTAATAAACATTTATCACATAAATGACTACACAAGATTCAAGGAAATAGAGATTCGGGCCTTTTGTGGTTATTCTACTATATCCATGGTCAGGGCCATCCCTAGGGTAGAGCAAGAGGGGCAGCCACCCAGGGACCCATGCTTTAGGGCGCCCCACAGGGCCGCTCCACTGCCACCCCTCCATGTCAGCAACTGGGTGAGCCAAAAGTAGCTGCCTGGTTAACAGGGCCAGCTCTACTGTGATGCTTGGGGTGAAAGTTGCTTGAGGCAGTAGATTAGCATTGCAACAAAGGTGAGTCATTAGTACTAACATCGAGGTGCTAAATTGTTGTTCAAACAACCTCTATGCCTCCTCTCTGAGTCAGTATCTCTTTAGGCTTCTCTCATTCATGTGAAAAGGACTGTCATCGCTGGCAAGCAATCTTTGTGTTTTTTTTAATCAGTAGACCAAATGAAGAAAAGAAAAAAACCTGTGACTACTCCTTATTCCACCATTTCTGGGATATGGGGATTGCAGTTCTTTTTTGCAAATTTGGACTTGCCTCTTTTTTCAGTGGGTTGAGAATTCCCTTGCTTGCAACAAAAGTTATACCTTGTAGATTTTAATAAAAACTCCAGAGATTTTTCTGACTGATAATTAAAAAGAGAAGAGAAAAGCAAACTGTTCTAGTAGGAGCCTCTGTTACAAAGTATGATATTTTTGCTGCAATTAGAAAGCCTAAGTAACAGATTAAAATCCAACTCAGGGATGGATCTGCTGGAAGAAGAAGTTATAACAACGTCCTAATTGGAAGGTAGGGGGAGTGGATAGCCCCATTGTGTTGCTGTCTTATGCACACTCCCAGGGGTCAACAGGCCAAGCGGAGAGGGCTAGCACCCTTTCAATAACAATACTGTGGACAATTGTGCATTCATGGAAACTCATGCAGACTCAGGGAGCAGATGAAGTGCAGAGGTGAAAGTGGGGCCCAAAGGGGCTGCTTCAGTTGCTGGGATTTGGCAGTGGAGAAGGGACCAGGACCTGGAGGGGCTTGGACAGGCTCAGCAGCAGGCAGGATCTTCCAGGACCTTTCTTTCCAGCCTGGCATTGGCTCTCTTCTCCTTCCCCTATCTCAGCACTTCCATCTCATTTCTCCACCCAGTTGCCCCCACCCCCATTTACAAGGAGCTCCTATACACACGCTCCAGGCTACGACATGCAATTTTAGAGGCTTTACTTACTTCCTGATTTGAGACATAAGTATGGCATGTGGGATCATCCTCTGCATGTTCCATGTAGGTGATCTCAAATTAGATGTGTAGATTTCAGACATGTAATAGAAGCCTCAAGAGAAAGGATGGAAGCCACGAGGGATTGCCATCACTCCCCCTGCCCCGCAGCCATGGTCACTGTTCTATTTTCTGGTGGCAGCCACTTTTTTTCAGTGGTCACCGCACATCAGAGGGGTCCAAAGCTAGGCCCCGAGGAAAAAAGTTTGACAACCACTGGCTTAAGGGCAACTGAGAAACCAGATCCTGCACTCCTGTTCCAACGCTTTTGGCTAGCTCGCCCAGTCCCTGGCATGGGATGGCTGGCGCAGGGGCCTGCCCCCCCCCCGGACTGGATGGCTCCACCCCCTAGTGCCTGGGGGGAAGTGAGTGGGGGGCCCTGCAGAAGGTGATTCGCCCAGGGCCCCGCACCTCCCTCGGGATGGCCCTGCCTGTGGTTTAGAAACCACATCAGCCCACCTGAAGCCTACTTACAGCTCTAAACAATTTTTAATCAATTAAAAGTGTGTATGTGTGGAGGGGGCAGGGGTAATATTCCTCATGTTTGACTAAACATCAAAATCAAGCTGCTATTTGGCATCAAGGCAAGCCAATAAACTATTTTTTAAGAAATCCCCAGCCTTTTCTCAAAGAGGTAATAAGAGCCAAGATTCTTCTCTTTTGTCACACTATACATTGTGGATCCATCTACAAATAGTTCATAGAGGGTTAATAAATGATTAACAGACTGTATAATTTTGTAGTTACTGATAATCTCTTGTACAGGAAAAAGAACTGATCAGGACAATAAAACTGTAAATCACTCTCTTAAGATCTAGTTGTCATGCTCTACCACATGTTTTCTTAAGACCATGAATACCCTTGTTCATAAGGCACAAGCGTTCTTTACGAATAAAATTTCCATTTTCTTACCATTCTGTCACTGGAGAGGCAGCAACGTTTAAATGGATAAGAAGCACTTTTTTCTCACAGTGTACAAATCACCTGTGGAACTCATCATCAGGAACTTAGAAGGCTTCAGGGCAGAACTGGACATTTATGTCCAATAGGAATGATCAAAAAGAAAGCAATAGCTAGAGGAGAAATATAAATCCTCATGCTTCAGGACATAAGACAGGCTACAATTAGTGACAGAGGCCATGTGATCCAGTGGCTGGGGTGCTAACCTGAGACTTGGGAGATGTGGGTTCTAATTATGATGGACACTGACTGCGGAGGAATGTGAGCTCTTTGGAGCAGGGTCCGTTTCTTACTGTGTGGTTGTTCAGTGAGTGTCTTGTATATGGGGCCCTCTACCAGGGTTGAAAAACCCCATACTGAGCATAGGCAGAAAGCAAAGGTGAGTCTTCCCTGTTTACAGGTGATCAGGCTGAGTACATCCCAGCACAGCTGCCAGTACGCACTCACTGCTGTGATGAATAAAGAAAACAAATCCAGTGTACGAGAGAGAGAGACAGAGAGAATGAGAGAGAGAGAGCATGTGAGCAGGAGGCAGAAAAGTCAGAGGCAATGGAGGGAAAATAGCTCTACACTAGGCTGCCTATAACAGACAGACGAGACAGAGGTCTGGTCTATATTACAGGCCACTACTGGGTTAACTACATCATTCAGGGGTGTGAAAAATCCATTGAGCAACCAGTTCTACTGACCTAACACCCCAGTAGAGACAGCACTCTGTAGATGGGAGAGAGTTTTCTGCTGACGGCCACCATCTCTTGGGAAGAGGGATTAACTACATTGACTCGAGAACATCTTCATTAAAGTGCTACAGCTACACCAGTGATTGTGGACTGATTGACTCATTTTAGTCAAGTTAATGGACTGGGCTAACTAGGAAGAGTAGAAGAAGACCAGTTAGGAAAATCAGAGACCCCTAAAGAGACTGCTCCAAGAGCTGTTGATCCAGCCTAGATCTCAGCAGCAGTCTCTATGTACTACTGCACAACAAATAACAACACTAAAGGCTGTTAGCAAGAGATTTCCCTCAGTTATTCCATAATAGCTGTTGGACAGAGTCTTCTGCTGAAGTAGCTGGTACTTGTTGCTGTTGGAGAAAGAACTGGTTTGGGGTACAATCCCATACAACCAACATGGGAGCTTCCACATAGGGATGACATATAATGCAGGAGAAAGGAGGAGCAGAGGGGCAGAAGACCTGGGGGAAATCCTCCAGTTTTTGTGTTTTACATCTTAGTAAAATAAAATCAATGGTGTTTCTTCCTGTTGAGCTGACTATGTTGTGTTTAAGGGAAAATGAGATTTAAAATGGATGAGCCATATTGAATTTTCTTCATGGAAGACATCAGTATTTCAGTATTAACTCATCTGTTTCAGAAATAAATGCTTTGCCACTGGTCATATTCTTTCCCCAGGGAGCCCTTATATAAGGGGAAATGCACTTATGGGAATCATTTCATTGACTATGAATAACGGAATGAAAACAAGTTTGCACACCAGGTGATGGTGAATTGTTGGTTTACTGCAATTATTTCACCTACTTGAGTTAGAGAGCAGCACTTCCTGTGGTGGCATAGACCACTCGGTCTGAATTCTGGAATTCCAGACTTACCTCTTCGCCTGCAGCCTTAAATGTGGAAGCAATATGTGACAAAGTCCAAAAAGGGGTCCACAACAAAAGCATTTTGCCTCTCTTAGCCCCCATTTACCCTAGTGTCTAAGCACCTCAAAGTTATTAATGACTTGGCCTCTGAATTAGGGGACTGCTACTGTCCCCATTATATAGATGAGAAAAGAAAGCCCAGAAAGGCTTCCTGACGTGCCCAAGGAAGTCTGTTGCAGAATAGAGACTTGGATCCAGGTCCCCCAAATCCTAGACTCATGCCCTAACCACTGGGTCATCCTTCTTCTATATGCAGCTGTGTACTAAGAAAGAGGAATCGCTCGGATATGCCAGCTGCTCCTACCAGCTTCCATAAGAGGTCACAAGTAGCCCTAAAGAAAATGGACCCTGATCCTGCTTCTGCCAGGCCTTTGTTTGGGTTAGTGTCTCAGTTTCCCCATCTGTCCACCAAGGGAGATAACATTTACCAGTACATTACTTGCTGGTGACATGTGGCTGTTAACATCTTTGTTCTTGTATATCATGGTGGAAGCACTGTGGTCACAACTGCTTGGCTGAATGCTAGAATCATCAGTGATCTCAGATGGTCCAGAATGGTGTTGGCTGCAATGTTGTTGCAGCCATATTGACCCCAGGATATTGGAAAGATAAATATTGTTGATTGGACTTTCAAGTTACATAGTCCTAAAAAGAGGTCCATGTGAGCTCTAAAGGTTGTCTCTCTCACCAACAGAATTTGGTCCAATAAAAAACATAACCTACCTAATCTCATCTGACTAGAACATTAACAGCCCCAGGCCTGCTGTGAATGACCCAGAACAGAGCATGCTCCATGAAGCAGTCTGCAATTGACACTATTAACAAATAGTGTGGGGATGCCCTGGCTGGGAAGGAAGGGCAGGATGGGCGCTAGTCACTCTGCAGGAGCACCTCCATTTCTTCTTCATCTATGTGGACTCATTCTGGTGATTCTTACAGCTCCTAGAGTGATGTTGACTGAAATCAGTAGGACAGGTCAGGTGTATCTTAGGGGGGAAAGATGGGACCGTAATTAAGGGGCTAGGTCAGCACATAGAAAACTCAAGTTTAAGTCCTTGTTTGGCCACAGACTTCTGTTATTTTAGATAAGGTGCCCATTCTTTCTGGCTCAGAGCCACCAAGGTATGTAGGCTCCCAACTTGTGCTGAAATTAATGGAATTTGGGAGCCTATATAGCTTGAGAGCTCTGGGCCTCTGGGGTTTAGTAGTCAGAGATGATGGCCACACTAGAGAGGTTAAAATGGTTCATCTGTAAATTCTCTGTGTGGTAGCTTTAACAGGATGGGAGAGAGAGTTCACTGGTTTGACTAAATTACTCATGTCACGGTAGCTACGTCAGCATTGCAGAAAAAGCTCTCCTGCCAAAATGGTACTGTCCACATCAGCATTTAAATTGTCATAAGTTATGTCACTCAGAGGAATGGCTAATTCACACCTCAGGCCAAATAACTAGTGTTGACTTTAGCTGTAGTGTAGCCATAGCAGTAGGACATATCCCTTCACCATGTGTTGGAAAGATACAGTAGAGGTTGTGAGGGGTGAGACAGATGCATATTCTTGCTTAAGCATCCTCCTCAAGCTAAAGAGCTAGATGTCAGGTTCAACAAAACAAGTCATGTTGCTGTCATTGTATAGTTGTCTAGTGCAGAAGTAATCCAAGAGTTAATCAGTCATTTTAATTTTTTTGCTACAATAAAATAAGCTAAGCTGGTATAAGAAGCATTTGTTGAAAAGTCTAATCATAACAGGTACAAGACATTTTAAGTGGTCCCAGATAGTGCAAAGAATCATTAAAATAAGAGCTAGAAAGCAACACTATACTAACTCTTGTGTTTACATCATCTCTTACCCAGGAGTTAAATTCAATAATAAACTACTCATTTTACTTTTTAAGGATTCAATAGCTAGGCACTGGAACAACAAAAGAAATACATTTTTAATGAACTCTTCCCTACAGAGCGAAATGCGGCAGAGAGTGGAATCCAAAATAACTAACAGTGCTAGCAGGAATAAATTATTCAATTTAATAAGAAGGCAGTTGTACAAAAGCTTGTTTGGATGTAATGGAAAAATTGCTGTGTTTTGTTTTCTTTTTTTGTATTAGTTATAACAATACCATGCTTCAAAGCTGGCCAAGCAGAGTGAAGAAGACGATACTTCGTGTATAGCATTGAAAACTTGGCAAGGTGAATGAAGAAGCAAGAACATCTTCCTTTGAGTTTTCTATTGCAGTTATAAGGGCCCTTTCCTACGTCTCTGAACTTCACCATGCACTTCAAAGGGTGCAGCACCACACCCATTACGATCATTTGTGCAACAAATGAATTCATATTAAAGTAGCATACAGAGATCTCCTCCACGATATTCTCATCTAGATCTACATATAAATCATACCTGGCGCATACCAGTAGATGTCAAAGAGGTTTACAAAGGAGATAGGATCACCGTACCCATGTTTAAATAGCAGGAGGCAGACCCTACTTCAAAGAGATTATGACCTAAATGGAGGAGAGATAAAAAAGAAAAGAGCCAGGAAGTGACTTGTCCAAAGTCACATAGCAGATAAGTGACAACAGAACCCAGACTTCTAGTCCAGTAGATCTATCTCTGGACTAACCTGCCTCTCAAGGCAAGAGCCATCAACGGGCTGGACAAACTGTTTAATCCAATACAGCAAATCCCACAGTATTATTTCTTTGAAAAAGGCATACTATTTTCCCCCCTTTGCCCTCAGCTTCCATCTCTTGCCATGATAATCCATCATAAACAGTAACTTTGGGTAAATCATGCAAAGAAAAAGGTCCATCGGCATTCACTAAACTATTTTGATAAATGTGGGGTTTCTTCCTATATTCATTTCCCTTTCACTTCTGCTTCCTGAAAAGCTTTTGACCAATCGAGTTCTACTGGCAAAGATTCATCGAAACAAAATTTTAAATTCACACAAATTAATGTTTACACCAGACATTTGGGCACTTAAGCCAATCGGGGAACAGAAACAACACTAAGCTAGTTTTTTGACTAATCACACAAAAGATCCAAAGCTTGGATTTAGTTATGATTCCATTGAATAAAGTGAAAATTCATCTCACATATCTGCTTAACACCTCAGATTATTTGCAAGCGGAGAAAGGCTAAGTTCCTTAAATAAATTATTTATTAAAAATGGTTCACTTAGCTCTAATAAATAGGTGTCTCTCTCTGGCCAAAACACATTCTATAATGCTCCTCAGAAGTCAGGAATATGATTTGCAATGGGAAACAGGAATGATTATTCACAGTATGCTCAAAACCATCAATGTAACCGACACAGGATGCACTGGGCTTTTGAACAGTTGGCCTCCCAAAAGGGCTCAGCACCAGTAGCCACCACTGTGAACAATGAAAGCTGATAGGTCCCGAGTTGTTCTGAAAATTAAATCCCTTTACTGAGGTGCCTAAATGGGAACTGAGCTCTTTTGAAAATCTGCCCCTAGTTTCTTTGCTTACGCACTCTAGAGGAAGTCAACTACTGCCGGAGAGGCCCATGAAAGAAAACAATAGCATGCCACTTGGACATACAACCCCCAAGTCAGACTTCTACAACAGATGATTAAGGACCTAGCCTATTCTAAAAGATGTTCCCTCACTCCCTCAAGCCTTGGGAGACAGACCTCTCCTTGCCTACAGGCAGCCCCCCAACCTTCAACAGATACTGCCCAGCAACTACAGACCTAACAACAGAAACATTAAAGCAGACACACACCCCTGCAACAAACCATGTTGCCAACTTTGCCCACCTATCTACATAAAAGATACCATCTTAGGACCTAATCAAGCCAGCTACTCCATCAAAGGGTCCTTCACCTGCTCATCCACTAATGTGATTTATGCCATCATGTGCCAGAAATACCTCCACACCTTATACATTGGACAAACAGGACAGTCTGTACGCAGAAGAATAAACACACACAAAACTGACATGAGAAACCACAACACTCAAAAACCAGTAGCTGAGCACTTCAATCTTCTTAATCACTCTGTGGATGACCTGTTAGCAACTGTGTTCATAAAAGTTAATGGGACATCAAGACTTCAAAGACAAACAGCTGAATTAGAATTGATACGAAAATTAGATTGTGTGAAAGCAGGATTAAATCATGACTATGAATTCTTTTCTCATTACAAGAGGTGATTTGACTTCACCCTCCTCTAGGTGCTGTTTCCCAGTGTTTGAATCTTAACAACTTCTCCGATTTGCTGTTACAGTATGACCTGATCCCATTTCTTACACTCCCCTGTGTTTATTTTCCTCCCATTCCATAAGTTCCCCCATTTTCAAAGCATCTGACAAAGTGAGATTTTGTCCCATGGAAGCTCTTGTTATAAATAAATTTGTTAATCTTTAAGTGCCACAGGACTCCTTGTTACTTTACCTTAAGTACTGCTGTCCACTCACTCACAGCATGAGCCTGTTTTTGGGTATGTTCACACACACTTCTTATTTCGAAACAACAGAGGTTGTTTTGAAATAAGAACTGCCATGGCATCACGACGCACAGCCATTTCGAAACAAGCAAACTGCTTGTTTTGAAATGGACGCCGTTCTTTCAGAATGGCTTAAACTGCTTTTTTTCAAAACAGGGTTGTTTTGAAACCAGTGGTTTTGATACAGCCCTGTGTGGACATGTTGTTTCGGAACAAAGTGTTCCGAAACAACATTTGACCTTCCTCCCAGGGTGCTAAGCACCCTGGGAGGAAGGGCTGCCTCCTCAGCATCCTGGCCAGGGTGCTGAGGGGTGTCCGCTGGCCGGTGGAGGGGACTGCAGGCACCCGCAGGGTGCAGCGCAGAGGGGCGCTGCACCCCGGGGGTGTCTGCAGGGGACAGCAGGCACCCGCGGGGTGAGGCACGGGGCTGCGCTGCACCCTGCGGGTGCCTGCCGCCCTCTGCAGGCACCCTCCAGGTGAGGTGCAGCGGGGCGCCTAACCCTGTGGGTTTAAAGCCCAGGATGCCCCCAAACCTGGCAGCAGGGTCCTTGACGCCCGGCTGGAGCCCGCTGCTGCAGGGGCCGGAGTGAGCGCTGGGCCCCGGGATTCCCCAGCACAGCTGCTTCTGCCAGGGGTGGGGCGGGGATACTCGGGTATGGGGTGCAGCACAGCCCTGCGCCTCACCCCGCGGGTGCCTGCAGCCCTGTGCAGGCACCCATGGGGTGCAACGCCCGTCTACACTGCACCCTGTGGGTGCCTGCTGTCCCCTCCCCAAGCGAAATAGCATGTCCACACTGTGGACATGCTATTTCGCTCCCTTATTTCGAGGACACTGTTTTTGTCCTTTGAAATAAGGTGTTTTGAAATAAAGAGTTATTTCGAAACAAGCCCTCCCTGTGTGAACATAGCCTTTGTGTCTGACTTCATTACTGGCTTGGGAGAAAAGGCAAGAGAGTATAATCAAATGTAGCACTCTGTGGACAATCAAAGAAGAAACCTCTTGCTTTATTTCTTTTTTTTTTTTTTTTTGGTCTTTCCATCTTTCTTTCCCAGTTCCCTAACCAAAGTCAAGTTGTCCTCATCAGACAGATCTGAGTGCCTGGTCAGAAGAAAGTTACACAAGGCTCAGCCATACAGACTCCGTACTTTAATAAAGCTGTCAGGGTTGACATGTCAGTATCCACCACTTCCTTTTTCTCCCTCTCAGGCAGCATGAAGGGATTATGCAGATGAGCCGCGACATTGTGTCTGGCTCGGAAATATTGTCCTGCTTGCTTGGCATCATCTGAATTCCTTTCTATACCCCTGAATGCTCACAGCCATGAACCGCCTTGATGGGATAAACACCTTAACAAAGCTGTTCAGCAGATCCCCTAAATGGTTCTGGCAGGCACGGCCATTTTACTGGATGGGAGAATGTGCTCTCTCTCTTTTTCACTCTTCTGCCTTCAAACCTTTGAAGTTTTATTCATGCTGTGTGCAAAAATAAGACACTTGATTAGAGCTCCTGGACTCATAAAGCTACGCTGCCCCTTTCATGCAAGCAACTGATTTCAGTCCTCATTGTAAAGCCATTTTCCAATGACAATCAACTGTTACACTTTATGCCTCTCCTTTGTCTCAGTCTGAGTGCTTAGGAAAAAAGAAAGGGCTTTGTCACTGGGTTCAGAATAGGAACACTGAATTCACTATGTGGATGCCTAGTCAGACCTTTGCATTTCCCTCAGTGCAAAACCCCTTGAATTTAGCTTCCTCTCTTAATTAATTATGTCAGAGCATGCCATTTGAGCTGTATTGGGTGACACCAATGTTACCCAATACAGAGAGGGGAAAAAAATCTCAGCAACTGGAACCAGCAGGTCTGTTTCTTGTTTGAGATGGTTTAAACATCAGTCCAGCGGTAGGAACCTGCACCTTGGGTCCTTTCTCTTGACTGAGTTTCGATCAGGCAAATAGACGAAAAAAATTAATGGAAGAAGGCAGCATCAGAGAGAGACTTGTCTGAATAATGTGTGTGGAAGGAAACCTTAAAATGACAGTGGCTATGTCTACACTACAGGGCTCGGTTAAGCCAGCTTAATAAAGTCTGCTTAAAGTAGACTTTATTAAGCCGGCTTAGCACGTCCAAACTCAAAATGCCAGGAGACTGCCCATGTCCACACTGGCAGCTGCTAGGTTGTCCTAGGAGTGGTGCATTGTGGGTATCTGGCCCACAGCAGAGGTGCCCCTCTCTTCCGGCTGCTCCTTTACGACAGGAAGTGAGTGACCACACCACCCTCCAGACTGTGTGTGGCAACAGGGAACCCAGGGAGGTCAGGGAGCTTGACGTAGCCCAGTGATGTGTCGGCGCAGCACTCCACATCCTCCCTGTGTTGCCCTGACTCCTCCGGCTCTGGATCAGGTGGCGCTGGGCAACTGCCAGCTCAGGGGCAGGGCGCAGCAGTAGTTAAGACTTAAACACCAGGAAACATCACACAGAGGAAGGTGAAGTCAAATCACCTGTTATAATGGGGGAAAAAAATCCATAGTCAGGATTTAATCCTGCTTTCACACAATCTAATCTAAAAGAAATAGCAACTTTCTTTCTTTCTTTGTGCTCTTTCCCAGTGTTTGAATCTTTACAACTGCTTTGATTTGCTGTTAGACTGTGACCTGATCCTATGTCTTACACTCCCCTGCACTTAGTTCCTACCATTCTGTAAATTCTCCCATCTTCAAACTGTCTGATGAAGTGGGATTTTTCTCCCATGAAAGCTCATCCAATAAATAAATTTGTTAGTCTTAAACAGTGCCTCCGGACTCCTTGTTTGTTTTACAACAATATCAGGGGGGTCCTTTGAGAAGGGGAGACACACAGGGCTGGTCGTAGAGGGGGAGAGCCAGGCAGGGTCAGGCTGAAAAGGGCAAGGGGGAGACAGGGGTTTGGGCAGAGAAGGGGGAGACACTAAGGATTGGGCTGAGAAGGGCAAGGGAGGGGACACACAGGTTTGGACAGAGAAGGGGGAGACACATGGGTTTGGACAGAGAAGGAGCGAGACAGGCAGGGCCGGGCTGAGAATGGGGGAGACATGCAGAGCAGGCAAAGAACAGGGGAGCCATGCAGAGCGGGCTGAGAACAGGGGAGATGCTGGGTTGGGCTGTTATGCTTGGTCTGGCTCAGAACGCAAGAGAAAAGTCAGGTAACATGGGGAGTTTGGCTGTGGTCCACATAGCTAGGAACGCTCCCAGCTGTGTTGTGCCTTCTAGACAGCCTCCATCCCCATGTTTTCTGTGGTTGGGAGGCCAATTAAGTCACCTTAAGGCAACTCCCACTCCACATTGCCTTAAGTCAACTTAATAAAGTTGACTTAACTGTAAAGTCGACTTTATAAGTGGAAGTAGTAAAGCTGACTTTACTTGATGCTAAAGTCAACTTTATTGCCCTGCAATGTAGACAGGGCTTTGTTTAAATCAACTTAAGGGCCCTCAAGTCGACTTAAACACACAGTGTCAACATACCCAATAATCTTAACTCCCATCCCGTGCTTTTACTGATGAGGAAACTGAGGCAGAGAGCAGCAACTGGGACCAGGTTATCTTCTGTAAATGGCACTTAGCCTTTGGTGGCAGCAGTTGCAAGCACAGTTTCCCAGCATCTTTACATTCAACACTAGAAGACAAATTCTGCTTCCAGGCCTGTAACCTGTAACTGCCATTACCACAGAAAGCTGGGTGAGGCCTGCCCTATTGCAGGCCCAGCAAAAGCATTGAGGTAAAGAGCCCCAAGAGGGCCCCATTGCAGGTTGCAGTGCCCAGGCATATTCGGGGTGGAACTGGGAACAAAAGCAATCACATTAGACTGGGTGGGGAAGTTTCCATAACCTGTGCTGGGTAGAGATTCTGCATTGCTTCCAGCTGTGAAACAGCCCTTAAGTAGGTCTTGGGAAGATGCCATAAACCAACATAATCCCAAGCCTCCTATAATTGACTCTGGTGGCTGTTCAGGCTACCAGAGTAATCCCCAGAATCCTGAGAGGACAGAAAAGGGTTTCCAAAGAGCGGCACAAATTGTTCTTCATCCATCTGAGACAGTTACAACTGACTGCTCTTGAACTCATGTCCTGTGAGTGCACATCCATAAGTCTGCCACCTGTGCAGGTCCTTTGTTCATGCAATCACAGCCTAGCATCTAATGAAGAAGGAATGAGACCCTTTTTATTTTTTTTAAAATTGCTAAATTTTACTGAATATTTTTGGAATTTATAAACAAATCAAAAGACGGGGGAAATATTGCAGATTTTATGTTAAAGGTACAGCAATATGATTATGAATCATCATCTAACTCTGACTTATGCAGGAACATTGACAGCCCTGGTTCTGCAAATATAACACATCTGAGAAGCTTGCTGTTGCTAAGCAGATCCACTGAAGTCAACAGGACAGCATTACTTTGGTGCAGATGGTTATTCATGCAGACAAGGGTTAAAATACTGCAACTAATCTCCAGTTAAATATGCCTAACTTGGCCAGTCACTGAACAGCAGAAATGCAATGGGAAATAAATCAAAACTCTAAATTATCACAGGCAAGCAGCTATTATACAGCAGAGTGGTCATGTGGACAGGACCCTCCCTTGAACTGCAGGAGACTTGGGATCTAGTCCCAGCTGTGGTGGAGAGATATTGGCTGTCCTTGGGCAAGTCACTTCATCTCTATTTCCACTCCTACCTTTTGTATGTTTGAGCTACTGAGATTGTTGGTTCTTCAAGAGAGATGCACTGTGTATTTCTACATCTATAGCACAATGAGGTCCTGATTTTTTTGGGGCCTCTCTAGAGAATTACACATAATTATAACTGCAAAAATTCAATTTTCAATCAGTGTGTCAGAAAATTACAATTTCACTGTATTCACACAAACTGCTACAAAAATATTTCCACTGATAATCAAACTTCACAGAAAGGCAAAGGAAGAAAAATATTGCTTAAAACACCCAACTAACATTTGATTTAAGGATATTTACTTTGTATATTTGAATCTGTGATGTTGACAATGTGTTTTCACAGCAATAGAGCTTTGATTTTTTGAATCTCAGTCTCTACTGCCATTAAATAATTATTAGCTAACTCCCTTGTCTGACTCATTGGAACAAATTGATCAGTTAAACAATATTAAGTCACCAGTGCCAGATGGCATTCACCCTAGTGGTCTTAAGGAACTCAAATATGAAATTGCAGAACTACTAAGTGCAGTATATAATTGATCACTTAAATTATCTTCTGTACTAGATGACTGAAGTATAGCTAATATAACACTGATTTTTAAAAAAAAAAGACTTCGGGGTGATGCTGGCAATTACAGGTAAGTAAACCTAACTTCAGTAAAAGGCAAACTGGGTTGAAATGATAGTAAAGAACAGAATTATTGGACACATAGATGAACACAATTTGTTGGGGAAGAGTCAAACATGGTTTCTGAAAAGGGAAATCACGCCTCTCCAATCTATTAGAATTCTTTGAGGTTGTCAAGAAGCATGTGCACAAGGGTGATTCAGAAGATACATTCCCCACCAAAGACTCTAAGCAAAGTACGTAGTTAATGGGATAACTGGTTAAAAAACAGGAAACAAAGGGTGGGAATGAATGGTCACTTTTCAGACCTGAGGGAAGTAAAATAGTGATGTCCCTTGCAGAGCTGAATTAGCACCACTGCTGTTCAATATATTCATAAATGACCTGGAAAAACAAGTAAAACAGTGAGGAGGCAAATCATGCAGATGATGCAAAATTACTTAACATAGTTAAATCCAAAGTAGACTACAAAGAGTTATAAAGGCATCTCACAGAACCGGATGACTGGAAAACACAATGGCTATGTCTACGCTGGGGGGCGGGGAGGGGACTGGAAGTTGACCTTGTTAAATCAACTGCAGAGTATGTCTGCCCTCAACACAGGGCAGACATACCAGGGGCGCCCAACACCCTACCCCTGGTCTAGATCAGGTATCTGGAGCTCTGGCCCGGGCCCAGTCTGGCTCCTGCCCTCTGGGGAGGAGCTGGGAGCCACGTCCAACTCCCAGCCCTTCTCTGCCCACCGCAGGCTGGCAAAGAGAGGCTACAAGCTTGATAATACTCCCCACCTCTCTCAAAGGGCAGCAGGGGCTTGGAGCGGGCTCTTGCTGGTGGTGACAAGTGACCCGGGGCAAATTGGGTGCTGGGTCACTTTGTCATCACCTGCAGGAGGCTTTCCAGCCTGCTCAATTTCACAGGAGTGAAACTGACCAGGCTGCAGAGTTGCTTGAGCAGGGTCTGGCATCTCCCCTGGCCGCTTGCAAGCAGCTAGGAGCACGGGGAGCTGGCATCTCCCGGCATCTC